>JAMXBD010000215.1:0-703990 GCA_024138025.1 Combretum micranthum
ATTATAATATTATAGATGTATAAAAGATGAATTATTGTATTGAAAAATAAGACTAAGTTTAATTCTTTGGAAATGTTTGAGAGGTTACAGATGGTCTTACTTAAAATCCAATCTTCTTATATAGAATTTCTTTTAAATATAATTAATAACATAATATATAATTATAACTATACTATATAATAGCCATTGAAAGAGCAATAAAATAAACAACACAAAAATATACACTACCAAGCTTTATTTCACAAAGAGAAACAACAAAGTGAAATATTACAAAAAGAGGAAAGAAGAAAGTTGCTTTAGAAGTGGTGCTGCAAATTTTGGATGATGAACTAAAAGAGGGAAAGCTCCTTTAAGGCTTGAGGAATGCCCCACCATTTTTTAAACTTTCCATGTAGATAAAATTCCTTAAATACCTTCCACATTCTATTAACTCTCTCCATATTTTCAATATGGGATGACCTACATTTTCAACAAATTTCCACTTTAGCAATTTTCACATCTTAAATCTCCTCACAAACAGTCTTTGATAGTGTCTTCAAATCCAATCTCAAACTTTAAAATATTGATCAAGTCCTAACAAAGTTTTAGCTTGATTGCAGTCACTACTATTATGAACATATCAACATTCTCAGTGGTTTGTTTTTCTGAATATCACACCGCCTTCTTCTAGAATCTCTTGTATAAAAGTTACATTGGACATTGTGCATCGTCCTTGCATGATAAACTTGTTCTTTGCTAATGGGATACACTCCGACTATTACAATGCACTTCGACATATTTTTGTTCAAATCTTAGTTCATGAAGCAACCCTTGAAGCCAAATTGCTTCCTTTGTAGCCTTTGGGATTGATGTATACTCTGCTTGGTGTAACCATTGACTGTAAAGTAGACTTTAATTAACTGGTGCTCTTGCAAAAGTGAATACATAACTTGTAGTTGATCTCCACTTATATAAATCACTGGCATAATCAAATTATAATATCCAACTATTCACTGAACTGTTTTCTTACTTGAATATCAATTTAACATCCACTATACCCTATATGTAACATAAAATCCATTCACAACTTACCAATGCTCTTTTCTAGGATCATGCATATACCTCTCACAACCCTGCTTGTGAAATGTCGGGCTTGTACACACCATATCATACATCAAGCTACCAACAACATTTGCATACGGTACTTTTGACATATATCCTTGTTCTGCTTCGTTCTTTGGTGAATAGAACATAATCTTGAAATGAGGACAAGTGAGCACTAATTGGTTTTGACTTTTTGCTCATGCCAAAATGCTTTAGCACCCTTCTTAAATATTGTTTATGTTTGATATTCAATCTCTAATTATCTCCACGTTGAATTTTTGTGCTTTACCTAGAAATTTCATCTCAAACTCGCTTTTCAATCGAGTCTTCAAATTTTCAATTTCTATTCGAATCTTGAAGCTATCAACATATCATCAACATTATAGAAGAAGATATAAAGGATCCATCTTGTAGCTTGTTAGAATACACACAATGGTCATATTTACTTGTGTGTACTTCTACCCTATCATAAACTTGTCAAATCACCTTTACTACTGTCTTAGAGATTACCATAATCCGAACAATGATTTTTGAAGTTTACACTCTAAATTCTTCTTTCTAGCAACTCTGAACCTTTTTGGCTAAGTCATGTAGATTTCCTCTTCCAAGTCTCCATGCAAAAATGTAGTTTTCACATCCAATTGAACTAATTCAAAATCCAATTGTGCTATTAAAGCCAACAAAATTCTAATGGAGGACTGTTTCACAACTAGAGAAAATACCTCATTAAACAAATTCCCTCCTTTTGAGCATAGCCTTTAGCCACAAACCTTATTTTGTAGCGAACATCATCTTGGTTATGTAATCTTTCATTCTTTCTTCTCATATACCCATTTGCACCAATTGTCTTTTTTTTCCCTTTGGAGACTAGCTAGTTCCCATGTTTGATTCTTATGAGGGGAGTGTATTCTCGTACATGAAATCCTCCACTTTTCCTCAAACTTTAGATTGTTCATTATAAGTGGCAGGAATGTCATCAACTGCATTAAGGATGCATAAGCTACCATATCAGCAGATCGAGTAGGCTTTTAATGGTCCTCTTTGGCTTACAAGTTGCAATAGAATAAGTTGTTGAGGAAGTTCTTGGTCTAAACCTCCTCTATATTAGAATCTCCTTCGATTATAAGAGAGTCATGAGGTGTTTCTTATCCGCTGAGATTACCAGTCTTTTAAACTCCACCTGCTTAGAAGTATCATCCAATTGCTCAACATTCACCTTTTTTAACATGGTATTCAGAAGGTGACATTCTCGTTGAAGATTATTTTCTATCTCTTGATGCCATAAATGATAGCCCTTTTATGCTAGATGTAACTCCCATAAATAGCTTTCTTTACTCTTAGATCCAACTTAGATCCCTTAACATCGTAGTAGTAGTGGAACCAAACACATTGCACATGTAAGGAATCATAATTAGTAACAAACTTCCTAAACCATTTTCTCTAATGGTGTTTTCCCCACCAATAGTTAGTAATGGTAAATGATTGATGAGGTGACATGCATATGTTACAGCCTTAGCCCAATATTTTCTACCTGATCTAGCATTGGATAACACACATTGAACTTTCTACAGTAATCTTCAGTTCATGCATTTTCTCACACCATTTTGTTGTGGTGTAGATTTGACAGTAAGTGTTTGACAATGACTCGTCTTCGTAAAATTTTCCAAATGGATCACTTTTTATATTCTCCACCATTATCTGTATGGAAGCATTTGATCCTTTTGCCTTTTTGATTTCTACCATCTTTTTTCATTACGGAATACTCCCAACACTTCGTCCTTTGTCTTCATCGTGTAGACCTACACTCTCCGAGAATAATTATCAACAAAGATTACAAATAGTGTCTCCCTCCTAAAGAGCTTGTTTTATATGGTCCCCACAATGAGAGTGAACATAGTCCAAAATACCCTAAGAATTATGGATTTCTGTTTCGAGTTTTACCCTTGTTTGCTTCCCTTTGATGCAATACTCATAGAAATCCAATTTGCAGGGTTGTGCTCTTTTAAGCAATCCTTATTTTATGAGTAAATTCAAGGATTTTTCACCTGCATGTCCTAAACGCATATGTCATAGCCTGACTGCTTCTAACCCTAAACCATTTGTTGATGTTGTTGCTGTTATCCCCGTAACCATACTGCCTATGTAATGATAAAGATTGTTGTTTTTATGAGTCCCCCTCGTTACCATGCGTGCACTAGAAATGATCTTTGTTACTCCATCCTTTTCTCTTATTTTAAATCCTTTTGCTTTTAAGGTTCCTATGAAAATAAGGTTCTTCATCAATTTTGGCATATACCAAACACCTATTAAGGTTATGACTAATCCATCTTGATTTCTCAAGCGAATTGAACCAATCCCATATGTGGTGGGGGATAATTATTTGCTATGCCTGTGTAAATAATTTCACCTTTTATTTTTTAAAACAAGAACCAATCCTTAAGAGGACATATGTGATATCTACAAACTAAATCCAACATCCATAAGCTAGAAGCACCGATTGATGATGTAGCAAGTGAGGGATTTGATTCCATATCATCACATTCAACTACATTTGATTCTATTGTAGCCTTTACTTTATGAGATTTGTCTTTATTTTTTGACTTTGGATAATTTCTCTTCTAATGTCCCTTTTCCTTACAAAAGGCACACTCACCTTTGCTTGGGTTGAGCCTTGAACTCCCTTATTGCCTTCACTCTTATTATGTGTACGACCTCCGACTACCAAAACTTTTGTACCTCCATTTGAACTTCCTTACCTGTCTTTCTTTCTCAGTTCATAATTGCACAAGGCAACACATGCTTTGCTAAGAGAGACATTAGCTTTCATGTGATGTAGAATGGTTTCAAGCAACTCAAACTCTTGAAGAAGTGATCTCAACAACATTAAAATTCAATTCTTCATCCTTAAATGTCTCATTTGTATTCATTAAATCGGTAATCAACTGATTAAAGTTGGTATTGTGACCATTCATAGTGGTACTTAGGAAATAAGCAAAGCAAAATAGTATCTTCTTCATGTGGAGCTTATTTTGACTGTTTTTCTTCATAAACTTCTCATTCAGTGCCATGGATGACTTATACGCAGAGGTTTCCTTAGAAAATGCATATTTTTGCTCTTTGGACAGATATGAACAAATTATACCACATGTTAATAGATTAATAGTCTTCCAATCTTTCTCCTCAGCTCATCTAGATTGTTTTCTTCAATGGCAATGTTTAGACCTTATTGAAAGAGCGCATATAGAACTTTAGTTTGTGATATACTAAAATGGCCATAGCTATAAAAAATCTCCACCTCAAGTTTTGTATTTGCCACGTCCGTTCTTACAAAAATGGATGATAATGGAGCTATCAATGTGGTTGGTGCATATCTTCCTCTGTTTTCTTCCATTTTGGCTATAAAACCATTCTTTAATAGCCTTCAATGCAAATGACAAATAATTTAAGGAAATCTTTTTTGATATGGAAGATTAGTCAAAACTGCAACCATAGAACATACTAAGAGTAATCATTGGCTTTAATGCCTAGTACCTATATAAATCTTTTATGATGTGGAATATTAGATAAAACTGAACCACATAGCATACTAAGAGTAATCATTGAATCTAATATCGATTGTTGCAGAATTAGGATAATATTTCAACAACCAAATCTACTATAATTTTATAGATGTATAGATAATGAATTATTGTATTGAAAAATCACACTAAATTTAATTCCTAGGAAAGGTTCAAGGAGTCACAAATAGTCCCATTTAAAATCCAAAAATTTTAGACATAATTTAATAGCATAACATATCACTACAAATATACTCTATAATAGCTATTGAAAGAATAATAAAATAAAGAACATCAGAACATACATTACCAAAGCTTTATTTCACTAAGAAAACATCGAAGTAAAATATTACAAAAGAAGGCAGAAGAAAATTACTTTAGAAGGGATAAACTACAAATTTGATATGATGAACTAAAAGTCAGAGAACTCCTTTTATGACTTAAGGAATGCCCCACCATTTTTTAAGCTTTCCATGTGGAGCAAAATCCCTTACCTCCCACATTCCATTTACTTTCTTCATTATTTTCAACAATTTTCTGTAGAAAAGCGTGACCGGATGGGACACATTTTCAACACTTTTCTGTTACCATGATAAAGGAACTGTGAACGGAAAATTTCCTCCAAGGAAGAGAAGGATTTAAAAGAAGTTTTCTTAGCCAATGCTTCCAAGAAGCATATGTTGAAATGGAGTAAAATTCCTATCCTATTATCGTTAATCGAAATTCTCCAATAGTAACTCGATTCTCTTCTTAATAGGTATGAAAATATTATTGTGATATTTAGTAGTATTTTAAGCATTGATTCATTACAAATTATTAACATAAAACATAATAAATTATGATTTACGCTCTAATTCTCACAAAGTACTAATTAATGGTTCATTTATTATATTCTTATAGATACAGATACTCTTACCTTAACAACATTATATACTATTAAATTTATCGTCCATCATGGTAGATATTTTGTTATTATAATACATAATAGATATTTACTTTTTATTTATCAACTACAAAAATAATAATAGTTTAATGCTCATAAATTTTATGTATTTAATAGATAAAATTTAAAAATATAAAAAATAACATTTACTCTAATCCTATTCCTATTCAGTTATAATTTAAGTGAATATACGTGGTGTTAATGAAGCATCCGACGAAATAATTTATTTTTCCAAGTTTTATCAACATATGTCAGGGCACGTGCGATTATTTCCCTTTAAAAAAAAAAAAAAAAGGCAAAAGTCTGAGTAAAAAGAAGAATCTCTTCTTCACTAATGCCCTTTTTCTCATCGTCCCCACAATTGAGCAAAAGATTTATAAAGAAAAAGAAAAAAAAAAAAAACTTGGTCTCCCATAAAACACAGCCCACACGTGTTGCAAACAAACACACAAATAGAATAAAATCATCCTTCAAGAAAAGGAGGCATTAAAAGAAGAAAACAATAAAAAAAACCACCTGTTCACCACTATTTTTTTTTTCAAATTACAAATTATATATAATATAAAAATTATTATGACATATCATTATTAATCACATAAGACATGTCATATAGTTTTTTTTTTTTTATGTATGATATGCTTAATGTGTGACGTATATAGATATAAATTTTTGGACTTGTATTGTATGTTCGGTGTGCGATACACATATAAATTTATATCAATAAAATTATTTTTCAAACTTTTATATAGTATTTTTATTATATTTCGTCTCCAATATGTCATATATATAAAAAAATTTTGTATCTATTTTTCAGTAATATAAAAATGATAATTTAGTAATTTTTTTATATAATTTAGATTTTTTCTTTTCAAGAGCGGTTCATCCCTTAAAGGAATCGCCAGTTCTTTTGGCAGTTTTACACCAACTGAAAAAAACCTAGTAATAATAACCCACTCGCAGCTTGCAAGTCGCAGCTTCCAAAACATCAAGCAACAAAATTACTTATTTCATTTCATTACATAATAATAACAATATATTATATATTTCAATATCCCATCAAGAGAAATTCCCCCCTTGCTATTTTCATTTCTAGGGCTCCAATTTTCCGATTCGATTGTATCGCACACACCTCTCGATCTTCACGTCCCGCTTTCAAATTTCCTAGGGCATCTCTCATTTTTCTTCCATTAATTATTTCTCCAATTCCAATTCCGCTTGCACTTCCCACTCAAATTCACTTTCCGTTCCATTTAAGCTTTTAGCTTCGCACTTGGGCTTTTTTTGTTGTGTGTGTGTGCGCGTTTTTTTTTTTTCCTTCCGTTACGGAAAAAATTCGTGGGCTGTATCAAATGAGGGATTGGTGAAGATTAAGTTCAGGTGATGATGGGCTTAAGAAATTTGCTGCGGAATTGAGCTGCATTTGTTGATAATTCGTATCGGTAGGTTATAATTCAGTAGAATTTAGCAAAATTTCGTGCCTTTTTCTTTTTTTAGTTGATTTGGGTGTGAAGTATGGGTTTTTAGGATATAAAGTGTGTCTATGGAGGATCTGATGTTAAGAAAGTAGCTATAACATTAGAGATTTGGTTGTTCTAATAGGGAATGTTTTGAAATTCTTTTTTCTCTCTTTTCTTTAGGTGCTGTTATTGGAAGAATGATTATGAAGCAGCAATTTATTTATATTTAGGTATGGAGGCTGCGCGAGAATCTGGTGGAGTAGTGGGTTCGGTGGTGATTCCGATGCGGTTTGTGTGGCCCTATGGTGGTAGAAGTGTGTCTCTTTGTGGTTCATTCAACAGGTGAGGTGCAGAAATTTGGCTATATAGTAAAAGCATACGACTATTAGCTTCCACAATCATGCTTTGGTAACTTTCAGTACTAATTTATCCGCTAGCACATTTATTGAACTGTGCTTATATTCTATTATGTCATGCCTTTGCCTGTGGTGAAAGATGGTCCCAGCTGTGGCGATGACTCCTGTTGAAGGTTGCCCCACTGTGTTTCAGGCTATTTGCAGCATACCTCCCGGATACCACCAGGTTAGTTGTGGCAAGGGTATTATGAGATTGCTGGTTATTTATGTCATCTTATGAAGAATAGAATTGTGAAAGTCTTTTATTTGGATTGCTGAAATTAATCACTGGGACATGCAAATGTTGTCAATCTATTCTTGAAAGTTCAGTCTATCAGTTGTATGTGGCAATTTATGCTAAATCTAGGCGTATATATGGTATAGAGTGGGAAACTGCAGCCTAATCAATTATCGTTGACATGTGATTTTTTGCCCTCAGGCACCTTTGTTCTTTTTTCTGTCCAAGGAATCAGGAAAATGGATTGATGAATTTTAAGGATCTCTTTCATGTTGCCATAATATTATATATCCACATTAAGCAGTAGAAATCTTTTTGCTTCATCTGTTTCTGCACCGATTACAATGCCAAAAATCACCTTTGGCTATTCAACTTAGGAAGCATTGAAATCAATACCTTTTGCTGGTAGTCAAAATCAACGGTGCAAACCCATTGGTAGTTTTGGTAGGTTTGGCAAACCAAACATTTTGTGCCTCTTGTTACTGGCTGTGTACTGAAGAATCATTTTATGTGGACCTCCAAATCCATTCGCCATGCAAGAGCACCATTTAAAGGGGCTGGAGATGTAACTAGTAAACCTCCTATAGAACGAAGTTCTTGGATGATTTTGAAAGGACAAAGTGATATTTAAAGGTCTTTTCTTGCTGGAGGCATGTTCTGCATAGCCCTGGTCTTCTTGCCACAAATAATGGAGCAGGGGAGAAACACATGCAGTATATGGATAAATTTTCAAAATGCTCTTGATCAAAGTCTTAACTATTATTAGACCTATGACATTTTTTTTTTTTTTTGAGGGTTGGCTGGGTGCGTTGTCCATATCATTGTGCACCAGTTTTTATATTTAATTAATTTTGCTTCTTCCCTGTTCCAAAACCTGTCCTGGTCCAGCTTGTTTTACTTGCTTTAAGTGTTGCTTTTGATGTTCTTTTTCCGAGAGCTTTGCTGTAGTTCCTAAATATGTAGTACTCACAACTTTAGGTGTTTTGCTGTTCGTTATAAATCACACATCTTGTTATTGTTAATGATGAGTTAGCTAGTTGTGCAAACCTTTAAACTGGGTTTGCTAGAGGTGCAGCTGCATAAAAGATTTAAGAAAGGTAGGAACACACGTAAGGATGCTCATTAATGACGATAACAGGCATATTCCTCCCCTATCCCTCCGTCCCTTCCCCAAAACACCACCCCCCTGCAGCCCGGTTTGAAAGTTTGTTGCTGCTGAGAAAATTGCATATGACTAATTCATATAAATGTTTAACATCGCAATAAGAACACGGTGTACTGCTCATGTGCGAGGTTGGCTTATTGAGTTGAGCATAGTATGCGGGGTCAATTGAGTAGGTCGGTGAGGTAAGGTGCCACGCATTGAATCAAAAAAGTGGATGCCTTGTTGTTCGTCAGAATAACATTAATGATGCATGCTTATTTATATTTCCCCCAATTTTTTAATATTTTATTTTTCACTAAGCACAGCCATGAGATCAAACTTGCTTTACTTTCTATGCAGTAAAATCCAACAAATATCACTGTTTACCTCTGCCAGAAAACAAAGTAGAACAGAGTGGAAAGTAAGACCTGACTAATTGTTAGCATACCGACAAGAGAGATTTATTGTATCCTCTTAATATAGAATTGGCATCTTTAAATTAGAATGTTGAGTGAGTTTCATTTCAACATGATTATTATGTAATTATTGTATAATTAAGTACTTTTGCATACCTGAAGAGTTTATTGAATTTATTAATACCTGAATTTTGCTTCACTAGGGTGTGCGCTTCTTGCCTTGGGTGATTTTAGCATAATGTGTGTTCAGTGTGCTGTTTAGTTTTGACTACATTAAATGATGCCTAGTTTTGAATGCTGAACCTTTGGGTATGCTACCATGTGAAAAGAGTTGTATGGACATTATTATTTCTTGAAATGAATAAGTGAATAGAAAGAAAACTCTAAGAGGTTGGCATGGTGGTTAGTTCTTAAGAGCTTTCATGACTGATTCTATGAGGTTTGTGTTAAATTACATGGAGGCTATTTTCTTAGGGATATGTGAAGAGTGTAAGTGGCTCTGTAGTGTACCGGTCTTCAAGGGTGGTTATGTTTCAGAGGTAGTTGCTTCAATTAGGGGTGTATCCCTCTAGCCGCAATAAGTTGTTCATTTAGGCTTGTCTTCCCCTTCCTCCAACAACCACCACCACCTCCTCCCTCCCTCTCTTCTCTCTTCTCCTTCCTCCCCCGAGTATCAGGCTTGTGATGAACAAATATGCAGTAATGAAAATTAAATGAAAAAATTCTCAAACTGTGGTTTTTGGTTTCTGCTTCTATCGAATCTTATAATATTGTTTGGCATTAAAAATGTCCACAGTAGGCTTATTCCCAAGCTGCATGCGTACTATACTTTTAGAATGATCAGATTTATGTGGATATTGTCAAGGACTGCTATGGTGTCAAGAGTTTTTAGCTAGGCTGGCATGAATGTTGTTCTCTTAAAGAGATGGTAAAGCTTTGAATTCCCATTTCTCCCATTGTAAGCATTTGGGGAAAACAAAAAAAAAGGAAGAAGAAGAAGGATTGATATGGTAAACTGTCTGCTATGAAAACCATGGTATGTAAGACTGCAAACGAGTTGAGCTGAGCTACGTTGAGCTCTTCAAGGCTCAGGCTTGACTCGTTTAAAAATCATCGAGCTCAAGTGGAGCTTCTTATCGAATCTAAAATTGAGGCTTAAGCTTATCTCGTTTAGTTAAACAAGCTTTATTTCAAGCTCGAGCTCGGTTCATTCACAAATCAAGTCGAGCTGGGTTTTTTTTTTATCAAATCTAACCAGCTTTTATTGAGCGTAAAATTAAAGTTCGAGCTCAACTCATTTAAATATCTATATTTTCATTTTTTTTAAAATAAAGAAATAACATATAAGAGTTGATAAATATATATACATATATATTAAGTAAAAATTAGTTTTGTTGTTTCAATAATATATTAATATATCATAAATATAGAACTTAAAAATTTGCTAATAAGCTTATTAACGAGTCTTTTAATGAGCCTGTTCCCACGAACCTAAAATGAGCCTGTTTATGAGCTGGCTTGCGAACTTGAACAAAGTTCGAACTTGTCTCATTTAGATAAACGAGCTCGAGCCGAGTTGAGTGAGCAGCTCGGTTCATTTGCAGTCCTAACAGTATGGACCTTGGTTTGTTTGGAGCAGTAGTTGATTGATTTCTTTTGGGAAAGAATATTTAATGGAGTGGAATTTGGTAAAATATGATGAGACATTTATCCTCTAGGTCCAGGCTGCTGGTCTGGTGGTGAATAGTACTTGAATTGTGGTTGATGTTTTTTGATTGCTTGAAAAGGAGATTATGCTATGCCCTTTAGTAGATATTGATCATATGGAACACATTGACACCACACAGACATGAATAATTATATAAGCGTATTGAGATCGCTCATTAAAATGCTGCCCATTATTTTCGATTTGTGTTCAATATGTTCATTTTTTGTTGTTGAAAAGACTCTTTCTTTGCATTTGATTCTTGAATTGCAGTACAAGTTTGTTGTTGATGGAGAATGGAAACACGACGAGCACCAACCTTATACATCTAGTGAATATGGAATAGTGAACACAATCTTCCTGGCCACAGAGCCCAATTTTGCTTCTGGATCTCCAAGTTCATATATGCCACCTCCATCGAACATGGATGTTGATAATGAGGTCTTCCGCCGTTTGGTAGGAGATCTCACTATTTTGGATTATCTCTTTGTAATTGCCTTTTGTTTATTTCAATTCAACTGATATCGTGCATTTGTTAATGCATTGCCTCCAATGTTTGTGTCCACTCTGTTTGCTGTTATTAACTTGTGCTGAAATGCAATAGGTTGCTTCCATATCTGTGTTCTCCATTGGTTCAACATGATTGTAATTTGTTACAAGTGCTTTTGGGAAAATATTATAAAAGGAAGAATAACATATTTAATGGAGATTAAGCTCATAAAGGGGAGAATTAAGACAAAATCAAAGATTACAAGAATAAGGAAAATTAAGGATGCAATAAATTGATATTAGAATTAAATAGGATAAATGGCTGTAATAAATTGATATTATCATTGTTATGTATTACCTAAAATAACATCCTAACAATGCTATTTAAATAGTTGAATGTAATGAAGAAAAATCAAGCAATAAGACTATTATTTTGAGATAGGCAGCTCTCTCTCTTGAGCTCCATTTGAGATAGATAGCTCTCTCTATCAAGCCCCATTTATTCCCTTGATCTATTATTTATTTCACAATAGGTTCTCACAGAAAATCTAAGCAAAATCGTCCCCTGACTAGATCCCAATCCCGGCTTGTAACATAATTTGTTTATTTATTGTATGATATCGCCATTGAAATCTATTTATGGAATGGTGGGCTGATATCCTACTTCCGTCTGACTTATAATAGCTCTTGTAATGTAAATGCTAAGATATCTATAACTTGCATGGCTTTTGACTGAACAATCAGCAGGTTCGAATATCTGAGGGGACATTGCCTGATACTGTGCCAAGGATATCAGATGCTGACTTACTGGTTTCTCGTCATCAAGTAGCCACATTCTTAAATACACACACCTCTTATGAGTTATTGCCAGAGTCAGGCAAGGTTTGATTGCTATATCCCAAATGGTTCCTATGATGACATGTTATTGTGAAACGTAATCTCTCTAAATGGTCATGTACGGAACAGTGGTTGCTTTGGACATTGATTTACCTGTAGAGCAAGCATTTCATATTTTGCATGAACAGGTATGATACTAGTTTAAGAGTTGCATCTTTCAGCTCTCTTCAATTCTGTTGGAGATCTTAACATATGGCATTGTCATGGTGATTTTTCCTATCTTACATTAAAAAAGAAGAACGTTGTTGCTGAACTTACAAGCTACTGAACTGTGGATTAAAATTAAACTGAAATTTGGAAAACTAGCTTAATTTATTACTTGTCGTGCTTCATAAATTCCTAATTCTAAAAGGCAGGTACAGATTTGTTGTATTTGGCTTGTAGATTCTCATTACTAACTGAAATTTACCAGAGTGGATATATACTTGTATATCTTCGTATTTTTTTTTATAAAATTATATATATATATATATATATATATATCCTATTAGCTGAACCTGGAGATATATCTTGTTGAGTTGATTTTTCCAGGAATCCTACAGCTCCTCTTTGGGATTTCCACAGGGGGCAGTTTATTGGAGTTCTGAGTGTAGCAGATTTCATTCTTATTTTACGAGAGGTATATATTTTAATAGTTTTGTTATTGATATTTTTTTCCTTTTTTGTGGTTTCCTATATGCATTATCTTTGTTCTTAAAATTTAATATACTACTTGAAATAGTCAATTATATTCCTTTCAGTTATGGTGATGGGTGAGAAATGGCATTTTCAATTTTTTTCCCATACATTAATATATTGTAAACATTGTGTTCTTTGTCAAGTTGATGCAGTCAAATATACAGTTTTTCCCTTCCCCACCCCTCCCTACCTTAATCTTTTTATTTTTTTTATCTTTCCAACTCTTTGTATACTTGGGCCTTTTATTTGAAAATTTATAGATTAGAAGTTGCAGCTTGAGTTTCCATGCTTCTTAACTCAATCTGTTTTGAGTGATTTTGGTGTTAATGTGAGGATGTCTGTTATTAGAAAATTTTCTACCTTAAATCTTCATGCTGTCTATGTTTGTCACAAGAGCAAATATCCTTCTTAATGACACACTGGAGTATTTTTCCAAAATACTGGCCTTTAATCTCCGAGAACCTTTTCTTGCATGTATGCCGCAAGGTAAAGAGAAATCATCCTTGGATCCAGTGATCTGGAAAGCATGGAAATGTGCAGTAATATTATTTTGATTGGAAATTTTATATTTCAACTGAAAAAGGGATTGTCGATGAGTATTGATTTTCTTCGTACCAAATAAAGGCATGCTATTTTTTGTGAGGTTTTGGTTTGTGAAGTGAATTCCTCTTTTTCAGCTGGAACTCATGGATCAGATCTGACGGAGGAGGAGCTTGAAATCCACACCATAGCAGCATGGAAAGAGGGAAAGGCATATTTGAATAGACAAATAGATGGAAATGGGAGAGCATTTTCCAGACCTCTTGTACATGTGAGTTACTGTGCAAATGTTAGAGGTTCACTGTGTTTGGCAATCTGCATGCCAATTCTTGCATATACAGACGTGTGTGCCATGCCTTCTTATCAAGTTGGTTGTTTCTGGTAGAACATTAAGGGGGTCCATCTTGTAGACATCTTCTTCTGAACTAAGCCTAATCATTGCACTAGTGCATTTAAAGTCTGATCTTCTTCAATTGTTGTTAATCATGCAGGCAGGCCCATATGATAATTTGAAAGATCTTGCGTTAAAAATTTTGCAAAATGATGTCACCACAGTTCCTATTCTTCACTCAACTTCTGAAGATGGCTCGTTTGCGCAATTGCTACATATGGCATCGCTTTCTGGAATACTGAAATGTATGCTGCATATTCCCTTGAGCTGTGTAGGATATGAATTTTATTCTGATGCTAACCGTGCAAATTTGATTACTTTGACCAGGCATTTGCAGGTACTTTCGACATTGTTCAAGTTCACTGCCCGTGCTGCAACTTCCACTATGTGCTCTTCCAATTGGAACGTGGGTCCCAAGAATTGGAGAAACTAATCGACGACCTTTGCACTTGTTAAGACCTAGCAATTCACTCAATTCAGCTTTAAATTTATTGATTCAAGGTGCGTTCTTACACTTTCAAATTTTGAAGTTGAGAGAAAGAGGGAGGGAGGGATGTTGGGGGGGGGGGGGGGGGGGGGGGGGGGGGGGGGGGGTAGGGGGGGGAAGAAAGAAACTTAAAAAATGTCAAATACAACTTTTGTGCTTTGCTGTAACTGAAGTTCTTTTATTTGTTTTGTTGGATGGTTGGTTTTATTTTTAGTTCCAGCTGTTTGCTAATGCTCTTTGTTTATTGTTTCTTATGCTTTGCATTGGCAGCTCAAGTTAGTTCCATACCCATAGTTGATGACAATGACTCCTTATTGGATATATATTCTCGAAGGTTTGTCATGGTTTTTCTGAGGGTTTTCATGGTTTTACTTCGTGTATTTTATGCTCTTATCCAGGTGTTTCTTTTTTATTTTTTTCATTCTTCTCCTTTTCTTTTGGGTTGCAGTGACATAACAGCTTTAGCAAAAGACAAAGCCTATACACATATTAATCTCAACGAAATGACCATTCATCAGGTAATTTGGCTATTTTTCTTGTTAAGCTCAATAATTTGTTAGTAATCGTGTGGTGAATCTTGCTTACAAGAATATGTTATTCTGCACTTTTCTCACACGTCATTGCATAGTGTATTGTTCATCTGTTTTTGCCATCTTCTCTGTGGTTTGTCATCTTCTAGGAGAGGTAGGCTGTTTTCCACTTTTTAAAGTCTAAAAAGGCAAAACTCGTGTATTCTAACTGCTGCTGCAAGAGAGTTACAACCTGTGCAACATTCATTAAGTAACCACTACCAGTGTTTGGGTGATTTTTGTGGTTCCCTTTTTTATGCGATGATTGAAACAATATTATAGAAGCTTTCCATCTTCTGATCCTTTAGTTAAATTATCCCCTTTGCTTCATGAAGTATTGCTTTTTTCACTCTAAAACCATTTTTTTTGCCTTGCCACAAAAGCTTAAATTTCTAGAAGTACTTCATGCTGGTGTTGGGTGATTCATTGGCAGACCATCGGCAGTAGCTTTGTAGATATAGTAAAAAGCTCTGGTTGGCTACCAAGATGCCACCTGAAACGTTCTATTGATTGTTGTCTAAAACAATAATGCCCAATTCATAGTTTCTTTTATATCTTCATTCATACAATAGGTAGTGATTTTTAATCATGAGTGCTATTGATCACCTTCCTTTTTGCCGTCTCGTGCATCCTTTTATGCCAAATCAATCACTTCTCAGAGAGAGGCTTTGATTCTATGGATAATCTGTACTTCTTTCACCTATTTGGTACATTTCTGTATTTACTTGATAAGGGTAGTTGAAATTAGGGCTGGACTGAGTTTGAGACAACACTAAATAAGCTCAAAGTTGACTTAATTGAGCTTGTTCAGGCTCAATTGATTTAAAAAATAATTTTTGTTGAATTAAAATAATATTATTATTAAAATTTGACCTGAACTCCATTAACATTTAAATTTGATTAAACCCATAAGCTATATGAGCTAGATGTTATGAAGCTTGAATTTGACTCAACTTGATCAACTACTTAAGTAGTTGGAGCTGGAGCTCAACTCGATTCTTCTCGAGTTACTCAAGTAAATATCGATCGAGCTCATGAATAGTTTGACTCATTTACACCCTTAGATTAAATGTTACACACTTAAATTGGGGACATATTTCTTTGAAGCTGCAAAAGTTGTATAGTCCTTGTTCCAGCGCAATGGTCGATTTCAATGAGATGGTTGGTTAGAAGCTTTTTGCTTTTTAGTTGGTCAAATAAAAACTTCTATATAACTAGCATCTAATGAGTTCTTGACCTATTTGTGTTTTGTTATGTTTTGAGCTATGTACATATATATTTGTGTTTTTTTTGTTGTTTTTTTGGTGGGGGTGGGTGGGTGGGTTGTTGTTGTGTGTTGGTGTTTCTCATTTTGTTTAGATATATTGGTCAATACTTTTTAAGTGCTGTTTTTTAGAACAGATGCCCTCCAAAAAAGTATTGCTTAAAACCAGTCCAAGATGGATGCTATAGCTGTGTTATTATTAATGTGCTATATACAGTGTGTTGTGCCATCAAAAAGAAGGTTGATCTTTGGTTCTCATGTTTAGCTTTGTTTGATGAGTGCATTGCATTTGTAGAAGGGTAGCATTAAAAATTTTTTACATATCTTCTTTAAAAAGCATTATATTACTTCCCACTTACTCTTAAAAAGAATGTTGATCCGTCAGTAGCTGAGGTGGTTTTGCAGTGGGTTCTGTTGGGCAGTTAAATGTTAAGGCTGATTCAGTTATACCTAGTTCAGTTGGCTAGTAAGGCTGTTTGATTCAGATATGGTGGTACTGACATCTCATAAGCTACAATAATTAAATGACCATTAAACATGTGTCCCATCATTAAGGTGGGGATATGAACTATGACAGAGAGCTAATAATGATTCTTGTTGGCTTTTCAATGATTCAATATGTATGTTCTGTTATGCCTTTTAATGATTTTTGGACTTCCATTCATCAGGCATTGCAAATGGGGCAAGATGCTTACTCTCCTTATGAGCTGAGAAATCAAAGATGTCAGATGTGTCTACCTTCCGACTCACTGCATAAGGTCATGGAGAAATTATCAACTCCAGGTGTTTTTTCTTTTACTCCTGTCTTTGAGCTTGAGGAACTTTTGGATGTATGCCTTTCCGTTTGTTGATGAGTTTTCAGATGTTTGAGGCATGACATTCCTTAAATTGTTACTGTTTGACCTAGAATTATTTACCAATGCATGCTTGGAGGTGAATTTTGTCTCTCTTGCTTGCTTTCCTAGACAGTACACCTACCTGTGCTCATGCATGAAGAAATATATACATGATTGAAATGTTTCAACGGTAGGAATAAGTGATAGTTTGATTGCCAAATTTTATTATCTTTTTATTGCTGCTGTTCTGCTTTGCATTAAGCTTTTATATATTCCCCTTGTATTCAAGGGATTGGTTTGTTGCCTGCTGGGCCTGCAGTTGGTTCAGAGTTGCCTCTTATGTCTACATGGTGGTGATTGACAATATGCCACTGCAAAGACTTGGCATTCTCCTTTACTTGTTTTTCCTTAAAGTGGTCAAATATACCATAAATTAGGCAACTGTTGCCTTTTCAGCCGAAGCTTGATTTGAAATATTCAAATTTTTGTATTTGGCAGTGTATTGAATGTAGCTTTTGTTGTATAGATGAGGGTTCTGCTTTAGGAGATTTTTTTACTAGTAACTGAACTGCATTGCTCCTATATGTAACCATTTGCTGCTGCGCTATTTTTACTCTTAGTTGATTCCTGGTCATCTTGTGATGTATTGAGAATAGGTATGATCTGTTTTCCAGCTATGGTATTAGATTATCTAGATTCATAGATTTAGTTTTGCCATTACTGGTATGTTGGTGTCTGAGATTATATGGTGAGTAAAATATAAATTATCTGTCGCCTGCAACATCATCGCTATCGCTATTGCTTTCGCTTCTTTTCTGTTGGTGGTTGCCAGAAATTGGTTCCTTCGAGACCGATCTTTGTTAGTCATGTTACTTGTATGGTATTGCTTTTCTTTTAATCAGTATTCCTTTCAAATTTCCATGATGCATCTGTTTCTTTCCTTTCAAGTTCCCATATTTCACCCTATCTTCTTCCTGGATAAGTCACCAAGGGATATGTGATACTGCTACAGGTGTTCGCCGACTTGTTATTGTAGAAGCTGGCAGTAAGCGTGTGCAAGGAATTGTTTCGCTTAGTGACATTTTTAAGTTCTTGCTTGGTTAGTTAAAAGTCATGGCCGAACATCATTCAGAAAGGGAGTATGGCCTATGGGAAAATGCATCTTGATTGCCTCACGAACAGGCACCATTAGCTGGATGTCACCCAGCAGGTGCTTGAGCGCTTACTGAGGCTGCTGACTTGACAACAATTTTTCTAATATCTATTGGGATTCAGCTTCCTCTAGCCTCTTATTATTAAGATTATTTGGCTGAAGGTAAGAAGCCTAGAAGAATTTAGGGCATACCTGACTCAAATTTGTCCATCTCCACTCTGCTACTGGTTCCGCTGGTGCTCATTTGTAACGTGGTGTAATTAATGTGCTGGAAAAATTTAATTGTTTGTTGTCATTGGAAATGTGGAAAGAAATGAGGACATTGGATTATTAAATCATTCTGTGTTGTGCATACTTGAATTGGATTTTAGTTTGTTATTTTTTGCTCGATTCTCATGCAAAATGTTCAATTGATACAATACTTGTAACCAATTAACCATCCACCTCTCTGATATATTCCATGTGTTAAATTTATTTCCAAGGATTGCTGCTCACTATTGGATAGATTTACAAAATTTAGGCCTCTGCTTAGTTTTTCAGTACAATTATTATGGAAAAATTGTGTCCATGGGCTTGCTATCTATGCATTACCACGTATGGTGCTAAAATGTTGTGAACTTTTATTTTTCTTGTCTTTTATTTTTTCTTGTTATATTCATTCATGGAGTGTGTGTAGAGAACTTGGTTGGGATGATTAAATGGTACTTTCTGTAATCCTCTTTCTCGTGTTTAGAAGTGGAGCGTGTGCAAAGAACTTGCTTGGGATGACTTAACGGTACTTTCGGTACGCTTGTCTTTTCTCATGTTTAGAAGTGTTGATAGCCAATTATGGGCCGTCGTTCCCCAGTCCAACCCTTGATTCGCCTAGCCTACCTATTGGGTTTAGGCCAAGTGCATTTTGATTCACCAGCAATCCTAGGAGAAATCTCAACTCCCTCAACTAGGAAAACCGACTTGCCGAATCGGATGCTGGTTGGACTTCAAGCTAGAGACATTCGATATGCTCCTTCCAATTACCACCGGTTCCGGTAGGGGGATATGGTTGGGCGTGAAGGGTAGGCAGGTGTGGACTAGTAGTCTACTCTTCATGCCCATGATAACTGTTGTCAACTCTTTATCACTCCACTATTGCTTGATGCGAACAACTGTATGTATATTGTTGTAATTACCCTCTTATTTTGCAATCTTTACACTTGGGATGTAATTTGATTTAAACATTTGAGGGGGTGTGACTCGATGCATTACTAACTATGTTCTAATTCATATAATATAAATAATTAAAAGGTCATGTAAGCAAGAAACAAAAAGTAATAAAAAATTAGGATTAAACCTGTTTTGAAGCTATCCTAAGGTTCAAGGTTGGCTTGTAAAAGGCCACAATTGTTAGATGACCATGAGTTGTGTGACCCATTTACTACGCTAAAAGTAGGGGGAAAAAAAGGGAAAGGTGATAAATTCAAATATGATTTGAATTCAAGTACTTATGGTTACTTGTTTTCTTCTTCTATATTATATATGTGTATATTTTTAATAGCGATGGGTGAACTGCACAACCCATTGTACTTTTGGGTTGTAACACATCAACAATTGTGATCGCTTTTTAGCTACCTTAAGGCTAAAAGGTGCCTAGTGGCTAGTAATTATTTGGGAAAATTAATCAAACCCCCTCCTAATGGTGGATAGCTATCACGGGACAGGAGGTTCACCCCTCTTGAAGTACCCATATCGTGCTCAACTATCATTCATATCATTTTTTGTTATTTTCAATAGCGAGCCAGTTTTTTCTTCCTTGATATTCTTAGGCCATTTTCAAGCCCATCTTACTTCATTAGGAGTGCCATCATGGATTTGCCATAGTGCTCCATAAGTTTGGGAGGCTCAACTGTTCCAACTGGTTTTAGTTTGTCATGGCTTCATCAGGAGAGTAGCATTAACCTCCGGCCAGTTTGCTTAAGGGAGGCTAAACTTTCCTTTAGTGTTAACTAACACTACAAACAAACCACTTTATTGATGTAACTCATAACACTAAATGCTTAAGTTGAATACTCCCATTAAGCTCTTAACTCTTGGATTGTAACATTTTCACCTACTTAAATGCAGGAGGAGGCAAATCTGCCGCCATTACCTACTCCTTTAATAACAACCTTACTCCACACCTATTGTCTAACACACCTGAGATCATCCCAATGGGACTTTGGGATTCCACAGGCTTTCCTCTCGCCTTTACCTTTTCCTTCATCTTCCGAGATCGCTTGTTGTTAAGTTGCCCAATAGTAAGGATAGCACAGTTTCTTGCTTCAACCTTAACTCTCAATAAAGCTATTCGATAGCAACAATGTTCTTTTTTGGTGGTTGCTTTGCCTGAACTTCATTTACATGAGATGAATTGATAACAAGACTTGGGAAAATTCTTGTCTCTATGACTCATGACACAGCTGTCCTTTGGTAACGACGTCCTCCTTATGATAGCTGCTTTGCTTGAGCTTCACCTACACAAACTGCATCGATTCCAAGAACTACCTACTTACTAAGTACTCTGGGTAGTATTTAAGCGGTCTGATGGAGTGAGGAATTTTAGCTTTAATACTAATTGTCATGGAACGAGAAGTCCAGCCTCTTGAAGTGTCTGTGTGGTGCTTGGCCATCCGTTTCTTATTATTCTAGATGGCGAGCTAGCCTTTTCTTCCCTAGTATTCCTAGGTATGTTCCAAGCCCATCCTATCCCATTAAGAGTGCCTTGTCAGCTTTGCTATAGTGCTTCATTAGTTTGGGAGGCTTAACTATTCTAACTAGTTTCAACCTTCCATGGCCTCGCTAGGAGAGCGGCATCAATTCTCGACTAGTTTGCTCACGGGAGGCCAAACCCACTTTTAGAGTTAACCCACACCACAAATAAACCACCCTGCTAATGCCACTACAACACTACTTGCTGAAGTTGAATATTCTTACCAAGCTCTTAACTCTCAGATCGAAACAATAGCCACTCCCTATTCTTGGGGTGGATATAAAAAGATGGAGGGTTTCAACCCCAATTTTATTATCATATATATATATTTTAATAATTTTAGTGATTTTTCAAAATTTTCAATTTATTTTATTACTTTATTTGTTAAAATTATTTTATTGAATTAATTATTGTAGATTAAGTAGAAGCTTATATATGTATTCCTTTGTTATAACAATTTATAATAAAATACATATGGTAAATTACACCAGTGCATCAAAACTTTTGAGAGTAAATTTATTTTAGGTCATAACATTTCAAGTGTTTAAAAAAATGTCAAAATGTTTGCATCAGTGGTTCATTTAAGGTCATCTTGACGGACCGTTAGTCACTTTGTTGGACGCCGTTATAAAAGACCCGTTAAATGCCATGTTGGGTGACGAGTCTGCTAAAAATAATAATTTTAAATTGCTAGTTTATTATGAAATCTGATCGTTAGCAAAATTATAGGAAAAAGGAAAACGATTAACTTGTCGTTATTATGAAGGCAAAACCACACAACAGACAAAGCAAATTGTCCTTTAACCCAAATAAAAAACTAAAACACAACTAGAAGCTGCCACATGAAACCCTAAGTATGATTCACCCAAACTAACAGTCAAATCTCAAATCGTCCTTTAGACCCCTTACTTTGCTCGTCTCTTACACACAATTGGATCTCAATTTCGACATTTAAAGTGATTGCCGACTCACTTGTAGGTATATGCTGCTTTCTCTTTCTCATTCTCATGTTATTGTGTGCATTTGACTTGAAATTTTTGGAGTTGTTTTCGCAAGTGTTAATGGAAGAATGAAACTTTAGCTGACATTGCAGTGGCTTGTGTGAATGCGCCTAAGATTTTGCATGATTGTATTCATCTAAAAATAACCGTAACCCTAACTTTAACCTTGAATTCATAGTGTTTTTTTGGGTTTTGAACTTGCAATGTGTATAAAGAGTGTGATTTTTATTAAATATGTGAACTTAGAACCACAACCCCGATCGTCAATGTAGTAAATTTAAGTTGGCAAATATAAGTTTGGGTTTGGGTAAAAAGCTGGCATTTTAAGTTTGTTTGTCTGTCTCTCTCTATTTGACATGGAGGATGGGGGCCTCAGGATTTGTGAAGAGTGAAGTAGATTAGTATTTCTCCCTTCTAGCATAACTCGTTATTAAAAGTAGGGTTTCATGGTTTGTGTTACCTTTTAATAATTTTTTCGTTTTCTATTGATTTTAGGTATCTTTTTTGGTTTTCTGTTGATTTTGACCGACACAATCTTGATGGGGATTAATTGATGTTGTTGTGTGTGTTGTTTGTTTTGATGTCTTAGTTCAAACCCATTGAATGTGTGCTATTTCAGTGAAGATTAGATTGAAATGGCTTTGGGAGAGTAGAAATTGAGTTAAATCAAAGTGGTGTTATGCTAGATTATTGTAACAACTTGAACTATTATTTTATGAGAATGTTGGCATTGAATGATGAATGGTATTCATATGTTGGTGATGTGATTAGTCTGTTTAAAATTGGGGTTTTTTTTATTTTTATTTTTATAGTTGGGTTGAATCTACATGGTCTTACGCATGACTATTTTATTTTTTCTGTTTCAACTTTGTTCTTGTAGAAGGCCTAATGGAAGACTCCAATGTTCAAAGAAGACCAAGTAGGAGTCATGTGGTTTTTGACGATTTGCAAGCATCATTTGGATGCATGAATAGCATAGGTGGTGTTAATCTGTGCTTTTGTGGACTACCCCATATTGAGAAAACTAGTTGGACAAGACAAATCCAGGGAGGTGTTTCTATAGTTATCCTCTTCGTAGAGGAGAAGTTCGCTATGACTTCTTCAAATGGATTGATCCAACAACGTTTGATCGCACGAAAGAGGTGATTTTAGATCTTTGTGCTTATTCGTGTGGCCTTTCCAATGGAAATGCAATTGCCTAACTAATCATCAATGATGTTGCTATTGCACAATCTACGTTGGCCATCAAGCTAAATTTGATTAAGGAAAAACTTACTTGCTTGAAAAGAAGTTTGAGGTCCCAAAAGGAGGGAGAAGATGATATTACTCCATTACTTCATTATGTCGTGGATGACATTCGTGACTTTTGTTATTATTGTTGCCTTACTTGTTAGAGTTTATGACCCGATTTCTATAACTGACTCGCCTAGTTAAATGTTAATGAATGAATATTTGACTATACATTTATTATTCATTCATTATATATTTAACAGTCATAATTCAAGCCTTTATTATTCATTCATTACATATTTAAGTGTCATAATTTATGCCGTTATATAGGTTATCCTTACACACACACACATATGTGTGTGTGTGCGTTGTTTCTAGGGTTTCTATATACAACATATCAGATACACAAAAATTTTCTTTGAGAGTTTTGAGAGCTTTTCATTTGTATCCTCTCAAATCCTTGTACTCCTACTTTGATATAGTGTGATTTCTCTCTCAACTTTGACCGTGGTTTCTCTCGAAAGGGTTTTCACGTAAAATCTGTGAGTGTTCTTTACTTTTATGCTTGCTATTATTGTTTGATTACGCCTTTTTTTATAACAAAATGGTATCAGAGCGTAGGTTTTGATAATGGCAACCATGAAGTACGATATTCCTCTTTTGGATCGCAACACCAGATTCTCGTTATGGCATGGATCTTGATGATGCACTTTTAGGGTTTGACAAGATGCCCACATCTTGGTCACCGGAACAAAAGCAACGAAAAGATTGGAAAGCCTTTTCGCAGATCCATCTTCATCTATCGAATCAGATTCTACAGGACGTGCTTAAGGAGAAAACTGCTGTTGTATTATGGTTGAAATTGGAGCAACTATGTATGATGAAGAGCTTGACTAGTAGGTTGCACTTGAAATAGAGATTATATTCTCATCGTTTGGAAGAAGGTATGTCTCTAGAAGATCACTTAACGACCTTTAAAGAAATAGTTTCTGATTTAGAAACTCTGGAAGTTAAGTATGATGGAGAGGATTTAGGTTTAATCCTATTATATTCTTTGCCTCCTTCATATTCGACCTTTAGAGATACTCTTCTTTATAGTCACGATACTCTGTCTATTGATGAAGTGTATGCTGGTTTAAGTTCCTTTGAGAAGATGAAACATCTTGTGATTAAATCTAAGTCTTCATCTGAAAGTTTAGTAGCACGTGATAGGAGTCACGATCAAAAAATTGGTGGGAGTTTTAGAGGCAAATCAAAATCATCAAATAGATTTAAAACCTGTAACTATTGCAAAAAGAAAGGCCACATAAAGGCAGAGTGTTATAAATTGCAAAATAAAAATAAGAAGACTGGTGAGAATCAAAAGCAAAATCAACCAGAGAAAACGGCTGAAGCCGATGTTGTTGAAGATTATAGTGATGGTGATCTTCTTGTTGCTTTTGAAAGTGATTCACAAGCCAGTAAATAGTGGATTCTTGATTCTGGGTATACCTTTCATATATGTCCCAATCGGGACTGGTTTTCAACATATGAAACGGTTTCCAAAGGTGTTGTTTTGATGGGTAATAACACATCTTGTAAAGTTGCAGGTATTGGAATAATCAAAATAAAAATGTTTGATGGCGTGGTTAGGACACTTGGGGATGTGAGACATGTTCCTGACCTGAAGAGAAATTTGATTTCTTTTAGTACACTTGATTTGAAGGGGTATAAGTATACAGGTGAAGGTGGAGTTCTGAAGATAAGTAAGGGTTCACTTGTGGTGATAAAAGGACACAGAAAGACTGCTAATTTATATTCTTTGCAGGGCTCTACTGTGACAAGTGATGCAGTCGTTGGTTCCTCTCTGTCAGATGAAGATGCTACGAGGCTATGGCATATGTGCCTAGGGCATATGAGTGAAACTGGTATGACTGAATTGAGCAAGAGAGGACTTTTTGATGGGCAAGGCATTAGCAAATTAAAGTTCTGTGAACACTGCATTTTCGAGAATTAGAAGAGGGTTAGATTCACCATGGGTACTGACAATACAAAGGGCACTCTTGATTATATTCATTCTGACCTTTGGGGTCCTTCTAGAGTGCCCTCCAGTGGAGGTGCCAGTTACATGATGACCATCAAAGATGACTTTTCAAGAAAGGCTTGGGTATATTTCTTGAAGCAAAAAAGTGACACCTTATCTACGTTTAAAGTGTGGAAGACAATGATTGAGAAATAGACCGGAAAACAAGTAAAACGGCTTCACACTGATAATGTCTTAGAATTATACTCTAGTGAGTTTAATGACTTGTGCAAGTAAGAGGGAATTGTGAGACATCTCACAGTTCCTAGTATACCCCAGCAGAACGTATAAATAGAACCATCATGGAGAAGGTGAGATATATGATCTCCAATTCTAAGTTACCAAAATCTTTCTAGGCACAAGCTGCCTCCACAACTTGTTTGTTGATTAATAGATCTCCGTCAACTTCCATTGAGAAGAAGACTCCACATGAGGTATGGTCTATAACCCTTACAGATTATTCTGAATTGAAAATTTTCGGATGCCCTGCATACGCTCATGTAAATGATGGTAAACTTGAGCCTAGATCGCTGAAGTGTGCGTTTCTTGGTTTCAAGATTGAGGTTAAAGGATATAAATTATGGTGTCCCGAATTGAAGAAAGTTATTGTTAGTAGGGATGTTATATTTGATGAATCTGCTATGTTACATGATTTCTATCCTACTATTAATTCTGACAAAATCCAGCAGAAACCAAGTGTGCAGGTGGAGTTTGATATTAATGCAGATTCTACATTAAAGTCTACTCCTCAACTTATTACTACACCTCAACAAACACAGTATTCTATTGCTAAAGACAGACCCAGAAGAGAGAAAAGGCCTCCACAGAGGTATGGTGAAGGAGATCTAGTAGCATATGTACTGAATGTGATAGATAATATTGATTCAAATTTGGAACCATCCACTTACACAGAAGCAGTTAGTTGTGATGATTCTGGTAAGTGGATGATCGCCACGCAAGAAGAGATGGAATCCCTCCAAAAGAATAGAACATGGGAGTTAGTGAAACTTCCCAAGGGCAAGAAGGCCGTTCGCTGCAAGTGGGTTTTTAAGAAAAAGGAAGGAGCCACAACTAGTGATGAACCAAGATTCAAAGCAAGACTTGTTGCGAAGGCTACAGTAAAATATCAGGTATTGATTTTACTGACGTGTTTTCTCATGTTGTAAACCACAGTTCCATTCAAGTGCTACTTGGTAATGTTGTTATGGAGGATTTAGAGCTTGATCAGCTTGATGTGAAGACTGCCTTTTTGCATGGAGAACTTGAGGAAGATATTTATATGCATCAACCAGAAGGTTTTGGGGTCTTAAGAAAAGAAGACCATATATGCAGATTAAAGAAATCCCTTTATGGGTTGAAGTAATCACCATGACAGTGGTATAAAAGGTTTGATTCCTTTATGACTTCTCATGATTTCAAGAGAAGTAACTATGATAGCTGTGTATATTTCAAGCACTGTGATGATGGGTCGTTTTTGTATCTACTACCATATGTGGATCATATGTTGATAGCGGCTAAGGATAGAAGAGAGATTAACATGGTTGAAGCATAGTTGAATAGGGAATTTGAGATGAAAGACTTAGGTGCAGCCAAGAAAATTCTTGGTATGGAAATTTCAAGAGACAAAAAAGCAACTATATTACATTTGAGTCAGAAAGGATATATTGAGACGATACTTTCCAGGTTTAATATGATGAGTGCTAAACCTGTAGTACCCCTTTAACAGGTTATTTCAGACTGTCGTCTGCCCAGTCTCCACAATCAGAAGATGAAATTGATTATATGTCAAAGGTCCCTTACTCTAGTATAGTAGGGTCTCTTATGTACGCTATGATATGTACGCGTCCAGATTTGGCATATGCCATAAGTATTGTCAGCAGGTATATGGCGAATCCTGACAAGGAACACTGGAAAGCAGTCCAGTGGATCTTCAAATACTTAGGAGGAACTACCAATGTTTGTCTACATTTTGGGAGAACTAGAGATGGGGTCATCGGGTTTGTTGATTCTGATTTTACCGGGGACTTGGACAAAAGAAGATCTATTACTGGGTATGTTTTCTCTTTTGGTGGCTGTGCTATTAGTTGGAAAGCCACCTTACAGGCTACTGTTGCTTTATCCACTACAGAGGCTGAATACATGGTTATTACAGAGGCGATTAAAGACGCTATATGGTTGAAAGAGTTGTTTGCTGAGCTTAGTGATTTGAAGACGTCTACAGTACTTTGTGATAGTCAGAGTGTGATTTTTCTGACTAAGGATCAAATGTTCCATGAAAGAACAAAACAAATCGACGTTCAATATCACTTTGTACGTGATATAGTTGCTCGAGGAGATATCACTGTGAACAACGTGAGTACTCATGATAACCCTGCAGATATGCTAACAAAGACACTTCCGATAGCAAAGTTTGAGCATTGCTTGAACTTGCTAAGTATCAGTTGCTGATTGTTTCCTTTATGGAATTTGTGGAAGATGTGGAGTAGTGTTTATCAAAGTTTGGAGAATATTTTTTGTTTCGAAGTTGAAGATTGGAGTTTCTACTATTTGATTCTGAATTTGTGTTTGTTACTCCATAATTTATGTCAAGGTGGAGATTATTGGAGTTTGTGACCCGATTTCTATAACCGACTCCCGCAGTTAAATGTTATAATGAATAAATATTTGACTATACATTTATTATTCATTCATTATACATTTAACGGTCATAATTCAGGCCTTTGTTATTCATTCATTACATATTTAAGTGTCACAATTTAGGCTGTTATGTTGGTTACACACACACACACACACATACACATGTTGTTTCTAGGGTTTCTATATACAGCATATCAGATACACAAAAATTTCCTTTGAGAGTTTTGAGAGCTTTTCATTTGTATCCTCTCAAATCTTTGTACTCTTACTTTGATATAGTGTGATTCTTCTTTCGCCTCTACCGTGGTTTTTCCCGAAAGGGTTTCCACGTAAAATCTGTGTGTGTTCTTTACTTTTATGCTTGCTATTATCGTTTGATTATGCCTTTTGTTTTATAATATTGCTTATTAAAAACAAAAGTTATGTTTTTGCTAATTGTAGAGTTTCACCATATTGTTAGAGTATATGGAGTTATCACAACTAACGGATGTTTTTTCTTAAGGAACTGATGTAGAGTTGCTTCATCTTATATTTGTGACTCATATGACATTAATGCATTTTCCTTTTCCTATTAATAGAGTGTTTTCTTCAAGAGGGTTTTGGTAATGTAAATTACACATAAAAATACTTAACTAATACATTATAATGTTCAATATATAGGTATGCCCCCTTGTTTCACCACATAACCTTCCAACCCGATTTCAAAGCATTATGAGGTGTTCGTGAGGTCTAAATATGACTCTTGGATTGCATCCTAATCTCTTCTTGTGTCATAGCATAGATAGTTCGATATGTGTTTTATGGAATTAAAAAGCCATGCCATGACAATGGTATTCTCTACTAACCATGATAATTAATAGAGGAAACATCTTGGGTATTTAATAAATAAACATCCATTATTATCACATGGCTATGGTTATGATATTAGTTGACTTGATCTAGTTTATTGTAAAAATACTTTTTGTGGCACTACTTGTATAACATGACTTTCTAACAAAGAAAATTTTAATTTATGTTCTAAAACAAGTGTTGTATGTTAGAATCTCTAGAAAAATAGCATTTGATTGAGAATTACAAATAGCAAATGATTTAGAATTTCAGAAATGTGCGACAACACTAGCATGTTTTAGACTTGTTCAAAATAATTGAGAAATTCATTGAAAGAGACATGTTCAAAATAATTGAGAACTTTAGTAAAAGAGGCCTGTTGATCTTACATTATCATAATTAGCAGTGTCATGCGATTTACATGCATATTGTTCACAAAAAGAGACCTTGAAGAATCAACATGCACTGATGTTATACAAATTCCCCTAGGTTTGTCCATAAAAAATAGACCCTAAACATCATAATGTGCTATGTTAGGTTGTGATGTGCATCAATTTTTTCCAAAACATATTTGCTTATAAAAAAACCATGCCCCTCCAAGTCAACAACTGTTAATCATCTAGTTCCATGCCATTTGGTTGTCCTGTGCTGTCTAATGGCTTACAAGGATGTGTGAAGTTATAACTTAACATCCTTTGGCTTCTTCTAGTTGGCATTACCTATCCTCTCTTCATTGGTTGTTTGGATCTGCTCCTGGTGTCGAAGTAGGTGCTCGCGATGATGTAGTTTCTTATGAGACAACACTAACATCAAGTTCTTATTGACTCCCTATAGAAAAAAATATATATGTCAAGACGACTACAATCTTTCATGAAAAAATATCTTACAGTTCTCAAAATTAACACCCATGAAGAAAATTGGAAAAATTGATTTTATCAAATTTGTGAAGGACTTTGAGGGCAATTTTCCCATTATAACACATTCATTCTACAATTCAAAGAATACAATTTATGCTATCAGAAAATAATTTGAATTTTGCACATGAGTGATGCCTATTCTAGATTTATCAAATAGAGAATCAAGAAGAGAAAAATTGTATAGTCATAGCCTAATAAGCACATAACAAGATAACCCTTGGTAGGGAAATCAAGATACTAAGAAAGATTTAGCTCATGTGGCTTGGATACAACAATAAAATCTTCAAGACTGGGCTATCCTAAGAAGTTAAGATGGATATGTGTTTGATTGTATATGACATGTAACAACTTAAAATCTCAAGCATAATATTTGAAAAACAAAAATTGGATTCGCTAGTGTCTTTTAGTAACTTTGCACTTACATGTAAAATTGAAAAAAAAAAAGAAAAAAAAGCCCTAGAATATAGGTTTTTGGTTTAATATTTTATGATCTAACGAAGGTAAAACTACACAAAAATAATCTATAATGCACTATCAGCTTGAGAGGTACTTGAACATCTCTATTATTGGCATTTAGTAACAAAGTTGCATGCTTTCTTAGTCTTAGAAAGACAATTAGTGCTCAATGTGATTGCTCTCTCACAGCCAAAGTAGTAGCAAGATAGAAAGCCACTCTTAATTCTTTGACAACCTTATTTTCTATAAAGATTAAACTTCAAATTTGCTTCAAGGAATTTCTCCTATTTTGATAGAGAGACACTTCCTAATGCCCATTTAAAAAATTGGATTTGGCACTGATAAAAGATACTGGGGCAACTGATTAAAGATCCCATCACACCATAAAGAAAAAGATTATTAGGTATCCTTATTTTTTAATGGAATTATGGTCACACATGAAAGCAAAATCCACATTGGTAAAATAAAAACAGCACACCATATAATACTCATTCAGTCAAACACAATAACCATAGCCTTACCTCCAGCTTGAATGTCAGCACTGCCTTGTTCATGGGTTACTTTGGCACTAGTTGGAGCTTCTCTACTACTGATGACTCTTTCGCTCCATGTTCTAGGCTATGTTAGAAACACATTCAATCATTGTTTATGCACAAACAAGGTAATGAACAAACATGTGGACATATGTTTATTACTCATATTTAACAAAGTCTATTGGTTTTGTTCATCAAAGTAGATTCCAAAGCCATAAGGCCCTTTCTTTCTTCTACCTTCAGAAGTTGCTGTGCCAGTGTTTAGCTGTTTATGTTTTTGAAACTTGATGAATATGGAGAATAAGCAAGTGAGAGGTTTAGTAACCAAGTATTAAGACACAAATTGTGATAGCCATTACCTTGGAGGTGGAGGTAGTTGATTCTAATCCTTTGCATCCTCTCTTATTATGCCCCTAACTACCACACCTTGCACACTTTTAAATCTGCCCCTTTTGAGACATCTTTAATCCCCTACATTCAATTGCCTCCTTCTTATGTTTGGCTGGCCATCAACCACGTCTCTTGTGTTAGGTTGGTGGTGTAAGTCCAATATGACCACTACTCTCCCAAATTGCATTCCAGGCACAATTGGAATGCTAAACTGATAGGATGCCACAAATGCTGCCTTCTTATAGCACTTGTCAATATAGTTTAACATCTTTTTTAGGCAATAATGGAAGATATACCATGTGGGCAAAGGAGCCCTCTCACTTGCCAAAGGCCATACATGCAACTTCGATTATTCACATATACTACATATACGTCAGATCGGTGCTCGATTTCAAAGCCTTGATCCCCCAAACCTTATTTTACATAGTCGACTCTCATACCGTCCTATCTAAAATTTTGTGGCTCGTGTGAACAATCATGAAGCCACTTCAACACTTCATCTTTCTACTTCTTCATTCGCTTCATGACATAAATCCTTATGCCTTTTAGCATTATTATTATAGACTTGCCTAAAAAATCGACGATCATCCCATTGATAGCTTCACACGTTATTCTCAATACAATCACACTTCACACTGGTTTGGAGGTATTCCTTTACCAATGTTGAAATTCCACTTCCTTCATCGCACATGAGCGGTAGGAGAATATGATTGAAGGATTTCCATGTTTGAAAGTCTGCCTTGTTTTCACTTTTAACACATCCCCAAAAAACCGGATTTAACTTCTGTGATAGAAATGATGCTCTCTAGTTTGCATTTAAATGTCGAGCGCAATACGGATGTTAACTCTTAGGAAAATGCGTCTTCACAGCATTGATCAATCCTTGCAACACGAACATCGTTAGTTTAATTAATAAAGTTAAAGTGCTATGTTTTTGCATTTATATATACAGTTATGAATATATCCTAGTAAGACGCATGAAATTTACATTTGCAATCCTATATAAAATTATAGCACATAAAAATCAAAAGTAAATTCCAATACAGGCACCACACATGGAATAACCAAGATAAAATTACATCACTTAGACATTTGAAGCAACTTCCAGTACAAGCAGGTCACGTACCTTTAGATGATCACTAATAAATGTCTAGCCTTCACCATGTTAGTGATTTGAAGCTGGACTTCAGCAACCCTAGAAACACTCCCAGTTATCCTTGTTCTCGATCTCAACCACTACCCATGCTATTGGGAACATTCCATTGTTGTCATCTGCCAACTGCACTCAATAATTGGCCTTTGCAAAGGCCCATGAGAAAGCAATTGTTGATGCAATTACACGGAGACAACTGGCCAAGAACCCTCTTCTGCATGCCTTAAAGGGTATATACATACATATGAAATCACCCTTTCGCCCCTTTATCGATTCAATAACTTGAGGACAACCGTGGTATGGTTCCCTTTCAATACGTCCACATAATCCCATAATCGTTCACACTCCTCAACATAACCACATTCCATTTGAACCAAAACCCTTTCCCGAGTTCTCCTAGTCCTAATTGATTCTTTATTAATTCTTTCAACTCAGCTTGTTGAATAATTAGGGTTGACATGATTGTTTCCTTGAACTCATTTGTTGGCCACTTAGAATAGCTCGTTTATTATTGAACACCTGCTGGCATACATGGGTTGATTCATACACCTTCACTTGTAACTCTCCTATGCTCTTGTTTGTAGTGATGGTTATTTTCTAAAGGTATATCCTATCTTTGCATAAAGCTTTGATCCAGTCTACACAATTTCTTTGGAAATAGACATCTCTTTGTTCTAGAATTGAGTGACATGCCACAGCTTTCTTGAACTCCGCTGCATCGTTAACACCATGCCAACAGAAAAAAAGGACATCTCGTAGAGGCATCATATGAAGGGAAATAATGACTCTTAGCTATGTGGGGTTGATTACCTTGTTGTTCTTCATGCACTTCTTGGTGAGATACATCTTCGTATTTTAAATCATCATTAGACATGGCATAATCTATATCACTATCATTGTCATCATCAATTCTTGTGTCTATTGGGCGATCATAGTAGGATTTGCATAACTCCCATGCCCCCCCTCATCAACATCACTTGCACTAGTGTCTGTCTTGGTCCATTCCAATTGTGACTCTGAGTTATTCTGTACAATTGGATCTATAGTTGCATGAGGCTCTTCCCAACATAGTGCAAAAGGGGAAGAAGTATCTCCACTATTCATGATAGCCATATGCTTGAGGAATATCTCATTGACTCTCTTGCCCAAGAAGTGATACACAAAATTTGTATAGTTAGCGCCATCATGAGCCAATAGATGAGTTTTTGTGTCATAAGGGTATTTGTAAAAAATCCTTGAAATATCCTACCTATGTAGGCCCCTTTGGATGTCTTTAATCAAGTTAGCAAATGCAACACAATTAATTCTAACAGCCACTATCGACATTAATCCACTACATACTTAGTATTTGAGTCGTCACTAACAAAGCAACCTCCATGGTTCATGTAATTGCAACTCTGTTTTTAGCCATGCAATACCTAAAACAATGAAGATAATAAAATAAGTTTAAGTCTCCTATGTGTAGATTAGAAAATAAGAAATTCATTCTATTGTAATTAAAATACTTATCAACATGATCATTGCACTACACTTCAAAACAACAAGTGTTGATAGGTGTAGACACCTCATTTTTACCCATTTAAGGCTTCAATTTGAGTAAAAATTAATATTATATAAGCCCATAATTACAAAAAAAAAAAAATTGTTATAAGATTTTTTGAGCTTGATATAATGTTAATTTTCATTATAAATTAATTTTAGGCTCAATTAAATAACCTATTTAAATAGGTTTATATAATTAAGCCCATTTTTCAGATTCTTAAATGTAATTTTAATGCAAAACAAGACAAAAGCACAGGGCGACAGCCTGATGATAAAAGACACACACATGCACAAGGGAGACCTGGTTCCTTTCTACAAGGAGGCAAATTGTCATTTTTGTTTTTTCACATTTCCACTGGCCAGATGAGGTAAGCGCACGTGTCAGCAAGCTGTTAGAAGAGGTAAGTGTACGTCTTAGCGAGTGGGTAGGTGAGCGGTAGGCTAGGGTATTTAGATACATTGTATCGTGCTGGTGAGCGGTAGGCCAGAGCATCCGGATACATTGTATCGTGCTGGGTGAGCGGTAGGCCAGAGCATCCGAATACATTGTATCGTGGTAGGTGAGCGGTAGGTCAGAGCGTCCAGATATATTATATCGTAGTAGGTGAACGATAGGCCAGAGCGTCTAGATACATTGTGTCGTAGTAAGTGAACGATAGGCCAGAATGTCCAGATACATTGTATCGTGGTAGGTGAGTCGGTAGGTAAGCATGCTAATGCCTATAAATACTGGCATACCACAACAACACAAATCACTTGAAAGAGATTAAATATGAATTTCATAAGAAGTTAGGGTTTCAAATTCAAAACTTCAATTCTGAAGTTTTCTAGGAAATTTCGAAGCAATTGGAGGTTAAAATTTGTCATCACAAGATTGATTGAGGGCTTTTGAAGACCAATTCATGACGATCCAATCAATCACAAACTAGCACCAGAATCTCCTATTCAATTACTGCCGGCTGCATGTCCTTCATCTCTTCTCCAAGTCTGCGTGCGTCTTGATGTTGTACTAGGTAAGTTCTTTTCTTTCTCTTTTATTTTTCTTTTTTCTTTTTGATTTAAAAAAGCTTTAGAAAATAAAAAATTGCTAAAAGATAAAAAATATATTGATGCATGTAATGGGAAATATAAAATCAATATTATATAAAAAAGTATACATAGAACATGATATAAATTATTTTGACACATAGAAAAACTTATTTTCATAAATAAAAATGAACTTGGTAGTTTATAGGGTTTACCCCCTCATACTTTTTTTTGCTAAATTGATTAAAATTTAAAAAATTTAAAGTGAAAAGAGTTCAAAAAGTTAAAAAGAATCAACAAATTAATGTTTTTAGGAAAAGAACTATGTAACATCTAATCTCGATTAGCAAGTACATAGGTACCTCCAAGGCGACATAAAATCTAACTTTTTTTTGTTCCATCACATTATCTTGTAAATTTTGAGTTGCTTAATTTATTATAAATATTAAATGGTCTTGTCATAAGTTTGTATATAAAATTGTAATTTTAGGAATTCATGATATTTGATTCATTTTTTACCATTAAAAAGATAAAATTTAAATTATGAATTTTAAGTGGTAACCATATGGTTTTAATAGGGTAGCCCCCGAATCCAAAATTTCTGGTTTATAAAATTTGGTTTTGAATAAATTTTTTTTCGCGGACTAGTAGCTAAGGTAGGATTAACCAACTCATTAATCTTAACTTATAATTTTCCTCATTCCAATCGGGTGGCGACTCCAAAATGTTTTCAAAAATTAAATTTCTTTTAATTCCTAGTCGAGGGTTCGTATCAAATGTGTTTAGGTCTAATATGGATCGAATTAAAAGAAATTAAATCAAAAACGAAAAATCTAGCTCGACAGCTTGGCGACTCCACTGGGGATTGCCTAATTTTCTTTTAAGAGGGTTATCCACTTGAAATTCTTATATTCAAAGTTTATTTCCTTTTATGCTCATTCTTGTGTATCATTTATTTTATTATTAATCTATAGATAGTTGTATAATATTTTTTTCTAAGTGATGCAGATATGCCCTTGTAGATAGCCTAAAATGGGGTATAAAGATCTATTGGGGAGATTTTCAAAAATGTGTGCTAGATACGATCAGAACCAGACCATCTTAGGACTCTACGCAGGGAGGTCGCTAGTAGGATTTGGGGGCTGTGGCTTTTCCACCCTAATTCATGAAATGACCTCGTGCTCTGCTTTTGTGTTGATTTGTGATCCACTAGACCAGGGAACCTTTAGAACTCACCGAAATGCATTCATAAACATAGGTTGACGATTGAATAATAATGGGGCATACCTTAACAAGTTACACTTTCAAATCCTTTTAAAATCCTCCCCTTGAAAATTATTTATCTCATTTTTTTAAACAAGGTTGTAACTAAAATAAAAAACTCAAAATTGCCTCATGATTAATTAGTCGTCAACCCCAAAGTTTGTATCCGTGTGAATTGTATGTGTAATATGTAATGTGAATACTTTATTGTACTTTGTAAGTAATAGCTTGTTGGTATTTTTACAGTCATTTGTATATAGTTAAAAAAAATAAAAAAATTGTAAATTATCCTGAATAAAAGAAAAAAAGACAAAAAGATTTTTTTTTTCATGTAAAGTAGGGTACATCATTATGATATAAAAAATTTGTATATAATATAGTTATTAAAAAAATTTCCATTTTTCATAAATTGAGAAATTCTCAAAAAAAAAAAAAAAACTTGTAAATACTCTTTAGATTATATAGATCATAATAAAGTAAATACAAAACTTGTATATAAAAGTTGTTAAAAAATGTGTAATAGACTTGTAATACCTAATTTGATCATCCATTAGGTTAATTCTTTTTCTAGATAGTTATAGGTTCTTTTCAACTAGAATCTCTTTGTCATAGGTGTTTCACTCTTTAAACATAAGTCTATTATTCTATCTCCATTCGTGAATATTTAAGAAAGAAAAAAAAAAGTCATCATTACTCTTTACAAATCATTTTGAAAAAGAAAAAAAAATGCTAATTTATAAAATAGGTTTTAGTTTGAAATTTTCAAAAAAAAAAAAAAAGGAATCATCTATAAATTTCAACTTTAGATTGTAAACAGTCATTGAAAAATGTGGATTCCAAATACTTCTTTATAAATATCTATTATGCTTTTAGTAATTAATGTCTAATTATTTCTATAATATAGTCTTCTAATAAATTAAAAAAATAAACAAAGAATTTTTTAAAATAAAGAGAAAAAAGAAATTTGCTAGCAATCAAGGATCCTTTAAATTTTGAGACCAATGATCACTCACTTTAGGCTAAAGGTGAACTACAAAAAAAAGAAATTAGAAATGGGGGGCAATCAAAAGGACTCGATAAGTCACTAATTAAGGGTATTTGTCGGGTTTAATTTCTAAAATATAAACCCAATGCAAAAGGGGCGTTTAGTAAATTATCTTGATGTAATTGAAAAATGGATGATTGATAACCAAGAAAAATATCTCATAAAAATCTAGAATGATAAGAGACAAGACAAATCCTAAACATTAATTCTAAACACTCGAGAGCAGAGTGACATTAAAGAGAGGAAATTGACTCATTCCTTAAAGGAGATCCGCCTTGAATTTGATACTTGGGTCAAAATGATATTAGACATTCATTTTAATATCCTAAACACGCTTATCCCTTGCCAACCTAATTGAGTCTATTAAGGAAGTATTTTAAAAGTAAACCCTATCAAGAACCACCCCATAATGGAGCAATTTAGAGGTTAAGGTCATTAATGAGGAGAAAAAAGGATTAACTAATGTGTGCTTGCCCTAGTTTTTCAATTCGAGAGCAATCAATTGATATTTCATTTCCTTTGAAAGGAAGAAGAGAATCTATTTCAAAACCATACACAACCTATACACTTTGAGTTGTAAGCCATTCAATGAAAGTTAAAGAAACATAAATCACCTTGAATTCAAAAAAAAAAAAAAAAGAACAAAAAGAGAGAAAGGAAATGGGATTAGAAAAGAAAACTAAAAAAAAAAAAATGAGAAAAGTAGAGAACATTTAAACAAGGTGATCATGCCTAAAGATTGGAGGCACATGCTCAAAACCACCAAAACTTATCAAAATCAATATTCAAGGTCTACAACATATTTATATCATAGACCCACCCATAATACCACCTTTTTGGAGGCTCTTCAGTTCATAGGACTTGATTTATTAATGCTCTTGAAATTAGGGACAAGCGCACTATTAGTTTTCCTTAAGGTTCTTGATTTGTAAACTCGAGAAGTGTTAAAGATAAATTTCAACATGGCTTATGTAGATGGTATCCCTTTTGATTGAAGACAAAAACCAAAAGCCTATATTATGGTTCAAAAAAGACCTAATAGATTGACTAATATGTATCACTTACAAGTCGGACCATAATTTTTGAAATCTAAGTCAAATATGTGAAAATAAGCCTAAGAGAGTATAAGGAAGCCCTCTTTAACTAGACAATTCAAAATGAGATAATTATTCCTTGGTATGAAAATCATTTATAGGGCATGGAAAGTCATTTGCTCCAATTTAGAAGATATCTGCCTCGAGTTTAAGAACTATTTGCCTCAAAGTTGAATGACAATGTCCCAATAAAAGCAAATCAAAGTCCCAAAGAGAAAAGTTTTGCCCCCAATGTTTAAAAGTTTTTCAATAGAAACCTTAAGAAGTCGAAACTAAGGTTGAATTAAAATGAGTGATCAATGGGGCAAGCCCAATGCATAATTCATCTCAAAGGATCATCACTTGTTGGCAATCTTTCAAAAAAAAAAAAAGATGAATGAAAAAAATGAAAAAAAAATTCTCAAAGAGTTTTAAAAGAGCATTTTCCTTAAAAAAAAAAAGAGATAAGAGGGTAAAAAGAATTTTTCGAAAAAAGAATACCCCTAATACTTTTCCATAAAATTTTTTTTCTAAAAAAAGAGAGGAAGTTTTAGCTCAAAAAGTTAAAAAAAAAGGGAAAAGAAAATTAATAGAATGAAAAGATAACTTTTTGAAATGAAAGCATTAGCCCAAACATTTGAAAAGAACAAAAAATTATCCAAAATGTTTTAGTGTGAAAGATTTCATCAAGTCAAATTTTTTTCTCTTCAATCCTTAGGATTGTTTACTCGAAAGAGCACTATTCTAGTTTTTGGATCACTTGTTCATAGGAGTGTCGTCCAGTAAAGTTTTGTAGGATCGCTAGCCTTAGGAGCGTTGTCTTAGTTTTTGAAATGCTAACTCAAAAGACGCGTTTGTATCATATTATAGGCCATCTCAATGAGTGCCTCTCCAAGTGAAGTCCTAGCTCAAGGAGCGTCTATCCAAACAAGTGTTAGCTTGAGAAGTGCACTTGCACCAAATGATAAAGCTAACTTATAGGCTGTCTGCCCTTTTTCTCCTCGAGTCTTCTTAAAAAGAAAGGACCCAAAGTCGATCCGAGTCTCTTAAAAAGAAAAGATCCGAAGCCCTTCCGAGTCCCTTTAAAAGATAAGACTTGTAGCCTATCCAAGTCTCCTTAAAAAGAAAAGACCCGAAGCCCATTCAAACCTCTTTACAAGAAAAGACCGAAGCCCATCCGAGTCTCTTTAAAAAAAAGAAAAAACCCGAATCTCATCTGAGTCTTTTTAAAAAAGAAAGACTTGAAGCCCATCCGAGTTTCTTTAAAAGAAAAGACCCGAAGCTCATCTGAGCCTCCTTTAAAAAAAAAGGCCTAAAACCCATTCGAGTCTCCTTAAAAAGAAAACACCCGAAGCCCATCCGAGTCTCCTTAAAAAGAAAAGACCCAAAGCCCATTCGAGTCTCCTTTAAAAAAAAAAGACCTAAAGCCCATCCGAGTCTTTTTAAAAGAAAAGACCCGAAGCCTATCCAAGTTTCTTTAAAAGAGAAGACTCGAAGTCCATTTGATTCTCTTTTAAAAGAAAAGACTCGAAGCCTACCTAAGTCTCCTTAAAAAGAAAAGACCCGAAGCCCATCCGAATCTCCTTAAAAAGAAAAGATCCAAAGCCCATCCGAGTTTCCTTAAAAAGAAAAGACCCAAAGCCCATCCGAGTCTCTTTAAAAGAAAAGATCCGAATCCCATCCGAGTCTACTTTAAAAGAAAAGACCCGAAGCCCATTCGAGTCTCCTTAAAAAGAAAAGACCCGAAGCCCATTCGAGTCTCCTAAAAAAGAAAATACCCAAAGAGTCTCCATAAAAGAAAGACCAAAGCCTAACCAACTCTTAAAAAAAAAAGACCGAAGAGTTTCCTTAAAAAGAAAAGACCCAAAGCCTATCCAAGTCTCCTTAAAAAGAAAAGACTCGAAGCCCATCCAAGTCTCTTAAAAAGAAAAGACCCGAAGCCCATTGTAGTCTCTTAAAGAGAAAATACTCGAAGCCCATCCGAGTTTCTTTAAAAAAGAAAAGACCCGAAGCCCATCTAAGCCAAATGCTAGCTCAAGGAGCGTGTTTGAGACAAAACATGGGCCAGCTCAAGGAGCACTTCTCCAGGTCAAATGCCAGCTTAAGGAACGCACCTATATTGCATCTAAGCCAAATGTTAGCTCAAGGAGCGCATTTAAGACAAAACATAGACTAGCTCAAGGAGTATCTCTCCAGATCAAATCATAGGCTAGCTTAAGGTACGTCTACCCAAACTAGGTGTCAGCTCATGATTCCCACATCTAGGCCAAATGCCAGCTCAAGGAGCGCAGCTGTATTAGATCACAAGCCAGCTCATGGAGCGCTTGTCCTAAGTCATTAAGAAAGCATGGTCAAAAGACTTTCATCATCTGGTTATAATCTCCAGTGGATCAAATGCAGGAGCCCATTATCCACCTTCAGTTTGCCTTGAGCTTCGAAAGCAAAAAATGGGGTCTCTCTTTTTATCTTTGTGATGAAGTTTTATCAAACATCATCACAAAGAAGTGCAGTTGTAGACAACCAATTTTTACCCATTTAAAGCTTCAATTTATAGTAAAAATTAATATCATATTAAGCCGATAAATTACAAAAAAAAAAGAGCAAAAAAATTATAAATTGTTATAAGATTTTTTTCAACTTGATATAATGTTACTTTTCATTATAAATTAATTTTAGGCTCAATTAAATAACCTATTTAAATAGTTTATTTAATTAAGCACATTTTTCATAACCTTAAATGTAATTTTAATGCAAACAAGACCGAGGCACAGGGTGATGGCCTGATGGTAAAAGACACACATGCACAAGGGAGACCTGGGTTCCTTTCTACAAGGAGGCAAATTGTCATTTTTATTTTTTCACATGTTCCCACTGGCCAGATAAGGGAAGCGCACTGTTAACAAGCTGTTAGAAGAGGTAAGGCGTGTCTCAGCGAGCAGGTAGGTGAGCAGTAGGCTAGGGTATCTAGATACATTGTATTGTGTTAGGTGAGCGGTAGGCCAGAGCGTCCGGATATATTATATCGTGGTAGGTGAGCGGTAGGCTAGAATATCCAGATACATCGTATAGTAGTAGGTGAGTGATAGGCCAGAATATCCAGATACATTGTATCGTAGTAGATGAGCATGCTAATGCCTATAAATACTGGCATACCACAACAACACAAATCACTTGAAAGAAATCAAATATGAATTTCATATGAAGTTAGGGTTTCGAATTCAAAACTTCAATTCTTAAGTTTTTAGGAAATTTCGAAGCAATTGGAGTTAGAAATGTGTCATCGCAAGATTGATTGAGGCTTTTGAAGACCAATTTATGATGATCAATCAGTCACAAACTGGCACCAGAATCTTCTATTCAATTACTACCGGCTTCTTGTCCTTCATCTCTTCTCCAAGTTTATGTGCGTCTTGATTTTGTACTAGGTAAGTTCTTTTTTTTCTCTTTTATCTTTCTTTTTTCTTTTTGTTTAAAAAAAACTTTAGAAAAAGAAAAAAAAATAGATAAAAGATAAAAAAAATATATTGATGCATGTAATGGGAAATATAAAATCAATATTATATAAAAAGTATACATAGAACATGACATAAATTATTTTGACACATAGAAAAACTTATTTTCATAATAAAAATGAACTTGGTAGTTTATAGGGTTTACCCCTTCATACTTTTTTTTTTTTTTTGCTAAATTGATTAAAATTTAATAAATTTAAAATGAAAAGAGTTCAAAAAGTTAAAAAGAATCAACAAATTAATGTTTTCAGGAAAAGAACTATGTAACGTATGATCCCGATTAGTGGATATATAGGCACCTCCGGGCGACATAAAATCTAATTTTTTTTTTGTTCCATCACATTATCTTGTAAAATTTGAGTTACTTAATTTATTATAAATATTAAACGGTCTTGTCATAAGTTTGTATATAAAATTGTAAATTTAAGAATTCATGATATTTGATTCATTTTTTAGCATTAAAAAGATAAATTTTAAATTATAAATTTTAAGTGGTAACCATATGGCTTTAATAGGGTAGCTCCCGAATTCAAAATTTCTGGTTTATAAAGTTTGGTTTTGAATCAGTTTTTTTCGCAGACTAGTAGCTAAATTAGGATTAACCAATCAATTAATCTAAACTTATAATTTTTCCCGATTCCAATCAGGTGGCGACTCTAAAATATTTTTTAAAATTAAATTTCTTTTAATTCGTAGTTGAGGGTTTGTATTAAATGGGTTTGGGTCTAATACGAATCAGATTAAAAGAAATTAAACCAGAAAATATAGGCTCGATAATAGGATATTGAAATCGCTAAGTGCTAAGGTAGGACAACATTTCAACTCAAATATTACACGTAGTAATCAACTAGTACTTTGACATTTCCAAACCAAAACTTCCTTATCCACCAAGTTGAACTAAACAAAAGAGAGAGAGGGCATCTTATTCATTTTTTCGGCCATAACTCCTAATAATTCCACCACCGAAATCCCAATCCTATATGTCGAATGGGGGGAACTAAAAACGCTAGCTTTTTACCCAAACCCAAACCTGTATTTGCCAACTCAAAGTTACTACATTGATGGTGAGGGTTAGGGTTCTAAGTTCACATATTTAACATAAATCACATTATCTATACATATTGCAAGCTCAAAAAAAAAAAAAAAAAACAATTTGAATTCAAGGTTAGAGTTAAAGTTAGGGTTATTATCAAATGAGTACAATAGTGCAAATCTTAGGCGCATTCACATAAACCACCTTAATGTCAACTCAAGTTTCGTTCTTTCGTTAACATTTGCTAAAACAACTCCAGAAATTTCAATTCAAACACACACAACAACATCAAAAGAGAAAGCGACATATACCTGCAAGTAAGTTTGCAATCACTTTGAATGTTGAAATCGAGATCCAATTATGTGCAAGAGATAAGCAAAGCAAGGGTCTAAAGGACGATTTGAGATTTGACTTTTATTTGGGGTGAATCATACTTAGGGTTTCATGTTGGAGCTTCCGATGAGAGTTTTAGCTTTTGATTTGGGGTAAAGGATGATTTTCTTTATCTATTTTGTGGTTTTCCCTTGATAATAATGATGTTCGAGTGTTTTCCTCTAATTTTACTAATGATTAGATTTCATAATAAACTGGCAATTTAAAATTATTATTTTTAGCTGACGTGTCATCTAGCGTGACATTTCATAGGTCTTGTATAACAGCATCTAATGGAGTGACTAACAGTCCGTTAAGATGATCTTAAATGAACCACTAATACAAATGTTTTGATCTCTTTTTAAACACTTGAAATGTTATGATAAAAAAAGAACTTATCCCCAGATGTTTTGACTCATTGATGTAATTTACCCAAAATACATATACCTACCAAAAGACAAGAAACCGATCAATAGATAAAAATATCAAAATACATGCCAATAGCTTAATGTATCATCCTGAACTATTAAGTAAGAAGAATTAGGTTCAAATCCCTCCCATTATTATATATATATATATATATATAAACTCAAAACATAAGCCATATTATTGTTATAATTTTTTCTAAAATTGTCATGGAAGTAGGATATTTTATCCTATGTAATACATCACATGATACTGACTTGAATCTCGTGTTGTTTGGCCATGGCTTGTGATCATCTGCAGCTGTGGGTTACAATCATTAGATCTCAAATTATTATTATTATTAACTTTTTTTTGCACCACCAGAAATGTTCAAAAACAAGGAAAGAAATATATAAATTAAAAAAAAAAGACACAAAATATGATGCTTTTTGAAACACCAATCTTCTTAAAATTTAAGACCCATAAACGCCACACAAGCAACAAAGAAATGAGCTAGAAATGAAAGCCTGCTAATGATAGGACAAACCATTTTGTTATTTAACTATTATTCCTTTATATAGACATTGGCACATGGTCGAAGCCGTAGCATCAAATCGTCCCGGTGAGTTTGACAAACAAGCCAGGCTCGTTTGGTAATTCATCCTAGGACTCGATAGGTTCACGGGTTAAAGGTCGAGTTTGCCTCGTGGACTGCGTATGTGTTGGGTTGGGGCGCCTGCTGCCACTTTGTGAAAAAAGAAAATGAAAAAAAATTATTGCAATGTATTGTAATGTCAACTTAATTGAAAGTGGTTAATCACATTGTAATCTAGTGGTATTTTTTTTGGTATTTGAAGTGAGAGGTGCTAGCTTCGAATCCTCCCTATCCTATTATAATGGTGTGTGATAAAAAAAAAAAAAAAAAAACTCTATTGAAAGTATTGCAAAAGGTGGTAAAAACTAGGCAAAACAAACTCATTTGGTTTTATGGATTCATGAAATGTAACCCCCAACAGTGCACCTCTGTTATAAATTATGACATATTCATATTTTTCATACAATCAACACACATAGATTATGCCAAATTGTTTTCATCTTTATAGGAGATTCCATCATTCCTTTACTCTATAGTAGGACGAGTTTGGTTTTTCTAATAAAATAAAAAAAAATCTTGAAAAAAAGGCATTGAAAGTATCTTTATTTTATAATTTAGACAAATTATTTTTTAAACTTTTAAACTTTGTATTTTTGGTGTCTCTATTTTTACTTTTTTTTTTTTTATATTACTGTCTCTATAGACAAAAAATATAAAGTTGAAAGTTCAGACATTAATTTATCCAAATTGCAAAGTAGAGACACTTTCAATACCATTTTTCCAAAATATCCCTTATATGAACATTTTGAATGTTGAGGTGATGTATTATTTACACTTTCATTTTTTTTATCTTGATCTACATAATTCTTTTCTAGTAAATAAAATTCATCATTATTAGAAAAAAAAGGAGAAAAAAAAGGTTGTGCTACATGACCGTTCTTGTAAGAGGTTGTGGATATTATTCCCTTTTCTCTTAAAAAAAAATGTCTCATTTGTTAATAACTTCCTTATATTATTAATTTTCACAAATGCTCTATATCTAGGTATGGCAATAGACGTTAACATCTATTTAAGTGATGCTTTTTATATTTTCCCCCTTCAAAATCTTGCGATGTTGGAACTTGAAATTGGGATGATTTAGAATATACGTTGAGGATTGAGAAAGAAAGGATGGAGATGAGACCTGAATTCACCTACGGTGCTATATGATATTTGTAGTGGAATGCATGGAAGACACTCATTATTAAATATTTGTATCACAGAAGAAAAACCTGATGGATGCCCAAGTTCGACAAACACTTTGTTTCATGTGATAGAATGATTTAGAAAGAAAAGATTTAAGAAGGAAGAAAAATATAGGAAATGAATTATTGGGTAATTTTAATCTTTAGGGGACCAAAATGAATGGAACAATAAAAGGTAAAATAAGTTGTAATAATAAATTATTTATATACTCTTAAAAGATAATAAGTAAATTACAAAAAAAAAAAGATATTAGAGTAATTTCAAAATATTTTTCTTTTTTAAAAAATAGCGGAACCATGGAATATTACATATATTTTTCCTCCTTATTTTTCTTTAAAAACAAATAAGAAAATTGACTTAATTCCCTCATTTCTTCTCCTCCACATCCATTCTCCCTTAATTCCCATGCACCAAACACAATGAATATGATTGAAGTGAAGCAGATTAGGCGATAGAAAATTTTTTTGTTAGATATAGACAACGAATATGAAATATCTTGAATTTTACTAAGTGTATTTAGGAATGCGACAATTAAATAGTATAAAAGTACGAGTTATTTTGAACCTAAATTTAAACTTAGATTAATAATTGAAATTAGATAGTTAAATTAAATGAATTATTAAACTTTGGGGTATAATTAAGTAATTTAACTAAATTGAATTAGTGATCGAGTTTAATTAAAATTGGATATTCAAACACTCATCTCAACTTATCAAGTTACTCAATTGCCATCAAATATCAATTTGAGCATAAATTCTCAAACTTAATTACCTAAAACTCCTAAATACCAAATTTAACTATTTTAACCTAAATCTAAATTCCTAAATTCAAACTAAATATTAATTTCCAACCAATTAAATCCCTAAGCTAAATTACTAGATTAATTTAGCTAAATTCTAATCATACTCTAATGACCTTAACCAATCCCCTTAGCTTGGAAGTAACCTCCACAAGAAGTCATATAAACAATCCCTTAGCTTGGAAGTAACCTCTACAAGAAGTTATTTAAATTTCTACATTTTTTTTTCATTTTCATCAAAAGTAAAACCTACAAGAATGCATTTGAATCCTCTATAATTAACATCACACCTAATCTAAGACTTCTTTTCAACCTTTACACACTAAAAATCCATCAAAATCTCATTAATTCCTACACCCATATATCATAGGATCCCTCCATATCATACCTAAGATTTTCTCTCATCCATTTTCTCTTTCTTCTACCAAAAGTTCATCCTATTCTCTTCATTTTCTACCAAGAATTCTCAACTCAAATACACCAAAAACACCTTCTTTTAAGCTCAGAAAGCCCATTTAAAAGAAGAAACCCTACCAAAGTGAGCGCTAATTAGGTAAAGTAGTCCCTAATGCTCATACCCATTTCTTTACTTATTCAATTCCAAATCTAACCTTTATCTGCAATTTGATTCTTAGGTGATTTTCTTTTCAAGATAAAATCAAGGTTGAAGTTTTTTTTTTTTTTGGGGGGGGGGGGGGGGGGGGGGGGGGGGGGGGGTGTGGGTGTAGCTTCTTCAACTTGCTCGTAGTGGTAGAAAGGTTTAGGGGCTTGTCAAGAGTATATTGCTGTTCTAGTAAGTTATTTTTTTTTATTTGATGTTGAACTGTTGATTTGAGTTTAATACTTACATATGTGTTATTAGCTAATTTTATATGCTTGATATATATTTTGATAGTGATTTGATGAATTTTTACAATTTATTTAATAATTGTGCCATATATGCATGCAAATGGAGTTTTTTTGATAAATAATGCAAGAAACATGCTATAATTAGATAAAAAATTATAACATGTATTTACGACGTTTTTATAGAATATATTAGGTACCAAATAATATATGTATGAATATGCATATTATGTTTATCTGAATTGTGATTTGTGTTTATTTTGGGTAGAAAATTGTAAAATAAATAAGGATTTATATTATACATGCTCTTAAGCCGAATTTAGAAACTTTATAATGTATGAATTCATTTGAAATTGATAAATTCTGATTTATGCAATTTAATTACGAATTTACCATAAATATTATGTTAATTTGCTTGGTTTATGGAAATATATGTTAAGAATAGTAAATAATCTTGAAATTTGGATTTAAACTTAAAAATATGTTAATATATCTTCTGAAAATTTGAAAATATTTTTGATAAATTTTAAATAATAAAATCCGGATTTTAAAGGTGTTTTTCTAGGAAAATAGGCTATTATATGCTTATGGTTATTAAAAATATTAAATAAATTTATTTTTCATAAAATTTGATGGAAATAGTTAAAATAATGATTCTATATGTAAATTGGAAATTTTGAAATTAATTCCCTATTTTTAATAATTAGTAACTTAGACAATGTCATTTACCAGTAAAATTTGATCTAAAAGCTAAATCGGATTTCAAAATTTTCAATTTGATTTTAAAAAAATTAAAAATGACCTTATAATGAATTTTGAAAATTATAATTTATTTAGATAACAAAATCATGAATTTTAATTAATAATTGCTAATTAAGTGTAATTTAGGATAAACTATACAATTTGCACCAAATTGGATTTTAATAGTAAACCTTAGGTACATTAGTTTTATTCTAATCTAATTAAACTATTTTAATCTTAATTGGAACTTTCTAGATTAATTGGGCCTAACTAGTTAATCTAGAGTTCATTGGCTAATTCCTACGCTTAAATAAAATATATATACTTAAATTAGGTTCTAAAAATCCAACATGGGTTTAGTCAAAATCTTTAAGTCCATTAGCCTATAACTTATCTACTTGGCCTTTTACACTTAAATGGACCTGTTGTTATTAATCGTGGATTTCCTTAGTCTTTTTAGGGCCTTTTGAACTAAAAATCAACTCATACATTAAAATGGTGATTTATGGGCTTAATTTTGAAAATATAGGCTTAATGACCAACATTATTCCAATTAGGCCTAATTCCAAAATATTTAAGTCCGATATCAATTTCTAGGTATTGAATTACTTATTGGGCCTCAATATAAATTCTTGAGTTCAAAAGCCTCAAAATATAATTATAGAGTAATTGGGCCAATTTAGGAGTCATCAAGGCTCAATAGCTTAAATAAAATCTAATTCTATTTTATTGGGATTAAATCTAAAAGGTGAGTCAAATATCTGATTCTACTCTAAATGGCTCAATTCCAATATCTAAGTCTAATTCCACTTAATTAATGAATTACAATTCTTAATAGGCTCATATCTAATTCCTTAAGCCCATGACCCTAAACAATATAACAATTAGACATATTTCTATTCGCTTACTTTAAGATCGCTAGAAGCCCACTACTTCCAAATAAGAAACTTGATATCAAATCAAGTAGGCTTGACCAAAATCTCTTAATCCTATTGCCCCAATCAATTTTACTTCAAATATGTTCATATGTCTTATATTAGGACATGCTTCTTAACTGCCTTATTAATTGTGATTTGATTATTAAATTGATTCTTATGTGAGATCAGTTTTCTTGAGCAGAAATTTGTTCACTTCGAATCTATCTTTTGATATTTCTCAGGCTCTAATATTTATATCGAGTACGCAGTGACTTATATGTTACATGCAGGATATCATAAATGAATTAATACTTGAAGACGGCCTTAATAATTACTTGGTGCTTATGCATGTTGTTTAACCCGATCTGAAGGCGATAACTTTACTAGATGGTGCTAGCATGGTAATTAGGCATTTATGTAGCGACCCTATATGAGGCCTAGTACTATCGCCCTAACTCACGTATCACGTATGCACCTGCAATATGAAGATTGCCTTGCAGTTAGATTTACAAAACTCTAATTAATTATCCTCTCTTGTATTATACATATAAACTTATTATGAAAATAATTTATTGGATATCAAAACTTCCATAGATTACAAGATGCAAAGAATGGATATCCTACCAAAAGACAAGATAAGGTAAACCGAGGTTTAATACAAAATATCAAGTAGGTTTAAATTAATGCAAAGACTACATTTTTATACTTATTCTCTCAATTAGGTTTAACCTATTAAATTCTCAATTTTCTATCGTCTTGTACAACTTGATCTTTGTCATGCTCTACACTCAGATCTTATCCCATCCATGTATTCAACTTACCTGCAAAAACAAACTGATGGGAAGTTAGCTACAACTAGCGAGTGAAGTGTATCCTCGCCCCATACCGTTCAAACAAAAACAAACAAGTTATTAAACAAGTATATGGAATGTAGACAAGTAAATGAATAAGTACATATGGCAAACTGGTAGCCTATATATATATATTCGGATTTACGCCATCCGAGTCTACGGTTGGGGTACATCCACACATCAGCACCCAGACCACTAATACTTCGGGAATCAAATTTATTGAAGGAGTTTTTTATATACAGAAAATAATATACATATAACAACATCCCATTGAAGCAAGATATCCTTAACCATGACTAGGCGCGAGCCTAGGAGATGGGTTGTCTCCGCAGGTCGAATTAGTTTCCATTCCCTTAAAACAAGGCCCATGGTACACATTAGGCGTATACCATTTCGGTCCTTTAGGTTCACCGTCCTCATGGACAGTGTGGCCCATCGTGTCAAAGTATAGTGGTGATGGCCTCTACATGCAATCGTGCAATGCAAGCTCAATTTTGTAATTATCACGCCAATAGTTATTAAGTCCATTTATTTGGTGATCAGACAATTGTCAGACACTCGCAAAGATCAAAATGATTAAGCAACACTCAATACTTAATGTTCAGAATAACAGATAGTATTTTCAATACAGATAACAAACATGAGCAACCACAAACATAAATTTCCCAACCCCATACATGAATCATTTAATTTATATTAACAAGATATCTAATCTAAACCTAAAGCATAAGCAGATATGAAGGTCATCGGAATATACTCACCTCTTTGTCCTTGCTTAGTGGTCATAGAAGTCTATAAGAAAACCGAAGACGGATTTGTATCCTTGAGAAGCGAGATACGGACTCATTACTATACTCTTATTCAAACAAAGAAACCTATTATGTCTTTGTATATTAAACTGAGTTTTAACATTCTTAGTCCAACTTTAATATATAATTAGTCATTTTGAAGCTTGTCAAGGCTACATTTCGTAAGTTAAACTATAAAGTTCGTATAATCTAGTTTTCTTAAGAAAAGTATTTTAAATGTTTTCAAATATCCAGTTTAATCACGTAATCTTAAATTGAGCATATTGTACTCGTTTTAACTTGGATTTTTAGTATATGAATAGTCAGTGGAAAGCTTATCAAATGTAGTTTTAAATTATCAAGTTAAATAATCATTGTGTATATTTATCCCATGTTACTTTAGGGTCCAAAAGGTATCACAATGATGCCTTTTTTTTTTATTTTTAATTCTCATTTCAAATTCAATTCCTTGTTTTATGTTTATTTCATCATGTTTTAGTGATTAACTTAATTTAAGTCCATTACTTAACTTTTTAGTTAAAGTATATATATTTATATTTATTTTCATTTTGCTTATCTTGAGCTTATTTTAAGTATGTAACTTTAGTTAATTTGGTTATACCAACTGATATTTCTACGATTTACAACAACTATACTTTATATCCCTTATAGTCTTATAAGTGTCAATTTTATACTTAAGGTTTTAGGATTATTTCTCAAGTTCAATTTCTCAATCACAATTTTATATCATTTTAATTTTCTAATGAATTACTTTAAGTTTTGTTTTAGGAATTTTTTTTTTATATGTACCGAAATCTTCATATGTCTATATAAGCTTGTTACTAAGTTCATCTACTAGAATAAAGCTAAATTATCTTTAATCCATATAATACCTAAATTATATTAAGTTTATATATCAAATCTTATTTCTACGTATGATATGAATCTTATATTTGTATATGAGTCACATATTGGAGTTTAATTACATATTCAATCTTCTTATTAATAGAATGATTAAGTATGTTTCATTTATCAAATTCAAGTAAAGTTTTCTTAAGTTTTCTTATAGGGTTTAAACTTTTATTATAAGGTTCTAGGGTTTTCTAAGCTTTTATTTTCCTCCTTAATTTCATTTCTACTCATGAGTAAATGTTGTGTGTGATTAAATTATTAAACTTCCATAGAATATCTTTTTATTGGCCGAAACTACGTTATTAGTTTGCTTTACTTTTCTAATTGTTTCTTTAGTTAAGTTTTACTTTATAAAACATAATGAGCGTTATATAATGACATTTAATAGATCTACTTGAACTAACATGATCTTTATGTTTTCTCCTATTAAACATAATTAATTATATAAGTATTGTTAAAAAACATAAATCATCATGATTTCTTCTTTATTCCCTAACATTTTGTATATAGGAAATGATGTTATTTTCCTAAGGAATTTAGAGTAGGTGAACTAAAATATATTTGAAAATATCATATGTTATTGTTTTACGGTGAAGAGGAAAAATAAAACGGATTGGTTTTGTGTTTTAAGGAGTTCATAATATATATAAGATGAATAATTTATCATATCAGATATATATATTGATGAGTACAAAACTAAATTATTGACTAATATTAAATGAACTATTTAAATCAGGTTTTAAGTCATAGATTTTATAAGAAATAGTTTTGACTTGATTTCTAGTGTTTTGTGTTTACACAATTGAATAATATTATGGTTTTTGTCTACCCGATTAGGGTTTAGGATTTTAAAAACTAAAGTTTGGTTTGATGTTATGTAAGTTAAGAATATTTTTGTTTTAGTGTTTTTGATATTAAAATCTTAGTTTGAGTCTTATTTATGTAAATTAGACCTAATATCTAGTTTTAATGGGTATATCTCAAACCTAGTGATTTATTGTTAAACTATCATTTGCTGATTGATATACTTTAAAGATATAGTAATTCAACTCTAAACTAACACTTATTGTTTTGAAACTATATTTATCGAGATATCACTCATTTGGCTAATTACCATTTATTTGCCAGAAGGTCACCCATCATAAGTCATGAGCATGCTTAACTTTTAGTGTTTTGAGAAGTTTCGGGTATTATACTAAATATATTTCAATGGTTAGGGTTATATATTTTTCTTAGATTGTTTTTGGGTTGAAAACTAAAATCTAAAGTCTATAGGATTTGATAGATTTAGGTTTTTCACCTACGCAATTAAAGTTTCCAGATTTGATAGGATAAACTAGGGTTTTAGTCTATATAGGATTAAAATATTATAACTTTCATGTTTGTGAAATCAAAATTTTAATTTGAGCTTTATATTGGTAGATTTTGATCAGTTATTGATTTAATCGGGTATATTTTAACTCAAGCGATTTGCCTCTAAATTTTTGTCTACTAATAAATGGACCCTAGAAATTAATCATTTAGTTTTACGATCAATTTTCTACTATCCAGTGTTTTTATTTATCATATTACTATCCCTTTGATAAGAAAAATGTAATATTAGCTGCTCTAAATACACACACTATCATGACATAATTTTATATTATTATCATTATATACTCTTGTAAACATGTATACCTATAGTAAAAACTAATATAAAACTTCTAATATTATGAAAACTTCTACGTTCATGATCATAATAGTAAAATTTTAGAGTGATCAAAACCTTACCCTATGTGGTCTTGAATTGAAGAGCGTATCGCCACGATCACAACACCATTTCCTGAATTGAAATCGATTGTCGAATGTAAAAGATATGGATTTTGAAGATCGGATGAGCTTCTAGTTCTCTTTTTATTATATTATTATTTATTTTTCCTTTTTTAATTTTCTTTTCTTTTTCTTTGTTTCCTTCTTCGCAGGAGAACGAAATTTTTTTTTCTTGAAGTTCATATCAAGACTTTTCAGAGAGGAGAGAGAGAGTGAGAGATATGAGACGAGAGGTGAGCAGAAAGAAATGAGAGAGGGACCGAATTTATTGGGAAATAAATTTTGTGGGAGTAAGCAGGAGGCATGACTTTCTTGAAAAGTTTATTTTTTCTAGTTTTAGTTACTACGTAAATTGAATACTTATTTGATAATATTTTTAGATAAAAACTTATGTCCTACTATATTAATATTCTTAACACTATGATATATTTAAAATCTTTAGTTTAAGACTTTTATTTTTAAGCTTTAATCGATGTTATCGTAAATTATAATTTATTCGTTAAGGGGTTTAAGTTATTAAAGTTTTAATATTTTATGACTTAATTAATAATTATATTGTCTTTGATTTGACTTTATTTATACTTTACTATTATAAATTTATAGTGGTTATTTTGTTTGTACATTTTGAATTATTTTTTTGGATCTAATTTATGTTCATACTTATTATTTTTAATTTTTAGTTTATATATTGATTATATTATTATTATTTATTATTATTATTATTATTATTATTATTATTAAATCTTATTAAAAATGTTTTTTTTTGGTATAGATCTTCTATATGCTGATATATTTTTATTTTGATTATGTCTTTTATTAACTATATTGGAAATTATCAATATTTAAATTCGCGAAAAACAGAGATGATTTTTTGGTTATTTTCTAAAATTTCCGTGAGATTTACTATCGATTTATAATTACCAAAATTTAAGTAGACGTATAATTCAGGATGTTATAGTTTAGGCCATAATGGGTAGTTCGATGGGTAGTTGATAAGGAAAATAACAATAGGATAATGTCTACCTAGATTGATGAGAAGTAATATAGTATGGCTCACGTTTATGGGACTGGTTGAGTCACATTATATTATGGACTAAGATAGAGAGAGATGCGTAATACTTGTAGAGATAGGAGATATAGGTATTCGAACTATTTATATAAACCATCTTTGCAGTTGTTATTATTCAGGACCCCTAGATTCCCAGTGCGTTACCGAAGTGTAAGTGCTCCACTGTTAATTTGCCGCATTTAATTTAAAGATATAAAATTTTGGTTATTGCATTGCATTCAGACTAAAAGCACGTTGCCATATTGTTTGTGATTGTGTTACTGTTGTATTGGGCTTTGGGTCACTTTTATTTTTTCTAGGTGATGATGACTCTATGTTGATGCTTATGGTTATCTTGGGTACATGACGAAATTAGACGAGCTTATTGACTACTAGAGAGACTAGGATTATTGGATCTTATACATTACTAATAGAAGTTATAGTTTATATTTTCAATTTGTATTTCAAGGGCTTGGTTATGTGCTTGTGGTTTATATTACCTTTTCAAGCTACATAGATTCGTTACTTTACCTTTAATGACTATTCTGCTACAATATAATTTTTTTTTAAAATTAAATCTAATTAAGGGTTTGTTTATTTGTTGATAGATTAGATATAAACATTTTTTTCAAACTTTTTTTCTAACAAATTATTTATAAAGAATTAGATACATACGGAAAAAAGTTAGCAATTCTCATTAAAAGATCAAATAGATCAAATATAGATAAAATATAAATGTAAATCAAACATATTTACACATATCACTTTGAAAAAGATACAGATACAGATATAGATGAAAAATAGACCATCAAAATAGACCCCAAATGATTTCAAAATTCTAAATAACATGGCAAACAGAATATGCCATGATCATATTTGGGACATCACTAAATATTTACATCTAAAATATGTAGGTAGCTTTACTAAAGGAGATGGTAACAGTGATTGATATATATATATATATATATGTATGTATAGCCATGGATATTTTAATGCATTGCTCCATTATTTCATGTACGTTCTTTTAATGCTTTGGTATTAAAACCAAGGTAGCATGAAAGTAATCTTCATTTTCATCTTTGAGTGATTCTTATAGTATCTATGCTCTAGTTAATGTCTATCGCTTATAACAACATATTAGAATTTCAAAAAGAACTGGTAAATTTTTAATGTTGCCACGCATAAATTTCTACTTTTGGTAATCATTGAAAGTTTGGTAAACATCACAAATTCTTATCTATTTCAATTACGTTTATGAAGCATTACTATTATTAGAGGCGTTTCTGATTAAATTAAAAATGCAAGCATGAAATTTAATTTGTAACAATTTATTAAAGGAAAATATAATCAATTTTTAGAGTAAACTTAGGGGGGTAAAAAACTTACGACTTGGTTATTTGTTATGTATATTATGTATTATATATGTTACATACACAATCTATATCTTATATATATAGATATATATCTCAGATGTGAATTATATAAAAATAACATATAATATGTGTAAAACATACAATACGTATATGTTGGATTTGTTACATGCATATGATATATGTTGAAATAGCCTAATTCTTAATATATAAAATTTGATTTAATTAAATTATAAAGTTTTGTTGAGTGTTTGGTTGATGAGAATATGTAATATTTGCTTGAAATATAAAATTTTGATGGATATATCTTTATGGATAATTTAAACATGTTAGAAATTTATGTGTTAATGTGAATCGGTATTAATAGTGTATTTTATGATTGGTGAGTGAAATGTGTTATATATGTTTGAGTTGATGAAATCATAGTTATTTAATACAAAAATGATTGAGAAGTTATAGGTGTTGTAAATAAAGATATGTGTTAGTGAACTTTGGTAATTATGTTGATTATTGTTTTAATGCATGTTAAACTTGAATTTTTTTTAACAAACCAAGAACCAAACTTAAACCCAACATAGCAGATTTTTTTTTAAGCCAAAAACAAGCAAATTTTAGCCAAAATCCAAGCCTTTTTTTCCCTTGTATAGTTGCCAAAAGTCAAATGAAAAGAATAAATACAAATTACTTTTATCAAAAATCACAAGTCTAAACATACATCCTAACAGACCCCATGCTACGGTGCCTTTGTTCCATATTTTACATCTTCTCTTCTCAATTTTCTTGCATAAGTTGTCAAGAACATCTTCCCTGAGACTCAATTATCAAGTTAAAGCTTCTTAAGGTTAGTTGCATGCTTTTATAGTTGTTGTTTTCTTTATTTTCAACACAAGAAAGATTTTTTGTTCTAGTTGGTTCATGGTAGTTTGAATGTGGTTTTTATAATTCATGTTAACCAATAGGGTTATATGAGCTTTTGAAGTGTTTGGAAATAAATAAGTTGTGATTGAGGAGTTATGGTGAGTGTAGGAGTTGTTTTGTGAATGTTTGAGTTGGTGAATTTAGTGATGAAGGGTTTAATTTATGTTGAGTGATGTGGAGAGTTTGTTTAATGTTGTTGAAGTGGATTTTGTACTTGTTTGGTGTTGATAATTGCATGAGACATGATTAATGATGTTCATATTGAGCTTAGGGTATGATAGGATATAGGTAAGAAGTTGAATTCTGAAGAAAAAAATGAAGGAAAAACGTGAAAATCAAAGATAGGACATTGATCACCAGCGTGATTGACCCGTTAATAATCTCGGCTTCTCCAAAAATTTGACAGACAACTCATCAAGGGTGTGATCAAGGGCGTAATAGCCTCTTATCATGCATTTTTGTCTAATTACAGGCGTGATCACCTCTGATAATGTATTTTCATCTAACGGGCGTGATCACAAGCGGGATAAGCCCCTTAGCATGTGATAGTGTTTTGTAATTTAATCATAACTTTTTCATACGAACTCAAATTGAGGTGATTCAAATTGCGTTGGAAAGCTTAAAAAGAGTCTACAACTTTCATATTTTAAGTTTTTGCAAATTCAAAAAGTATCAAGGTCAAAAGTTTAATTCTTTCCAGCTACTATATTTTTCAAATAAAGTTGAAAACTTGTTTTACTAATTAAGTGTATGTAGTTAAGTATGAAATGAATCTTTTTGAGTTAAAATAAAATAGATAAATGATAGTTAATGTGTTATATTAGTTGAATGAACCACAATGGTTAAGTTTAAATAAATGAATATTATGTATATATGTATATATATTTTGTATGTGTGAATATGAATTATGTGTTGATTTAAATTTTACTTGAGTTTGACAAGGGTTTAATGAATTAATGTATAATTGTGAATTAACGATGTTTTATTTTAAATGATTTCTTTGACAAATTCTCGTACTCGACTGAGTTCGAATACTAGACTTTTGCTTGATAAACCTAGTTATCAAGGTACACAGTAATGTAATTGTTGATTTTTAGATTATATATATGTATTTCTAAACCAACTCTAATCAAAGGGGAATTAAAAATTATTTGAATTGGTTTTGTTTTTCACTGTTGAATCGGTCCGAGGAGTGGCAACCCTATTAATGAGGTTAATATGGTGTTTAGGCACATAGGCCACTAGTCATGATGTAATGGCTTTCTTAGTGGCTTGGTGGTAATGATAGGGAATATTGTTTCGTTATAACATTTGCTTATCCTTAAAATGATATAATATGATTTGGTTCACGTTTATGAGGACGATTGAACTAAGTGATATTATTGATTAAGTTAAGTAAAGTTGATAATGGCTGTAAAGCTTAAATGAAATTACTTTTTTGTTATGAGGATATAGGAGATAAATATTCGGCCCTTATATTAACCCCTGAGTAGCTGCGGTTACTCAGGACCCCAGGATTGAATTCGAAGTTTGAATATTCCAGTGTTGTGTTGTTGACTTAATTAAAGAGAGATAATTTATGACTTACTTTGCATTAGTTTAAGAGTATATGTCACATCGTATTTGTTTTTATTACTATGTACTGGGCCTCTGGCTCACTTTTACTATTTTAAGTATTGAAGAGGATGAGTTCTATGATTCCTTGGGTTATGGGACGGACTTTGAAGACTTTTTGGATGAGTGTGACAATTAAGATCCTTAGACCGACCTTGTTGTTTTCCTTGGAAAGAAAGACCAGACCAAGCTTGTTTTTTTTAAATTGTAAGAGTATAGACTTAGCTTACTTGTAAGCTTAAGTTTGTAATATAAAGTTTCTATTTAAATTCCTTATATTGTATGTAATATATGTTTGTAAACTTAAGATACATGAATTAAAGTATCTACTCTTTTATGAGTAGCTTTTTTTAAGTTATTATAAGTTTAATAAGGTTAAACAGGCAATTCACATAAACAATCCTTTTCAAACAACCTTACATATAATATGTCCGTATATTATATGTGGTTGGGACATAACATGTCATATTTTAATATAGTACATATTGGGTCCTTACATATGTTATTTTATATATGTATACATAAAACATATAATTTATATATGCATGCTATATACATATTTAGATATACATTTGCATGTTAAATATATTATGTCTACGTATTTATTGATATTATGTATTTGTCATACACTATACATCATTATGTATTCATTGAGATGCATAATATAACATGTGGGTTAATAATAAAAATAGTACATGAACTTTCGCTAAATGTTCAATTAGGCACATGGAGTTCCATTTTGGATAATTTGGTATCTAAACAAAGTTTTCGTGAATTTTTTTCATACATGAAGTTAGGTTTTGATAATTTTGATATATGAACAAATTTTTTGTGGACTTTTTTCATACCTAAAGCAAGTTCAATAAAGTATGAAAGAAGTCCGCAAAAACTTTGTTTTGGTACCAAAATTGTCAAAACTAAACTTTAGGTAGGAAAAATATCTGCAAAAACTTGCTCATGTACCAAATTGTTTAAAACCAAACTTCGATATCTAATTGAACTTTTTGCGAAAGTTCAAGTCCCATTTTTTACATTATTCCTAATATATTTAAGAGGAGATTAGTGACTGCAGATAGTCCCAAGTTAAAGTTAAAAAGAAGATTTTTCTTGTCATGAGCATGCTAGACATCGGCACGGGGTGGTTCCGAACCGCGAACCATCCTGAATCGTCCCCGGCGGTTCCGTACCTGGGAACCGCCGAAGGACCCGCCGGAACCGGCGGTTCCGACCTGCCACATATAGAAATAAAAAAAAAAAAAAACAGATCACGAAATGAATTGAGGGAGGGGACTGGTTCCGGTTCGAGTCCGGAACCGATCCAAACCATGCCGATGTCTAGAGTTGTACATTACGTTATGACTTTATTGAGAATATTGGTCAAATCGCTGAACTTTTTTATTTTTTTCGGTGCAATTATTAAAAATGCCACCTTATAAAAGATTAACAAATAATAACTGTAGAAAGGGAATAAAAAAGTTAACAGGAATAAAATTCTCTACTCAATTTTGTAGTAAACAATGTAATAAAAGATATTATAGGAATAGTTATTATATTCCCTTTCTACTCTCAAAATTATATATTGTTACAATTTATTACTCTTTAAAAAAGTTAAATTGTTTTTACAGTAAATAATTATTCATATATATCATCATAGTTTAATTAAATTAAAAAAATGCAGTACTAAGCTCTACTAGGTTTTATTTTTTTTATCTTTGTCATTTCAATAGCCTCTTAATTTGATAAAACATACAAAAAATTTTCATCTAATGAAAGTAAAGAGTAAATATTTTAATTCAATAGGTAAGTGATTGAATGAAAATATTAATTTAGCTTTCTTGAAGTTGTTCCCATATAAAGAATAATTTTTTAAAGAAAAATATTATTAATGAAAATAAAAATATGGGCTTTTTTCCCTTCAAAGAAAGTTTTACCTATACTCATTTGATCATGAATCCTTAACATTGGAAATATATATATATATATATATATGAATAAATTGTAGATATTACAATAAACGAGACATCCGTGGGTTCTTATGAAAAAAGAGCCAATTATCGCTCATAATTTCTTCTTTCTGTCTTCCAAGTTGTGTGAACGATATATATATTTTAAAAGTTTTCTTAGATGTATATGTAATTTTGAATGATATTAATTATTAATTCATGATTTTGGTTGGTGCATCTGTTGTTAATCTTAAAAAAAAGGCAAGATAATTAGTTTTTTTTTTTGTCTTTTATCTCTCGTTCAATTTGATTTTGAATTAAATTTACATGATGAATTTTATCTTGCAAAACTAGGGTTTTTAATGTTAATAAGATAATTGACACTAAATGCAAAAGTTTGTGTTTTAATTATACTCTTTTGATCCATTCTTTTAATTTTTTTTTGAGAAAGAATTTTTTTGGTAATGGAAACCATTAATATCTGTTATATCTTCATAGAAATTATTTTTAATTAATAATGGTGTCATTTAAATGAAGAAATGAGAATGGCAACGTGACACTTGACATGCATATACACTTTATCCATACTTATATGTTTCGTGTGGATACTGATCTTGTCAAACTTGGTCTGGGCTTTAACTCGGACATGCTAAAGGATCAAAGGTCAATGGGTAAAACGGATTGAATTAGAATTGAACCGCAATTGAATTGGCTTGTTTTCAAGGAGAGTTCAAATTCAACTGGATTGGATCAGGAGTTAACTCAGGTTTGACAATGCTGAGAGACACTGAGAAATATTTAATCTAGATATGGAATTCCAATAATCTGTATTATTTATACTTTACAATTGATTGCAAATGAAAATCATTGCACGTAACATAACAAATATAAGAGTATCTAATGCTAAGTTATCATGTTTTTTCATATTAACTAATAAAAGATGGAAACGATAGGTTATTATTCTTATTGTAATTATCACGGGTTCTATGTTTAGGATGATTGATTTTTAGTCATTTTTAGGTTCTTCAGGCTTTGATGATTTAACCATTAATTGTACCCTTTTAATTCTAATTTAGTGTTTATTGGACAGAATGAAAACTTATAAAGTTAACAGTTCTTAAGGAATCAAAATTGCACCACAGGAAATCGATAGACCATTGGGTTGGAGATCCACAATGTAATATCTACAGAATATCTTTTAATGAAATAGATTCACAGCTTTGTGATTCTACATTATTATTTATGGCCCATATAACAAGTAGACAAGTTTTGGTGGATCTTTTAGCAACTATCTTCCCCCGATCTGTAGCAGATGTAAAGATATGACTCTGAACTAATTAAAGGTGCGTCGAATTGAATGAAGGTCGTATTAGAAAAAAAAAATGTAAACATAAGCCTCTTTACAAAAATCCTCATAGAGTGCTTTTTGGATTTGCTAATTGCTATTAGTTCATATGTGATTGAAATGAGTCAATTAATTCGATTTTTCTTCCAGTTAAAAAGAGAATCATGTGTTTTCTATTATAAAAGCCATTTTTTTCCTCTTTGTAATTATTATGTAAATTTCAACTTAGAAAAGGAATGGAAAAAGAATTTCAAAAGCATTAATTAAGAATTGAAACTGGAAATTTAGACATCTTATTTTGTAAAAATTACTATGGAATCTACCACTTTTATCATATTAATCTTTCACAACTAGATTTTAATATTTTTGCAATTGAATAAGCTTTTAAAAATATTAGAAAGGTTATGCCCATACTTATCATCAAATTTAGGTGATTCATGAAGCAACACTATCACCATTCATGTTTATTACATAATTATGGAAAACAAGTTATCTTAAACGTTTATATATTTCATGTGATAGGATACTCCAATTATCGGATAGCTTGTTTCCCTTTTAATTCACTTGGTCATAATGATGATTGTGAAAATTTTTAGTAAGATAATTGTATATTGAAGAGTTAAGATATGCGCACACACACATACACACTCTACTTTTAATAGTTAGTATACTAACCTCTACCTAATACTACATTAATTACATTATATAGTAAATACAATAATATTTAAAATCCCCATATATTTTTCCTATGCTCCCCCTCAAGTTGTTGAATTAGGAATTTTCCATTACCAACTTGGATACAATGGTTTGGAAACCAAGCTATTCAACCCCTTTGGTAAGAACATTAACCTATTGGTCATTAATAGACACAAAAAGGGTGCAATGAGTAGAGGCATATAAGGCCAGAGTAAATAATATCAAGTTAACATTAATTAGAAATTTTGGATTGAATGTAGAATATGCTCATTAATTTTGTTAACTTAATTATTGAAAACTTTAGGATTAGGATGTTATTGTATGAAACCTAACCCTTAACTGGTATGATGATGATTTAGGACAAATCAAAGTAGAAGTTGGTAATCATGCCTTGAATCAATTTACAAGGTTGAGAAGAGTAAGGAGTGTTGCTAGATTGTCACTCCTAAATTGCTTTCAAGATGACCTTTAAGGTTGAGGGCGGCAGAGAACAAGGGGATGTTTGTCGGGGATTGTGTTTTATACCCCACGTGAATGATTAAGACAACTCACTACAAAATCTCATGTAAAATTGTTAACTCACGTTTATAGTACACCGATATCCGGACACAAGCGATCCAAGATCTAATTGAAGAAACAAATAAAGACAAAACTCATAAAGAAAAAACCAAGCATGAATAGACCTCGATGAACCCAAATGTGGAGCTACTATTGTGTAACTCAAGATGCAAGAGGAAACGACCCTTACTAAGTTGGTCAACACAAACCCTTCCTTTGGTAATTATTGGAGTATAATGAAATAGCTACTACTTTGTAGGGGTGGGAAAAAAATATTGACTAAAAAACCAAACTAAATTAAAATACGGTTTTTTCAGCAATTTGGTTTAGAAAATTTCCAAACTAAATAAATTCATAAATTTAGTGTTGGTTTAGAAGAATACACCAAACTAACTAGTAACTAAAAAAATAGTAATGTTTTACTTATAGGTAAAAAGTTTCTTATATCATAAGATAGTGTTAAAAGATTATGTTTTAAATTAACAATTATTAATATGGATGATTATTTTTAACGTTTATATTTATAATTAAAGAGTATATATATATATATATATATATATATAAAAGTAGGTTGACTTAAAATATTTTTTACATGCTAACTTTATAAGTAGTATTAAATATTACTGAACATTTGAAAGTTTTTTGCTTGCATTAATATCAGCTTGATTTGCTCTACGTTACCAAAAAAAAAAAAAAAAGGGAAAAACTTGATTACCTCTTCTATGATCAAATACTTATTATCAAATTAATTTAAGAGATTATGTATTATAAGATATGCTATTCTTAAATTATAAAACGTGGTTCAATTTTTTATCCAAATTGAACTAAATGGCTACTTGATAGTTTGGAAAATTTTCTAATCCGAATTGACTTGTTTGGTTTAGAATTAATATATATATATATATATATATAAATTATGATTTGATTAGGTTTTTGGTAAAAATTGAACCAATTACCCCTATTACTTTATTCTTTTGGTAACTTCTCCTATTTTCTAAAAATATCGTGCAAGCAAATTTGGTATTATGACATGTTTCTTCCTGTGTTATCACATATAATTTTTTTTTAATTTAATTTGATGAGGGGATCGATTCTTTCTTTACAATCGTTCTTCACATGAAAGTTAAGGTAATTAGCTAAAAATCTAAAGGACATAATTTCAATTTCAATATTTCGTATGTAAGTTTTCGCATATAAAGAGAAAATTGTTGTAGAATTAGATTTTGAAAAATTACAAATTAGATAATTTTATTAAATTATTTTTGTGAATTTTCCCCTTTTTTAGTAATTAATTGAATAAAATTAAATTCAATGGAGTGAATTGATGAAATGGACATTTTATGATCACTAGATAAGAATGACGGTCCTGCATGGAGATTATATAATTTATGCAATTTAAGCTAATTTAAGGGTTAAAAGTGTAATTTCATAAAAAAGAGGCAATGATAGCGTTGGACAACCAGATGTTGCAAAACATGAATTTAGGCTTATGGATTTTTTTGTTAAAATCATTTGAGCATGTATACTATTTATTCCATAAAAAGACCGTGTTTGGATATATTATGAGATATTTAATGTTCAGACAATAGATCGAGAACTATAGTGTTAATTACGTAAATTAGACATAATATTAAATATTTTTGGCCTACTCGTCAATCTTGAAAATAATGGAATATATAGAGGTTAACTAGGTATATAGCCTAAATAGGGAACTTATAATGAAATAAGGATAAATGAGATTGATTAAAGGGGTAAATTAGTCATTTTACATGACCTTAGGTCGATAATAAAGTGTGTAATAACTATAGGTTGGTATTCTTTAGTATGATAAGTATTTAAATACCAAATAAAATTTGGATTAAAAGCTATGGTTTTAGTGAGTTAGGAACAAATAGAAAGACGAAAAATGGTGAGTAATTTTAACAAATTTGGCCGGTAGGTTGCCCATAAAATATTCTCGAAAGAACGACCGTAATGGTCTGGTATCACAAAACTTTGATAAGAAACAGAAACATTCGAGCTATAAATAATGTGATAAGCACTAAAATTAAGGTTTAAACTAATAAATGCTTACAGACACATAGTGACTTTGACTTGTGTATGTTGAGGTGAACCTGTGGGAATTTGGCTAGTATCCCTTGCTTTCATTGTTAGTGCGTAGCGTGGTTGCGACTTGTACAGCCACTTGCTACATAAGAGTCAATCACATTTTAACTTAAGTGAATTTCAAGACTTGATAAAGATTGATTAAGTGATGATGAAATATGATGTTTGAATGTTGTTGAAAGAAATGCGATTATTGTAAGCACCATTAAACATTTGATTATGTGCTAAGTGGCTGCAAGATATTCAACCACTAGGTTGTCATGTAGGTATTTTACGATTTTACATTAGTAAATTGTTTGACTAGACAAAAGGAAAAAAATTGTTGTCTTGGTGTTACCTAGTGTTTTGATTGATGATTTGATAACTGATATTCTGATTAATATGAGCAAGCTTTTAACTATAATCATGGCTAATTTAAAGTAATTAATGTTAACTGTAAACCCTCAAAGTTTCGTGATCAATTAAGTTTAAACCCTAATTAGAAAGTCAACCGAAAATCCTAAAGTCAACAAAACCCTAATTAGACGTAACCATTCAAGTCCGACATTTCCGTTTAAGTAACCCCAGGAAAGTAAGTAAGAGATTAGTATATAGAATAGTTCGTAATAACCTGAGAAAGCTTAAAAGTATCAGATTAGTTAAACCGAGATTCGTTTTGAGCACGAATCAGACACAATTTTCGAAAAGCATGTCCCAAGGCTCAAAATGGTAAAAATATTCCAGATATACCTTTAGACTCGTAAAAATATAAGGTTTTCAAAAATCAGTTTCATAATTTTTTCGATAACTAAAAATATCAGATATCGCAATTATACGCATATTTTCTTACTACCGGTACTTAAATTGTCATGTCTACTTTACATTATACTATTTATTACTATTCTATACTATTTATCTATCTCTACTTTTTCTTACAACCTACTCTTACAAACCATACCTCTATTTTCTTACAATTTTCATTTCCAATACAACTTCACATATTTCATATTTTACTTTTCATTAACAAAAATACAAAAAAATAAATTTCTCTCCCTCTCTTACACTCAAAGTAGCGTCGGCCATGTCCTTCCCCTCCTCAATTTGTTTTAATTTCCATTTATTTAATTAACACAATTTTACTCCCACATTTTCCTATAAATTCCCCCTCTTCCTTCCACTTCCTTCACACCTTCCATATACTAAAATTACTCTCTCAAAATTCTACAAGAGTTTTCTCTCAAAGTTCTCTCAAAATTAGTCTTGATAGGTAATTCTTTTTTAGAGTTTTCCTTTATGTTCATTTACTTAGTATGAGCTTAGTGTGTGTTTTCTAAACCATGAAGGTTAAAGAAAGCAACAATAAGTTCATACTTTATTTTTGTTCATGAATCTAATTTCTTTTATGTTGCTTTCATACATATATAAATATATCTATGTAGCTATATATATCTTTTAGAGCATATAAGCTCCTTTGTTTTGTAATTTATTTACTTTCCTTGCAATTTATTTATTACCTTGTAATTTATTTACTTTCATGTTGTTTTAAGACTAGTCTTTCTAGTCTTAGACTTGTCCTCATCAAGTCAAAACGATTTCTTTGTTTTTTCTTTTGAGACTAGTCTATTCTTAGTCTCGGGATACCTTGATAAAACTAAGGTTCCAATACTTGATATATTCTTTACTAGCTTATTTCTTTAGTTATTATGTCTTCCTTATGTTTTCATAATTTTATGATTCATATTCATAATCATGCATGAACATATTGATTTTCTCTCAACAAGATAAATAAGGAAAAGTTTTCTTAAAATAGAAATTCTTCTCTAAAAATAAAAGTAGGAAGTAATTTTTCATAAAAAACTTAAGAATTTATCTTAACAAACTTTTCTAAAAAATCTAGAGGAGTTCATAGAAATTTTTGCAATACATACATAACATGGACAGAAATTCTTGAGTAAAAAAAAGTTTTACTAAACTTCTCTTTTTCATCAATACTAGTTTGACAAACACCAAGAAATTCCTTTCATAAAAATAGAATGATCTTAAGAAATAAGGAAATTATTTCTATAAATATAGAATTGTTATTACTTTTAAAAAGTTTTAGAAACTAAGCTTAGAAAATAGAAATCATTCTTTGAGAATTTAAAAAGACTAAGGAAATGAAATTAAGGAAAAGAAAAATACTCATTTAAAATAACTTGAGATATTCTCTAGCAAATTAAGAGGAATTGTCAAAAGTTTCACTTTTTCTTTAGAAGACTTTATTTTTACCAAAAATTCATTGTTTGAGACAACTTCATTAATCCCATACATTTGATATGAGTCAATAAATATATGTAAATACATTTCAAAGGTTTTACAAATTATTATAATATCTATCTCTTTGATATGAGTTTTTATTAAAAGAAGGAATACAAGTTTTGTGAAAATTCATGGTAAATCTGATCACCACTATTTCGGAACTCAAACGACTTAGTTTGGTGAAGATAGCTTTAGAAATAGGTAGATCTTTTCGAATAGGTAGAAAACGATATATAATATGCGAAATTTCGAGTTAAAATGAGCAAGTTATGGCCATTTTAAGTTAGAATTTCCTCCAATCCGATTTTACTGTGAATTTAAGATAGATTTAGAATCTTCAAAAATAGAAATTCTATGAAAGACTAATTTTGTGTATTTCATCTTGTTTAGGTGAAGAAGGAACCGATATCACTTTTTCGAAAGACTACTTCGACTAGGAGTGATCGTCATAGAGTGAGTTAATCCCTTACTAGTTACATTTCCTTGGTTGTGCTTGTAAGTAGTAGCACTAGAAAATAAGGAAAAGACAAATGAACAAATGTTGTGTGACTTGGATTCTTGACTGATTGAATAAAAGTTAAGAATATCAAAAGAGGAGTTGATGAATAATTTATGTTCTCTTGTATTGATATGATGAATATTGTTTTGATCGCCTTTAACTTGAACTCAACATTATTTGGTTAGACCTTTATTGAAAATAATTCATGCATATCATATTTGTGAGTCACATTTATTTCGCTACTATTCTTCGTGTGGGGAAACGAGGAGTTGTAGTGGTGGCTAGTAGGAGCCATAAAATCTACACGGGCAAGTAGGAGCTGAAAAGTCTACAGGGCGAGTAGGAGCCAGTAAATCTGCAAATATTGATAGCGTATGGGCCTATAACCACCTAACCCCCGACATGGAGGGCGTAAAATCCATGACACACATGGTTTCCGGATAATCTTGTGTATTTTGTTTGCTCATGTGATTGGTGCATTCTCATATGATTGTTTAAATACTTGTTTAAATTATGGAAATGTTTTGTAGATGGAAATTATCTCACTAAGTTAGTTTTGCTTATACTCCTATAGCTTTTTGTTACAGTATGATTACCTATGGTTGGCACTAAGGAGCCCCGTTTGCCAGGTATGAGCCAAAGCTACTAGGAGTTTTTGGAAGAAGTTATATATACTTAGTTTTGAACATAGACTTCTAAGAAAAATCTCTATAGTAGACTCATGGTATATTTATGTATATTTTGAGGATGGCTTAGTTAAACTAGACTTTTTAGAATGGGGAATGCCCCCAAAAGTTGTAAGAGATTATTATCCAAATGAATATTACATGTTTATTTATATAAGTTCTTGCATTCTTTTATTATCTACTTAAATGTAACACCCTTGTGAGTCTCCGACTATCTTGGAAGCACGCCTTACATGTGATATCGAAGCTCCTGCATGATTAAGGTTGTCATTCATTAGCTTTAATATTATATGCGGTAGACTGTCATGTTTAGGGTACCCTTCGGAGCGTGACATTAACAAAGCATACTTGGTAAATATATTGATATGAAAAATGTTTCATTTGACCCATTCGTTGTGTATTATGCTTACAAAATGTGCTTGATTGTTTATAACACATCAATGACTGGTGTGTGTGTTTGTATGTATGTATTTTGAGCATGTTTCAATCGTAGACATGACTTGTCTATAGTAGCTAATAATATGCATCTTATTATGAATGATTGACTACCTTAATTGCTATTTATAGATCACACAAAATGAATATGTGCTTGGTTGTTGCTAATTTTTTGTGATCGCCTCGTTGTATTTAACACGTGACATGAAAAAGGCTTAAAGGCCAATTATTTTAATTTCTTTTTTAATTTTTGTAACTTGGTTTTGAAATATGGACCTGATGGTCTTATTTTTTATAAGCTTGGGCTAAGAAGACTTGATTTATGCAGCAGAGTAATCTAAGAGTATTACACTATTATCTAGCTTTATAAAGTAAAGAAAATTTTATTGAAAGCTTGATTTATGGAGTATATTACTGCATTTCAATCTTGAGAGTTCACTCTTTTCCTTAATAGGTTATCAGCCTAGGATAATTTGGGATGTCCATTGAGCTCTTAGCCCAAATGTTTTGTTAAAACCATCAGAAAGCCACTTACTAGCCCTCTTTTCCTTAGTGGGTTATTGGCCTAGGACAGCTTGGGATGTCCTGTAAGTTGTTTGTAATATCCTTCAAATATAAGGTGATAGAATTCTAATTATTAATATGTATTTTGGTGTAATAACTTGTGGTTTATCAGATTTTTAAAGTCAAGTATGCTCAAGGGTGAGTATTACTAAGATGGATGACCTCTTAAGAAGCAGCTGATTTCAAGGATAAAACCGTACAACATTTTTCTAAAGCGAATAATAACTTGGCAAGTGGCCTCTTGAAATTGTATGGGAGCACCTCTAGAGTCCTTATTTGGTGTAATTTTGGACTTATATGAGAGAATGCGATATCCTTCAAGTATAAGGTGGTAAAACTCTAATAATTCGAACACTTTTTGGTGTAATGCCTTGGAGTTCATCAGAATTTTAAAGTTGAGTGTTTCTCAATGGAGAGCAAATTTATGATGAGTAATCTCCTAAAATGAGCTGATACTAAAGATAAACTTTGCTATATTTCACCAAAGCGAATAATAATTCGGAGAGGAGAGTTCTAGTTCATTACTTTGTTAACCTAAAAATATTATTAAAAACCCTTGACATGCCACTTATCGACCAGAGGTAGAGCAACTCTCAGTAAACTGATTGATAATCCTTATGCAACTCTTGAATTAAAGAAACATCTAGTATGGCGACCTTCAAAATATCAGAGGAAATATCGCTTAATTTGGATCATATAATCTTAGAACCGCTAAGTGCTGCTCATCTCGTGTAACTCTAATATAGCAAAAGTTTGCTATAGTGACCTTAGGAAGGAGCTACCAGGTGCTGCTTAAGAGTCTTTTGTCTTATTTAAAACAATGACTAGTGCATAACACTTATATTAACATAGCATAACATTGCATATCCGATTGCTATCATGTCGAGCTTCTTAATTTGTCTTTGATTTATAATTCTACTAATATATTAAATATAGTTGTGTATGTGTATGTAAGGACCCGTCCCACTTAACCCATAGATTAAGCATGCCAAATTCCCCGACCACGTATAATACCCAAGTATTAGGAAATACTCATGTATTATACGTAAGGTTGTCTAAAAAGAAGTGTTCGTAATGACTGCTTGCTTAATACAGATTTAACATTCACATGATTTGAATTTAGAAATACTACCACTACATAAGTAGTGAGTCATCACATATGTACAAAACATACATCACATACATAACTTGAGGATCTCCTAAGGATCACACCAAACATATAAAGCTTACATACAAGCAAGCTACATTACATATACAACTTAAAATAAAATTACATTCCAAGGCTTAACAAATAAGCCTAGAAATTTCACAAAATACATCAAGGTCCTAAACAATTACTACTAGGTCGCATTCCTAATCATCCATACATGTATCCCGGTCAGTCCTATAGCCCATATCGTCATAGAGCTCATCATCATAATCACCTACAAGGTAGCAGCATGAGCCAAAGGCCCAGTATACAATAGTGCAAACAAATACATATGCCAAGCACGCTTAACTAAATGCAATGCAACAATTCACCATAACTTCATTATCTTTAGTTATGTGAGTAAAAAAAAAAAAAATAGCACTGGAGTATTCAAACTCCGGTTCAAGCTTGGGAATCTGGGGGTCCTGAGTAACAACAACTGCTCAGGGGGTTGATATAGATAGACCGGATACCTATATCTCCTATATCTAACTGATAAATATTAGTAATAGCTTCATCTAGGGTTTACACTCCTTCATACACTCCACTTATCCTGGTCTATAACATCAATTAGTTTAACGATTCCATAACCTTGAACTAAAACATATTATTTCCTCCTAAGCCGAAGTAAAAAATATATCGACATAGTTAACCCCATTAGCTATCTACTTAGCTATTAAAAGAAACCACCATTACATCATGATGAACCGTTGCATCATGGATTTGAGTCATTGCATCATGACAAATATTTGGACTAAGTGCTTATACCGTGCCATTGCATCATGATAAGGTTGTTGTTTGTTGGACTAGACACGACTCAACCACAAACCATCTCAATAAACTTTTCATTAGTCTTTAATTAAGGTCAAATTTGAATATGCCTATCCTAAGCAATAATTAATCAAATTATTGTGTACCTGCATCGGATTGCGAATAAAATGAAATCTCTAACTGAGTATCTATCTCTGATCTACACAAATCAAACTATATCAACATAACTATCCTAAGCCAAGCTTATACTCACTAGTTAAAAAGCTTAAGAAGTCATTGAATCTCATTTAAAGTCATCCAAAGTCATCATATGACATATATATATATATATATCATATAACATCATACAAATCAAATCCTTAATCCAAAAGTCATATATCATGTATTGGAACGTGTTGGAAAAAGGTTAGAAAAATTGAAATCTGCAGGGCCCACACTGGCAATTTACATCGGCAGTGTAAGACTCAACGTTGCTGTGTAGGGGTCCTATGACGCGGCGTTGAAGCTATCATTAAAAAAATGCATTCTGCACAAAATTTTGAATCATTACGCCAATAGTACATCGGCTGCATAGACCTCAACACCGGCGATGTTAGTGTCTAAGCTGGCGGCGTTCAAGCTGCCTTTCGAATGATCAGTAGCCAAATTTTTTAAGCCGATAGGTACGTTAGCAGCGTTCGAGGCGGTATACACTACAGTTCATGTTGCAAATTTTCTCTGTTTTTCAAACACGAAATTTTTACAATTTACTCTTCCAACCTCTTTCAAACCATATTATAACCTTCCTAATACATGGTATAAGAACCCTATATCATCAAACATACACAAACTCCTCTCTAACATAAATGAAACACAATACTTCTTCTCAACCATTAAAACACACTTTACACTATCATTTCATTTTCTTTACATCCACTACTTCAACATGAATCTACTCTTCAATACAACTCAACAATACCAACTTCTCATCACACCACAACTCAACACCATCATTACACTTCCATAAACAAATCCTAAGCTATCTCAACATTACAATATAACAATACACATATATATCCAACATGCATTATATTTGATAGAAATTTCATAGATTAAAAGAGAAATAAAGCATCTTAAACATCATATAAACTTACCTTAATGTATATATGATGATTGGGGATGGATTCTTAGTGTGTTGGGTGCAAGAAACCTTGGTTTGGATGTTGGAAAATATGGCCTTACAAGAGTTATGAATTTTTTCTTCTTGGATCTGTTTTGAATGTCCAAAGTGAAAGAATAAAGCTTAATATTTATCTAACATGCATTGACTTTAGGATAGATTTCTAAGGGCTTTGGGCCTTGATTAAGCTTTGTTTTTTGGCTTAAATTGTGTTTAAAAAGGCAAAAAATCTGCTAGGTTTATGGACCTAGTTTTGGTTTAAAACAAACTTAATTCATCATATATAATTCATTACAATATCAATTAACATCAACATAATAATTTCTAACATGAATAAACTATCAACCCAGATATATTTACCATGGATTATTATCTAATCATTACTTCATAACACATTCAATCATTTCAAACACACCACAATTTACACTAACACATACACACATATAACAATCAAATTTAACATGTATTAAGTATGAATTTAAACTTTGGTTATTTCATTATATGTATATATATATGTAAGATAAATTAATACCAAAGAAATCAACATTTGAAGGGTAAATTCATATAAGGTATCATTATTTTTGATGGCTTAGAAAAGAAGTTAATATTATACAAAGTTGTGCAAATAACGTATTAATGTTGATTCCATTTTCAGCTTACTTTGACTCATAGTGGTTGTTGTGGAATTTATTGAGATAGTTTTTCTCAGAGTGTACCTTCTTAATTAGGTATTAAAATGTATAGGTTAGGTTTGTGTTGAGATTTGTATACTTGTAAGAAGCCCCTATGCATGACTATAAATATTGGTAACTTTTTGGTATTTAGCTCATGTCTACTTCGTCGTCTGGTTCTCATCTTACGGATAACTTAGTTGCACCGTATCTTAAGTACTAGTAAGCAGACAAATGGAGACACTACAGAGGATTTTTAAGTAGCTAGGCGTAGGGTATATTTTCAACATTACTTAGAGTTTGATATTATGAAACTCTATGTTAAGTTATTATGATTGTCACGTGACTTTTGTTCCTCTTTGATCGTTTCTTTTCATATTAAATATCTAGATTGTGGGAAATCCGTCATCTGTTTGAATATGTATTATCAAATTCTTATTGACTTTTATATCAATTTTAGTGATCGTAAGTAATAAAATTTATTGTATATATATATATATTTTTATATTGGTGACCACCTCTATATTTGTTAAATCGTGTTTCATGGAAAATATCAGGCCTTTCTTAACACATCGTCTGGATTTTAAAAGAATCTTGAATGCAAAGAGGACCTTTCCTTCAAAATCTCCGAGAATTTCACCTTGCGCAGAGGCTCCATTCAAGAGTAAATCATTCGTATAGTATACGTACAGTCTGATTTTTATTCGTATCTTATCTATATCCGATCTATATTTGTATATATTTTTATTTATAACTTATCTGTATCTGATCTATATCTGGTCCATTTGATCTATTTATAAGTAAAAAAGTTCATTTTTCATTTATATCTGTTTCTCGACAAACAGTCTATTTGAAAACGATAAAAAAAAAGATTTCAAAACGACTAGAATAAGACGAACTAAATAGACCCAAACTTTTGGGCATTTTGGCTTGGCATATTTCATAGCAGATGATTTAAATCAATTAGTAACATATCTAGGCATAATTTGATGATTAAAAAAAAAACAAAGAAAATCCTTGAAGAAAATATAACTCATGGAATTAGTAAAAAGTAGTGAAACACATATATTCTATTTTGCATAAATTTTGAACAAGAATTTTTACAAACTTTCTGTGACAGAAATTTCTCTCTCACTAATACCACTCAGTTAAAATTCTTTCAAATATTTTATAAACTCCATTGTGGTATTAAAATCAAGAAATTGCTACTCTTATTTTTTATTTAGTAGTATCATAAGAAAGTTACAATAATCATTCCTCAAAAATGACAGGACTATAAAACTCCTAAAGAAAACCATTTAACTTGCTTCCAAATAGCTTAATTTCAACTCCAGTGCTAGAAAAATTTCAATAATGACTCCTTTGAACAGGCTCTAATTTTCCTTGAATTCATACTTTTCATACCTAACCCTACAATCTACAAGTTGAACCTGAGCACCAATAGTCAAGTAACAATATGATTCTATTCGAGCATTAGCAATAGAAATGCAACTATTACATTCTTCTACACTAAGTTCACCGTTGCATTGCCCATGTCCCCAAACTTCACATTTGTAAGCTCCAACATAATTATAATAGTCAAAACCCACTGCTGCCGTCTCATAACCAAGCCTTGTCAAAGCTTCGCTTAAACACTTCTTGAAATACCCATCTTCATTGTACAAATTCAAATTGCATGCATAATAAACCAATTGTGTGTTTACAATGCGCTCTTTTGCCATGAAAAACTTATCGTTGTTGCATATAAAAAGAATCATAATGACATATAATGGCGAAACAATGATTTTGCTCATACCCATCTTTTATTTTCTTGTGCCTCCCTAGGGCAGAGGATGGATTGAAGGTTATATAATGGAAGGAATTGGTTTCGAAGTTGTTTAGGTTTCTACGTTTATTCTATGGCTCCTAGTTTTCGAGGTTTTTTGTCTTCATTTCATTATTGTGACGGATTATATATTAATTTCCCTAATTTGTATAATTTAATAGAGGTTTGTCTTCTTTTCAACTTAAGGTTGCTTTGCATTCGGCATGAGTAATCCGAATTCTTAGGTTTGGTTCCATAGCCGAATTATTTTGGGAAAAAAGGTGTCATGAAGTACATATCATGTGTTTTAAGGGCTCAAGAAGTGAAAAATGTCCTCTACCACATAGGATTTAAAGCCTCTCACAAGCTAAACCATTTCTTCTTGCAATCTTACGTGCTTTTGCGTATACGTTATGTTATTACCCATCTATTTCCCGGCATAACGCAAGTGTTGAAGCTACTTTTCCAGGACAATGGCAAGTCCGATATCTCTATTTTTATCTTATCTTTAAATTTTGATATATTAGTGCTTGTATTTTCAAAATATATGATTCAATATCTTTATTAATAATATTTAATAAATATTTATTTTGATGATAGATAATACCATACACTAAAATTACTAAAATTTAAAGATGGGAGACTATATTAAAAAATTGAAAACACAGGTACTTGATCTACTATTATCTTATCATCAAAATAAATTTCTGTTAAATATTATTTAATAGATATATCAAATCGCATAAACATCAAAAGCATAAGTATTAATTTGCCAAAATATAAAAATAAGATACTAAATTATTAAAAAAGTAGAAGTAGATGAGCCTATTTTTAATCTGTTGCCCACCCCAATCCAAAAATAGCAAGGTTTACTTCCTAACTTCTTATTCACCAAGCAGGGGATAAAGGCTAAGGAAGTATCTCAATTGTTTGATTTCGGCAATTTAGTCTCTCTAGTTTCTCTCTTGATTTTTTCATTTATTTTTTTTTTTTAACATTTTAGTGTTCCAAACTTTAAAATAGCCAAATAAATGCTCCTATTAACTCCCAACCTAACAACCTTAAAGTAAGAGGTCAAAATTACTTTAGTATCCCTACGTTAATTATTATTTTTTCAACCCAAGCCTTCGGTTATAGCATATTATGTGTAAATTACTAGCATATCCACTTATAACTTCATAGAATACTAGCAGATCATGTATCAGTTACTCCGATACTAAAAATATTAATTAAATAAAATAAATTACTTAATTTATTATTTTATGGATATGCATTTTTATTTTATAAATATATAAATTAAACTTTGGATATAGCATCTTAAGTATTATAGAAAAGCATGTGAAATTAAATTAAAAGAAAAAAAAACACTTGATAAAAATGGTTAATCAAAAGTTAGTAGAAGAAAAAGAAGGGATGATGGTGAATTAGGATTTGTGGTAGTGAATTTTGTGCAATTAAGGACAAAACTGTTTATAATTGGATGTTGTAATGTGTTAAAATTTTTAAGATGTACAATTGAAATTAGAAGTCGAATTTGCAATATCGAGTCAATTCAATAAAGAGAACGACTTTTTTTATTTTCATCATTGACTACACTTTTATTTAAAAATATATATTTTTGTGCATGCTTATTATCTAAGCAAAGCATGCAATTATATGTAAATGTTTATATATTTTTATTTGATATTTAAGAAAATGAATTGTAGAAAATTTACAATAGATATCATAATAAAATCATGCATAAGGTAGATCGAAATCATGATCTCAAAAGAAATATTATAGAATAAATCATTTTAAGGTGAAATGATATGCAATATTATAAAGCAAATTAGATACATCTTGTAATAGTGCAAACATCCACTTTAGAGTGAACACTTGATTTCATAAAGCACAAAATGCATCATGTTGAGCATTGCACCATAAAATACCTACTATAAAAAAAAAAATACATCCATCAAATGAATAAAAAATATAGAACTTACTATAAAAAAATACATCCATCAAATGAATAAAAAATATAGAACTATGATAGATATCATCGCTTAAGCACTTCTATAATAATATCATCATCATCTAAACTCTTTTAGGCAACTTTGTTTAAAATGGAGATTTGTGAAGGAATCAATCTTTGATAGATGATCCGTTTTTGTTTTTGTGAAAAAGAAATTATAGGTTTTGGAAAAGGAATAGTCCATAGACATTTTGGTTGGAGAAAAAAAAAACATTAAGAAATAGAATGAAGTTAATGGTTAATGCAGGGATAGTAAAGTAATTTTAACATATTGCTTCAATGTCTATACTCTTGGAAGGTAACTCTTTGAAGTTTGGAACACTAAAAAAAAGAATGAAAATAGTGACACTAAATTGCCCCAAATCAAAATGTTCACACACTTATTTGGCTTTTATCCCCTACCAATAGTGTTACCAATTTACCCATGTCTCAAGTCTTAACTTACAATGGAAAGCCTAAAGAGGGAGCCCAATTATAGCATCCTAAGATGGAGGTTCACATAGAAACCTAGGCATCAAGCATTTGGATTCAATGCTTGATTGTAGTTGTGATAGGTAAAGCTTTGTAAAAACTAAAATAGACCGGCCAATTGAACAAATTCAACCATACATTGGCCACTAACACAATCCAATTCACCTTAAAAGATTGGACTAACTAATAAGAGCAACTTTATTAGTAATTTGCTTAAAGAGTTTTTAACATTTCATATTAACAGGCCAAATATTGATTCCCATATCAAGCAACTTTCCTAATAACTCCCTTTAATGGTGAATTCTTAAAAAGAGTTACTTAGCAATTCTTTAAAATTCTTTTAGTTGCCACGTGTCACATTCTACCAATAAAAATAAGAGAGAGAGGGTAAGGAACTTGCTTAGCTAAGTAACTGTAAGGACCCGGATTATCCCTATATTTAAAATAGGTAAACTCAGTTCCCCAACTACATATAATTTGTAGTATTATATATAAGGTAGTAATCCAGGATCAATTTGCATAGTTATTTGCCTAAATGTCTTATAAGGATAAACTTTAACAAAATACTTCATAGAAGATTTCTTTAAAACATAGCTTATATTGTATACTTCTCAAAAGGCATAGAAATAATACACCCACATATGAATAAAAAATTATTACAACCAAGGCTTAAGAGTAAGCCATTTATAAAAGATCCCAAAAGATAGCAAAAATCCTAACAACTATTACATAGGTCCATAATTCATATATACATATATAACTAATCTATTACAAAGGGTTCCTTGTGAGTCGTGGTCCCCTCTACTCATCTCATTCATCTAAGAACTCTTCAAAATTAGATCTATATCCCATGCTTGTGTAGAACTCGTCTTCTACACCTAAAATGATAAAAGTGAGCCAAAGGCCCAGTACACAATAACAAAAACAAAAGCAGAATGATTCACATGATCCTAACTATAGTGCAATGCAACATCCATTCAATTATTAGATATTCTTTTAATTAGTCAATCAACACTGGACTATTCAAACTCCGGACAATAGGAGTAATTAAGGTCCTGAGTAACGACCTCGACGCTTAGGGGGTTGATATAAGCAGCTCGGATACTTATATTTCCTAGATGATATATCAGATAAAAAGAAAATAACTTCATCTAAGGTCGACAGCCATTACACGACTTCACTTATTTTAGTCCATAACATCACTTAGTTCAATGGTTCCTATAAACATTTGAACTAAATCATGTCATTTCATTCCAAGCGTAAGTAAACATTACGCCGATACCATCTTCCCCATCAGTTACCCGCCGTACCACTTAGGAAAGTTATATCAAAGATAGGGGTGGCCTAAGCATCTAATTTACCATGCCTCCAATCTGAGCAAGGTACTGCTCCTCGAACCAGATACCGATTTTTTATATCGAGCCAGATACAGATTTAAATAGAGTAAGAAACATCCAACTCAAACAAGGTTTAAGTTTTTCTATATTAAAGTTGATTAAAGATATGCCTATCATAATCATAGAATGAACACGTTACTGCGTACCTTATGTAGGAAATACAAATAGAGCCTCGGGAATCCTTCAGAAGATAATCCAAACTCAAATCAACATTATATACTTTGAATTACACTTAAATCATATCAAATCTTAAACTTAATATTTAAGACTTCAAATATAACTTATACAAAGTCATAACATATCATTTGTACATTTATCAAGATCATATAAGCTCCAAAATCATCATTTTTAACTTCAATCCATATATACAATATAACTAGATTTATCTTAACATTCATGGAATATTCAATTATTTGTTAAATCTACAAATATAGTTAAATTACACTTAATTATATCACTCAATCATCATTATACCTCAAATATATTAATCTATCTTATTTTAGTCCAAAAAGATCCATTTCATATGCAAACACACATTTAATAAGAAAATGTAAGTTTTTAACCTTGTTTGAAAATTGTATCAGCTGAAAAGAAACAAAATTTAAGCTTTGATATTTTTGAAATTTGTAAAAACTCAAAACATAAAAGCTATAAATCTCTTTTCAAACTTTCCATAGCAACTTGAATCACCTTCATCAGAGGTTAGATGAAAAGGTTATGGACAAATTACTAACAAGCTGCAAAATAGGGGAAAGTACACAACCTAGTACATGGACATGCTTGGGGCCGTGTAGGGCACTAAAAAGTGACTCGATAATTTATTTTGTTCAACACAAGCTTGTGCACGGAGATGTACAAGGTGGGGTAGAGGTTGAAAAAGTGACCCGAGAACTTGTTTTTATCAACACCACTCATGCACCCCCGTATACAAGGTAGTGCTGATCTGGGAAAATCTTTTTGATAGCATACACGCATTTTCCATGATTTCTTTACACAATATATCAACTTTTACACATTTAAATTCTCTTCAAAACACATCGTAAGCTTCCACTACTTGGTGTATGAACTTAACATTATCAATTCGCTTCCAACTCATCAAACAACATAAATATCACTTCAAATTCCACTCTTCATTCAATACAACATTCAATACAACCCAACTTCACTAACCCTTACTACACTATTCATATTCCACTCATTTTCACCAACACACTTCAACTACTTAACATACACATATTATAACTTCATATGGCAGCCAAATACTTCTCAACAAATTACTCAATGCAAACTTTTAAAGCTCATAACAACACAATATTCATAATCGACATAATCTCTAAATTAACAAACCTTACACAATGAAATTTGCATCAAATGTAACTTAAACTTACCTCAAATCTTTGGCTTGTTTGCAAGGCTTTAGAAAGGTCTTTTGATGGCCAACTTGTAAGAATTTGGATGTGGATCTTGGTCTTGAAGTTGAGGTAGCTTTAGAAGAGAAAGTAATGAGTTTTATGTTTGTTTAGAAGGTTGTCTTGATAGTGGTATGATTTTGGGCGAAAATGGGGATATTTTTTGCTATATATTTATCCAACTTTGACTTTTAAGGTAGCCCAAAATAAAGTTATTAAGTGGATTTTAGTTAGGCTTAATTAGGGTTATTAATTGAGTAAAGCAAAAGGCATTTGGCTAGCTTTTTGGGTTCAAAAAAAAACTGCTACACATAAACACTTGAAATATACATTTAAGTCTAATATTACTCATTTTATTATTCATACAACATCAACATGTAAATCAATATTAAATATTTATATACTAATGCAAACATAAATATTCTACACTACCAAACGCATACATAAAATACACTAGCTAATTTATATGTAAAACATGTTATTTATTTATTTTAATATGTAACTATAATCACACATATATAATATATCGAGAATAAAAGCATAGTTATACAATAACTCTGATATAGATTCCCATGTCAACAACTCCTCTAACCAACTCATTATATTGGTTTTTTTGAGTTGTTTATACAGGGTCTGTCAAGTAAATCCAATAAAGTTGCTTTAACTATGGCTCGCTATCACATCAGCATCAGTACAGCAAAACCAAGGAATTACAAGAAAGTTTAAAACTACAAGGAAATACTAATTGCCCATGCACACTTCTAGAAGCACATAATAAATAAGTTTAAAGGCAAAAATTGAAAAGAAAACTAGACAAATCTTTATTTATATGGCAACTAGTCAAGGGAAAATTTTTCTTAAAAACAATGTAGGATTATACTTGTAAGAACAAATCTTTGTTTTAGTACCACGCTAAAATTAATATTACAACCATATGATCTAAAAACTTATTTTATAAATATGATATGTCTATCATAATTATTATATAACAATAAATTGTACTAAAAGTAGGGAGACTGTCCTAGACATCTCCCTGGTTAAGCCCCAGTGGGGCAAGTTTGACCTAGCTTTTGGTCCCACTATGTCCAGTCCCAGCCAAGTTTACCAGCTGGATCTATGACCTAGCATGTTCGTTCAAGCCTTATTTAAAAAAATAAATACATATTTTTATTAACAAAATATGAAATAAAATTAAATATATTAATTATAATCAAAATAAAAAATGAAAAAAAAATATAGAATACAAAATAATAGAAAAGTTAAAAAAAAAAAAAACATAATTTAATGTTTAGATTGTTTTCCTTGTGAATAAAATTATGAATAATCTATTGACATATTAATACATTATTGGATTACAGCACATGAAATGAAAACAATTCAAAACTAGAAAAAAATCTCACATCTAAACAATGTGAGACTTTTTTTTTTTAACTTTACTTTTAGAGTGTTATTATAATCCCACATTACTAATATTTTAACTCGACAGGAATGTGCTTGTGTATAATTGCACATTCTTGATAGTATTAAATGAATATGAGTTAAAAAGTGTAATATTCTCAAGCCCATTTTATAAAGTTTAAAGTTTATTATTTCAATTTAAGAATATTCTCTCCTTGATTTTTTTTTAAAGGGGATGGGTCGAAACTGTCCCGACCTATCCTAGAACTTAGAGGATGTATATATAGAGATGGGTAAATAGGCCTGGCAGGTCGGGCCAACCTGCTTTGTCCCATGGGTTAAGCGGGCAAGGCCATTTTTGTCAGCTTTTAAATAGGCCAAAATTTAGGCTTGGGCCCAGCTTGCTTTGCCTGTGGACTAAATGAGCCAACTTATAGGCCAAAATGAATTTAATTTTTTATTTTTGAATTTTTATTTTTTATGTTAGTTTATTTGAAAATTGGAATATTTTTATATTTTAAGGTTTTATATATAGTAATGATTAATTTTTGTGCTAATTTGATTACTTATATGTAAAAACAAGTTTTTAAATTGATTTATTAGATATCATATTACGTTTGAAAAATAAATATATATTTAAAGAAATGTTATAATGGTTGTGTTGTATTAATCTATCTTCTTTTAGAACATACCATAAACAATCACTAACATGTTATTATATTATTATTTCTTTAATTTTTTTACTCTTCTTCTTGTTTTTTATGTTTTTGCCTGTGAATTAACCTAGCCCATCATGGGCCAGCTTACTTTGACCATGATAAATAGATCAGACCAATTTGGCCCACTTTGAAATGTATCGAAAAAATTTGGTCGCGACTCGTTTTTTAAAGTAGGTAAACAAAACTCTATGCACGGATTAAACTTGTCCCCCTACTTATGCAGGGTGATTATGGGTCCATGAAATAGGGACTCAAACTGGAGAAATGTCTAAACTATTCCCAAATCTAAAGTTATACTATTAGCAAATTTTATTAGGATTCACTGTGCTTGCTGATAGGGAACTACCTTTTATAGGATTCATCTTTGAATACAAAAGAACATAATGGAGATAACTTACAAAACTACAATGAAATCTGTACTGGATTGGTTAATTTTCATGTTTTTTTATCAATTGGTTAATATATTTGCTAGTTTTTATATCTTTTCCTATCCTAATTTGTTACTAAAATTATGGCACAACAAATGGTCTTCCATAAAAATAGAATAAAAGTATCATTTCTCATTATTTATTATATTGTAATTAATAAGTCTTTTTTCCTTAAATTTAATTTATCAAAGAAAGCTTCGAAGCCAAGATGCATTTAGATTATAAGGTGACAAAGAAAAGAAAGATGTAGAATGTGATCGCATGAATCTTAGCATTGGGTGGAATTAAAATGAACCTTTTAGAGTCTAAGGCTACCTAGTAGCTCATCAAGTCGATATTCAAGCCTATACCTTCTGGCCAAAAAATATATATATATACCATCTCTTACTTCACTATTAGGAATTCAAATTTTGCTCATAAAATCGTTCTTTTTTCAAAGTTAAGTGAGTTTCGAGTTTTAAAGTGCTCCCTATGGACTAATGTAAAAGAGAAAGGAACTTAATCATATGCTCTCTTCTCTATTTTCATGGGAAGTAAACAATTTTATTTTTTTATTGTGAACTTGTATATATTACTTTAGCCCCCCATATTTATTTATTTCATTTTAGTAAATACTTAAGTTTTAATTCTTTTAACTTGTGGCATATAAACTTTTTTTTTATGTAGTTATGGCTGTTATTATGCATTAGTTGTTCATCGGTGGATGACTTTTGTTGTCAATGAATGATTAGATGGTTTTGTGGAGGATTAGTATGTAAATGTACTTGTGATTTATAATTTAACTTCATACAGCAAGGTTGTTGAACTCGCATTTCTACATAGAATCATCAAAGTTTATAGAATCGAAATGTACCATCAAAATGTAGAAATATAAGTTTCTACAATATGCACAAAATAGCTTTGAAAAGCTATAGATATGCTTACAAAAGTCATAAAAAAACTTGATATAATTAAGTTCTCTTTGTTATTATAAGTCTTAATCCATAATATAACATCCGCAAAAAAAAAAAGAGCAAGTAGGGACAAAATTAAGTTCTTTTATATTAATTTGTTTGAAACTTATCTTAAATTCTTAATTTATAAGTGAAATAAAGAAAATTTATTGTAAACTTTATAGCATAACTCCAATTAAATAATTTCTATAAATGTAGATGGGGGGAGGGAGGGGAAGATAAAGAGTGTAAAAACAAAATTAAAATGTAATAGGAGAGATGAATCATTATAATAGTTAATGAGCATGTAAAAACACGAATTTACCAAATTTACTAAAATAGGTAATATTGGTAAACTCGGTTAAAATCGTAATGTTCTACCAAATTTACGTGTATACTCGGTTAAAATCGTAAGTATCTTAAAAAAAATTATTTTACCTATGAGTCAACTCATAAAGGCCTCCTAAAATCATAATATCATTGGATTGTATGGGTAAAATCAAATTTTTGAAAACCATATGTAGAGCAATTTTTTTCTTTTATTTTTTATTTTTAGACCAATTTTTTCTTTCTCAAAAAGATACAACAATTGGTTTATATATATATATATATATATATATAATAACCATTTATACTTCCATGTTCGTTGTGTAGTAACGTTGTCAATTATCTTCAAATTATTCTTTACCTATATCTTTCTCCAAAAAATAAATAGTTTAATGTATATCTTTATTAGTGAGCATCAATTATCTTCATATCAATTTTTTTTCAAGTTCTAGATATTTAAATATTCACATAAATATAAAAGATTAACAAGTTTTTTTTTTTAACTAGAATTTGATTCAATTTGTGATTTGAATTGAACCAAAGTGCTATTTAATGGTATAAAAAATTCTTAGTCTGAATCAAATTGTTATTTGATTGATTAGGATGAAAAAAATGACTTGTAAATTATGGTTTGGTTTAATTTTTGGTAAAAACCAAACCAAATCAATGTGTCCACCATTAACTTTTAATAGACTTTGGAGTGTTTTAGTGCCACATGGGAGTTCCCACAATAAAAATCTTATGACAAGAGGTATAGGAGTAAGTCTTATAAAGTGTAAGTAGAGACGTCTTCTAGTGAGAAGAATAATGTCCAGGCTGTAGTGAATGAGACTATTTGTGAGAAGTGCCCACTTACTGGGCAAATGACTTAGTTGGGGGATATGTTGATGGCACGTGCTATGCAAGAGAAACGAAGTTTCACATCACTAAAGTGAAGGAAGGGTTAGAAGAGTCACAACTAAGAAAGGACAACTCTGGGGTAACTTGTAGGTAAGGATGGTATGGATCAATTTGGTTCTGTTCTTATGAAAAAACTAAGCAAATCATAATTTATAATTCAATTTTTTTCCTTCCCAAAACAAACTATTGATTAGAACATTTCCAAACTCTTAAATAATGGTTTGGTTAGGTTTGGATTATGGACTAAATTAAAATTCTAATTAAAAAATTATTATCCTTTACATTTGTACGGATATTTAAATATGTAGACTACTCTATAACGTTCAAATTGCAAATCACAACAAAATATTTTATGAATCCATCATATTCATAATCCATAGTTCTTCATTAAATCATTTATTTATTAGTTATTCACCAATAAAGTGTATTCGCTAACTAATATATAATATGCTATAACATATAATTCTTTACAAACCCATCCAATCAATCATCTATCAACAAATTTGGTAGAAAAGAAAAATAATCTATCAGCAAAAAGTATCAAGGAATAAAAATGATCCACTAACAATACAACATCTCCATTCCCAAAATTTAGAGATATGGCGACATAGGGTTGCCTTGTCTAAGGCTTTGTGGGCTATCAACGTTAGTAGACATATTTCTATTGATGATGATTGAATAATATGAGTTTAAGAGACATGAGGATATTAAAGTTATCGATGGTTCAAGCATATTTAGGGCCCCTATTGAGTTTTGAATGAAGTCCCATTTCATGTGATCATTTGCTTTTTCTAGATCTAGCGTCGTTATTAACCATTCTTTCTTCTTCTTCTTCTTGTTTTTTTTTTTTTTTCAAGAAAAAAATTGTGAAAAATCTCTTGCATGGACACCACATTATTTCCTACACTTCTTTCAGGGATGATACGTCATTAGGCTGGGCTAATAAGTTCATCCAAGAAAGTTTGTAGTCTACTTACAATAATCTTTGTTATTAATGGTGTAGAGGCTAATGGCTTAGTTTCTTTCAAGCTCTTAGCTCCCTTTGGGATGAGAACAAAGAGGATTTTATTTACATCTTCTAGTACTAAGTTGGTTACGAAGCAATTCCGCACACTCTTGACAATATATTCTCCAATAATTTTCGAATATTTCTTGTAAAATCCTGCATGTAGACCACTAATGCCTAAGGACTTATGTGAGCTAATACTATTCAATGCATTCTTTATTTCCCTATGATCAAGGATGGTAATCAGATTCTCCTTCACTATATCCTCAATGCATGGGCTTGCAATATCGCTCAAAGGATTGTATAAAGTGGCTTCAAATTTATCAAGTGTAAGAGTCTTAAGTAATGGATGTAGTTAGTCTCTCTATGTCATTCTGATCAATAATGCCCCACCCCATCTCATCTTCTAAGTATAGGATTGGATTTACCTCTTCTCACCATTATTGTTGGGTAGAAGAAGTACGCATTCCTATCGCTTTAATTACCCATTGTGATCTAGCCTTTTGTGCCTAAAGTATTTCTTCATCGTAAAGCATTTTATGCAATTCTTCATGGAAAAAATTTAATTGGTTTAGGATGTCTTTTGTTGGTTGATGTACCATCAAATTCTCCAGTGCATCAATTTTCTTCTCTAGTCTCTTTTTGATTTGTGGTATTAATTCAAAAACATTTTTGTTCCACTAACATAATTTCTCTTTGAATAGATCGAGCTGCATAAGAGTGAAAGGTACCTTAAGGGGCCAATTGCTTTCCATGAACCCCCTAAATAAAGAGTATTTGGTCCGCATATCTTGAAATCTAAAAGGCCTATAATTCTTTTTAATCTAAAAGGCCTATAATTCTTTTTTCATCTTCCTACATTCGGTCATGTATTGAGTAGAACATGTTTGTGATTTGATTGGCTCTTCATCAAGCGAAACAATTTTTTTCATGTGGAGGTATCTAACCAACTCCCATTTATCCATGCTTAATCTAATCTACTCTTAATCAATGTTGACAATCTATTACTCTTATTTGACCACATATGAGATATGCTCACAAATCCTACATCTAATAAGTGGCAATTATCCATGCACTGCTGATATAAATTTGCTCTATATTGGTTAACTGCCCCAACTTCTCTTCATTACTCAGAACTTCATTAAAATCCCCTATTAGTATCTAGGGGTAATTAACCATATTTGAAAAAAAAATTTTAGGCTATCCTATAACATATTTCTTTCAGTCAACAAAGTACTAGCAAAAATAAGTAAAATATAAAGAGAATGAGGGCAGGAGTTTACATATACATTCAAATGAATCTCTTGTCTACTAGTAAAATTCGTATGAACAATTGTAGCTTCTTCATTCCACAATGTAAGGATGCCCCTATGCAAACCCATTGCCTCTGCATGCCATTTTATTGAAAGCAAGGATCCATGTGAGGCCATTTGCAGCCCTCGTATTAAACTTGGTTTCTAGCAGGATTATCAAACGAGGGCCATGTATCCACTTTAGTTCCTTAAGGGCTTATCTCTTATTTAGTTCATTTACACCTCAGGAATTCCACACTAATATCTTGAAAGGCATTTCTACCAAAGCATTTCTTTGTTGTCGCATCATCATTTCATTGAGATCGGATACTAGTGTTCGACAATAAGTATGTTTATCATCCACAAGACATTTGAAGTGCATGGCTTCAATCTTGAATTATTTTAGCCTGTGATTCGTCATAAGTATCATGGGTGTTTTCTACATTAGGCTGAAAATCCATGGTGTTATCTCCCCAAGGTTCACCAGTAAGACAAGTAGAATAGTCAACAGTTCCATTGGTATGTTCACCCCTAACATTATCCTTTGCACTAATGATCGACATGTAAGTTCCCACCTTTGTAGGATTGTGGATGGGTGAGGTGACTTAGATAATATGGAGTAGTCCTTCCTGCATTGTTTGGATTACAATGTTGTTAAACTACCCCTCCTCCTTCCCCGTGGGAAATGTGTCATGGTATCATATCATCGTTACTTGATGATTCTTGAGAATAGGATTCATTAGTAGTGTTCTTGGATGACTCCCACCAGTGCATTATGTAAGAATTCATCTAAAGGTATTTGCCACATTTTTTATCTAGGTGCTTCTACCATCATCGCTAAGTTTTGATGGTGTAGTCTTACTATAAACAAGTGTCTTATGTAGTGAACCATGCTTTCAAGCTTGGTGTTTGATGGACAAAAGTCTCCTTAGTTGTAGAGGATGTTCCTCTGCTAGGCATTTCTTTGTAGATGAAAAGCCCAAAAATATGTTTGTATTACTAATTTCATCTTGCATTTGGTTTTGGCCATTTGATGTGACTTTGATGTCCCTTCTATGTCTTTAGAATGACAGTTACTCATGATGGTCTTCTTAGCAGTTGATGTCATGTTTGCTGACGTTATCACCTCATAAGATCTCACCTTAGAAATACCCCAATTGTTTATCTCCTTTTGAATTTCATTGGCTCTCATTGAGTTGTTGTTCACACATTAAAGGTTGGTTTCCCCTTTATACCATAAGCTACATATAGGGCGCTTTTATTGTTTCTGCTTTTCATTTCTACTTTTATCCGTTCATTGTGCCTTTCTACATCTTTCCCTTTGTCATTGTTTTAAGTTGACTTAGGGCATTAGTTTGTATGATGATCTACAATCATCATCTGGGGTACGTCTGAATCTTTATTTTTGTTGAGACACTTGGACATCCCATATTCACTTAGTGTCCCATACATCCATAAATCGTGCAAAAATTGAGAAGTTCCTCATATGCACCTTATACTCTCACCATTAATCATAATAGTATGCATTAAGAGGATTTTAAAATGGGTTGATGTCACAAATGGTACCTTAACTTTGATGAAATAAGCAATTAAATATCTACATTTTCACCACTTTGGCTAATGATGTTAACTTCGTTAGCTGATGTGGCACTTTTAACCTATAAGATCATGCCACGTGTCTTCTAACATGGCATTTTATTTATTTATTTTACTTGTTATTGCTATATAATTATAATTAGTGTTACTTTTAGGTAAAACCTTAGACCTCATTATGAATCAACCCAGCTCACCGCTTTAAACACAATTAATAAAATCTTATCAACTCATTTCTTAGCCTTTTTTCCATTTCAATATTAGATTGTCAAAATGATAATTATAAAGATGGTTGGTTTTTGAAAGTTGAGCAACATGGGACAATGAATTGGACGTATTCTTGGTAAATTTTGTTTAAAATGAACTTCTTTTCCAATGAATTGAAAATGAAATCTTGGACACTTGTAATAATGATGAAGACAGAGCCTCTACTCTTAACATCATCATTAAAGAAGCTAGCGACACCGCTTTAGTTGATTAAGGAGGAGACACAATAGCTCTGATCTTAAGAGACCTTGAAGAATACAATGATTCGTATATCTTAATAATAGCTTGTAGCTCTTCATCAGATTTGATGGAGGTTAAGGTTTCCCATTTCCCGTTTGGCAACAGACACTTTAAAGTCATGGAGAATCCACAGAATTCCATAAGTTTTACCATAATCTTCGCAAGTAGAGAATTAAAAATAAAAAAAGGAAGAAAAGCTTCTTGCTAACAAGGGATATGTATGGGTCCCATTATCCCATAACATAGGTCCAATTGTCTAAATCATAGTGTGTGTGTGTGTGTGTGTGGGGGGGGGGGGGGGGGGGGGGGGGGGGGGGGGAATAAAGTTACATGTGCAGGTTACGAATCTCCTTCTCCAAATCGTAGTGGATGATTAGAGCCAGGCAGTAGTGTTTTGACTTAGTGTCTCAGTTACAAAGTTTTTCATGAGAGTTGATGTATAAGCATGGTGGTGATAGTTGTGACAATGTGGCTAGGTTTGTGGTAGTGATAGTATCTTGCCTTAGTAGAGTGTGAAGATAGATGCTCTTTCTGAGCTTTAGTTGGAGATGGAGATCGGACGTCAATTGAAGGTCATTAATGGTGGCCATCCAGCATTTGATAGAGAGAGAGTGAGTTAAAGAGAGAAAAATGGGGAGTGGATTTGATGAAGAAGAAGATGGAGTTTACAATAAGGATTTGGTGATATGGTTATGGGTGAGATCGACTTGGTGGTTGCATTTGTTACATTTGTTAGAAAAAAGAAAAAAAATGAATTTTGGTGCCACTTTAATTATCATTATGTCAAATAAGACTATAATAAATGGACACTATACAATATTGCCTCTTGGGAACTTATCAATTGAACAAAATTTAAATCTATTTTTGATGTAATCCATTTAATTTAGGAAGGTTTAGTAAAATTTTTAAAATAATATTTTTTTTCTCACTCCAAAATTTTGATTTCCTTTCCATCTTTCATTACTTGGACCTAGGAGATGCCATAATTGCACTGCCCTTCACATAGAGCATATCCTACGGGCGTCACATCAAAATCCGACACAACAAATATCTTTATACGGGGTTGATGAAGAAAATTCATTTCACAATGCACATCATAATTGCACTGGCAGTAGCCACCTATCCTTAAAGAAACCCCTAAAAGAAGATAAGGTACTAATTTACAATTTAAGTTGTGAGCAGCTTCATTTCACTTTATTGCATCCTAAAATCAACTCGGTACATATTTACTACTTAGTAAGTATAGCATTGTAAATACTAAGTAATTATTTTCAAATTGAACCCTTGGACTCAATATTCCTTGGTTTGTCCTTTTTTTTTTTTAACTAAAAGTACTAGCACAAATAAGTAAATATAAAGAGAATGAGAGCAGGGGTTTACATGTACATTCTATTAAAAAAAATGCACTCAGCTAAGCTTATTTAAATACATGCGCACATGCATATTGCAGAAGTGGAAGCAACAAGGTAGGTTTTCAAACAAATTTAAGCATACTTAACAAACCATTATCTCTTAATCCATTTTGCACACGGTTAAAACAATAATAATAAAGAGATAAGGAAAACAGAAGATTTACTCTATATTTAACGTGGAGTTTGGCCCATTCCCTAGTCTTCATAATCTATAATTTAGCTCATTTAAGGAGGACTTCACAATTTCATTCTTCACAAAACAAATTGCCTCGACACGAGGACTTCACAACAAAAGCCTTACAACAGAAGACTTCACACTTGCCTCGATAGAGGACCTCATACTTGCCTTGACCCGAGGACTTTACCAATTGCCAACACACACGTGGGAATTCACACGGATGCCTCAACACATGAGGACTTCACACAAACACTCACAAATAAAAGCTTGAATAATGCCTTATAATATTAGCTCACTAATCTCATGACTGGCGCTATTCACTTAACAAATACAAACACACACAGAGAGTATTACATAATATATGCAATTAAACTTTACCCTCTTTTGACTCATTTATCATCACTAAAAATCACCCTAAAATATATAATATATATCAGGTTTAAAAACATAACCATTCACCCTAAAAGAACTTTAACGATTAAATTTAAAAGTCTATAACGGCAATTTTTTAAACCATCACACCTTAACTCTTGTATTACCTCAAATTTCTCGCGCCTTAAATTGACCCTCAACCAAGTTTCTATTGGTCGAGCCTCGAATTCAAACTTATTGCGCCCTAGTGTATGTTACATCTTAACTTGTCGAGCCTCAATTTAGCCCTTAACCTGTTATCTTTATCTCATCGAGCCTTTCGAGCTTGTAGGGTGCATGTCTTAAGCTTGTCGTACCCTAACCACTTGACACATCGAGCCCTCGATATGACCCTCAACCAAGCACTCTATACATTGTTTTTTTCAACTCGCTGTGCCTTAGATTACACTTTTTATGCCTTGGTTCAAACATATTGAATGCTCGATCTACCCCTTGAGTTTAGGCCATGACCAAGGCTGTGACACTTATAAATTTTTTCATACTAAAACCTAAACAATCTCCACAAAAACACGCAACATACACACATATATATATAGATTAAAACTGAAAAAATAAAAAACAAGTTTTGCTTATTACATGTAGCTTAACTAATTTGTAGAGTATTTGTGAAATATATTTTTTCATCAAAACAAGATTGTAATCACTCATGGTTCATCAATATCCTCCTTTTTAATGAGAACAATTATTGCACAATATTACTTCCTCTCAACTTAGCACTCTGATCATGCTTTTTTCATAAGTGCATTTTAAAACTCTTTTTAGTCTCTTTTAAGTTCCTTTAAACAAGTAAATATTAGCCGGCCAATGTACCCGATGTATGTGCAGTAATAAATTTCGATGAATACCGAGTTGTGTTCCGATGAGTGAGGACTAGCTCTCAATTGTATTTGTCTTAATTGTAGCTAGGCAAAATCAAAAAGAAATATTTTTAGACTTTTGGATATAAGACTAATCTACAAAGAAATAGGAATTTCTAATACCTTAATTAAATTAGGTTAAGAGTCAACAAATTAGAAAATTAATTGAATATATACTATCGACCACAGATATCTTTGCAAATCCAAATTGTCAATGGGTTTAGTTTTTCAATCAATCAAGCACCACATAACAACTCTTTTTTCCAAGGAAAGCAATTATCTTAAATTAACCAATCAATCAATATTTCCTATTCCTAGAAAAGTGATTAAATGATAATTTTTGTAAATTACCAAAACTTAATTGAATTCAAATCCACATGTCTATGAGATCAATAATCCAAATTAGCTATTCATGGAATCGATCAAAAAAGAATTTTCCAATTACAATCCTAATCCATCGTGAATTCCAGAATCAATCCAAAATTCATGGTATGTGAAAATAACATCAACAACATGAACACATACAAGGAATCAATCAACAAAAAAAAAAAAATCAATCAAACAATTCAGATCAACAACTCAAAACCTAATTAAGATCAAAGAAACAAGTATCAAACACCATCCATAAAATGAATATGAGAAAAGAACAAAATCACCTTGTCAAGAAAATCTTGTTCTTGAATTCAAATTCAAATGATATTTTTCCACTTGATCTTGGTGTGGAATCTTTAATCAAAAGAAACGTTCTCTAGTCTCTAAGCCCCAATCTAGATTTAGGAGCAAAGGAAAAATGATGTAAAATTCGTGCCTAGGGTTTCTCTTTTTTCCAAAAAGATCAACAAGAGAATATATATATATATATATAATATATGAAAATTTGTAGGAAACATAGGCTAGCTATGTACACCAGTGCCATTGATTTAAATATAGCCGGTGTTGCTTTGAAAAATTAATGTCCAAGAGCATGATGGATGTACGCCAACAACAAGGCCGGTGGCCTTGAATGTGAATTTGTCGGCCTTCTTTGAAATTATTGTTTTCCAAATCAAGATCATTGGTAGCTTTGTAGGAGCATTAGGGCAGTGTAGGGTTTACGCAGGAATGAAGGCCAGCGGAGTATATCTCTTAGTAGCTGGCATTTGAGTTTTTGAATGGACATGCAAGGTCAGCATAAAGCTAGCGGCGTATATTTGAAATTTGTCGACATATAGATGTATAATTGAAGGCTGATGAATTTCTTTTGAATGCTGGCTGTTTAGCTTTTAATGGAGCTGGTGTTGATTCTTATTTTAATGTAAGTTGGCGGCTTATACTCTATTTTTGCCGGCCTTGATTGTTTTATTCTCCAATTTTGCATAAATGTCCTCTTAATTGCTTATATTTTGTATGATAAGTCCTTAAAAACCTGAAATATCACAATAAAACATACTTAAGTACCATTTTCTTAGGATTTCTATAAAATCTATAATATCAAACATGAATTGTTCAATGAAAAATGAGTAAAATATGACTTTATCACACTCCCCCTCAATTAAGCATTCGGGTAAAAGCTTACTTGTAAAAGATGTGATACTCAATTAAAGGATCCCAAGCTACATGTGATAAAAAACTTATTAAATTCAACTCAACTCTCTTAGTTATATATTACAGGTAAAAGATCATTTGTAAAGATTTGATACTCAACTAAAAGACTTAAATTACATTTAATAAACAACTCATTTTTAAGCATACAAAAACACACAAGCTTAGTATTTTCAAAAACCACAGAAACTTTTCTCTAAAACGTGGTTAAGCATTAACCTTAGAGACCAGCTTTGATGCCAACTATAAAAAAAAAAATGCACTTAGCTAGGCTTATTTAAATACACATACACATGCATATTGTGAAAGCGAAGCTAAATGGTGGGTTTTTAAAACAATTTTAAGCACATTTAACCAATTATTATTTCTTTAATCAATATTGTGCACAATTAAAACAATAATAAGAAAGAGATAAGGGAAGAAGAATATTTATACTAGATTTAACGTAGAGTTTAGCCCTCCCTCTAGTCTCTATGGTCCACAATAGGAGGACTTCACACATTTCATTCATCACAAAGCAAACTGCCTCGACACGAGGACTTCACAACAAATGCCTCACAATAGAGGACTTCACGCTTGCCTCAACAAAAGACTTCACCAATTGATTATACACACGTAGGACTTCACACAGGTGTCTTAACACATGAGGACTTCACTCAAATACTCACAAACAAAAGCGTGAATAGTACTTAACAATATTAACTCACCAATCTCATGACTGACACTATTGACTTAACAAATAACACAAACAAGAAAGAGTATTACATAATATCTACAAGTTAAGCTCTATTATCTTTTAACTCATTTGTCTTCACCAAAAATCACCCCAAAACATATAATATATATATATATATATATATATTAGGTTTATAGTTGTTCACCTTGAAAGAACCTCCAATGGTCAAATTTAAAATTCTATAATGGTTATCTTTTAAATTGTCATGTTCTAACTCTTATCGCACCTCAAACTCGTCGTGCCTCATATTAACCTCGACCAAGTCTCTACTTGTCGAGCCTCAGATTCAAACTTATCATTCCCTAAAACATGTCACACCTTAACTTGTCACGCCTCAATTTAGCCCTCGATCAAGTTTGTTATCTTTATCCCATCGAGCCTGACACTTGAGCTTGTCGAGTGCATGTTTTGAGCTTGTCGTGTCCTAACCACTTGATACTTCAAGCCCTCACATAACCCTTGACCAAGCACTCTACACATTGTTTGTTTCACTTATCGTGCCTTGGATTTACACTTGTCATGCCTTGTTTAAAGCAAGTCCTCGATTTACTCCTTGATTTTAAGCCGCGACCAAGGCTATGGCAGTTATAAATTTGTTCCTACTAAAACCTGTACAATCTTCCAAAAACATGCAACATGCAACATACACATATATACAAATTAAAGCTAAAGCATATCAAAAACAAGTTTTGCTTATTAAATGTAGCTTAATTAAGTTGTATAGCATTTATGCAATACATTTCCTCATCAAAATAAGGTTGTAACCACTCATGGTTCATCACATTTAGATGAATCTCTTGTTTACTTGAAAAAGTCGTATGAACAATTGCATCTTCTTCATTCCACAATGTAAGGATGACCCTATTTAAACCCAACTCCTCTATGTACGCCATTTTATTAAAAGCAAGGGTGAATTTGAGGCCATTTGCAGCTACCCTATTAAATTTGATTTCTATTAGGACTATAAAACAAAGGCCATGTATCCTCTTTAGTTCCTCAAGGGCTCATCTCCTATTTAGTTCATTTGCATCTCGGTCATTCCACACTAATATCTTGAAAGGCATTTCTACTAAAGCATTTGTTTGTCATCCTATCATCATTTCATTAAGAGCATATATTAGTGTATGAAACCAAGCATCTTTATCATCCACTAGATATTTGAAGTGCATGGCTTCAATCTTGAATTATCATGGCCTATGATTCGCCATAAGTACCATGGGGGTTTTCTCCATTGGGCTAAAAATCCATGGTGTTATCTCTCCTAAGTTCACCAGTAACATAACTAGAATAGTTAGCGGCTCCATTGGTATGTTCTCCCTTAACATTATTCTCTGCACTAGTGATCGACATGTAAGTTCCCACCTTTGTAGCATTGTCGATGGGTGCGGTATTGTTGGTGTGGTGACTTTAGAGATGCGACCAGGACGGGTCATGCAAAACCCGAACCTCACCTAATTAGATATAAGATGTCCTAGAACCCAACCCGATCCGATAATGACGAACTCGATTTCAACCTGACCCAATAATGCAAGTGTTGTTTTTTTTTTTTTAAGTTTACATTAAAAATAAATGTATCAAATTTTTTCTTTAGATAATTTTCCTTACAATTGCATGTTTTAATTTTATAGATTACATTTCCCAGCTACCACCATTTTTAAAATAATTATAACAAGCCAAAAATATAAGAATTCATCCAAATTGCAGGTTTCCATAGTAGGGTATGAAATAATTGAAATTAAATATATATATATTATATATAAAACATTCTGACAGCTTTTTAATCATCAAATTTTAAAGCACACAAAAACTAAGTGCATTGATTTTAAAGATAAGTTTCAGTGGTAGATATAATATTCAAAATGCTCAACAACTTTATCCCATCAATTTAAGAAGTAATTAAGGTCGATCCATAAATGAACACGACGGCACAGGTGATTTTTTTTTTTTTTTAATTTTATGGAGTATTGTATGTGTGTTCTATGAATTTGTGTATGAAATGTGGCTAAGATTGAGGAAGGACCGTGTGTGTATTTATACATTACTGTTAATGTTTTAATTTTCTTAAAAAAAATTATCAGGGTGGGTTGGGTTTTTATTGGGGTTATATACTTGACTCGAAACCCTATAGGGTTTTGAGCGAGTCGGGTACCCTATAACGACCCCCCGGTGGCATCCCTAGGTGACTTAGACAATATGGAGTAGTCCTTCCTACATTGTTCGGATTACATTGTTGTCAAACTGCACCTTCTTCCTCCCTATAGGAAATGTGTCATGGTATCATATCATCATTACTTGATGATTCTTGAGAATAAGATTCATTGGTAGTGTTTCTTGGATTACTTCCACTAGTACATTATGTAAGAATTCGCCTAAAGGTATTTGCCACATTGTTAATCTAGGTGTTTCTGCCATCATTGCTAAGTTATGATGGTTATAGTATTATAAACAAGAGTCTTATGTAGTGAACCATGCTTTCAAGCTTGGAGTTTGATGGACAAAAGTCTCCTTGGTCGTAGAGGATATTCTTCTACTAGGGATTTCTTTGTAGATGAAAAGGCCGGAAAATACATTTGTCTAATTTCTCTTGCACTTACTTTTGGCCATTTGATGTGACCTTTGATGTCCCTTCTATGTCTTTAGACATATGGTTACTCAAGATGGTCTTCTCAACAGTTGATGCCATGTTTGTTGAAGTTGTCACCTTATAAGATCTCATTTTAGAAATGCCCCAATTGTTTATCTCCCTTTGAATTTCATTGGCTCGCATTGAATTATTGTTCACATTAAACGTTGGTATAGGCTACACGTAGGGCACTTTTATTGTTTCTACTTTTTCTTTCTACTTTTATCCCTTCATTGTACCCTTTTACATCATAGGCTTTCCTTTTGTCATTGTTTTAACTTGACTTAAGGCATTAGTTTGTACCTTGATCTGTAGTCATCATCTAGGGTACGTCTGAATATTTATTTTTGTTGAGGCACTTGGACCTCCCATATTCACTTAGTGTCCCATGCATCCACAAACCGTGCAAAAATTGGGAAGACCCTCATATTGCACTTTATATCTCTTATCATCAATCACAATCGTGTGTATTAAGGTGGTTTTAAAATAAGTTAATGTCACAAATGGTATCTTAACTTTGACAAATATACAATTAAGTATCTTAACTTTCTAACATGGCATTTTATTTAATTATTTATTTATTTTACTTATTATTACTATATAATAATAATTAGTGTTACATTTTAGGTAAAACGTTAGACCCTATTGTCAATCAACCCAACTCACCCATTTTAAACCCAATCAATAAAATCTGATCAACCCACTTCTTGTCCTTTTTTCCATTTTAGTGTTCGATTGTCAAAATGATGATGATAAAGATGGCTAGTTTTTGAAAGTTGAGAATCTTGGTAAAATTTGTATAAAATGAACTTATTTTCCAATGAATTGAAATGAAATCTTGGACATTTGTAATAATGATAAGGAGATAGCCTCCACACTTGACATCATCATTAAAGAAAGTAGCGACACTGCTTTAATTGATTGAGGAGGAGACACAATAACTCTGATTTTAAGAGGTCTTGAAGAATATGATGATTTGTATTCCTTAGTAATAGCTTGTAGCTTCATTGGATTTAATGGAGATTAAGGTTTTCAAGTTCTCATTTAGCAATAAACACCTTAAAGTCATGGGGAAACCATAGAATTCCACAAGTTTCACCATAAGCTCTGCAAGTAGAGAATAAAAATAAAATAAAAAAAGAAGAAAAGGGCTTCTTGTTAACAAAGGATATGTATGGTTCTATTATCCTGCAACATAGTTCCCATTGTCCAAATCGTGGTGTGAAGGGAATCTGGTCACATGTACGAGAGTCTCCTTCTCTATATTATGGTGGTGGTGATGTTTTGACTTAGTGCCTTAGTCGCAAAGCTTGTCATGGCGGGTGATGTGTAGTCACGGTGGTGATGGTTGTAACAATGTGGTTGGTTTTGTGGTAAAGATAGTAGCTTGCCTTAGTTGACGTTTGGAGTGTGAAGATGGATGATGTTCCTGAGCTTTGATCCAAGATGGAGGTCGGTCATCTATTGAATGTCATCAATGTTAGCCATCCAACATTAGTAGATAGAGAGTGAGTTAAACAGAGAAAATGGGGAGTAGGTTTGACAAAGAAGAAGATAGAGTTTAGAGTGAGGATTCAATGATATAATTATAGGTGAGATCGACTTAGTGGTTGCTATAGTTCTCGATTGCACGGGTTTAGTAAAGGGTAGAATGTGGTTTTTAGTAATAAAGAAGAAACTAGAGAGATAGAGGGTTTATGTTTGAGGAAGAAGATGGGATTCATCTGGATTGTTATATTATAATTTAGGTGATATGTTGTCCCTCATTAGCAAAGTATTGATAATGAATCTTCTATATATTATCCAAGTAAAGAAAACATGTTTAAATTAATTTGAATTGTGAATGACTTAAGGATAAGAGTGGGTTTATCTAGTGGATTAAGTGGGTTTTTCAAAGACTAAATGGAGTTTTGTTCTTATAAATTAATTAATTATATACTTAAAGTATAACAACAGTAATAATAATCATGATAAATAGCTGAAGTAGTAAAAATGTCTATGAAAAGTTGAGTCAAGCATCAATTTTGTATGCGTAGTCGAGCAGGATAAAGGCAATGGGTATATCTATACTATCATTTTTTTTTTTTGTAAATTTGGTGCCTAATGTTTGATTTTGGGCAAAAAAAGTATTCGTACTTTCAAATTGATGGCATTTTAGTACCTCCATACTCTTAGCATCTAATGGAAAAATCAAATATTAGGCACCAAAATACCATCAGTTTGAAAGCGCAGATACTTTTTTGCCCAAAATCAAATATTGCGTACCAAATTGCCAAAAAATGAGGCACTCCCCTTGCCTTTACCCCTAGTCGAGCATATTGTCCCCTTTGCGAATTAAGCAGTGAAAGTGTCAAATCTCAATATTGTACCCAAGGTTTGCCCAATCTTTATTAATGCTTCTTAACAATAATATTCAATTGACAAATCCTAAATTTATGCTCACACCACGATCTATTAAAATCAACTAGTAAATGGGGTAAAATTAGGGATCCATCAATAGATCGCCAAAAAATATCCATTGATAAATCAAGGTCCTTCTCTAATAATGAGTTAAACATCCTCTTCATCCATAAAATTTATGAAATAAAAACCTTTACCTGCATTGATCATATTAAATCCTCACATGTGCCTTTGGATGGTTTTCAATTTGCTTAAAAGATTATAATATGTTGGGTCATGTCCAATTACTTTCACAATCACTGTATGCTTCCATTTCGATCTAATAGCTTCTTTCTTCTCTCTATTGAAAACAATTGTTTTGACCCCCACACCTTCATCTGTCATTATTATTTTCAATAAAATTTCCCTCATCCATATCTTCCATGATCTTTTGATCCAAATTTGTTTTATCTCGGAAGAAGGCCGACTCATAAACATTAGGCATATGAGAGGCTATAGTATCTCAATATGATTTTCTATGCATGTTTGGTTCATTTAACATGGGATCATCATCATTGATTGTGTTGTTTTGTAGTGTTTCATCATGGTTGATTTTGATATCATGCTTCTTTCTTCTCTTGAACAAATCGCTCCTTTGGTCCTTCGTAGGGTTTTTTGCATGAGAGTAAGCATTTTCCATTTGTAAATAGCTACGACAAGAGAGTTTTTTTCTCTTTTTTTGCTATTATAATGGGAATGGAGAATTCGAACTTGGGGCCTCTCATTTAAGAAAGTAGGAAAATGTCACCAAGCTACAATGTCAGTGGTTAGGACAAGAGAGTTAATAGGTGCTAAGGTTGATTGTGAGTTGAAGTGTCAACTTTTGCAAGCCAGTCACTCCATGCTTAAGCTCTCGCAAGTTAACTGACTTGTGTTAATTCATTTGTATCTGCTTATTTACTTCTTGTTTTTAATCTAATTGTTATGTTCAATTAGTACCTTTAAGTTATTTTTGGATTTTTTTTACTTAGGTATTAATGAAATTAATTGTTTAAATAAAGTTGGATTAATATTAATTATCAAATTACTCATTTAAAATATATGCTTGGAAAATGGCATGAAGTAGTTATTAAATGAGATTTTTCACCTGCAACTTTGCTATTGTATAAGTTTAGAAAGCCGCAATTTGATTTCTTTAAAAATAAAGCAAATGACATCTTTAACATACAATTCTGAAATTGATTTTGGTTTTTTTTGTCTTACAATATATACCTTGGCAAATTTCTTTTAGGGATGGTAGACACGATCTTAACCTTTTATTATTGATTTTCTTTTCTTAAGTTGATAGTTTAGGGTAAGTTAAGTTGAAATAACCTATCGTTAACAATTAATATTGTGATGTTTATTTTGTTTACTAATTTAGATTATTTCCTATTCTATCTAGATCCACTTAAGCCTAGAAGTCTTAATAAATATTTTATTGAGAGTTTAATATCTTTCCTTCATGTTAATTTTATCAACCTTGAGCTTCAAGGAGATTGCATTCATCTGAGATTCAATTTTATACTAAGGTTCTAATTCTTTCTAGTTGGTTGATTAAAGTTTCTTCTATAAAGATGTTTTTGGTTCAACATAATCAGTGGGTCGCAATTTTCCATATGATGTATAGTACATAAGTTCTTTAAGATTGGTTATGGTTAACGACTCAAAATCTCTTATTTGTTTAGACCTTGATTTACAATTCTTATTAGGTCTTAATTGGTTTACCTACACGAATTTAGTAATTTGACATTTTTTTTTGCACATTACATCAATACATCAAATATATATAATTTTATAATAATATATTTGTATTGTATTTTAAAACTCTCCAATTATAAGCAGCGTTTGAAAATTATGTACAACATTTTATTGATATATAATTACCATACTGGCACATTTAAATTTGTCTCCAACAATAAGCTAATAACCCCAAACCAAAAAGCAGTGTCCTAAAACTTTCATACTAATATTATTTTATAGGGAACATCTCCTACATTTGGCGCGTACGTAAAACCCACAACTCAAGCAACCATGCCATTGCACGTACAAACTACAACAACTACAACCACAGAGAAAGAGAGAGAGAGAGAGAGAGAGAGATTGAACAAACAACAAACAACAACAGCAAAGGAAAGAAAGTTCAGACACCTAAGAAAGTCCCTTTGAACAAACAAACCAAAAACACTCATAGACACAACATTCGTGTGTGAAACAAACATCAACACAAAACACTCAAGCACACAAAATATATCTTCCAGAATAGGAGTGAGAAAGCAGGAAACGAAACTAGAGAGAGAAATATACAACAAGGACAAAGTCTCTCTCTCTCTCTATTTATCTCTATCTCTCTCTTGTGTTTGTGTGTGAACATAAATAGAAGCAATAAAAGAACTCAAAACAAACAAAACCCATTTTTTGTTGGACAAAGAAACTCAGACCCATTTCACTCCTTTTCTCTAAAACCATTCCATAATCTTAAAGTCCTTTCCTTGATTCTACAGGAATATTGGTGAACAGAAACTTTGACGCTAGCAGATTCAAGTTTCTAATCCGTACAGTTCCTCTGTATCTGTATGATGGAACAGTACGGACGGGTCCCTGATGGTAAACCGTTGGATCCGTCGCTCAAATGGACCACCGCCGAGGATGAAACCGGCTTGGAAGGTCAGTCACGGGTTATTAGGAGTCGTTGCACTTAATGTCGTCCTCACTTGGTATCGATTCTCCAATTCATGTTTTTTGAGATAAGGTCTTAGTCTTTGATGTGTTTGATTGGGTGATCGGTTCTAAAATGAATGAAATTTGGGAGTTTGGAACGTGGGGTTGTGAATTTTAGTCATGATCTTTTGATACATGTGAAATGTAGACCCTTGCTTTTATTACTATATCACATTCATGTTGCAGTTAAAATTTAAGTTTGGGCGTGTTTGATTGGTGATTAGTTATGAAATGAGTGACATTTGGAGCTTTGGAATGTGGGATTGTGAACTTTGATGTTGATCTTTGATTTTTGCAAAATGTAGAACCTATGTGGCAGCTGGGTTTGGGAAGTGGTGGCGGGTGGGGTGGCGGTGGCGGTGGCGGTGGCGGTGGTGAACCTACCGGAACGCCCTGAGGAAGCTGATTGTATCTATTATTTGCGCACTGGGTTTTGCGGGTATGGAGCAAGATGTCGATTCAATCATCCCCGTGATCGTTCCCAGGTATTAACATGCGTATACGTATATATGCGCACTATTCAGGTACTATGTTTGGATTAATATTTTGTTTCCTGTGCAATCTCAGCTATTCAATTTTATAGATCAGATAGAGTGAGATTTTGTTTTAGATTAGTTGAATTGCATGATGGGTTTGGATGATCAAATTTTGCTTCCTTTGCATCATTCATTTTCAACTTGTTGAGTTTAAGCACATCCTTTACAGAGTTGGGTTTGATACATGATTAATAGAAAAGCTTCTTTAATGAGTATAGGTGATTACTTAACTGCCCAAAGTAATGGAAATTGTGATTGCAATTTTTCCAAATATGCCATAGTGAGGATAGTGGAAGATTTGAACAATGTAGGTATTTGGAGCTGTAGAAACTCGTGATGGGGAGTATCCAGAGCGAGCTGACCAGCCTCTATGTCAGGTACTTGTTCCTCCTTTCGTTTAGTTTTATTTATTTTATTTTTTTCCTCCCTTATTAACTTTAATTGATGCTTTGCTGGATAAGTTGTGATATTAGACAATGAACATCCAGTGAATTTTGTGCAATGTCATATGACCTCTTTGGTTTTGACATGCAAAACATCTCTTTCCAGTACTATATGAGGACGGGCACATGCAAGTTTGGGGCATCATGCAAGTATAATCACCCCAGGCAGGCTGCTGGTTCTCCTAGCCTAGTGACCTTAAATTACTATGGATACCCTTTACGCCCAGTATGTGAATTTTTATGAATGAGTTTTCATGAGCAGTTTTGTTTTACCTATGTTTGCATTTGTTGAAATGCTTTAATTTTCCTGACCAGTGTCTATTGCTGGCAGGGTGAAAAGGAGTGTTCATACTATGTTAAAACAAAGGAATGCAAGTTTGGGGCGACCTGTAAATTTCACCATCCACAACCGGATGGGATACATATTCCAACGCCATCTCTGCCCCTGCAAGTTACGCCCTCTCCTGCATCTGTGCCTATGCATGCTTTGTATCCCCCAACACCATCACAAGTGGTCCCTTCACCTCAACAATACGGGGTTGTCATACCAAGGCCTTCTATGCTGCCATCATATGTTCAAAGTCCCTATGGCCCTTTTCTAGTTTCACCCAGTATGGTTTCTTATCCTGGCTGGAGCCCATACCAGGTAGGTTAACACAATTTGCTGCATGCATTTTCTGTTTAGTCAATTAATAATTCACATTACCAAGCACCAATCAGTCCACTATACTCTCTATCCAAGCAACCATTTGTGTTGTGGTTTGGCATTAATGTGTCACGCACCATCAGCTTACCCAGCATTGAATACACCAGAGCTGGCAATAAATTAGCTTTTCTGTGCCTGTATTTCCCAATATGTTCTGCATGTGTTCACGGTGTTTAAGAACTCTTTGCCTTAATTTTTTCCCTTGGCAGTCCTTCTCAACACCAGTGTTGCTAGATTCATATGCCGCACAGAGAATATAAATAGCTGCAACTGCTACTTGGACTAATTGTTCTTTTAATGTATAATTAGGATAAGGAAACTCTAGATTCTTCATATATTGATTTTTGGCATATGGTAACTGGTGTCATATTATAAGGAAACTCCAACAGAGTGAAGCTTGTTTCTCATTACAAAGGTGAAGTCATAAGTGAATGCGGGAGTTTCCAAATGGGAATCATTTCCTTATGGTGTATCATTCACTTTTACAAAGAAAGTTTAATGTTTTATTTTTCCTTTTGTCATTGTGATATACCTGGATGGTCTGGCAGCATCAACATCGTATACAGCCATTGTCCCTCGGTTATGATGCCACGTTGATATTTATGAAAATGTACAACTGTCCATTGTCATGACAACTTTATGTCACTTTGTGGGAGAATTTCATTAGCTCTATGCAGTGGATATTCTTGGCCAAGAGCTTGATATACATTCTCCCCTAGGTCTTTTAATTATAGTAAATTGTGAAGCATCAAGAAAATGCACAATATTTATCGAATGAGTAGGATGAGTTATCCTGATCATATGCGGTGAAGGGTGTGTGATGGGATAAATTATTAAGTTCAGGACCAGAGGACTAGAGTCTACTTTCTTTTGCATTGAATTTGGATGGCAGTCTATTTAAGAGAGGTGCTTCATCTAAATGTAATTTTATCCATTTATTTACTTTTTGGTCAAAAGCTTTTGCTACAGAATTTGTGGAAGTTGTGCAAAGGTTAGTTTTGGGTAGAAAAGGGTTGAAAAAGTTCTCTAAGCAAGCATTCGCTTATCTAAAACAGCAGGGTCTTGTCCATTGCACCCAATATTATTGGTTTTATCATACTAAGATGACCATCTTATGTCCAGTTTTTGCCCTGCTGTATCAGGATTAAGATTCAATTTTCTAATTAGTGATTACTTTCCAATATTAGAGTTTGGTTTCCAAGTTAACTATTAATTCTATTAAGATTCTTTCCCTTTTCTATAAGCAAATTAATTTCCTCTTAGGAAATGGAAACATCAGCTATGCATTTGTTGATGGAGTTTTTCATTTTTACTTAGTCTGAAAGCTGAAATATGCATTTGGAAGCTTTTAGTTGATATCTTCTTCTTTTTTCCATGGAAGATTTGGGGGATGCACTTTCCATGTATTTGCTTAAGTTGGGAAAGTGTTTATCACTAGTTCTTTGTGTCTTTACAAAATTGGCAAACAAGATAGGATTATTAAAAATTAAAGGCTGGAGAATTTATTCACATTTTTTACTACATTTGAGAGGGGGAAAAGAAAAGGCAGCTGAAAATCATGCATGCTGCTTTTAATGAATATTGTGGTAAGGGACATTGCAAAATCTTAAAAAATTTTCATAGATGTAGTTTCTGATTTTGTATAGGTTTTCAAAAGACACTGTGACATCGTGTTTTGTTTCTCATTTAAACAAATCTTTCTCTGCAAATTAGATGATGTTAAATGTCTGACATTTGCCTAAAAGAAATAACCTGATGCTTAAGAAATTATAATTGTGATAATTTTACCAAAAAATTTCAGGTGATAAATTTTATGAAATATGTGAAATTCTTGAATGGACCTTCGTTTGTGCTAGAGAATATTATTGTACCTCTTCAAGATTGAGCCTTCATTGTTATTTTAGAATGGCACTTTCTAAAATGCAAGTCAAAGATTTCAAGAATTTTTTGGAAAAGTTGAGCAAGCAAGACATTGCTATGCATTATCCATTTGATATGAGAAAGAAGGACCACAGTCCTTTGGTTTTCTGATATATTTATTTGTATTATCTGCAAAAGATACTAGGAGAGAAATAAACAGTTTGTTCAGAATAGATAACAATTATATAATTTTTTGGCATAGAATCGATACTCAACCAAAAGCTTGTTATCAGGATTATCCAGGATTGAATGTGATACCTCCAGAATTAGATGATTAAATGACAAACTTCAGAAAGGGGATGAAGATAATTTTGGTAATGAGAAAAGGAAATTTTTAATGCTCAAGATTTAGAACTCGAGGATGAGCTATCTCAATCTTGGGTGGATAAGTGTAGAATGAGAAATGCATGCGTAGAATTTATTGTCCTAGAATAAACTTCTGCTTTCTTTATTCAAACAATATTTGATATATGGAGTTTCTACTATATGAATATTTAGATTCTTAACTCAGGTTACTCTTATGGTAGGAAACATTGGCTCATTAGTTTTTAGGATATGTTGAAACCAAGTAGTTTCGATGTATTATCATTATACGTAGTGCAAGTTTTTTGATCTTGGCTTTTGAGTGGAAAACTCTATTACCCAGGCTCAGTTATGATGATCTAGCAGGAAGGATTTATGTACCTGACTTGTCAATTTGTAATTTTAAGAATATGGGACTTAAGTCTGAAAAGGTCCAAAAATTAAACTCAGGTATAAGGATATCACTGGAAGTATAAATATTGTAAAATCACTGAAGTCAAAATTTCTAAGTCATCCTTCCAATGGCAAGTCAGGGAAACAGAGCTGGTAAGTTTTGATTATTTCTTTTTTTTTTTTTTTTCCCGTAATTCATAATTTCGATCTTTAAGTGGGAAAACGTGTATCCTTTCTCCTTGTACCTCCATGATCTGTTCCTCTCTTTTTAACTTTATTAAAATACTACTTTTTGTGCTTTGAAATAAATTCAATTTGATATCTGAAATTAGAAGATTTTTGGCAACCACGGGGACTCTTCTCCCACAATTTAAAATTTGTCACCTACCTGGCAGTTTTCTCCATTCGGGGTCTGCTTGGCTGCACTTTCTTCAATTCTTAAACTTCATCTGCCTTATTCTGCATGATCTATCTTACACAAAACAAGGCATGATGAGAATTAGACTCCTTTTCTGGATAATTGAATATCAAGCATTTCATCTGATGGATTCTGCAATTATTACTGGTATAGACTTTTTGATCTGTGGTAAAGCATATGCTCAAAGTTAGGATGGTGCTTAATGTGAGTATCTTGGGTGGATGTTTTTATCACGGGTTGCTTTTTCAATGTAGCAGTCGTATATTGTGTGTATTCAGAGCTGAAATTTCCTGCAGTACTTTCTACTTACTGGTTCCATAGCCTCCAATGTTCTCTAGGTACCCAACCCTTTTGTGTATATCATAAATGTGCTTTTACATGTGTTAATGTGAATTTGTTTTGCTTTATTCTCTGTATGCTAAAAAAGTATCTGCTTCATCTGATTACCTTAATGTCTTTTATTAGGATATTACATGTATAATGTAGCTTCAAAAAAAAAAATTCCACAAAACCAGATTATAAAAAAAAAATTAAATAAAATAATAAATAATGTTACTCTATCGCACCTTGGGGTTGTGACACAATTTTTTTTTAATTTTATGTGTATTGCACGTTGGTTGTGCGATACACTTTAAATGTGGATCGCATAACCAATGAGCGATACACGTATATTGCTCATTAGTTATGCGATATAAGGGCAAAACTGTATTCCACAATCTTTGTGCGATACACAAGCTCCTAAATTTTTTTGTCTAAGTCGCTATATCTCTATCCAAAGATGCAATGGAAGGATAAATATTTGTATCTCCAGTCCAAGATGCGACAGAGCAACACTATTTTGGTTTTTTTTTTTTGTATAATTTGTATTTGTGTATTTTTTTTCATCCAAATATAAATACACAAATACAAATTATACAAAAAAAAATTACCAAAATAGTATTGCTATGTCGCATTTTGGACTGGAGATATAGCAATCTAGGCAAAAAAGAAAAATTAGGATACATGTATCGCATAACCAACGAGCAATACATGTACTATCCTCTATTTTAATCTATTGTTTTATCTGTCCTTCCTTCTGAGATTTCCCTAATGTGCGATATAGCAACAATATTCTTGCTTTTTTTTTTTTTTTACCAATTTGATTTTGCGGATTTTTTTTTTTTAAAGCTACATTATACATGTAATATCCTCTATTTTAATCTATTGTTTCATCTGTCCTTCCTTCTGAGATTTCCCTTAGATGGAAAATTCAACTAAATAGTGTTGTTGAGGTCGTATACTCAATCCCTTCAGACATATCATTTGAGCTGATGTGTGTTGTTTGAGGCATTAGGTCAAGCCAATCATGTAGATTAAGGGCCTGTTTGATCCCTCATTCTATTGTCATTTTAGCGTCGTTTTGGTGTCGAACGGATGCTGAACCAATACAGATATGATACTAATGAAAAACCAATAGTTTTGCTAATATACTAACTAAACCGAACTGATACTAAATCGATACAGATCCGATACAAATAAAAATTTAACAATCCAAATAGGCCCTAACTCTATGGAGGTCTAATGGTGAGACATGGACTTGAATTAAGGATCTTTTCTTATAATATTATGTTAAAATTGATGCCACTAGCGACTCATTTTAAAGCCTTCCAAGGTAGTAGATAATGTTGTGATTTATCTCTCTTCTTACGTAGTCACAGAAAATGTTTCTTATGACTTCAGACCTTAGAAGATCTTTATATATGAAACAATGTTGGGTACCATGTGGTGATGGTTCTGCACTTCAATACAGCTTGATGCCACTTTTATCAGGATTATATAGTGCATCAAAATATAACAATCTGTGCCAGACTAGAAGTGATCCTACCTTTTTCGCTTTCTTGTATGTACCATCTTAACCAGCCAGCATTCTCCATAGGATGATGGATCCATTCTCACTTGCCTAAATTTTATAAGATGCTGCTTTTATGTATCTCTTTAACTTTAATACAGCTCAGTGCCACGTTTTCAGGATAGGTGAGACTTTATAGTCACTTTTCTTCTCGGGCCATAAGAAAAATGCCACATAAAGGAATAAGCTTCAGCCCCTCCCTTTTCCCTTTTTTGGGTCTAAAGATTTTCTATTACTCAGCCTTCGATGTTGTATATCTGGATATTAGCACAGTCACAGGGCTGTTAATTATATGATTTGAAGAAGTAAACTTCATATGATATAGTCTTATGCTAATGCTTTTCTTTTCCTTTCTTGTAGGGCCCTCCACCCTGTTTGCACTATGTACGGGGAGAGTGCAAGTTTGGTGCTGCCTGCAAATTTGACCACTCCATGGGTGTGCTTGCTTACAGCCCTTCTGCATCTTCACTTGCAGAGATGCCAGTTGTGCCTTACCCTGTTGGGTCCCCGGTTGGGATGTCAACCCCATTTGTTTCCACATCCAGTAAGGACAATACATCCATGGGAATGAACACATTAATGGTTTCATCTGGTTCTGTCCCCTCGGTTAGTATGCATAGCTCTCGTGCTAGTTCCCAACACTCTAGTCAAACCAACGGCAATGCAGCTGGTGAGGAGAGTCGCAACATGAGCTGATCAAATGTGCAACAAATTCTTCTGTCTGTCAGTTTCCTTTCAGGCTCAACTGGTTTGCAATCACCATGGCACCATTTTTGGGTGACCATCAGATAGGTGGCTTCATTCATTCCATTTCCATGATTACTGTCTAGAAAACATCCCTTTTGGTCATCTATATATACACTTTAAGTTATACAGTAATAGATTTGTCCCTTGAATAAGTCATGGCCAACTTTCAAGTTTTAGGTAGGTGAATTCAGTTGCTGTCTTCCACTTGCTCTCAGAACACCATTGAAGAATCTATATTCTTGAAGATCTTTTATTCGCTGGGAAAGATTAGTCCCGGAAACATTCATCCATTATGATTGGTTGTTGGAGATGAGGCTGAATGCCGGTGAGAGTAGTTTTGAAGATGCTCTTGCTATTTCTCCTTCTGTTTTTGTGAGGGCCAGTTGCATTATAGAGATGTCAGTTGGTCACAAGAGGCATCCCAGTGCAGGACAGCATTTCGGAATGCTCTTGTGACAAAATGAGATTCTAGACTTGGTCATTTATACTATGAATGAAACTACACATACATGAAGAGATGCGGTTGGTTTTGTAATGCACCTGTTGCTTCCATTTTTCATTCTCTTAATTATAGTTCTTCCCATTAATGGTGGCTTATGGCTTGATGCTTTCAGCTCCGATCTGTACAATATGAAAGTTATAACAATGTCAGTTTTTTGTATGCATGAATTTGCATGAAAAATAGAATGGTGATCTATGGAGAGATGTCATGGTTTCTGGTGGATCTTGCAAATCTAACGGTGGAAAATACCACGTGAATTTTGCGCTATATTTGGGTCGGTTGTCTTTCTCAACTTGACTGCGGATTATGACATCAGACTAATGTGGTAGGGTTGGTGTTTTGGTGTTTCATAAGCTATACACACTTCAAAACGATGTTTCTTGCCAGAACTTATGTTGTCAAAACTCTTGTAGTCGAGTGGCATGAATGCCGGTCTCTTAAGGGGAGTGATTACCCTATGCTGTACGTGGATAATATTGGAAAGGGCAAAAAAAAAAAAAAAAAAAAAAAAAAAAAAATTCTATGCTCTTTGTTGAAGATGTTTTCTTTCGTAGGGCATTAAGAAAAATCGTTGTCCACCACTAATATTACCTACTAATTATCATTAGTTAAGACTTGCTCTGAATCATCTAATTAGCGGACGGAATCATGCCAGTTATCGAATGATACCAACCCAAATTGAACTTTTGGTCTTCGTCATTTATACACTATAAGAGGGGCATCAAACATGGTCAATCTTATTGGTGGAGCAATGTAAAACTATCTAAAATTTAGATATTGCATATGCATATAATTTATCGTACATATATAAAAATAGATATATAAATCTTTACATATGGTAGTGATTGGATTGGTTTATGGGGACTTTCTAACTTAGTAGTAGAGTAATGTTATGATGAGTGTTGTTACAATTGGACCAAGGATTGATCCGGACATGTTAGGGGGTTAGGGTTTGAATTCGAGTTCAATCAACAGTCACATTGGGATCGATAAAAAGCAAAAATATAAGACTTAATTTAATTATGAAAGAACAAATATATATGACATCACTCAATCATATCTATATTTTTATCAAATCAATCAATTAGTTATTAAATCTATACGAGATATATATACCTTCAAAAAGGATGAAAATATAATATAATGATTGTATCTTATAAATTTATCATATAGTATAAATATATATTTAAAATTTTAGTAATTTTTTTGGTTGTTTCAACCGGTCCGACTATTAGGCTCTGCCGGATCAAATCCAAATTGAATAGACCGATTCGCTTTTGTGACCGATTCTGATTGAACTAATCCGAACCAATCAAATTTGATTTGAGTCTGACAACATTGGCCATCCATCAAAATCTATATATTATTGATAAAAGAATTACAATGTGTGTAGTAAATTAAATGGGATTTATTATATACATTATGTCACACACTTAATAACGTGGAGAGTCTTTATGCAGCCATGCAGGGTTCAATGCTCACCGACACTTATGGATAAGTGGACCTAACTCACCCCTAAGGTGGACAAGGCAAGACGCTTTCCGTGTAAGCTTGGTTATAAAAACTGTTTAACTAAAATCTATTCTGACCTTTGAAAAAACTTTGAACTGATGTCTGTTGTGTGACATTTTGCAATTGCCTACGCATGTCACGTGTACATATAGATTCCTCGATCCTATAAATGTAAATCTTCAAATATTCAAATTAGAGTTATTATCACGTTTATATGTTAATTACAAACGTACTGATTTTTTTTTTAAATAATTTTATAGCCTAATAATATTAATATTAGTACTTTAAATGATGATTTGGGTTCGAATCTCTCTACCTCTATCGCAATAAATTAAATATATATATATATATATATAATATGTAAACAAGCCAACATATTTAAAAGACATGGTAAGATTAATCGTCTCATCTAGTCTTTACCTAAGCTATAACTAAAGTTGATCGGATTTTAGGTTCATTGCTAATGTTTATATAACTAAAATACATGTAGCCTACATGGATTAAGAAAAATCTCAACGTACTATTTAATAGGAAAATATATTCAATATTCAATTAATAATACACATCATTTATATACATGGTTTATAACTATCTATTATATTTTGACAAGTAAAAATAGTTGGTAATTTCTTAAAGGTTTAATTAAAAAAACATGGTCTGTGTTTTGATTAATTTACACACACATAACTTGTGTTAATTTTCTTGACAAATAGGTGACTAGAGTGTCGTACAAAAGTGTTATTATAATTAATTACTATTAGAAAGATATGTGTTAGTATTGGTTTAAAAAATGAATTTACTAAAAAATATTACTAAATAGAATTAAATAACAAAATATACAATTTTTTGAAAATGAGAAAATTGAAAAAAAAAATATTAAATTAATTTTTATTACTAATATAAATATAATATAGCATATGTCATGCATTTTAAAATTATTAAATAATATTGATAGTTTTATATGGAACTCGAGTTACTTATTTGTCAAAAAAAAAAAAAAACATAGTCATTTATTTGTAAATTGATCAAAACACAAATCATGTTTTTATATCAACTCTTTCTTAAATAATTACTATTCATGATTTATAAATAAAGTTATATACTAAAATATGATTGATATCTACTTCCCACTAGCAAGCAATCCTTTCTTATTGAACAGACAGTGATACACATGGTATGGAATATCCAAGCAAACAAGCAATAAAGTAAGCATAAGGCCATATATACCTTGCCCTGTGAGGTTTACACATTCGGAATAGAAATTATCCTTCTTTGACATATGATATCCACGTTGAAACAAACCTATTCAATCCTGCATTGCTAAGAGGCTCCAGGTTCCTATACTCAGCCTTATAACCAGCACATTAAACTATTAATATTTGCACCGCACAATGGATCCAAACTGATCATTATAATAAAAAACAGTTGTGAAATGGAAATGGGCACATAAATTCCTCAAATCTTATTTGCTATCTGGGTGATGGATGTAAATGTAAATCAAAGCCCGATTTCGAGCAAAATCCAACTTAATGATACGTAAGCTGAGGACCAAGCACATTTACTTTCATGAAGAACGTTCATGTTCTTATGGGTATTATGTGTAGTTTCTATAAGTTTTCTCACTAAATTATTTATCCCATACATGCAAAGCTCAGTGACTTTCCCCTAAGATAAATATTGACAAATTTATAAATAACCTATTAATAGTAATTGTATGCTCTAATGCACGCAAGTCCGTTTCTGCATGAAAAAAGATAAATTTAAGTGAACTTGCATTTTCAGCATCCAATGGTGTCGAATGATGTTGAAGAAGAAGAAGAAGAAGAAGAGTAGGTCTTTTATACCAAAAGGAAACCCGAAGTTTTCATGCTCCGGGTACAAACATTCTCCTTTCTTTCGGAAGTACTTACTTACTGTCGAAGCAACAACATACCCAGAAAAAACTTAGTAATGTAGTACTAAAATATTACAAAACATTGAAGAAGAAACATTCAGTGTAATTTATAATATGTTGGATACAAAGCATCTTCTCCATCATACACTTTCTCGAATAGTGTTGCACTTATCAAATGAGCGAGCTATAACCATATTGATCAACATGAGTTTCACCAAAACTAGGAGCATGAGAGCAAAAAACTGGTGTAGATGAAGACGACTCATTATTCTGACCCCACATGACGTTGTAAGTAGAATCGTGATCAGAAAAAGGAACTAATCCTCCGATGTACCCCGGTGTCGCAGTCGAAATCGAGGTATTAATCACGGCAGAAAGATCGCCAGAGTTGGATTCCCATGACATCTGATCACTCCAAAACAATGAGTCATGGAACTCACCTGCCCCAAAAGCATCAGAAGCCAACGTGTCAAGATATTGTGACTTTACTGAGGCATTATTGTCACTATAAGGATGACAAAAATCATGAACTGTTGCATTTTTAGGAGTACTAGGAATGGAATTATTATCCAAGGGGGGTCTTAGGCAGCTGTCTGGAACTATGCAGCTTAAGTAACCAGAGTTAGTATCACTAGAAGAGAAAAGGAAATCAATGTCATTCGAAGAGTCGTAGGAATTGTTATCACCGCAGGTTTGGTGGGCATATGATGGTGTTTGGTTTTTACTTGGACAAATGTTGATTGGCTGACTTGGAGTAGTGATCTGATGATTGGACGGTGTTGACAATGACATAACTTTGGTTTCGTTTTGATTTTGATTGATGATATTGGGAAGCGAAAAATGTGAAGTGTTGTTGTTATTATTATTATTAGGTAACATTAGTGATTGGACATCGTAAGGGGTAAGAAGAGAGTGGTAAGTGGTGTGATCAGAATATATGAAATTTGTCCTAGCTTGTGTGCCTTTCATAGATAATGCAGCTCTATCATAAGCAAGCGCTGCTTCTTGAGCAGTGTCAAATGTACCAAGCCAATGCCTTTCTTTGGTTGTAGGGTCTCGAATTTCAGCCGCATACCGGCCCCAAGGGCGTCGTCTTACCCCGAGGAACCGCCCTGGTTCGGCCGCCTTTCTTCGGCCTCTCCTCTCACCAGATTGTGGGGGTGTCAGGTTTCTTTGAAGGATGGAAAATCCCATGGCCATTTGAGATGGGTTGTGATGAGGTAGTTCATATACTTTGAAGGGTTTATCCGAGGTTTTGGATGTAGAAGCAGACATCCTTAGCAGCACTTTGACAAACAAATGGAAACAGGAAAAGAAAGGAAGACTGAAAAGGTGGGTGTGTTGTGTGTGGTTTGGTCTCAAGTGGCTTCTATTCCTATAGGAAAAAATCAAGAAAGGAAAGGTACGTGTTTGTAAAGAAGAGAATGGAAGATGGTCTAAGATAGTAAGATTTGAGCAGAGGAGGACATGAGAAGACGTTTTTATAATGGGAGATTAGAGTTTGACTGTTTGAGTGAATCTTAGAGAGAAGCAAAAAAGGACACTGCAAAAATGTCTCATGTCTTTCCCTTTCTGCCAACTTTTAAAATCCCAGCTCTTTACTTCTTTCAATCAAACCACTCTCTTTAAATTAATACTAGTAGGGTAATCACTTTGCAGCTTGGAGTATCACTTCTGGTCCCTGAAAAGTGAAAGACGAGAGGTTGAAATCTCCCATTATAATGACAATAAAAGAATAAATAAGTAAATTGATACTAGTAAATACATATATATGTGTTTACTAAATTAATTATTAAATGCATCATTGTTATGACAAAATTGAAATAAAAATAAATTAGTTACGTGCAAACCATTATTAAATAAATATATTGATTATTTAAAAATAACGAAAGTATATATATAGTGTAATCACATATACTGATTGGATCCTTCATTCTTCATAATCATTATGAATGTTGATTCGCAAATTTTATTTGCAATACCTAAAACAAGTAAATGAATAAAAAATAACACAATCCACATATCAATCGAACATCACCTCAAATATTGGTAAAAGTAACTTAATTCCAAAATTAGTAAGTTCAAAATCAATATGATCAAATTAGATATAAATAGTGAGAAAAGAAGTATATATTGCTCAAAATAAAATAAAGGGTAAATATGAAATTTGATACATGAACTTTATACAAAATTCAATTTGGAATCTAAATACTAAAATGGTTAATTCAATACCTAATAAATATTTTTTCATTATTTTTACTACTCTTATACCTATTTGATTGCTTGCTAAAATAAAAGAGGCAACTTATAATTATTGCTTCTAACACCTTCTAGCATTGGTAAGCATTTCTTTCACATTAGGAAATAAAACAAATAGTGTTAGTCAGATTGTAAAAATATTTATAAAAATTTTTATTAGATATTAAATTGATAATTTCAAAATTTAGCTACTGAATTGAATTTTGATGCAAATTTTAGGTATCAAATTTAACTTTTTTCTAAAATAAAAAAAAAATTATATAAATGAAGGATAGAATTTTGTTTTATCAATTGCATTCCAACTATAAATGTGTTCAAGATTAAAATATGCCATATAGATCTCTAAAAGTAAAGGTGTTTACACAATAAACAGTTTTTGCAATGAGTTATAAAAGTGTATGAGGGTCTAAATAATCATTAGCATCGCAATAATTGTGTAAGAGCAAATTAAATGCTTCATATTGTACCAAAAGCAAAACATAAAAAATAGTGATGATATAGAAGTAATAACTTACATATATCACTTTGTTGAACACATCTATTATAGAAACAGACCTAAATCTATTACAAATTCAAACAAAGATAATGCTAAAGAAAGTAGAAGAAAAAAGATTGTTTAATTTTTCTATTAAGTTGTAACTAAGAACACAAAAAAAAAAAAAAAATGAAGATTTTGAACACATTGTTGTATAGCCAATAATCTTATTTCCTAGTGGCATTAAATCAAGAATGAATCAATTTAAATTCCATTTTCTATTTTAATGGCATAAAAAGAAAAAGAACAAATTGTCATATAATATATTAGAGTTTTTTTTTATATCCAATAACCAAAATAGTTGAAATGGATCAAAACTGCTACAAAATGGTGGAATGAGAGAGAAAGAGAAAATGGTACTTCAATAATGGGAGGGAAACTATTTTTCTATTAGAATGTGAGAGAATGATGTAATTGTTGCTTATTTTTGAAATTTTAATGAAGTTATAAGACACAAAACTTGAGTTAGAATAAGGTTACAAACAAGTAAAGCTATTCATGAATTATCTATATTCAGTTCACCAAAAGTTTAGTTCGGTTTCAGCTCAATAATACAAGCTAACTTGTGCAAGCTTGTAAGAAGGATCATGAGTTTTATATTACATATGATACACACATAGAGCCTAAATTCTATTCATTAGTCATTCGTTTATGTGCATACATAATATATTTTTATACATTTAACTTTTTTAGATTTAACACAAGTCAAGCTATACTCATAAGCTGCTTGAGTCGAGCTCATTAAGCTCAACTTAGCTCAAGTTCACTTCGTGACCGAGTTAAAATCAGGATTAAAATAAGACTTGTTTATCCAAATGAGTTGAATTTAACCAGTATTTTAGATAGATAACGAGTATCACTCAACTCAAAATCAATATTTTTTTTTTAAATAAGCTATACCCATACCTTTAGAATCTCAATTCCTACTCGATTAAACTCATTTGCAATTCTAAGCTGGAGGGTTAATAATATGGATATAATATTTTACTAAAAGAAATTTCCCCTTCTTTAATATATATGTTAAGTCGAATGTCCGGTCCTACGTCCAGAACAAGAAATAAAACTTGATCAAATTATTAATTATTTTTCTTCCCCTCCTCTCTCACACAACATTAATATGCTTTCCAACCATACTTAGAAAATTAACATTCCTATATGGGTTTTGTTTTATAGCTGTCAGCATAATTAGCATAGGCCATAGTGTGACCACCATGAAAACATTGCAAAGTGGGGAAGCACGAGCTAAATAACATAGGGGAGGTCTATTCAAAGAAACTTAGATGACTAATGATTAATATATGTTATTCCCAATGCCATTTATCTGCAAGAAGTTGATAAAATAAGGGGAAAAACAATATTTTTCTTCCTTCGAAACTTTCAATTAAAAAGAGATAAGTGACCCACTAATTAGTTTTGCTTGGGCAGTTTAAGTTTATTTTTTTCCTCTAAGCTTTGATTGCACTTTTTGACTAGCCTTTTTTTGCTCATTTTAGAGATTGAATACGCTGACTCCTTTCTCTTTTGCATTTAATTATGTTCAATTTCATTGAAAAGCGTTACCAGAAAGCTAGATTTGGGAAACCAAGAAGAGAACGCGCCACCAACCTACCATCTTTTTATTTACACAGTGTAGAAGAAAGATAAGATTAGAGTTTTATTTTCTTTCCTTTTTTCCCCTTTCCGTGTAAGAAAAAGAAAAACTTTAACTATTGATCTTACCCAAAAATACTTTATTTTTAGAGTATAGATTGCTTCTTTTTTAGAATTATTTGAAGATTATAAAAAATGCAAATTATTGAAATATTAAATGTTACACAATTACATAATTTGATTGAGAAAATATGTAACTTTAATTTTTCTTTCTAATGTAAGTTGCATTTGTTAAATTTCCTAATATATGGTTTATGGATAAGTGCGGCTTGGGCTATTCCACTATCTCATTCATGAACCTTATTTTTCATCTTACAAATTATAATTTATAAAGAACCGTATAACATGTTTTAATTTAATAATATAAATATAAATCCTTCAAAATTTAGGGTTGCGGTGTCAAATACACTCACAATTGATTTGTTAACTTAATAACTATCATGTCTTAAAGTCAAGAATTCTTAATTATCAAAAAAGAAAAAGAAAAAAAATATTATAGATGCGATATGATACAAAAACTGTAAATGGGTTTGTTAACAATAATTTAAAAAAAAATTACCTTTTTGCATACTTATTTTAGGAATATATGATTATTTTTAGAAAGATAAAAAGTTTATGCGTTCACACACACATATATATTTGTTAACTTTTGTGCTAGATACTGCTTAATTGGTTTATTTGATATAAATTTCACCAACCTAGAATACTAAACTCTTATTCATTTTACTATAATTTCAATTTCATTACAACCTTACTCCTCATGAATTAGTATTATGATATTCACTTGATCGTAATAGTGATTCAATAAGAAATTCTTATTACAAAATACATTGAATAGTCATTCTTTTCTTAAATCTATCAATGACAATTTAATACTAAAATTATCCTCTTTTTATAAATATTATAATTTAAATAAAAAATTAATAAAGAAAAATCTTATTATTGCTCTCTTCCATTCTTCAGAATTTCATTATAACCTTATTCATTTAACAATGAATAAGAATTTAAGAATTTGTCAATTCGTTACCGATCGAGTATATGCAAAGGATTATACTTTTTAGAAAATTGCCACTTATCTCTTTCATGGTGGAAAATTTTGGCTGAATAAGAATTTATCTATTTATACTTACTTGAAAGTTCCTCAATCCTGACTTTTCCTTTGGCACATTGTGGAAGGAGCAATAACATACGTTTATATAAACAAATCCTAAATTTTACAACTTATAAAGTCTACATGCTGACAAGACGAACAAAACTAGAGCTTTGACTTATGGGCCCTTTGAAGATGACCATTTGTATTGTATTCGTTTGTGGGGTTGTTTCTATGAAATAGGACAGGAAATGTTATAAGAAATAATATATATTTTCTATTGAGACAATTTTTGTTTGGTTAAGTGATAATCTTAACTGCTCCGTTTGAAAATGATAAAGCAAACAAGAACTCACAAGTAGTGATTGATGAAAATATAATTGCACAAAATGCGGATTTACATGTGCAAGTTTGAGGTAAATATGAGGTGGTAGTGATATCATTACCCCAGAAATTCAAATGTTTGGGATTTTCAAGAAGTTTGTGGACAAAACATCATGGTTTTTTCCTGATCTTCTGGCTTTGTCTTAGGACAAATAATCATGTGTATTATGGTCCAATGCTCTTTCCAACAGCCAGTCAATTGCATATTGCAAGAATTTCATCCAAATGCTCTGCACTGCATTTTTTTTTTTTTTGCAAAATATGTTTAATAAATATATATATCACAAATTAGAATTAATTAATCTACATTAGAATCTCATTTATGTGTTGATCAATAACAAATTAGATTCATTGTTGAAGTTCTTTATATTTTTTTATTTCAATTCCCCCTAATATACTTATAAGGCATTTGGTCATGGGAATGGAATGAGTATTGTATGATGCAATTTCCTTGTTGTTTGATAAGGTAAAATAATACCCATGGAGTAGCATGCTCATGAATCCATCTATCTCCTATCATTAAGTTTGTGTCTTAAATTTACATGAGACTTGGGTGTTGGAGCATAAATAGGCAACACAATAGATAAAGAGTAAAGCCAAAGCATGGTTGGATATTTGGATGGAAGGACCATCAAGTGCTTATTGAGATTTAGGGAGACCATGGTCATATTGCCATGTGATGTGGTTGGTTAGGATGATGTAATGGTTAACTACTGAAATCGTCAAATAACTTCCTATCTTATGTTCTCTTGTGCTTGTAAGAGCTTATTGTGACCACATATGTATGTTTTTATCTATATAGGATAAAAAAACTAGGAGAGATCCATGTAGATTCCCACGGATTGAAATGTGAGAGCATTGCTCTAAAGTAGTTGTAAGATTTGTATGCCTTGTTGTTATACTAATGGATTATATGTAGTCTCATTTGTGGCTTTTCACCTAGTTGTTTGTGCTTCTCTACATTTAATCTTGTATGTCAAACTTTCTCTTTTGCTACTTATCTCTCTTATGTTACATGTGTATGATAATAATTCATATTAGATTCATAGCAAAGTAGTATCTATGCCTATATGTGTCCATAAACTAGTATCAAGTTTACAGTTGTAGTAGTCGAGAATTATAAAGCTAAGGTAGTTCGAGCAAAAATTGATAAACTAGTATCAATTTAGACCCATAGCAAAGTAGTATCTATGCCTATATGTGTCCATAAACTAGTATCAAGTTTATAGTTGGAGTAGCCGAGAATTATAAAGCTAAGGTAGTTCGAGCAAAAATTGATAAAGTAATGAAAACACCTAGAATTGGACGTTTTTCCTAACTTAAAAGTGACATTCATATGCAAACTATTGACCTAAAAATGGTTTCAAATATTTTAGAAATAATAAATTATGTGTAAAATTAAATCATCGTGCTTGCTATTAGAATTGTGAAAAAATATCACTTCTATACTTAAAGAGTGCTAACCAAATGCTTTACACAAGAAACGGTATGTTGTCCCTAGTTATGTTTGGATGCTTGCAATAGTTTTAAACCATTCGCACGGTAGTGAACGAATGCCGTAATGATCAATTGGAAACTTATGCTAAGATGAATCTCTTTCTTCCCATTCGGATGCCAAACTGAAATTATGTGTGATCATGTGCCTAGCTCATGAATGCTTGCTAGCTCCTTAATGCTAACACTCAAGGATTCCATATGCCATTTGTAATTTATAAACAATGTTGTTTTGCTTTTTTTTTTAAATAAAAAAAAAGAGGCTACCCACATTTAACTCTTTATTTATTTTCTCACGTTTTTTTATGGTAGAGTTAGTATAGTATTGGGTGAACGAATGCCCTAATGATCAATTGGAAATTTATGCTAAGATGAATCTCTCACTTCCTATTCGAATGCTAAACTGAAATTGTAGGTGATCATGTGCCTAGCTCCTTAATGCTAACACTCAAGGATTCCATATGCCATTTGTAATTTATAAACAACGTTGTTCTGTTTTTTTTTTTAAGAGGCTGCCCACATTTAACTCTTTACTTATTTTCTCATGTTTTTCATGGTAGAGTTAGTATAGTATTGGTTTGCTCTACTATCTTTTAATAGAACTTGTTTTTTGCTATAAATTTTTACCTAGGATTTTTCTAAACCTTTATCAATGCACTCATTCGACTTAAATTCAAATTTCTTTGTGTGTTCTTTATGTTCAATTCATGGCTAAATAGTTTGGGTTTGTAACGTTTTGTTGGATGATGCATTATAGGATGTGTTTGTTGATTATTTGGAATTTAAGTATAATATTTATATAAAAACTTGTCATTTCATAACTTGTTATTGGTTTTAATGAATGGGAGTATATCGTGTTCCTAACTAAAGTGATTATTCGTTCATGGAGATTAGGGTGTTGCAAAATCTTATGCACTAGTGGATTTTAGTCAAACCACTTGAATTCGCTTGCTTTTTTGTTGTTGAAAATTGTGGTTCATGGCACGTAATACTTGGTGACAAGAGTTATTTATTTGGCGAATCTTATAGGAAAAACTAACTTGATAAGATGTTCTTGTTATAGAGAGAATTTCATCACTAGTAATCAGTGATAACTTATAGGATTTAGCTAAAATCTGTATGATCAATGCATAAAAATAATAATATGCCCTCAAAATATGAACAACTGAGTAATCTAAATGATATAACATTATAATCTCACGCCTTTTATGCATAGGGTTTCTAGATAAATTTTAGTTGTTAACTAGCTAATTTTATTAAAAATCTATATCCTTATTTCGATAGACTTAGATTAGATTAACAATATGTAGTCTAGTGCTTAGCCTAACACCTTCTTAATAGATTCGACTTAGTTACCAATATTATTATTGCATATATGATCCAGCACATTCATTAGTTAAACATGCACTGCATGATCTTTCCTTGAAAAATCTGCTTTATAATTTTATGTATGCTCAATGTAAGTCAGTTTTTTACACTGTTACAAAAAAGGTAATTGTGATATTATTATATTTGTGAGAACTCTGAGATTATGTCATTTTCATTTTTATTTTAGCTAGTTTGTTGTGTATAGTGTACTACAGACATTGGTTTTGTCAGTAATTGTTGTTGTTAGCTATATTAATTTTCTTAATATTTTTGTTAAGATGTGTTGGACCCAAAAGAGTAACCAAGAGGGAGTGGGGATGAATTGGTTGCTCAAAAATTTAAAATTTTCTTTTTAGAAATTTTAAATATAGCCTCAATTAGCTATTTATAATGTATGTCTTTGCATTGACTTTGCAAACACAATTATAAAAGAACAATTAAGTAAATGAACGAAAATAAATGAGAATAAGGGAACTAGAAATTGCGCAAGTATTTTTAGAGATTCCGTCTTGTGAGTCAGTCCACTCTTCTAGTTTTACGTCGAGAACTTGGTATTCCATACCGGTTCTTTCTACTATATCCAATCAAATTTAAGAGTACAAATAGTGTGACAATATAATGGACTCAATTCATTTATTCAGCCTATCTAACTCACCAAGCTAATTACTGATCTATAGAGCTCTTTGTCACTTATTCTCTCATAAAATCAATCTCACCAAAGTACAAATCAAGATGAGGAATACAATAATATAGAAGTTCCTCTCAAGTAAATTCACTCAAAACTATAAAAGAAATTTATATGAAGAATTGTAAGCTCTGGTCAAACCCTCTGAGTTAGTCTAAGTTATCATCTGAGTAATGCTCTGGAATTTGTAACTACAAACAAGTTTTTTGTAATAGAGAAGTATTTTGATTTTTCTTCTTTTTTCTTGTTTTTTTTTCTTATGTGGGCACATAATGAACCTTTTATATGAAGCTTTTTCAACATTCAAAACCTTCGATACAAATTGAAGTTTGAAGCTTTTTGCCATTGGAGATAGATAAGCTTGAGAGATATGCTCCAACAAAATCCCTGATATTTTTTCTTATATTCTTCTACTGTAATTTGACTTCCCCTAATGGTATATGCTTCAAATGTTATAGTTTGAATTTCAATTTTCAAAACCAACAAGCTTGATATCTTGAAGCTTCCACAAAATCAAGAGTAAATATTTGTCTTGTAACTTCATTGATATTTAAAATTTACCCAAAGTTAATGTGTTAATTTTCTCAAGACATTTCCACATGTATCTCCACCGTATCGTCATAATCTTTATCCTAATATATATATATATTATATATATTATGTCTCTGGGTGTGTGTGTGTGTGTATCCATGAATCCTATGTGATTTGAATATGAAATCCCTTAAATATCTACAACAAGTATGAATTATCTTATCCAAAGTTAAAAATCCAAGATACTTGAAAATATCTCGAACATATCTCATAACATTTAAACGTTATCACCATCTTCAAATTAATTATCTTTTTTGTTACCCAACTCTACTTCTGTTTGCTACCACATCGAACTCAAATAGTGGTTCATGAAAGAAGAGTAGAGTCGCACTTGAATAATCAAATCACGTTTACTTTTAATATATAGTACAAACAGATCATGAAATATAGAATAATCTCCTCTAAAAGCCTCCATATCTTGTTCATGAAGCTTAATAATTTGATTAAGTATTTAAAATAAAAATTATTAAGAACCAAGCTTTTTGAACTTGAAATACCCAAAAGCTTTTGCTCAAAAGAATTCAATCCGACTATATAAATTGAAGAATATTTAAATAATCTTTTCCAAATATTTATTTCGCTTGAATATAAAATAATCCTCATTGGATATAAATCAACTTTAGTGGAACACATCAAATATATTAAAATACATTTGACATGTGGAGTTGTCTTCATATGATCATTTGTCTAATTTAATCCACTAAATAAATAAATTTGTACCAAATCCTTATATATCATGTGTGCCATCTGAATAAATAAATTCATCATATATTATCTTTTTCCATAAACAAATTTCCTTATATTTCTTTAATCATATATTCTTTATATCAATCTCTAAATAACATGTACACTTAAAAAACATATTAGTAAACATTTAAAATGTTTTGTTATCATCAAAATCAAATTAGATGATCTAACAAGATGCTATTTAAATTCCCTTGTTATTGTAATTTTTTATTTAGCCATTGGACAATTCAAGGAATCTTTCTTGTAGATGTATTGTAGTTTGGTGAGTTTAAAGTTATCGAGGGAGTTGGAAAAAGTATTGGAATACCAAGTGTTAGATTTTAGTAGACTTTCACTAAATTGTTATGTAGTTTATGCAAAGGAGACAAGTGAGGAATTTGATTGTGTAGTTTGATCCAAAGATTGATAAGTGAATGGAAATGGATCCAGTGGCAATTGCAATGGAAATGGATATAGTGTAAATGCTCAATATAGAGTTTTGTAGGAGTGTTTAGTACTTAACGTGGATGGAGTGGCACCATCTATAACCTAGGTAAGTATTCAAGTAAACAATTTCAAACTTAAGTGATACAAATGGTCTAACCTAACCAATTTGGGAGGACTTCCATGATCACATCCAAAACCTTTTATAGTTGTACTTTCCTTCAAAAACAATGGGTTATCTAACAATGCTATTATGTTAAGAGTATTCCTCTTTTTCCTAAGAGATGAAGCTAGAAGCTAATTAAGTTCACCATAACCTAATTCAATTAATTCTTGGGACCAGTTACTCCAAAAGCTTTTATCTTATTCTTTCCAATAGAAAAAACAATAAGATATAAGATTGAAATCATATTATTTAGACAAATGAGTGGAGAGTCGTTATGTGAGATTTGGAGGAGATGTAAGACTTGCTTTGAAAATGTCTTCATCATGGTTTGCTTGTGTAAAGCCAAGTGAAAAATTTATAAAATCACTTGGCATATTTATTGAGGACAATGGTTGACACAATTTATGGTAGGATGCTCATAAACTAGAGTACTAGAGAGGCTTATGAGTCACTTAAGCAGATTTCAATGAATGTTTATGGTTAGCAAAATGGGAGAGCAACCCTGGGATAGTGGCAAAAGCATAGGATTTTGATGAGATGAAGTGGTTAAGAAAACAAGAAGCATCATTAAACTCTAAGATTGCACAACTAGAAAAAGGGAACTTAAAAAGTGATAAAAACTGCATTCAACCTTTTGAGAGTTGATATTTACGCAGAGAAGGAGAGGAAAGTATCATGTGCCAAGTGGAAAATTGATGAAGTGGAAGCAATGGCCAACAAATACATGGAAAAAGAAGATAAAGACTAGCAGTGGTAATTTTGTAACGCCAAGCCCCTTCTTCGACGCAAGACAAGCCAATGAACAAAAATCACTACCTTTGGTGTTGATCAACATTCGTGTCTAGTCAAATTCTATAATTTAAGCCACAAATTTTCTATCTTGGGAAAGTTTTAGATGTATTATAACTTTTTATAGACAATTCCATTTTGTATGCCACTTATGGCATTTCATTTGTCCTTTTATTTACTATATGAAGCACGTTTTAAGGCATTTCTATTTTTTATAGTTTTCGGGTTCTAATTTGGGCAGCTTTTAAGTTTACTTATCAGCATATGCCTTAAGGCAAAAAGAATTCAGTTTTATCAATAATACTCATTTAAGTCGTCTTTGCTCTATCTTTTCTCCAAACTTTAAATTTTTTTTTGTTATTTTCAAATTTGAATGTCATTTATCTAGATATTCATAAAATCAACAAGTAATTGAAGATCTCATTTCAGCATTTATTCACGAATTGATGGTATGTGATAATTTTCATAATCTTTCGCTGCATTAAAAATTCTTTTGCTCCTTCAAGTGAGACAAAAATGGAAGAAATTAAAACGGTGAACAATTTTGGTTACGGAGTAAGAAACAACTACATTCCATCCTCCAACACATAATCTTGGATGGCATGACTTCTTTAAAAGTTATACCAAATTTTTTCAGAAAAAAAAAATTGTATTTTATTGGTATAGAGTATTTTGCACCAAAACTTTTCGATCCTCTTGATGGTTATGTGTGGATTTTATATGGGCAATATTTTTACTAAAAGTTAGACATACGCGTTTGTGTATCTTGCTTTTATGTATATTTTCCATTTAAATTACCTATTAGTGTAATAATATTTAGGGAAATTTGCAAGATTTCTCTGTACTTGAAAGTTTCTTGAGTAAAAGTATAGTATAAACTTTAGTGAATTTTCCTATCATAGAAAAACCCCATCTAAATTTTTTAAATGGATTATTTTTTATCCTTGATTTTTTTTGGTAATCAGTGGCGTTTGTTAAGTAGATACTTCTTTTCATATTATCCAATTATGTTAAGTTGTCAGGTGGAGTTCCCTGTCCCGCTTTTTAATCATCTGCTAGAGAAAACTATTCTGATTTTTCTTTTTTCTTTTTTTAATTGAAAAACTGATGTTTATGCAATTGAACTATAAGAGCCTTGACTAATTTCTCATTTGTTTAAATATTCAAAACAAGTTTAATAGGGAATTACAAGTATTGAGAAAATTATTATATTGCCCATTTATTTTATTGTAATTACGATTACATTATAGTCTTATTTTTTTTTTTTTGGCCAAGCATTATAGTCTTATTCTCATGAATAGTTATCATATAGTTTAATTGATCGCAATATCGATTCCATAATAAATTTTTATTACAAATAATATTAAATAGCTATTCATTATTCAAATCCATGAAAAGCAATTCAAGGTCAAAATTGATATTCTCTCAACATACTTTTATTTAAATAAAAAATTGATAAATAAAAATTCCATTATAACTCTATTCAATTTCTTATTAATAGTAATTTCATTATAATTTTATCCATCTAATAAGGTGAACGAGGAGATAATATATTTCTAATTCTTCATAAGGTCTATATAAGGCATTTAATATTTTGTCTTTTAGGAATAAGTCTTCAGACTTTTTAGAAGCAAACCTAGGTAGAAAAATAAAGTTAACTTTTATAAAAAACACATAAAACCCAGAGAACGAAACTTACAAGATTATTTGGAGATTTTGCTAGGACAAGAAAACAAAGGACATATATATGTAGTGCATACTGCACAGTGTCTATGGTCAAGTGGTGTCGTCCTTTTTTCAAAGAAAAACATACGGTGCACAGTGTCTTAGGTCAAGTGATGTTCTACTTTTACCTTACTTTGTTTGGAAGGTTGCTCTGAAACGACCCCATTTTAGAGAGAAAAAAGGTTGGTCAAGGAGACCCATCAAAAGAAGGGTGAGCTACTTCTAGTTGGATTTCAGTGGTAGGGTTTGACACTCCTAGTCATTTGAGTTCAGTTCCGTTCGCTCTGGTCCCAATCTAGTTCTGAATTTAGCCTAGGAAATTGCATCTATGATTTTTTATGTACGGAATGATAAAATAAATAAATAAATAGTAGTAATAATCAACGTCTTATAAGATAAAAGAAATTTTTTGAAAATATAACATTTTCCTTTGTATGTTTTTCTATGCTCGGAGCAAAATTGGTTTAATCCAGACAATTTTTTAAGGAAAAAAAAAACATTCAGGTAAAGCAATATATCTACAAATAGCGGTGGAAAAAACAATAACTAAAATTTCGGTGTTTTTTAGTTTAAACTGATAGGTTTGCAGTTTCGTTCGATGAAAAATAAATAATTCATTGCTTGGTTTGGAATCCCAAACCAAACCAACTCTTTATACATATTTAGAGGGAAAAAAAAGCCTCAAACATATTTTTTTTCTTTCAATTACTTTATTAAAAATAATTATTTTTATTTTTATTTAGATATATATCTTTCATAAGAAAGAAATTAGATCGATCATGTCATATTTTGATAATAAATAAATAATTCATTGCTTGGTTTGGAATCCCAAACCAAACCAACTCTTTATACATATTTAGAGGGAAAAAAAAGCCTCAAACATATTTTTTTCTTTCAATTACTTTATTAAAAATAATTATATTTTTATTTTTATTTAGATATATATCTTTCATAAGAAAGAAATTAGATCGATCATGTCATATTTTAATAATTGTGGAATGTGTCTACAAATAAATTAACTTTTAGGTTTTAACTTATACTGTTCTATACATTTTTTTCCTTCTCATTAAGATTAGTCAACTTATATTACCTATTTACTGTGTAATCAATAATTTTTTGATTAAAAGCACAATGAATTGAGATTTGCACTTTCTATTGGAATAACATATTCTAATTTTATTAAGTTGAGTATATCATTATAGTTTAGTACAATTCAAAAAAGCAAGACTAGTATACAATTATAGTTTTATGATAGATAAAATCTCTTCCTACTATAAGTTTCACGTATTTATTAGAGTAAATAATTAATTTTAAATATTGTTACTTATATTTGTATTAATGATAAAAATATAATTGAAACATTTTAATGGAATGTATTTTTATTTTAAAAATAAAAAAAAATGTTTGAACTGCAAGCCGAATAATTTCTTTTAATTGGGTTCAAAATATTATAAACTAAATCGTATGATTAGATTTTAATTTAAAATAAAAATTGAATCGTAATATATAATTCAATTCAATTTGAGAAATGAATCAAACCGAACTATACTATACCCATCCCCCTATGAATATTTTAATTTGGATTCTAATCCAAGGATCCTATATTCCTATCTTCTCCATAAGTGAATGGAAAATCACATATATGTTCTTACCATATTATCTTAAGGTAAATTACACCAAAATATCATAACATTTGGAAAAAAGTTTATTTAAGATCACATCATAACGTTTACAAAATGTGGGTCATTTGACATCACCGTTCACATGTATTACAACGTGTTAGATCTTTTGAGTTTAGTCAAATTTTTCTTCTCTTGACACTTGTCAATGATGACTTGAAATTACCGACTTCTTTAAACATTGTAACCTCAAATTAACTACTCAAAACATTATAATTTAAAATAAATTTACTCCCAAATGTTATAACATTTTGTCTAATTTACCTATTATCTTAACACGATGCAGTGGAAGTTGACGTTAATAGAATATTAGGCTAAGATGCAGATATCTTTGACTGCGGATTAATATTTAACTGGAAAAAATGAATATAAAATACATTAATATCTTTTATTCACCTTAAAAGTAAAAAACGAAAAAGAAGATCACTACTGTCGGATTGGTTTAAGCAGAAATTTTCCGTTTCCTGATATGGAAATTAAATGGTATTGAAATATGTGTTTCTTCTAAAATATGTAATTGGTAGTTTTTCTTTTGTTTTTTTTTTTAATTTCCTAAGTACTCCTAGAACATCTTAACTAATGCTCGTTCTGAAATTCTTATGAAGTGTAAAAAATATCTCTAATAATAAACAATAAATATAAAGCATAAATATGCCGTAGGATGAAAATGTAATTAACCTAGAGATAATTATGAAGGATAGAATGAAATTCTAATTCTAATTTTTTTTAAAGCTAATGTATATAAATATTGGAAAAGTAATGGAATCAATTTGATTATATTCATTTTTTATGATATAAAATCTATTAAAATTAATTTTTAAAAATCAATTTTTTAAAAATATTATACTTACATCTCATAGCAATATTGACGTGGAAAAATTTTTCCTCACATGTAATAGCAATAAAATATAATATTCAACGAATTTTCTTATGTAAAGTTATACTGTCTTCCTTGAGAAATCTGTAGCTTAAGAAATTTCTGTAATTTATTTGTAATATTTGGCGTTTTGTTTTGTTTTGTTGTCCGTGGCGGGGGCCCTCTCTTTTTTCTCTGTGCGTGATGAAGCTTTCATTTCAAGGGGTCAGATAAGAATTTAGCACATTCTCCAAAACAGAGCACACCGTACGCTTTGTTTAATGTTTTGTGTTAAAAAAGAACCCGGAATGTTGGGAAAAAGATTGTCACTCTCTTACGACTTGGTCACTTGGACTTTGACGAGAGTGAGAGGACAGGAAAGAGGGCAATTCTTTTTGCTTTTTTGTTTTCTTTTATAATTTTTCTAATAATAAATTAATAACATGTATTTAAAGGTTTAAAAAATTGCTTGGCTTTTGGCACTGGGGTTATGTTGTAAATCAATATAATGCTCCTTTTAAATTTGTTTAGGCTTTTGATGATTAAGCTCCTTTTTCTGGTCAACACACATGTGTGTATCCACAAAGCCAATCATGGTTCATGACCCTTGGTCGACCCCCGTAATCCGGGTTTATGTTGTTTTTTGGCTTTTAATGGGGGATGCAACTTGTCCACTTGAAGTGAAAAATGTTTAAATTTCATTTTATTTCGTGTCAATCTAATGATGTGCCATAAATTTGAGTTTTGAATGAATATGACCACTGTGTGGAGAAGCGAGTACATTGCTAAATATTAAAACCTAATTGTATATGTGCTTCTAAACACATTAAAAACAGGGGAAAAAAAGAAGGGGGAAATTTAGAACAAAAATGCCGAAATTAATTTTAGTTCAAGTGAAATGGAGAGCAAAGAAGAACTCAATTTTTTTTTTTTTGCCTTGATTTTGAGAACGTTTTAACATATCTCTACAGACTCATTTTTAAGTTAAGAAAAAATTAGTTTTTAACAAACCATTAAGTCTGAGGTAATGTCGATCCAAAAACCATAAGGTGATCCTCATCAAAATCCAAAAGCAAATCCCAGCTAAAAATAGAAGAGTGACATAACCAAAGGCTCTTACGTGATCTAATAAAAAATTGTAAGGTAACACTGATAACACCTGTACAGTGAATCCAATTAAAGCATGTATATCGGCTGCTTTAATCAAAACTCTTATGAAACCTTAATCAAATATTATGAGGCGACTCTAATCAAAGCCATATGGTGAAACTCAACCAAAAACTATAAAATCACCCTAACTCAAAACCCATAGTGTGACTTTGTTGAAAACAAAAATATAACATAATAAAAGAATCATAAGGTGTGCATTATACAACACGGGAATAAAAGCATCATCATTACCTAAAAAGGATATAGCGTGTGTGCAACCATTGACACAAGTACATGAAATGTAAACATGACAATAACTAATGAATCAAGTAATTCAATATAATATAATTCATTAAATAGCGAGATTAAACCACACAAGAGTACTCATTACCCTGGACAACATGATGGAGTTCAAGGGTTCCAATACCATTAGTAATTGTTATCAAGGTTATTCAAATATCACATTTGCCATGAAGTTGAAATAGCCTAATATCCATGCTTAATTAATTCATTTATATTATGAAGTGCATGATTAGTGTGTGAATGTGTTAGCGTAAATTAGCATATGTGTTTGTATTGTGTTGGTATTGTTTGTTTTGTGTAAATCCATAGCAGAAATTTTGTTAAGTCCTAACCTAAGCCTAAGTTTCTTTACAAAGTTAAACCTAACCCAAGCAAACTTTAGACCAAGCCCTTTCCTCTCTAAAAGTAGCTGCCCCAAAAGTCAAACACGTAAGGATAATATCAAACCAAAAATGTTAAAAAACACAAGCCATAAACCAATAATTTCAACCGCCCTCAATATCTCATCTTATTGATCAAATTTTACTTCTTAATTAGTCAAGAAATCTCACAAGAATTCACCTCCAAGTTAAAGAAAGTTTAAGGTAAGTTTATATGCCTTATTGTGATGATCCATTATCAATTTCTTTCATGAATTTCTATCAACTTAGTTTCTTGATGAGTTATATGTATATTGACATGTTGAGTGATTGAAAAAGTAATTAGATCCTTAAAGTTGTGATAGATAAGTTATTGTAAGCTCTTAAAGTTGTGATAGATAAGTTATTGTAAGCTTTGAAGTTGTTTTGAGTTGATAAGTGAGTTAGGGTTGGTTGTGATGTGTTTAAATGAAGTTGTAAGGGTTGTTTAAGGATGGGAGTGTGGAGTTTGAGTACGTTTGTAATAGATAAGTATGTGCTTGAGTGTATTTGAGATTGTAAAAGTGGAAAATTAGGTGTTAAGTCTTAGGAGTTTCATGCTTTGTATTTTAATAGGAAACATATGGGAAACATGGGTTAGTGTTTAAGTTGTGCAATCCACTATTTTTGAAAAATCAAGTTTCGCAGAAAAACACGGGTAAAACATGGGCAAGTGTTTCTAACCGTGCTTCTCACTGTGTTTGGGACAAGAAGGAAACTATGGTAGCATGGAGAAACATGAAAACATGGCTCCGTATACCACGTCGTGCTTCTTACTATTGGCGAAACGTATTTGAATAACATAAAACACAGCAAGAACATGTTCCCATGTATCAACCGTGCTTCTTTCCGTATGCCATCGTGTTTTGTAAAACAAAGAACACGAGCGAAACACGGTGTAACCTATTCAACCATGCTTCTCTCGGACTATTTTCGCAAACCCAAAGCATGAAGTTTGTTTTCACCGTACTTCTATAATAAGGGAAACACGTGGGGTGTACACGGTTGTGTACCTTATAAAAAAATATAAAACAATAATAATAATTTAATTAAATTTTCAAAATTAAAATAAAGGAATATATAATGTTTATGTGTGCATAAATATTGATTTATAATTTAATATAGGTTTTATTCAAGTTTTGTATTGTATGAATGATAAATGTGTTAGTTATGATTGTGAATTGATATGAAATTTGTCGATTGATTTCTTCAACAAATACACCTTCATTAGATTTGTTTGTTAGTTTATCACCAAGGACACCAAATATCTCAGGTATGCAGTAACACGGATGTTGTTTGCCTAGGATAGAAGTATCTTCAATTGATCGTAATTAAAGAAGGCTTAAAAAGTTGTTTGAATTATTTGTCATTGTGCCATTGAATCCGATCAGGAGAGTGGCAACCCCATTATCGAGGTTAACATGATAGTTTAGGTGCTTAGGTCACTTCTGTCATGATATAATAACATTTATAAGTAGCTCATCGAATAGTTGATAGGGGCAACGATATGGCATAATGTTTACTTATTCTTAAGAGAAAATAATATTATTTAGTTCATGTTTATAAGACCGATTGAACTAAGTGATATTATAGATTAAGTTAAGTAAAGATGAGAAGTGGTTGTGAACCCTAGATGAAGCTACTATTCTTTCTTGGTTATATCATATAGGAGCTATAAGTATTCAAACTGCCTATATCAACCCCTTGAGCGCTTGTTGCTACTCAGGATCTCCAACTTTCCAATGGCTTGATCCGGAGTTTGAATACTCCTATGTTGTTTGACGAATTTAATTAATAGTTAATAAATTGATGATTGTTGCATTACATATAGTCTAAGTGTACTTGTCACTTTGTCTTAGCTTGCATTACTCGAGTACTGGGCCGTTGGCTCGTGCTCTTCTATTTCAAGTGATGAAGAAGATAAGTTCTATGCTCAGTTGGGTTATGGAACTAATTTTGAGGACTTCTTGGACGAGTGGGAAGATTATGAACCCCGATCTTTTGAAGGAAAGCTTTTGTTATAGAATAGGGAAAATGTTATGGACAATATTAACTATTAAAGTTTATCAAGCTTGTATGAAATTTTATTATAGGCTTGTTTCAAGCCAATGTTTTGTAACACCTAAGTATATTTATAAGGTTTCTTTTAATGACATATTTTCAAATGGTTCTCATAACAAGTTTAGACAAGCAATTATACAAACTCTTTCTTCACAGCCAGCTTTACATATAATACTACAAGTTACATGTGGTTGGGGATTGGATTCGCCTATTTTTAAATACGTGGTGAATCTGAGTCCTTACAGAAGTCCCAAGAATTCTAGATGACCTTTGGTACGACTTCTCTACACTTTAGAGATCATTATAGTGATGTAATTCTACCTTTTCAACTGCCTAGAAAACCCTCACTAGTAGCTCAGGCACCTAGTAACTACTATCTCATCTTAGCCTCAACTCCCATAAATGTAGTCCCAATCCAAGGGTATTAATTGCCATATCAAATCAACCTCACACAAGCAATATATAATCATCCATACTTGGTTCAAGAGCTCTCGAGCCCAACATAGATCAACCAAGGTTATATTTATCATTATTAGGATCATTCGCTAATTTACCTTTCCTTATTTTAACTTTCTTCTCCTCTAATAACACTCTCTTAACATAAAATTCTTGTTTTTGTTTAGATTCCATGATTTGATCATACAAGCTCATCATTTCCCATCTTAAAAACAAAAGATGAAGTACTTTGGAACATTCGAATAAATAATTTCCTAAAAGTATCCACTTTTCTCATTTCCTAATCAAATCTAATTAAAAAGAAGCAATATAAACCTAAATTAAAATCCTAGCGACTATACATCTATTTAATGATAATGTTGCTTAATCTATCTTCAACAGCTTCGAAACAACTTGCCAAGATTTACCAACCTTAATCAAACACACATGAAATATTCCTTTTAAACCTATTACAATTGAATAGAAAAAAAAAAAGACAAATTTCGCTTGTCAAACTCACATGGAAATTTCCTTTTAGATCAATTTGCGCTAAAGCTTTTTCTTCCCCCTCTAAGATAAAATGGTTGGTTCCCTTTAAACATAGTTTAAGACTTAATAAAGGCATTTTGCAAATGATCTCTATCGGTTTTAAAAGAAAGATAAGAGAAACTTTTGTTGATTTCTCATGAAGACGAATTTGCGACCTACACATGGGATGGCAAGCTAAACGCATTGGTTTAGTTTAGTCATATTGGTCTTAATCCACAAGAGGACTCGATGGGTTGTTGAGTTATGGATGAGTCATTGGTCTCAACCTACCAACCCGGTAAGTTGACTTGAACAAAAAAAGAAAAGAAGAGAAAAAAGTGAAAACAAAATAAAAGTAAAAGAAAAAAAAAATATATATATAAGTAAAACAAATGGTCAAACTATTTTTCATATCAATAGTGAAAAATTATTACTATTTACAACATTAAATGTGATGTTTTTATTAACAACATAAGCAATAAATAAGGATGTGCAAGTAGATTTATAAAGACTCCTAACTAAAATGACTTCTCATTTCTTCGCATTATCGGACTTGTTTTTATCTTTGTAAGAGTTGTTTTGTGTCTTTACTGTTTTTCAGTCTCGAATTGTTAAATTTACAACTAGAAGTGGATGTGTGTGTGTGCATGTAAATGGATAATTCTTTTACTTAGGCCTAATTTTATTTTAAGTTAAAAATTTATCTAATTAATTATAACTTTTCAAATGTATATTTATTTTATTTTTTCATGATTTGTAATTTTATTTTTTAATTACTTTTATAATTTTTTATTAAATTTCGTTTTTAAAAAATTGGATGGTTTAGCAGTCCATGAACAAGCTTGTAAACAACAGGTAGCTCAAAACTAGTGTGACCCACCTTTGGCTAAGCCGGCCTCAAGCTATCTTTAACTAGACCTGTGATCTAGTAGATCTAGCTAATTCGGGCTTATGCCCATGTCTCCTACCACCACTCCATTAAACAAAGGTAGTCTCATATGTAAAATTAAAACTTGCAGGAAAGGGAAGATTTTTCAATTTTTAATTATATATCAGCATTTATGTTACGTTAAATGTGTATTTTATATCTTCGTTATCAATTCTAATTAATTTAATTTTTTTATAGGTGATAGTTTATTAGATATTATTTGAATCTAGAGAGATTTGTTCAATTCTTTGTCATTCTTAAACTTTTATGAAGAAAGTGAGTTTATCTTATCATATGGCCAAATGAAATTTGTCCATTTCAGTCCACCAAGTTTCACAATGGTAAATCATCATAGGTTTAGCAAGGGGAACAAGTTTATAAGGGTTTGATAAGGGGAACTAGTACATGATAAGTAGGATTTGAGATCATAGTTGTACCTTATTTTATGGGTACAGATTCCTAAATTTAAAAATTCAAACCTATTTCGTAACATGTAGAAATCACTCCAAAACTTCTACCTCTTAAAACCTACTAGATATAGATATGTTATAAAATATGTAAATTTATTATTATATTTTTATAATATATATTTTCTAAAGTAAGTTATTCAATAATCTATTAATTTTTTCATGTATTTATGATCACTACATATATTAACTTAAAATGTAATTGCAATTTTCAATTAGATATATCTTATAGGGGCATACATAATAAACTAGACGAAATGTGTTGGTCACTTTTATTTAACCGGTAGAGTTGATTGGATTTATATATGTTTATGATTGGGCATGCAAAAATAAGAAAACATCTATTGGTATCGGGAGATTATTTGGTGCAATCACCTCAACAGTCAAGTTCATAAGTTATACAAGATTGATAAGTAATCAACGTGAGAGTTTTGAGTTTAGTGTTTCCAAACTAGCAAAGTAACGACTAAATAAGTGTATAGGCTTGTTCAATTTCCCTTCCATGGCCCTTGAAAGGGCCATTATAAATAAAAGGCTTTAAACAATTACAGACACCAGTTATCCATCATGGGAAAGTGCTTATGAAATTATGGGAGAGTTCTACTGGCAATTAAAACACATCCTGAGATTCTTGGCTTGTGTTAGAGGAAGTTGGTGATCTAATTTGGTAGGTTAACTAATTGTAGTTTAGCTTAACCACTCTATTCACCACTTACGACTTGGCCAATCAATGTGTTGGTTTGGCCATCCAGTGGGTCAAATGAGTCATCCATGTAGGTTGAATGAGTCATCCAATAGATCGGATGGGTCATTCAATAGGTCTTCCTACTTGTGCTAAATTTGCTTGTCAATATTTGTAGCCCTAGACCAAGACCACCCCACCACACAACAACAGACAACCCAACACCCACCACCCCCCCCCCCCCCCCCCCCACCCCCCCCCAAAAAAAAAAAAAAAAACCCCAAGCCAAAAAAAAAATGGAAAATGAAAAAAGAAAAAAGAAAGCCTCTTTTTTAATAGAATGACAAAGAGATTATGCCTATGAATGGGCTTCTTAAGAGTGTTTTTTAGCTTTCTTAGACTAAGATCTAATTAGAGCTTCATATCAAAACCTAACAAGTCTAAAGTGGTTGTTGTTGAACCCTACCGTATTGTAATCTTTGCAAGCTCGTGAAAATTAGCAAAATTCATGCAAGTATAGACAATGTAACCCTAATAGGTTGAAGAAATAGAGCAAGCTAGAGAGCTCGACATAAAAGAGGCCAAAGGGAGCTCATATAAAGCTATAACATATGCAACAACCAGGAACCTAACTTAATGAGGCCTAACGAAGCAAAGGTGGATCATTTGGAGAGCTTTAAACGAAGCAGTGACTCAAAGCTTGACTTAACGTAGCTTGAAAAAGCTAAAGAGTAAGAGTTCCTCAAATTTTAACTTCAAGCTAAAGAGCTTGTTAATGGTTTGTCGAGGTTAACTAAGCCTATTAGATTAGCAAGATTGAAGCAACAAATGAGTGGGAATCCCTAAAATCAACTCACATTAGTAGGTGCTTTGCTTTGGTTACTTGAATTTATTGAATTAGAGGGCCTAAAAAGGTAATCGATCATACTCGCTTTGCAGATCTATGATAAAAGCATATTATACTCACTTTTCATTTCTTGAATTAGGCTTAATTTGTTATTGATTTTATAGAAATCATGAGGAATTGGTACTTAAGTGAGCTTAATATGATATTTTAGGTCTTAAAGGAATTATAATGCAAATATAATCAAAATGGAGAAAACTTGTGCAAGTTTGGAAGAATGAAACATTTAAGGCTAGCTATAACAGAACATAGGCCACCGGTCTATAACAGATCAAAGCTAGCCTTCATCGAAACAACATCAATGTTGGCTACTAGAAAGCCAACGCTGCCAACCTGCAATGCAGTTCATCAGCTTTCTATACGCTGGCAAAGTCTGATTCAATGCCATCGGCGTACATATACGCTAATTGTTTAAACTTCAAAGCCAGTTGTGAACTCGTCTTGGAAATTTTTGTCAAACACATAGGTCGGCTATTGGGAGTTCAACACTGCCCTTGCCTTTCCACAAAAGCGAAAACTTAAGCACTACCATCAACGCTGCCAGCTTACATCAAACGGTTTCATCATCATTCAATGAAATGTTGTGTACACCTGCATCTGGAGATTTAAGCCGTTGGCGTAGACCTAAAGCTGGCAGTGTAAACATGAATGTTGGCTGCCATCTCGTCTAGGATTTAATTTTACATCGAATGCTAATAAAGTAGGCCAGCGGTGCACATTGGGAAACTATTGGCCTTTGTCTTATCGATTTAAATTCCTTTTTTTTCTATAAGACATAGGGAGTTGTGGTCGAGGATCATTCTTCTTCATCCCATTCGATCAGATCTTGTATTAGCAAAGGTTCCAAACCCTAGAGAGAGGATTCCATGATTATGAGTGGCTAAATTTCCATTTTCTAGCCAAAGGATTGTTACAGGTTTCGGTTCTTCGAGGATTGTGAGATTTAATTAAATTATTTATTCTGCTCTTTATATTTGGTATTTATATATCTTCTGAATGTGTTGTCAATGTTATTTTATTTGATTGATACAAATTAGAGCTCGTTTGTTCAATTAGCAAGGTAATATACTATCAATTAAAACGTCGAATACATAACTGTTTGATTGTTCTAATCTGTGTGACACAATAATATGATTGATTAAAGATAGATAATGGATTTGTATTATGAAGATATATAATCTAGTCTAAATAAATCATCTTATGATTTGTTGGCTTGAATTGGTAGTCTCTCTTGTTATTCATGCTATTAATAGATTAAACTCTAAAAGCTTGTTTAAGGCTATTTAATCAATAAGGAAAATGACCAAAGAGCCTGTTTTGATCATCAAAAAAGTAAGGAGAGATAGGTTGTTAGAGCTTATTAATAGCCATAATCAATTTATCCAAGATAAAGAACAGAAACCTTTGCATCAATAATCAATTCTATGAATTGAACTGTGATGATACTGTTAGTTAGGAACACCTTGATATTGAATCAATCTTTGAATTTTGTTTACTTGCTTTAGATATAATTAGTTTTCTTTGATTTCACAAAACCCCACCCCCCTTTCTTATTTTCTTCATGTAATCTCTAATAGAAATAAGTTTTACCAATCCCTGTGGATCAACCTTGCTCACTACTATATACAAGTTATATGAATTTTTAGAGTAGGAAAATATATATTTGTTGGATTCGACATCCACCAATCTAAATAGAGCTTTATACCTGAACCTAGCGAGTCTAAAGTGCTTAGCATTGTACCTAACAATTTTGTGATCTTTCCAAGCTCGTGAAATGTGGCGAAGCTTATGCAAGTACAAACAATGTAACCCTAATGGATTGAAGGGACCAAGCGAGTTAGAGAGCTCGATGTAAAAGGGGGCTAAAGAGGCTAAAGGGAGCTCTTGTAGAGCTATAGGATATGCAACAAGTAGGAGCTTGACTTAATGAGGCCTAAGGAGGCAAAGGAGGGCTTTTAGATAGCTATAAGAGAAGTCGTGAGTCAGAGCCTAGCTTAAACTAGCCTAAAAAGACTAATGAGTAGGAGTTCCTTAAATTTAACTTCGGGCTAAAGAGCTTGTAAGTGTTTCGTTGAGGTTACCTAAGCCCATTAGATTAGTAAGACCAAAGCAGCAAATGAGCGGGAATCCTTAGATTTAACTCACACCAGTGGGTACTTTGCTCTAATTACTTGAGTTTAATGAATTAGAGGTTAAAAAAGGTAACCAAATGGATATTCTTTAGATTTGACCCACACCATTGGGTTCTCTGTTGAGATTACCTAAAAAGGCTAAGGAACGCTCTTAGAGGAACACAAATCTCTTAGCAATGATATAAGTCATGTTGAAACTAAAGCTAAAAAATAAAGCAATTAGTAAGCACTCCATTTTTCACTGAGCCAATACATTTGTCAAAGGTAATTTAACGGTACATCAAGCATGAAAATCGATTCAATTCATGATAATGAAGACTTCAAGAAGGTTGCAAATTGTTGTGAACTTTAGTATTAAATATCTTATATTTTGAGCAACTTTACCTCACAATTACTTCTAGTCATGAGCTCAAATCAAAGTTGTTGGTTTGCTTGTGTGCTATTGACAACTTAGACTTAGCTTAGCACTTAAACTATGTTAGTGGTTTAAGGTCGGTGCTTTGTGATTACATCCAGCTTCAACTCAAACTGTATCCATCTATCGTTTTGTCTCTCACAAATGTGACTATAGCATGAAGGGCTTGTATTTGTCATCCCCTTATAGCAAACAAAACATGAGAGAAACTTTCAACTATTCCCTCATTGATCTCTTTACTGTTCATTAAAGAAACAAGAAGGTTCAAACTTGCGGTGGAGTTCTAGCTCCGCCAAGTTGTAAAACATATTCAAGTTGATTACATTCATCAAGTTTTGTCCATCTTTCATGAAATTACAATTTGATCATAAGGAATCAGTTCACTTGTGTAAAACAAGTTAAAGCATCAAATCTATTACAATATTTTTACTAATGCAAGAAGAACCTATAAAAAACACAATAGAACAGAATAAATCAAACTTTCAAACAACTTCAAATTTTTATTCAGTGAGAATTATTATATATTCCTATGTTTAATATTATTAGCTAATATTTTTCATAGAGTCTATATATCATATGCTCTTTAAAATACATATTCTAAGATAAATACAAGGCTTTAGTTTGAAGCACAACTTTCCAATAAAGATTCTTAACGATTGGTTCTATGAAGTGTGACCTGCAAAATAAGACACAATCTGACAGCAATGATGTTTTGTCCAATATGACAACTTTGATGGTTGAGTTAGTATGTGTATAAAGGTGCTAGAAGAGCAAGAGGTGTAAATATGTTATCAAATATGGCAGCTTCAAGGCCCTCTAGGGGTACCTATAAAGAAGAGGATCCTAATGGTTAAAGGGAGCGAATTCCATAGTGGTGATCATGGAGAGACCATGGTGGCTACTAGAGTAGTGGTCATTGAGCCACTAAGGTACATCTTTGATTTTGTGGTAGCAGGGCTAAACTCAAGAGGTCAATCAACTGAATGAATGAGGCAGTAGGTGGGTTGATGGTGGTTTGAGACAACCAAAGGACTTAAGAAATACACATTCAACCTTATGGCTAGACCAAGGGGCCTATGGAAGTTGGTCCATTAGCCAAGTAGTTTAGTTTATATCTTAAATAGGTCGCACTGAGTTTAGGAAGCCTACAGTTAAAATCGTCCATCATCGATATCTAAACACTATACCTCGTATCCAACTTTAACTTTGTAGAGGTAGATTCCAAAAACTTAGAATTAAAACTAACTTTTTAACAAAAAAAATCCTTTATGAAACCAATTTGATAATGAGAATGGAGAAGGTCTTACTTTTTAACAAGGTTTTCTAAATATCCTTTGAGTGCTCATTTAATCTTTTTTTAAAGCATAACATTTAAGTATGCCTACAGTGCTACTTTAAGATAGATTATTGCATTATCAGGAAGATTTGCATTTGCAATTAACATGACCATAAACAAAAGTGTTTAGAATTATTTAGGAAATGGAGCCTATTATATAAAAAAAGTTGGTGAAGAAAACAGTAAAATTATGGGTATATTTCCTTTATCAAATTTTTGAGTCTAAACAATTTAATATTTCTTAGCAATATTTATATAGATTTACAACCAAAATTTTCTAAATAATAATAATATGATGATCAATCTTCCTTTTTTTTTTTTTTTTAATTATAACTGCTGTAGATGCAAGTAGATGTTGGGGGAGAGAATCAAGCGATTTGTGCCCCAATAAGTATAGCAAGACGCAGCTCCTCCCTTACTCCTAGCCATCAAATCCATCATAAATCAGATTCATACCATTATTCACATCTCTGACTCTGACTCTCTCTCTCTCTCGCTCTTTTTTCTTCCATCCATCCATCAGTCTCATATTCATTTTCACCATGAACAGTGTACCCCCCATTCCACAGTAAATCTCCTTCACTTCACCCTACCGCTCGGAGCTTAACCTCGTATTATATCAGTAAGTAAACACCATTCGCCACGTGAGTCCCGTACGTGCGGTCTTCATGATGAATCTTTCCAGTACTAATCCGTCCATCCCATTTCATTTTACGTGAGTCTACGTGACGTCGCAACAGTATCCACGTGTTGCATCTGATGATAAAACTGGTCTTTCGTAGGTTCGGAGGTTACGTTTCGATTAGTGGTTGGTCGGGGTTGATTGGTCGGCGGGAAATTCGGTTTTGTGCTGGGCCTGGGAGTCACGTGAGATATGCGTGATGAGGGGGTTCTCATTTTCGTATACTTTATTAGCCATTAATCATTAAATTTTCTTTTGGCTGAACTTATACAGTAAGTTCATGTTGTGCCTATATTATTTTTTTTTAACTAATAAATAAATCAAGTGGGAGTGATCTCAATTTAATAAATGCTACTCGGTTTTGGGTTTGTTTCAAAACTTACCGGAAATTAAAAGTACAAATTAACTCGTTCAAAAGAGATAACGTCACATTTAATATCTAATTTTTTATTAAATTTTTAATTATTTATTTTAAATTTGAAATTGTTGTGTTTGATTGAACTTTTTTGCTCAACTTACCACTTGCATTAACTTTATCTAAAACCATATCCTAGTTAGCCTATTTTTTACCGACCAATAATATCTCCTATGACTGAATTAGAGTAGGTGCAATTTAAAAAATCACAACATATTTAAAGAGTATTATTTTTACCAAAATAATTCTTTGAGACACATGGCAGACTATAATTGATTTAAATAACCAGTTGGAAAAACAACTCAAGACAAAATTAACACACGCAATGTAAATTTCTCGAAAAGTCTAATTAGTTATTGAAATTCACAATCCGCAAGTGCATATATTTGATTAGAAAAATTAATTAAAACTAGGGTAACAAATGGGACATCATCATTGCAGTATTTGACACAATATTTATATATTAAAAATTTTGTTTTCAACAAAATCCTATTATAAGATGTTTAAATTGAGAGTTGTTAATTTTGGAAGGGTGGGTCTTTTTTTTCCCTTAGATAAATTAATAATACACTCCTTATATTTGTTTAAAGCGCATCAAAGTCTTCTACCTCTAAAATTGTATGTTTACATCCCAAAATCCTTTAAGAATTATTTTTCAGCCCCCATATCATCATTTTGCCCTTTAAAACATGATTAACAGAAGCCTTTAATTTTTAATTATTTTATCCAAGAACGAACATTAAAGTATAATCTATAATTACTTTTTACAAAGATTTGAAAATCCAAACATATAATTTAAAAAATAAGAAATCCAAGCATATAGATATATATATATATATATATATATGTAGAATAAACATTTGATGACTTCCCCTTTCCACTTTCCGCGTTCAAAAGGTGGTTTATAAAGGTAGTAGTGTACTTCAAAAGAGCATATAACAAAATTTCAAATTTGATATAAGAACTATACTACGTACATCCTTACTTAATAATTCATTATTTCTAGTGTTGGACCATCGCTGAAAGTATCAGTGAAAACAAAAATATATTTTACAAATGATGAGGATAATTTTGAAAAAATAAAAAAAATTATAATATTAGTAAAATCAATGAAACAAAATTTTTTTAAAATAATAATAATAAATGGATAACGAATTATGGCATGGCTTTATTTAAAAAGAAAAATATATATATATATTATATATATGTGATGGGAAGGAAGAACCTTTCTTCCTTTAATTTAAACCTAGTAGATTTTGAGCATGGATTACGGTGCAAAAGGCCCAAGCTTATTCGTGAGTTTATCAAATGGCCTTTTTTATAATTTGATCGATCAGTGATACGAGTGAAAATTTTCTGATTCCGTAGAACTGCAAATTTGAAAATGTAAATTAATAATCATTTTTTCTACCGCATTATAATTGAGAACGATAGTCAATTTTTGAATTTTACTTCGATAGGAAGAAAATCTACAGGAAAGTTACACCAAATATTTATGAAATACATAAAAAAAAAAAAGAAAAAAATTTACATAATAGTTGTTAAAAAGCATCATTTGGTTTGGATTAAGCCATCACATATACCAAAATGTTTCGCAAAATAAATTTTAAATAGAATCAGTATTCTAAGTCATTCTTATTATTAAATTGTTTAAATATTTTTCTAGAGTGTCATCTCAGTATTTTAAGTAATTCTTTATATTTGATATATTTAATTATTTATTAAAGTTACTTAACACCGATTCTAGCCAAGCAACCTCTCTCCAACCAATAAGACAAGTTTCTTAACATAAGAACTTAAGTAACTGTTTTTTATACTAAGCAATTTATAAAGTAAATTAGCTTACACTTTTTCTTCGTGTGGCAAGTAAAAATGCCAATTTTTCCTCATTAATTAAGTTGTAATTAACAAGTCTTATAATTATGAAACAACAGGATTTAGTAATTCGGTATGCAACCCCACATAATAACTCCTGTAAACCAGATGGAAACCCAAGTTACCAAGATTGAAAAAAAAGTACAAGTCCAAAACTCCCTTTAAAGTTAGTGTCGTAGGCGTCATCACAAGGCAAGGGGGTCGACTTCTTGTTTCTTTTCATTTTCTAGTATCATTTAAAGCACAGAGGGCATTCCTCGACTTCTTATGGAGAGTTTTAATGGCTCTTGATATGCTTATTATGAAAAATCCATTAAGAGAAATGTCATATCTGCTAAGAAAGTGAAATTTTGTTCTACCTTGATAATTGAAAAATCAAAATTAAGAAAAGTAAATAATAAGTAAAGAATGAAAAGAATCAAATTCATGATAGATTTGTAATAGAATATACGTTATGAAATGTGGATTTTAATTGATTTTAACATGAACATCTTTTATAAAATTGTATTTGTTAGTTTGAAAAATTTATTGCATTCTTCAAAAGGAAAACCAACGGCAAGTTACAAGTATTAGTGAGCGGCCCCTCTTGGTGCGAAACCACCTTACGAACCTTTATAAAAGAGTTTAATTAAATTATGGTGAATCTAGTAATAGTTATATAAATTCTAATAGTTGGTTATAGTAAATCTTACCTCCTTTCAATTTTTCTTTTCTTAGTTTTTTTCAATTTACAAATCTGTGATCAAGATTATTTAGATTTTAAAAATGCGATCCCAACTTATTATTTTCAAATCTCAACCATTGATTGCACATGATAACATCTTAATAGGGTAATTTGAGGAAATAACTAAAATTAAACGAAAAGAATCCACTTCCTAAATCTAATGGTTGTTTTTGATAAGTTATGGAGTAATTGAGATTTGATCATTACTTACTTATAAGTACATGTTAGTTAATTGATTGTATAATAATATTTGTTTATTAGTTACTTATCAAGTGCAAGTTAGTTAATCGATTAAAACGAAACATATACAAGGTGGTTATTAAAGAATGGTGGATGGAGAAAATAACAAGTATGTTCTATCTTCGAATGGCACTTGAATGCTTAAGCGTGAGTGTGAACTAGTATGCTAATAGTACATGCAACGTCACCTAGAGGACATGCAATTTTTAATATTGACTATGAGTTATTCCATGTTTAAGTTTAGTTTAAAATAACTTCAAAGCAGGGTTAAACATTTGTCTACTATCTCTAGAAAAAAATAACTACAAAATAATAATTAATAATTACCAAATTACTATTGATGTATCACGCCTAGGAAATACAATACACTATTTTACACGTATATCGCATTTCTAAGATATGATATAGTAATGCACTCGAGTGAACTTTTAAGCCGAGTTACATCACATGTTGGTCATACGATATATGTTTGTTTATGTATCACATGACCATCATGCTATACATGTCTGAAAATTTTCATTTGTATCGCATATTGGTCATACGATAGCAATGGTAATTGCATGATTATTTTTATCCAATTTATATTTATATAATTTTTTTAGTGATGGTTAAATACGAAATAATCCCCTTCAAATTGTGTTATTTAAAATAATAAGACAAAAGATGATAAACTAGTGATTGTTACACTTGTGTGATCATGCATACGTGCTTGTTACAACACATTGAAAAATTCACTCTTCTAGTCACACCTCAAATCCAATGGGTCACAAGACGGGAAGTTCTCCCTTTCTGAAGTACTTGTGCAGCGCTCGACCATCTCTCATATCATCATTTATTATTATTTTGGATGGCGAACCATCCTTCTTTTCCTTGGTTTTCCCAGGTTTGTTTCGGGCCCTTTTTTTTTAACCTCTTGACTTTATCACAGTCTCCATATGTTTGAGAGGCTCAACTGTTCCAACTAGCTTTGGTCTACCAAGGTCTTATTAGGAGAGCGACATTAGCTCTCAACCAATTTGCTTAAGAGAGGCAAGACCCACCTTTAGAGTTAACACACTCCCTAAACAAACTACCCTACTAATGACACTCGCAACATTATATGACAAGTTAAACAATTCCACTGGCCCTTAACTTTCAGACTATGACATTCTTCCTTATCTAAATTCATGACGCTCTCATATGAAGCAAATCTACTATCACTACCCACTCCCACATGTCAATCCCACCCAAGATCATCCCCCTAAGACTTTGAACTTCAAAAGGTATCTTCTTGTCTCCAACCATTCCTTAATCCCATGAGATCACCTATTATTGAGTTATCTAACGGAAGGGTTAGTGCACTAAAGTTCTTTTTTAGATCTTTGGGTAGATTGTTATTTCAAGCCTTAACTCACGACACAACTACCCCTTTGGCAACGATGTTTACCTCTAATGGTTGCTTCCCAACTTGACATTCATCTAGACGAGCCAACTTGACAACAAAAACAGCCCACGCTTGAAGTACACTGGGTAGCATCTAAATGGACCACCGCAGATAGAACTTTGGCTCTAGTACCACTTATCACGAGATAGGAGGTTCTCCCCCTCCAAAGTACTCATTGGCACTCGACCATCCTCATATCATCATTTACTATTATTTTGGATTGCGAGTCAGTTTTGTCTTTCTTGATTTTTTTAAGGTTTGTTTAGAACCCATCCTCTTTTTTAGGAATGTCCTCTTGGCTTTGCTACAATCCTTCCTATATTTAGGAGGCTCAACTGTTCCAACCGGTTTTAACCTATCAAGATTCATCAAGAGAGCGGAATTAGCTCTTGATTAGTTTGCTCACTAGAGACTAGATCCACTTTTGGAGTTAGCCTATTCCTTAAACAAGCCACCGTACCAATGGCACTCGCAACATTATATGTTTGAGTTGAACACTCCTACCAAGTGCTTAACTCTCGGAGCATGACACGATGAGTGTCACAGTGTCACGCGTTCCCACAAACACACACAAAACTTGATCTTGTGCTCTCCTTTTTCTTTTCAAGTCAATAAATTTTTCCCAATTAGGGTTTAAAAAAAAATCAAGCATGAAACACTAGTTAAAAAAATATAATAAAATAAGAATAAAAAACAATTAGGATCGACATATCATACCACATATGACTTCACGAACTAATACAGAAAACAACCAAAGATTTGCCAATTACTGCACTCTTTGCAAATGCACTCGGACTGGGCGAAGAGTTCCAGCAGCTCCCGTACTCTCAGTATCATAATGCCATCTTCAGTATCTTACCGTTCACCAGCAGTTGGCCGAACTGAAACTTATTGAGAAGATCAATTGTAAGGATTTCGTTTAAAAGTTAAGTATGCAATCCCAAGAAGGAGCTTTCTGTTGATGAGGGGAAACCGTAAGCTAAAATAGATACAATAGAAACTAACTTTTGAGAGGGGCCTCCATAAGAGGCTAGGTTACCCGCTGTAGCTTCACAGCTGTGTGTGTGGGTGTGTGTGTAGCAACAAGGGTGACCATGTAAATAACTACTCGCCCGCAGCCAGGAAACTATCTGGAAAAAACTAGAGCTTCCAAGAGGACACGATTCTTGAATAAACTGATATTAAAGCAAACTTATATGATGCCACATCAAAATGGGAAGGAAAATTGTATATTAATAGTTCATCACAACCAAAACCTCACAGGACAACGCAAGGCCACTAGGAAGGAACTATGAGGTCTGGAATCTAATTGTACCTAAAGCTCAAATATTCCAGATTGTGAAGACCATTTTGGAGCATCTCCCATCATCGCTAGATCCATACACTGATAAGCTATATTGTACGTGTTGATAACAATAACTGAATGGCAGTTCTCAAATATACAAGGGAAGTGAAAGGAAAATAAATTGGTTAAAGTAGCTCACATTTAGAGATAGATTAAACAAGGTATCCATGTGTTAAATAGTTAGGAAAATAAATCAACCTTACAAATAAAAATATCTCTTACTACATCCATTTATCACACACTTAAAATATTGATTCACTTTGTTAATCATTTATAGTACTGATTTCTCATTTAACTTATTTCATGAAACATTAACTCTTTTCTAAATCACTCAAAACTTTGATACTTTTATCTTAACTTACTCGAAGATGTTGATACCTTTTGTATAATTTACCCGATATAAATTTCAACACATCCAACATCCGTGTTTGTTCATTACATTATCACATGGGTCTAACCATACCAACAGAGAGAAACCCAATATTTTCTCTCTATAATAGAGCTTAATGACCATAATATATACAACGAGAATTGAATCAAATACGCAAAATTTTACATTCTCAGCAAGCGACCTAATCTAGCTTCACAGGTTTGCTAAATCCATAAACTATAAATCCTAGTCCATCTTCAAAAATTTACTATATGGATCATCAATTATGGGATATAGCTGGAGATGCAACAACAACTGGTCAAATGCAGAAAACAGAGATGAAAACAATATTTAATCTCCCTTTAACAGCTCCTTCTGCTCCTCGTGCTTATCAATCCACCTTCCATTTATTCAAACTTTACCTATAGATTGAATGAGCCACCCTGTACGACCAGGTATCTGTTATCTTGGGAGCATCTTTTATATTCCTCCCAAGCATTCACCACAGCTCCCCTGCATCCTCACAATAAATTAGGGACAGTCTAGGATTGCTTCAGTCTGAAAATCACCATATAACTAGATTGACATAGCAGAACAGATGAATAAACAGAATCCAAATAAGTGATGACTCAGACCTGTAAACCACATCAGTTGCACTGCAAAAATGCAAGAAATCCTTAGCTTCGTATAGAACAAGCAGAAGGTATGCCTGTGTCAAGGACCCAATACCATGACACTGTAAGAGAAGAAAATGCAGTTGGAACACATTCCAAAGATATGAGATCGAGGTAACAAACAAAACAATGTGTACAAATAGTGCTAACACTTTAAATCTCCTAAACCATTAATCATATGTAAATTAACCTTCCAAAGCATGATCTTGCCTCCCCTCAACTTTTGAAAATAAGCATATCCTCAAATTATTGCTAGAACCCTAAACATATTGCTGAAAGAAGCAAAAAAAAAAGCAACAATTTAAGGATTCAATGCATATTTTCAAAAGTAAAAGGGAGATAAAATCATACTTTACAAGCTGAAGCGATTCATCCACACATGATCAATAGTTTAGGGCATGTATTTGCAATTTGTCCTCCTTTTTTCTCTCTTTTTTTTTTTTTTTTTTTTGGGTGGGTGGCATGGGTAATTGTTGAATATATTAACGATGAAACCACTGATTTTGAATTTACAATAGGATAACAACAGATTCCAGATAACATATGCCTATCAACTATAACAAACAGGCATAAATCATTCCACACAAGCATTGTCAACAAAGAATCTTAGCATTACCAGGATATAGATAGCGATCACACTATGGACATAGACTACTTCCGCTGCTGCTGCTTCACTGAATCTGTTGATTCCTTCTTAGTACTGGACAGACCGGCACTCTCAATTGAATCATGCCATACCATTTCCATCTGGAAGCAAGATAGATTATTTCTAAAAGTGAATCCACACTAGGATGTAAATTTAAAAGAAGAAAATATACTTTCACATATAATATTCAGATGGATCATCTCCAAATAGAATAGTTAGCACAACTGTCTTATAACGGAATAGGAGAAACAATAGGTCTTTGTTCAAATAGATTTAGTCACAAAACTGTTGAGTGAATTGGACAAAGTTAATTGAAATCTCAGTACTGACCCAAATCCAGATATGAATATCATTTGACAGATATGAATGTTATAGGATCAAAATGAAATAATAATTTTTGGGTTTGTTCAAAAAATGCCCATTGATCCCTTGACTAGGGCTTGATTTACAGAGAAACCTACAATCTCTAAGGAACTCTAGACTTCTACATTTCTGAAATATAGGACTTGTCATTTCTTTACATTTCTCAATCAATATAAATCATGTACAAGGACAGTTGGCCTCAGCTGCCATAGCGACCCGACTACTTGCATCCCTAGTTCTAACATAGGCAAGTATACTGTACACTAGCTCCCCTAATGATGCAAATCAGCATAAAGGTGTTGAGTCTCAAGGCAGGTCGCTAGTGCACAATATTTGGCACATAATGCCATACAGCACCTGACACAAGAAACATATCCAACACAAACCAACATACATAATACTGCACACCATTCTAAAACATAACACTATCATACATGACCCACATGCACGTGACACGAACACAACAACACTACATAGTATCTGCTTTGGATGAATACAGATGCTTAAAAGGAACACTTCTATATTCTTCCTTTGAAGCATTAGCTGATGAATCAGGTATAACAGTGTCTCCTAAGTTTTCAAAGAGCAGACCAGTTTATCCATAAGACAAGGACAAACAAGATCACTGAATTGCGATGCCCTAAATGATGTTAGCCACATCTACTTGTGGCAGATTTATGCCATGTCGGGTTTCTCTCTGCATATGCTGGGAATATAGACCCGCTCAATTTTTTCAAAAACTACTAAGCACATTTGATGTGTCAAATTCAAGGAAGGAAACACAGTGTTCTTCAGAAATGATCATACCTCTCCCACAATCACTGTATCACCTTCCTTCACTCCAAGTTTCATTAGAGACTTGTTCACGCCACAAGCCTCCAGAACATGCTGGAACCTTCTCTCTGAATCCAAATATCTGTTCCAAAGCATTTTAAAAAATTGGCATGAGATATATATAACCAACAAAGAAAATCCATTCAATATTGACAGACTCAGGGAATTTAGAAGCAACTTCTTGACATATCGAGAGTTCTAGGATAGATAGGAACACAAATAAGCTGCCTTGGGAGATGTCCAATTTTACCAATGATTAGCATGAAACCAATGTAATGGGGGGAAGAAGAAGAAGAAGAGCAAAGGTCTAATAGAATGTCAGCAATTGTGATGAAAGCACACTGCATCCATGTCTCAGGATAGAACATCTTTTTCTTGGGAACTAGGATTAAATCTGCCAAAATTTTCATCCAAACTAAAAGAGAACTGGCTTTTTTCTAACAACCTGGGGAAACACTGGTATAGAACCCCATGCTCTTCTGACAAATTCAAAATATGGCATGCCTTTCAGCAGTCCAATCCACTTATTCTTCTTACAAACAGCTATGTATTTTAGATCTTATTTATCAAAGGATCATGGTTGGCCAAGCAGCTGAGAATAATGAAATATTGACAGGCTGTGAAACTGCAGATGCAAGGACTAAACTAGTAAAAGGTATCCAAAGTCTTTGGATCCTTTCTTCTGATTTTTTTTATTGAGATTTGTCCCACTTTACATTTCTTCTCTTTCCTTTTACTCCTCCTATATGTTCTCATCTAAATGAGTGTCTCAATCAAATATTATTCTTTCTTTTTTTTCGGTTAAATACAAATACTACTCTTTACTCAAGGTACAATTGTAATCTTACCGCCAGTTTGTCATTTGAACAAACCGCTGCAAACCAGATCCAACTACATGCCAAGTGCTGGAAGCACTATCACAAGTGATTTCAAATTCACTGATAGATGCTTGACGCTGCTTATTTACTTTGTCAGCTACATGGTTCAAACTAACAGGATCCTCCCAACCTACAGCATTTAAAGGTCATGAGGAATTCACAATTACAGTAAGACATTCTGACATACGGAACAGGGTCAAACCTTGAAAATTCTAACATGACCATGGCCTTCTACGAACTAAATTCACCGAAAACATCCTCTAACAACAATATAAAGATAAGATGAAAAAGTAACCTTGAAAATCATTCTCTGCTGCTTTTGTTTTCAGCAGAAGACCATAAGCAGTAGAGATCACTTGATTAGTGCCATCTCTACGCATAGCACTCATTGGAAAGACCTGAATTCCACGAGCTTCTAGCATTTCCTTGAACAGAGGCCACTTATCATATGCTTCTGGAAGATCCATCTTATTAAAGGCAACTATGTAGGGCTTTTCAGCCAGCTCAGGACTAAACATTTCCAGCTCCAGGCGAACTGCCTCGAACTCATATTCTGGCTGCTCTGATGAACCATCAACAACATGAACCTGGTATTTCAAAAATTAAATTACTTTATTTACAACTTCCAATGTAAAAACTACACGGGGATCACAAGATGCTCAGTTTATCGACACATGCACGCCAAAAATGATGAGAGTTCAAGCAATAACAAAAATCCAGACACATAATCAGCTGAAGGATAAATAGAGAAATAAAACGAAGATAAGAAAGGCCAGTATAAAAACTAAAGTGTAAGATGAGCTCCCTAATAGAACAACATAAAGAGATTGAGTTCATTTCCCTATATTAAATGGTATAAGTACACACATGGCAGGTCCAGTATATACATGGTAGCCATACAGGACAATGTCATTGTGGGTCAAATTAATTGCCATTTGGTCAATGGAAGTCCAACCTCACGTATCCAAGTTTCAAATACTAATTCACCATGCCCTTTGATTGCAGTGACATCTGCAATACTTGAAACTAAGAGCTAATCAGTTTTATTCTAAAAGTCAGAATCACACCAATGAACAAGCCAACAGAAAAATTACAAAACATTTAGGAGGAGGATATGAGTTGGGATCTCATGGTGATGGATGACAATAGCAATCTCCTTGGTTATATCCTAAAGTTCATTGCCATAAATTGTGATGACCATCCTTGCCAAAAAATGAACAAAGATAAAAGGATGTCAATAGTGACATCATACCAAAGCAGAACACCTCTCAGTGTGACGTAAGAACTCATGACCCAAACCAAATCCTTGGTGTGCTCCTTCAAGTAGACCTGGAAGATCAGCTACAACCATAGTGGCATCATAGTCAAAGGAGACTACACCTAGATTAGGAAGCAAAGTTGTAAAAGGATATTTTGCGATGTTTGGCTGTGCAGCACTTATCACACTTAAAAGTGTACTTTTCCCAGCATTTGGGGCACCTACTATTCCAACATCAGCAACAAGCTTCAGTTCCAACTCTAACCACCTGACCAGCAATACAACGAATTATTTGTAAAACTAACTTCCAGTTTGCCATTGTAATATGCATTCAAACACTTAAAAGTCCTCTTATCACAAAAGGAATTGTGTCTCTGCAGATTCAATTAGTGCAATAGACAAAATTTAATGTTTATGGAAGAGCAACAACTCAAAGTGAAGTTCTGTTCTGGCTTTTGTTGGAAATTTCCCCCGTAGTTTATTGACACATGTTCATTCTCTTCAATTTATAATTGCACTGAAGATGAAACTTACACTTCTAGCTTGCACATTATCTCGTTTTTACATGGAATAAATGGAAAGAACATTGAAAAACAATTAACCATGTTTACTGCTAATATCTATGTCCACAATAAATATTTGAGGAAAAGTACACTACATGCAGTATATAATAAAACCTCATGTGTGACTTAACCAAACATTCTCAACTACTAGCTAATAAAAGGTATTGATGGAGATTGGCCCAAGAACAAGATAAAAGAAAAGAAGTTGCCCCTTTTCAATTGTTACATGTTCAAAAACCCATAAAAATTATATCTTTCATTTTATTAAACTAGAAAACCCAAAAAGTTTCAACTTTATTGCTGTTGCATGTAAAGGTACATCATATTTGGTATCAAAGCATTTGAGATTTGGCTTTGGATCCAACCTGGGATTCTAGGCATATAAGGAATTTTCCTCATACGTAAAGAATAAAAATCTACGACACACGGAAATAAATGATAAACAAAAAACTCACATTTCAGGACCTTCTTCACCATTCTCGGCAATCTTAGGCGCTTTATTAGTCCCCGTCTTAAATGCAGCATTCCCTCTCCCCCCTCTCCCACCAGGCAACAACAACGCCTTCTGCCCAGGATACAATAACTCCAACAACACCTCCTCTTTGCCTGCCTCTCTAATAACTGTCCCTGGTGCAACCTTCACCAACACATCTTCTCCTTTTGCCCCAGCCATTTTCCTTCCTTGCCCATGCCCACCTCTTCCGGCCCTAAAATGAATACTATTTCTAAATGGCAGCAATGAATTCATCGACCCATCAACTTCCATGTAAACATTCCCTCCTCTCCCTCCATCACCTCCTGATGGACCCCCTAAAGGAACAAACTTCTCCCTCCGAAATGCCACAACTCCATTCCCACCATCTCCTGCTTTGACATAAACCTTTGCCCTATCAAACACCTCATCACAGCAGGTAAACCCTTCTCTTTAACCTGTCCTTGCTCCTTCTCCAAACCTCCCTCAAACTTTCCCAACTCCCATCATCAAACCTTAACGTGTCACCATCAAAGTCATCATCCTTCATCACCAGCCATATAAAGCATTGCAGTGACTCTATTACCATCACTATCATAAGCTCTCACAATTTTACCATTCCCAAACTTCAAATCCCTCTCCTCTTCCCCACCGTCATCATCATCTAATTCATAAGCAAACCCCGTCTCATCATCATCATCATCATCGTCCTCCTCTTCCGCCAAAGAACCCAACTTGCCTTCAAAAACATCACCCACTCTATAATTAAACCCTAATTCACCACCATCATCATCCTCCTCCACTTCCATCGAACCTAACTTTCCTTCAAACACCTCACCAACTCTATAACCAAACCTTAATTCACCATCCTCATCTTCATCCCCATCCTCCTTCAAAGAACCTCGGTTTCCCTCAAACACCTCACCAACCCTATAACCAAACCCTGATTTACCACCCTCATCATCCTTCTCCTTCGAAGAACCTAAACAACCTCCAAACACATCGCCTCTACTATCATTAAAGCCTGATTCCCTATCCCCATCACTGCCATCCTCTAAAGAAGCTGACTTTCCCGCAAAAACATCACCGGCGCTATAACTGATCCCTAGTTCACTACCTACTCCATCCTCTATCATCTTCACTCAAATCCTCACTAACCGAACCACTAAACTTAATTTCATCGATCTTAGTACAACAGAATCAGAGAGTTTGATTTCACTTACCGTGCCGAAAGAGGAGTCGTCATCGCGGGGAGGGAGACGAATGTAGGTGGTGGCATCGGCGCCGCTGACGCCGGAGCCGGGAGTGGAAGAGATGGACGTCGCGGGGGCTTGTAGCGAGTGTGAGCCTTGAAGTTAGAGTTTGAAGAGGTTTTTTGCGAGGAAGGGTGGAGGAGTGGGTTTTCGCGTTCTGGGTTGGCGAGAAAAGGAAAAGGGGTATAGTAACGGCTGTGACAGTGGTGGCCATTTTCTTCTAAAGGTAACGGTTGGGAGTGGGAAGACAGAAAGTAGACCGAACTGAAGACTGGAGACTGGAGAAGTGGAATGGGGATTTCAGAGTAGTTAGTTTTTGTGGATAATGTGAGAAACAGATCGAAAAACTTGTCTCAAGTGACATACGGGCGTCTCCGGGAAGCAGTGACCAGATAAACCGATAAAAAAATGATCCAGCATACCTATTTCTTAACCGGCCATTCACTTTAGGTCAAACTACTTACAATTTACAACATAATTTTTATATATAATCTCACACCTAAAAACCGATAATATCTATAACTTTTTAAACAAATCTACAACTTCATTGCATCCAATGTGGATCTTCCATCTTCCCTATAAGTAACTGACCCAAGTCCAATTCATCATTTTAGGTTAATACTTTAACTTACATTTTATTACTGCCCTACCATTTTAGGATCATATCAAGAACTAGCACATCTCCAATTTCTTCATTAACCTATCACCTTAGGATCATGTCATGATCCACCACACATATCATTTATTTACTGATCTACCATTTTAGAATCATACCTCGACCCACCATACTTATCACTTTCTAATTGACCTATCACTTTAGGACCATGTCATAACATGCTATATCGACCACTTCCTTACTAACCTACCACTTTAGACCATACCAATTTATAGCATAGCTACCACTTTCTAAATGACATACCACTTTTGACAATCTAGCACTTCTATTGTTGGCCTACCACTTAATAATTGCCTACATCTTTAGGATCATACTATGACCTACTACAACTACCATTTCATTACTGACCTACCACTTTAGAACTATATTAAGACCTAGCACATATACTATTTCCTAACTAACCTATCACTTTCAACGACGTAGTACTTCTATTACTGACGTACCACTTCCATCGTCTTAATACTTCTATTATTGACCTACTATTTTCTTACTGACATACCACTTTAGGATCATGTCATGACCTACTACACTCACCACTTCCTTACTAATCTATTGCTTTAAGACCATACATTGATATACTACACCTACCACTTCCTAACAGACCTACCACTTTCGATGATTGAGCACATCTATTAATGACCTACAACATCCTTATTAACCTACTACTTTAGAACCATAGCATGACCCGTCACACCTACCAATTCCTTATTGACATACCACTTTAGGACCATATCTTGACCACTTTTGTACAAGGGTTGGAAATATGATACTTGCATCAAACAGCCTACAAATTTTCAACGAGATCCAACGGTCTTTATACAAGCTTCCTTAGAAGTCCTTTTAAGTGATTGGACTCAAGCAACTCCTCAAAGTAGATAGATAGATAGATGGAGTTAAAGTTACAGCTATTGAGGAAAAAAATTTAATCTTTTTTTTTTTGTTGATTATACACTTTATTTGTAAATATGTAAGTAATAATTGTTTTCTTATCTTCTATTTTTAACTCAATAGAATTTTGCAGTGTTTTCAAACCTGATTAACCTACCCGAAATTAATCTAATTGTGTTCTCCTTAGGAATGGTCTCTTTAATCTATGATTTAACTTCGTTTTATCCATTTACCTTTGACCCTCTAACATATTCGAGTCAAGACCTAAGCCAGACCCAAGAATATTGGAATTTTATTCGTCTCAATTATCCTTTAGAAAATATTAAAATTTTGGAAGCACCATTGTAATTTATTTAACTATCAACTAACATTAGGTCAATTATCCCAAACATATCTAGTACCACCATTGTAATTTTATCCTTTAATCTTACCAACTGTTTCTGTTTCTCTTCCAATTTTTATTTACTGTATTCTCATATCCGATAAATCTTATGGTTTCTTCCCTCAATAATCTTGTTTCTTTTCTCTTCCATCTATACTCTCCATTTTTCCATTATTCAAAATTTGAAGTTCCTATAGTTTTTCATTTATCTAGCTAGCTCTTACTTAGATATCGTCAAAGATCGATTCCAAATCGAGAACTGACCCGACTTGTCACCATCAAGTCCTAAACCAAGAGCTAGCATAGCTATGACAGGTCTGAACTGCCAACTGATGAACCAATAGTTCTGGTGGGTTAAGAACCATCTAGCTTTGAACCAGCAGAGGATCCATCTAAACCAACAGGTCCAAAATGGTTCTCGTGCCAAAATTTTTTATTTAAAAAAAAAAGAAAATTAAAACCTGCTGCCAGGCATCTTGCACATTTACCAATTTTAGAGTACTTACTTTTTCACATGGAGTTGGTATAATACTAAAAAAGAGAGGATAAATTTTGTTTACATGGGAGTTAGTAGACATTGCCATTATAAACATTGATTAAATAGTGGATACCAATATCTAAGTGCAATTGATTAAAAATTGGAAAATAAAAAAAGGCAAAAGAAAAATTAAAAGCATGCACAAATTTGACAATGCATAGTTGTTAGTCTACTCTTTCAGAAAATTCCAAACACTAAGATTCCAAAATTTTGCTATAAAATGGTGTTGTGTTTTTTTAGATGCTCACTCAAAATTTGTAACTGAATTCGTATTTGTAGTTCTTCTTGTTTTTCTTCCTCTTTGCATCTCATTCCTATTTTATTTTATTTTAGTCTACTTTTATAATGAAAATTTAAACATGTAGGATTCAATCGTGGGGTTGTATCTTCAATTATGTGTGAAGATTATTGTATCTTTTTTCACAATCAAGCTTCAAATCTTGTTGCCAAACAATTCTAGCAGATCCAATATCAACTGTTGTAGTGGAACAAGCTTTCTATGCAAATGGATCTACTAAAATGTATGTAACTTGTAGAGAAAGCTTACTCTACTACAACACTTGATGCTAAAGCTGCTAGAATCTGTTTGGCAACAAAACACTTGAGCTACTAGAATTAGATCACCATTATTCTCTGAAGCTTGATTATGAAAAAGGATAATGATAATCTTCACATAATTGAAGATATGATCCCGCGAAGGTTGAAATTTTCCACCCTTCTACCACATGTTTAAATTTTCACTACCAAATTCGTTAAATGTAATATAGGGATGTTACAACGGAGGTAAAGTATAATATCCCCCTCAAATCTAATGTATCGTTGAAATAAAAAAAAAAAATCAATGTTATACGGGCTTATGATATTTCATCAAAATGTACATTTCACACAAATTTATTTTCATATCTATACGCAAAAGGTATATGAAATAACCTAAACCCAAGATACTAAATTAAATTGCACTTATATTTGTTTGCTGATTTCATAATTAAGTTATAATAATTTGTGCTATAGGAATTTTAATTGTTAGTATAATTAATTATTGGTATTATAAGATGTTAAAACTTAATTGTATGTGTATGGATGTAAGTATATAAGCGTATTATATAATATTATATATATATGTATGTTGAATTGCATTAAGTTATGATGTATATGTATTTAATGCATTTAAAGTCCATATACTTATTAATATACTCAAGCCCAGCTTTTCAAGTGCAAACCCAAGCCCACACACATAAACCAAGCCTATGATGATACCCTTCTTCTAAACTCTTCCAAAAGGCCCTAAAAGTCAAAAAAGTTATAAAAATTTCACATTCGAAACAGACCCAAACCATCATCTTTCTTTTTTCCTTTTCCTCATCGTCTAAAATACAAACAAGCCCAAATGTCTCTCTAAACCTTACCTTCATAAGATCTTAAGTAAAAAACTAACCTAAGAAACAAGTAGGAGCAAGAATTTAAGCGAAGGAAGTTGCAAGAGAAGTTTAGTTAATTCAAACAGCCATAAAAGTAAGTAAAATTGATTTCTTGCTTATTTTGTTTTGATCATGGTTTTTAGATGGGAGTAGAACTTTGATGTTTTAGATAAAGTAAAGGCATGCTAATATATATATTGAACTAGATATGCAAGTAGACAAATATACTCTAAGTGTTTGAAGAAATGAAATTTGAGCTTATGATGAATTTATGCATGTATTGATGTTGATAGTAAAAAATGAGTAGGACTTGAATGATTAAAGTGATAATAGAATTCTACTAGCTTGAATGATGGATTTATGATTTAGGTTAGGATTATTATGCATATACATGTGAAATGAGCATATGAGTACAAATGATTTGATGATGGTTGATATTGCATTTATGGGTTAGTTTTGGCATACTTTTACAAACTAATAAGAACTTTGTAAAGAGTTCGAAGATGTAAAACTTCAAAATTTTTGGAACAAGTATCAAAGGATTTAATGCCCTATTCAAAATAAGCGTATTTGGGGCTGTTATATCCTTGGCAAACTATTTTCCTGTCGATTACAGCCGTGATACAGCTCATGATCTCCTCTAAGTAGTTTTTAAAATGCGAAACAACTTTGATCATGATCGTTACCAAGCTTGTTATCTCTTCTTAGTGCTTTTAAAACATTATACAGTCCACACTAGGACTGTTTTAGGGGCCATTATCTTCTCTGTGTGATTTTTAAACCTTAATAAACCAAGATCATGGCCGTTACGAAGGGCGTGATTTTTGATAACTTTTTAAAAGAAATCATTTTATAAGTTATCATGGGCGTAATTTGTCATACGGCCTACATCACGGCTGTGATAGGGACGTGATCTCCTATTACGGGCGTGGCAAGGTAATGAGATATATTACAGCCCAAGATCACGGTCGTGATGGTGCTCATGATAGATATCATGACCTTTGTCACGGGCGTGACAGATCCTCTAGTACTATTCACATAAAATAATAATAATAATAATAATAATAATAATAATAATAATAATAAATAATAATATAATAGATGAATAATGAAATATGATATGTATATTTATACTTGTATGAGTAAGATTTAGTGTGGTGATTTGAATCTTATTTAAGTTTAATGAATATCTCATGACTTAATGTTTCATTATATATTAACGTGTTTTATATGAAATGATTTTCTTTGATAGATTTCCATATCCCGTTGGGTTTAAACATAGGTCTTTTATCTAATAAATTAGATTACTTAGGTACATAATAACTCGTTTGTTGAATGCTGGGCTGGGCATTTGCAGATCAACTCTAATTAAAGATTGACTTAAAATATTGTTTGAATTGTTTGTGCGTATACGATTGAATTCAATTCGGGGAGCAACGACCCAATTATCGAGGTTAACATGCTAGTTAGGCGCTTAGGCTACCCCTATCATGATATAATGACTTTCATAAATTGGTCAGCGGGTAATCAATAGGAGAAACAACATTGGTATAACGTTTGCTTATTCTTAAGAGGAAATAATATGATTTAATTTACGTTTATGGGCACGGTTGAACTAGTTGATATTATATATTTTATTAAGTAAAGTTGATATTATATATTTTATTAAGTAAAGTTGAATAACGGCTATGAATCGTATATGAGATTATTATTTGTAAAGTTATAAAGGATTTATAAGTATTTGGATTGTTTATATCAATCACCTGAGCAGTTGTTGTTACTCAAGACCCTTAGATTCTTAAGGATTGAAATCGGAGTTTGAATACTCCAGTGTTAAAATGTTTTACTTAAACAAAGATAAATAATTCTATTACTTCTTGCATTGCATTAGTTAGGATCGTGTGCCATCTGATGTCTGTTTATGTTGTTGTGTACTGGGCCCTTGCTCACCTTTTCCTCTATGGGTAATGATGATGATGAGTGTTACGACGACTTGGGTTATGGTACTGATTAGAAAGCTTGCCTGGATGAGTGGGACGATTAGGATGTAGAACTATTCAAATTTGTTTTCTCGAAAAGGACTAAAAGCAAGACCTTGTTTTGTTCAATGTAATAGTATCTACTAAGGCTTTTTCAATGGCCAATGTTTTGTAGCTTAAAGTACCTAAGTTTTCCACCATGTACATTATAAGTTGGTTTTATAGCATTGATGCATCATGAATGTTGATACTACGATATGTACTTATTTAAAGTTATCTACTCTTAATGGAGTAGTTTTTGTAAATTTTTGCATTTGAGCAGGTTAATCAAGCAATTCCATAAACTCTTTCTTTATGGACTTACGTAAATATCTTCATATATTATGCATGGTTAGAGACTTGGCATGTGATTATTTGATAAAATTTATGTCAGGTATTTATAGTATATGTATTATTATTCTTATAAATTTATGTATTTGGTTCGAGTTATTTTTTAAGCCTTTTAAAAAAGGTTAGTTCACGATTCCAACAAAATTAGAACCAAATTCATGAAACTTGGGGGTGGGTATGGCACGATTCAATATGATTTGCCCCCAAACCGAATCGAACCTAAAATTATGGTTAAGTTATTTTTACAAAATTGAACCTATTCATACGGTTTGGTTCGCTAATTTTTTAACCTAAAAAAATGGTTTGGTATACGGTTCGAACCATATATTGAAGGACATTTACTTTTTTTTTTCATTTCAATAAAAAAACTATGAATTATTTTCTTACATTTCAAACCTCAACAACAAATTGATAAGTTGATTTATTAATTTATTGAAAACATTAACAACACATTTGTCAATTTATGAAAATCAACATTCAACTATAGTGAGCCAAATTTTTTCACATCATTAGTATACGTCGTTAGAATGAGAATAACTAAAAACAAAAAAATTAGTGGTATAGTCTTTTTTTTTTTTTTAAGACTCAAAACTAGTCAAGTGCCATTACAAATATGTGTGTGTGTGTGTGTATGTGTGTGTATAAGGAAAGGAGTAAAATTAGATTTCCTTCACTGATGAAAAAGATAACCAATATAGTATTTCTACTTTTTAATACCCGTTAAACTACAACTATTTTTTAACCATTGAAACTCTAAAAGTATTAATTATAAATATAAAAAGTTAAAAATTTTATCCCTAAACATAATTAACTATAAAAATAAAAAAAAAACATTAAGAGGATTTTTTTTAAAGGTGAGACGGTTTGTTTTCGTGACTCCAAACTGAACTGCAAATTGAATTTATGCTACCAATCCGAACTATTTAAAAAAATAAGCGAAATTTTTTGGTCGATTCATGATTCAATCGGGTTTTTTTCCCACCTATAGTGAAAACTGCTAATTCTAAAAACCAGGAACTGGCCCCGCCTTCATAGGTCCAGTTCCGATTCCACTAATTTTGGAACGGTAAACTGGTGGTTCAAGTCTGGTTCCAAAATTGACTTGAACCATGACAACTTCTACTATTACCAACCAACTTTTTTTTCCTTTAATCTTTACTCTTCATATTTCCACAAACCATAGTTTTTGCAGTTAATGGAAATTTAAGGTAAGCAAGAATTTGAAGAATCTCAAAAGTAAATTTTATGTATCATGTACAGTGAAACAAGGACAAGCTGGGGAAAAAAAATCTAAAGAATTTCTTAGTAAAAATAACTCAATTATCTAGTATGCTTATTAATAAAAATTATAAATGAAGCTTTAGTGGACAAGGTTGTCCACAATCTATGAAAGGTCATAGTGCCATTTTGGTGGTAATTAATGGGATAGCAACATATTCTAACCACTCATTGACAAAGTTTACTGAATTCCATTTCGCACACCCTAGAGAACAATCCATCAATATTACTACTATTAAAGCAAATAGTGCCTCTATGTTTTGAGCATGAAAAGGCTGTTCATTACGTTTTTCCAAAGCCAAATCTCCTTCACATTACTTCATTCCTTTTTTTTCCTATTTCATCTGCTTTACCAATTTGCCCATACAAATTGGTTTTGTTGCCTACTTTCATATTTTTTATGTTATACCTTTTATTTCCTTCTTTCTCATGTCCATAATATCAACTCAACTCAACATTGAATATTTATTAATATTACTCATTTCAAAGTTTTTGTTCACTTCTATTCATTCTAGAATTCATGATGGCTTTACAAGATGTGAGGAAATGGAATTCATATTTATAGAACATAAATAATTTCCACTTCTTCATCTCTAGCTTATTCACTTCATCATATGAAATAAGGAGGGAATGGAATTCCAATTCAATAGGACTATAATAGGATTGTAATGGCTATTACAATATTTATTTGGTGTAAAAAATAAAATAAGTAATTATTTAAGTAAAAGGTAAAATATCTGTAATGCCTATTATTTTTATTATAGAGAGAAAGAGGATAATCGCAATGGTGATATTTTCAATACGGGTATTTATGATAAAGTTGGGAAAAAAAAAACGAGGGCATGAATTGTTATTTATCATTTTATGCAATAGCAATTCATTATCAATTATTATTCTTTTCAAGTGAACACCAAAATAGTAATTTTATGTAGAACGATGAGGGAATAAATAAATATTCATATGAAGTAAACTGGTTGTTCATGTCTCTTCTCTTTTTTTCTCTCATTTTCACACAAAGTTGTGTATATATTTTTAGTTTAATTGCCTTTTGTTTTAAGTAGTTAAAATCGTAAAAGCATATGCTCTTCATTTAATTTTTCATCCAGCTCTTTATGTTATATATTTTGGACAAATTTAAATTAAAACCTTTTTATGTGCAAAATGTTTTTTTAAGAATCCCCAATCACACAATAGTAATCAATTGTCAAATTTTTTAATGGAAGTAAAGTTTTATATATATCTATATATACTTATACTTAATAAGATTAATGCACAAAGTAAAGCTAGCATAGATTCTAGAATGAATGGAATTAAACATAAACTTTGAAATGAGTAATTTTAATTAATACTTAATGTTGAGTTAAATTGATATTATGGGCATGAGAAAGATTGAAATAAAAAGTATACAAAAATTATAAACGAAGGCGACAAAACTAGCTTATGGGTTTGCTTGTTTCATATTTTTATGGTCGTTTTGATATCTTATTTTTGTTGTTTTCAAACAGATTTTGTTAAAAAAAACACATACAAATGAAAAAAACATTTTTACTCATAAAAAAGATCAAATAGATAAAATACAGATGAAAATCAAATACAAATCAGATACAAATACGATATAGATGAAAAATCAAATGTAAATAATATATAGACGAAAAATTAAATGCAAATAAGATAAGATGAAAATTAGACAATTCAAATAGACTCTATATGTACACATTGGTAAAGCAAATGAAATAGATGAAAAAATTGAAGTAGTATGAGGAAGATTTGGCTCTAGAAAATGGTCATAGACGACCTTTTCACACTTGTAATATAGAAGCACTATTTGCTTTAATATCAGTAATGCTAACCAATTGTTCTTTAAAGCATGCAAGATGGAATTCAATGAATTTTGTTGTTGAATGGTGAGAAAATATTGTCGTTCCATTAAATATCACCAAAAGCATTGGCATGACATGGATTCTGCAACTACAACCTTTCTTAGATTGTTGACAACCTTGTCTAATAGAGCCTTATTTATAATCTTCTCAATAATCGTACTAGATAATTGGGCTATCCTTACTAGGAAGTTCCTTAGAATTTCAATATTTTTCCCCATACATGTCCTCGTTTCTCTATACATGGTATATATAATTTATTATTGAGATTCTTCAAAACATTGGTTACCTTAAATTTCCATTTGTAGAAGAAAAATACAAACTATGGTTTATGGAAATATGAAGAGTAAAGATTAAAGAAGTCGGTTGTAAAGTCAATTGATGAAATAAAAACTATTGGAACTTCGAACTTTGAATAGTGGAAAATGGAAAAAAAAAAAGATGAAAGAGAAAAGAAAGAAAATTGCTGGGGAAGAAACCACAAAAGTTATGGGAAATGAGAACATGGAGAGTAAAGATAGAAGAGAAAGCGAAACTATTCATGAGATTAAAGGGTGAAACTACAATGGTGATGTTGGATATTTTTGGAGTAATCAATTGATGTTAGTTGATAGGTATATAAATTATGCATAAAGGACTAATTGGTAATTTCATAACTTTAATATTTTTTAAAGGGCTATAGAGAGAAATAAGGTTCTATTGACTTAAATATTATCGATATGTATATATAAGTGTCAGATAAAATAAAATGAAACACCTAAACATAAATGACATTAGCTCTATAAAGTGATTTAAAGAATTAAAATTAAATTACATTAAGGATCAAAGCATAACCAAATCATGACATAGCATGATTCTTGGCAAAAACGCAAATAAAATGTACATGCTGGCTCAAAGCATAGGTAAATAAATAGATGGATAATAATAATTTTGAAGTGATTTGCATCAAAATTAAAAAGCAAACAATAGTTGTCCAGAAAAAATGTTAAAAAGAAGACAATCAAAGGTGCTTGGACAAATTTATTAATACACATTGAACACCCAAACAAACACCACCATTGGAAAGTAAATGAAGCATTGTATGAAAACAACTATAAATTTGAGAAAAAGCGAATTTAAAATGAGAAGGTTATACTCAATTTAAGTTTGGACAACAAAAATTGTAGAAAAACAAAACTATACAGTAGTTTCGTTTGAGCAACAATTAAATTAACCTTTTTTCATACATCACTACAAGAATTTTAATATTAAGTGACGTTTGTAAAAATTGCAAACGTCGCCCATATTTTATAGGTTAAACTCATCTTCTAAATCATAGTATTAGTCACGTTTCCAAAACATTATGTGGAGCTTTTCATTTAATAATTTCCCCACTAAAAAAAAAAAAAAAAATGAAATTCATTAAAGTCATCCCGCCATTTCGAAAGCTTCGGACAGAAGGAAAAACATAACACGCTACATTGACATGACCCTCCATCTTTTCTCTGTCTTGCATGCAACACCCTCATCTTACAAACTTCGACTGATCTCCATCATTCGTACCACCACATCTCCGGTTGATCTCCGTTCCATCTCCGGCTAATCCTTCTGTTCCATCTCGACTACTAGGTGCCTCCATCGTATCGATTTCATCTCTGACAGTTGTGTCGAGAAGCATCTTACAAATCTTCGACTCCATAGTCCTTAATGATCTTTCATCAATGGAGACAGAACATCTAGGTTCATTCTTACATATTTTGACTTTTATTTAGTTTGACATACACATTTTTGTACTCGTGTTGCACAAATACTTATACTCTGATCAGGGCTTGCTTTTAAGGGTTGTGGGTATTTTCTTTTTGTTGCTCATGTTTCTAAAATTTGTACATTCTTTGATTGTTAGGATGTGAGTTTATAAATACTTTGTTAATTCTTATGATGTCTTCATTCGAATGTTCTGCTACATTGTACAAATAACATGTTATTTTACATAGATCACTTACTCAAGAGATATACACTGGTACATTAGGTTTAGACTTAGTTTTATAAAGAACCTGTTCTTCTTGTGCGATTTATTGTCAACTGTAATGACAATATGACTAGGTTCATTGATGTAAAATAAGTTCCTAATACTATATCCACATTTGTTATTAGGTTTTTGAAGTAATACGTTATAGGAGTAGTCATCTTCTAGGATGAACTCTTCATTGTACATCACATCCCATCCCACTACTGTTAAATACCATGGTACAGTCCCGAACAGGTTGATCACCTGACGATTGAATATTGTATATATATGACTAGTAATAGACCATAGGCAATGTTGGATATTTGACGGATGCTTTTAACGAGGTTACAAAGAATTTAGAGTTGAGTAGGGAAGGATGAAGAATTTAAGGCTAGTATTGGCATTGCATTGGGGTTAAAATGCTTAAGTTGTTTTTCAAATAAAATGGGCTTGAGTTAAAATCTTGCTTAAAGTGCCCTGCTTTTCTCTCTACCATTTTGCTTTGAAGCATGGACTTTGTAATTTTTCACCATAGATTTCCTACCAAACTTATCTTATATGGCTAGAGGATGAACTGACTTGATTCATTTTCACCCCCACTCCCAACATTGATTAAATACAAATTATGAATATTCCTATTGGATAATTAAAATTGTATTCAAAGTTGTGATGATTGAGTGTAATACAATGTTGATGAACTACCTGAACAGAACACATAGCATAAGATGATGATGTGATGGCTTAAAAAATAATGGACAAGCCATCTAGTCAAAGTGAAAAAGTAGCAATAGCGATCTGTTAAAAGGCAAGAACGCTCACTATTGATTTAGAACATATTAATAAAAGCGAAAAAAAAAAAGAATTTTGTGGATGTTTTCCCTCATTACATTATGTCAATGGCTGAAACATGCACCGGTTGAAGCGTTAGCGCCCTGACCATAGCTTTGTGATCCTGACATGGGGAGATTGAAGACTTTATGACCATAATGCTTTGTGATCCCGACTGTTAACTGAGCTTTTTTGGACGCTTCAGATCCTAGCTAGGCTGTAATGTTCATTGACAGTCCCTTCCTATTTATGCTTAAGGATTTTCTTTATTGTCATGAGCTGTTCAATTATAGGCAATGACATCAACATGCAGTTTGGTTTAGGCTTCGGAGTGGCATGTATGGCTGCTTGCTCTTAGTCACTTTATGTTGTGGTTGTAATGTCAAAGATATCTAACATGATTTATCATTTTTCTCTTTTTAGTGATCAATTTGGATTAAAAAAAACCATGAATCTAGTTTAGAATACTTGTATTAGTGTTCCAAGGAGGATTAGATAAAGGCATTACAGTAGATAGGATAGAAACATTCTTCCTAAATCCATGATCAAGAAAACTAATAAACATAGCTCAACAAAGTAAAGGAAGTAAATAAATATAGGGAGTTCGAAAGCTAACAAAAACACTTTCCAACACCTTCCCTTAAGTTAAGGTAATGATATTATCCATTCCTAACTCTCACAACATTGATTCAAATGTCGCTTTTTGCAAAGTCTTTATAAGAACATCTACTTCTTGAAATCTTAAAGAAGATAAGTGATAGAGCAAGACCCCTATTCAACTAATATGCTTCTTAGTGTAATCATGAAGAAAAATGTGGGTAACGCTAGGAGTTGTCCTAGATTTTGTAATAGGTTTTTGCCTATGATTCCATTATGTTCGAGGCGGGAACCAAGTCTAAGCTATTCTTCAAATTCAATGTTGTCCGGAGTGATTTTCATTTGTCATGCTTACAAATCGATTTGAAGTTTTATTGGAGTAAATTTATATCAATGGATTATTTCAACAAAGGGAAGTTATTAAACTTGTCATATATGAGAACCAGTGCTGATTTTGTAGAATTATTTTATGCAACTTCCTGTGTCTGTGTATATGTTTTGGCTCCATTAAAGAGTTTAAGCCCAAAATTCATTTAAAGGAAGTTATAACTTTAAAGAAGTTCTACTATCTTGATAGTGTTATTTTTATTTCGCAAAGGAGAAGTAATATGCTACATTTACTAGAAAAAAAAGGATGATTTTTTGAAAAAAAAGAAAGACAGAACAGCTGAAATCCTAGTTTCCATTGATATTTGTAATTTGCTAAGTTAGTTATCAAGTGGTTTGACACCATCAATGCACCAATTTTAACTTCTGATGCAATAAATGGTTCAAAAAGGATGAAAAACAAGCTACATAATTTCTCCCACAGACCAAAAAATACAATTTTGCAACTGAAGCTGATGCAGATCAGTTGTTGGCTATCACTGTCACTGTCCCCCATTGTTATTCTTAGAGTATAAAGGGCCTATGTAGATAGATGCATTAAGCTCAGCCAAAAAGAAAGTAGAAATTTGTCATACAAAACTTACTAGTAATACTTTATACATTGCATATAAAGCATATTTTACATAATTCTTTGTGCCAAATGTTTTTTTATCCAAATTGGAAACTCATCAGCCAACTTGAGGTTTGGTTGTATTACTTGTTCTTTATAACTGTCATGTTAAAACTTTATTAACTTTACATATTGTTCCACTATACTAAGATTGTGTCTATCATACTTTCATGTAATTGCATATGATCTATGCCTTTCCTTTTCTGGGGATTTATCTACCAACTATTGAACTGCATACCTTATATTTTTTCCTCTCCAGCTGTAGCCACATTGTCTGATATAGCAGCAGGTTGTCCTAGTTGGTTTGTCTGATTAGTTAGCCACATTGGTTGATATAGCAGCAGGTTGTCCTAGTTGGGTTGTCTGATTAGTTTTCTGCAATGTAAATACCAATTTAAGTATGACTTGGTTAATAGTTTTTTACTTGTGTTAATCAACCAAAAAAATTTTCTAGCCATTTTCATGTCTTTATCTGTACTCAAAATTTGTTCAGTTAGCTTAGTGACTAAACTCTCTCTTATAGTACTATTTCTAGAAATTTCAATAGGCTATTTCTGGAATAGTCAGCAGGGCAGTAGATGGGGGTAATGGGGAAGAGAGAGAGAGAGGTTTATAGGCAGTGGCTAAGCTAATGGTAATGTTGGGGTAGAGGTTGTTATGGCAAGGTGGGGCTGATGAATGTCTACTCTTTTTTGTTCCTTGGCCCCCTTTTCTTTTTATCTTCATTATAATTTTCTTTTATACTTTAGAACATAACACATCAAAATTAACACATACACATTTGTAGAAAGTGCATGCAGCTTTTCTAAAAAATGCATTTCAAATTACTTAGAATTGCTACTGTGTAGACATAACACCTTGTGGTTCATGTGTTAATTAAAGTTTGTAAATTATGCAGTGGTTTATTTGGCTCTCTGAGTTGAAACCTCTTTAATGTCTTGAGTAATTTCTCACTTTCTATAGATACTGAAGGAATCTGAGGATATAACTAAACTATACAGTCAGTCAAATTTATGTTAGGCTTAGGATGTGGAATATGGGATCCAAATTTGCAAACGAATATACTGTTCCTTCTTTTCTGTTTTTTTTTTTTTCAGCCTAAATAAATTTAGATTCAAGTTATAGTTATATTAGTCATACTTTTAACAAGTATTAGTTGCAGACAAAGAAAAAGAGCTGGTTTCCTTCACCCAACAAATTGGTTGTAGTTATATATTTTATGATGAGTGCTATTTCTTATAAATTCTGTGATGGGATGTTAAGATGGATGCAATTTATAACATTTTTTAACTAATTATTTTATGTTCTAGGGACCTATATGATGTGTATTTTATTTGCTAGAAACTGTGATAGTGGATTTATAGTCCGGACTCTTTACATTGTGTTTCTGTCTCATCTGTGCAGGAAATTAAGGCTACCTTGTCTGGAGGATAGTCATTTTTTTTCATGTACTATTCGAAGAGGATGATCTGAGACGTTTCATTTGAACATGTGGTTAATCTCACATTAAGGTTATGCTTAGTAATTTGATTTTGTATTTCGTTGAATGACTTAATGCTTGTTTTGTTAATACCGGTTTCAAAATTGGGTGAAGTTATGAATGAAAGTTTCGTTATTAGGGAGAGGGAGGGAGAGGGAGAGAGAGAGAGAGAGAGAGAGAGAGAGAGAGAGAGAGAGAGAAGGGGGGGGGGGGGGGGGGGGGGGCAGCATCTATTTCAACCTTTCTTGGGGGGGGCAGCATCTATTTCAACCTTTCTTTATTTGGTGTTTGCTAAATTTCCCTACAGTATTACTATTTTATCATTTTTTTTTTTCAATTTTACAAAAGGATTGAAATATTACTTTAGTAAAATTAACTAAGGGATGGCACAAAAACAAAATTTAGAAACTAAGTCATCATTATAAAGTTTTTTATTACTTTATTTGGCTTTTATGATTTATTTTCAAAATATAAATTTAACAATTTCAGGAAAACTGTTTAGATTAGAGAAATAAAGGATTACTTGTGACTTCAGAATTTGAAAATTCAATCCGGTCCGACTGCCATCCTTGTTACTTATATGCAACATAAGGAAACCTAAGTAATGGAGGAAAAATAGGAGAATCAATTTAGAAATAGAATGAACGTAATTATGCTCTTTGTTATATGAAATTTTAGGTTACGTTACTCTGTCAAAGCTATGATGCTTCCTCTCAGAACTCAAGGGCAACCACAGTAGGCATTGTAAAGGATTACAACTGACTTCAAGTCTTGATTTTCGTCTTTATGTTTTCAGTGATTTCATCACTTTTGTTTGAATATTCCCACAAAGCAATATTTGAGCTTCTTTGCTGATTTTCTTTTCGATTGATGGAGGTCTTGGAGTGCTTCGAACTGCAGTCAGATGCTAACATATTTCTAGAACTGGTCCACAGTTTCCCAAAGGTAAAAAATTACTATATTTTTAAAGAGGTGATAATCATTTTATTTTGATTGAAATGTGAACTAATACACTATCTTTTCTTTCTCCCAATTTTTTCCTTGTTTTGCAGTCACATGCTTCACAGATCTTTGGGTTTAAGTTTCAAATTTATCAGAGGGCAGAAGTAAATGGTCTACTGCCACTTAGGCTCTACAAGCTAACCGCATTACTAGTGAAGAAGATTTTATTCATCTTGATAGTGTGTGAGTTTTCTTCATTGACTTTTTCCTTTGGTTATTAGTACATGATTTCTTTCGTAATTAAACCTCATCATTTCTTCAAGTTCCAAAAACAGTCCCTTACCAAAACTATTTTATTTATATATAATCTATATCTTATTTGTATTTATAATTTAACTTTATTGATCAGTTTATAAGTGAAAAAATGTATTTTTTATTTGGATTTATTTCCTTACAAATACCCGTTTAAAAACGATGAAACATATAGAGCCTGTAATATCAAATTTCCAACCCATAGTTCAAGTTTCTGCCATATGTTCTTCTGTCCTACTTGTAATTTGAGATGCTGTGGCCGGGGTGCACAAAACTAGTCCTTCTCTTCATGATGCAATGAGAATGCTTGTATTATATAACGAAATACTAGGAATTTTCGCATGCCCTCCGTGTTATTCTGGCTTCATTTTCCGTGTATTTTCAGATAAGTGGAAAAAATCAGGAAAAATTACAATCTTAATTTGCACACAACTTCGCGATAATTCCACTATCTTAATGAAGACGATATGACATGGTATTATTAATTGTATTGTGATTTCTCCAGATAAGAAGTTGAAACAATAACTTATCACATATTGTACATTGCATGAACATATTTTTAGGTCTTATCAAGGGATTTGAAATAAATAATTCATATATAACATCAATTGTCGGCATAGTCTAGGGTATGTTTGGATAGTGATGCGGATCAAGAAAATAACAAGGAAGATATGACAGATTTTATTTTATTGGGGTAAATTTGATTTAGTTATTATTTATTAGATTTAATTTTAATAGAATTTGATATGATTGATATCTTATTGATGTAGGACAATGTAAGGAATCTCTTACACTAAATATGATGTAGGGCAATGCGAGAAATAGCTCTGTACTAAATTTGATATAGGATAGCAGAGATTTGATTTAGTTATTATATCATTTTTTTATTAGATCTGATTTTATTAGAATTTGATAGGATTGATATCTTATTTTAAATATCAAATCTTTTAATTTAGATATTATTTTATCCTATATATGGATTTTTATTTCTATTCCAAGTAAGATGTTTAGATGCATTTTTTAAAAGTTAGAATCGCCATTATGAAGAATCAATTATTCAGCCTTTAAGGGAGAATTCAATTCCACCATTAAGTAAGTGGAATTGTGATTCCATTCTATACTCTTTAATAATTACTATTACAATTAAGTTTTTATTTTCTTACACATTTATTGTTCATAGTAATTACTGGAGATTTTTTTACAAACATCATATCAATTTAATTGCATTTGATGATATATCTAAACAAAAAGAATCAATTTATAAATAAGCTGCTTATTAACATTCCTTCTATTCCAATCAATTCCATTCCAGACAATTCATATGGACAAAACGGGAGACAACTAACGTTCTTCCTTTACTTATATATATTAACAATTTTTCCTTTCTATATTAGACATTTGGCAAGTTAAAAGAAGTTATCGTCTTTAATATATGGTTCTATCTTAGGACAAACTATGCATTTGATATGACACACATGTATTGTATTATCCAATTGGTGACTAAATAAACCAATAATATTTGGATATACAATAATTCATTAAAAAAAAAACCTCTTTATCTTTTCTCAAATACCGTATGCTTTCCTTACCTTAAAAATGCCTGCCATCATGTTGCTCGCCAAAGTAATATATATACAAGAACTAATGACTCAACCACATTCAATATATATATAAGTACGTTTTCTTTATTCATTGTTTGGGTGAAGTTATATATAAATATGTATGATTTAAAATAAATTGTTTTTATCATTCTAACACTATCAAATTTCTCAAAAGATCCAACACATTAAATATGGATATGATTCTCTATCTGTAATGCACGTTTTAATAATCAATTTATTTGATACATGACGTAACATCATATCTCAAGCTAGCTCATTTGTTTGAAATATGGAAGGCTAAATTAGATGGCATTGATTGAACACGGCATTCTCTTACACTAAATATGATGTAGGGCAATGTGAGAAATAGCTCTGTACTAAATTTGATATAGGATAGCAGAGATTTGATTTAGTTGTTATATCTTTTTATTATTAGATCTGATTTTATTAAATTTGATAGGATTGATATGATTGATATCTTATTGATGTAGGACAATGTAAGGAATAGCTCTTACACTAAATATGATGTAGGGCAATGTGCTATATATATATATATTTATTTACTTACTATAGGTAAAAGATTCATCAAAGTGCATGACAAGGAGCATCAATGTTTAACTACTCCACATAAATATCTCTCTTTCCACTCATTTAAAAGGCATGTGGACGATAATATAAACTAAACTAATGAAAACCTAGGAATACTTTATGCAATCATTGTCATGTTCATCATAGGAGAAAGACTAGAAAGTGTGCTAATATTTAGCTAAAAGGAAATTTCTTTCTTTCTTAATTTTGATCTCACTTGTATGAATTCATCCAAATAATTTTCTCACCTAACTTTGGAACTGCATATTGAAGTTGCTACACAATCCTTGCAACTACACTATCTGATGCATGTTTAAGATAAGTGTACTAGAGTGTTAATTATTGATTACAATGACTTTATTCATTTTATTAAACAATATTTTCAATCTTATAATTCTATTTTTCTATAGGTTCTCTTACAATATATGGAAAAATTGGATGAGTGACATCGGAAGTGAAGAGTACCAACGAGGTGTAGAATTTTTTGTTGCATACATGCGATTGAAATATGGAGTAAACACGGAGTTAAATTGTCCATGTAGGAGATGTTTAAATCACAATTTGTACAATGTGAATGTGATTAGAGCACACTTGCTTGTAGATGGTGTAGACATAAATTACAATTGTTGGATATATCATGGTGAGAAGCCGACTGTTGAATTGCCTAATGGATGTCGTGGTAGAATTCGTCATGTGAGAGTGAAATGAGACCCATTGTGGAGGAGTACGATGTGGCAAATGATGATGAAATTGATGGATTTGATGAGATGCTTGATGATTTAGGGGCATTTGTTGCCAATCAAGAGGAAGATTCATGCGCTGGGGATGGCTTCAATATTCCGATGGATTTTTTAGATGGATTAAGAGCTGATTCACATCAAGAGCTCTATCCCGGGTGTAAGTTTTCAAAGTTCTCCTTTATTGTGAAGCTTCTCCACTTGAAAGTATATAATAAGTGGACGAATAAGTCATTTGATATGCTGCTACAACTTTTGCATGATGTGATACCTAATGGAGAATCTCTTCCCAAGTCATACTATCATGCAAACAAGTACTTAATGGGGTTAGGTATGGGTTATCATTGTATTCATGCATGTAAATATGATTGTTGTTTATTCTGGGGTAGCAACAAGCATCTTACCAATTGCCCTACTTGTGGTACTTCTAGATATAAGATATCCACGGGGTCTAAGAAGCCCATTCCTCATAAGGTTCTACGTTACTTTCCAGTAAAACCAAGGTTGCAACCTTTTCATAAATCAAAGATTGCTCAAAAAATGCGTTGGCATAAAGATGAACATAAGAGACAAGAAAACATGATGGGTCATCCAGCAGATGGGTTGTCTTGGATTAATTTTGACATTGAATATCCAGAGTTTGCAAAGGATAGTCGTAATGTGCGGCTAGGGTTAGCCAGTGATGGTTTTAATCCATTTGGTACCATGAGCCAGTCATATAGCATGTGGCCTGTGGTGCTCCTTACATATAACTTACCACCATGGATGTGCATGAAGAAAGAGTATTTCATGATGCCGTTGTTAATCCCAGGGCCCAAAGCCCCGGGAAGGAAATCGACGTCTACATGCAACCTTTAATCGATGAGTTGAATGATCTTTGGGTCAATGGACTATGGACATACGATGCGTACTCGAAGTCATCTTTTAAAATGCATGCTGCATTGATGTGGACCATCAATGACTTTCCAGCATATGGGAATTTGTCTGGTGGAGCACAAAAGGATACAGTGCTTGTCCCGTATGCGAAGACCAAACACCATCAATAAGACTTAATAGCAAGATTGGCTATGTTACACATAGGATGTGGTTGCCAATGGAACATAGGTGGAGACGTAGCTTAAAATTTGATGGAATGCGTGATAACCGTGAAGCTCCTGAACTATATTCTGGTGAAGACATTCTTCACCAATTACACACGATGACAGATGTGGGTATGGGAAAGCATCCAGGGAATGCTAAAAGAGTCCGTTGTTCACGGATTCAACTGGAATAAAAAGTCCATATTCTTTCAATTGCCATATTGGTCAAAATTAAAGCTTAGACATAATCTTGATGTCATGCACATTGAGAAGAATATTTGTGAGAATATAGTTCACACAATGCTTAGGGTTGAAGGGAAAACAAAAGACACTTATAAAGCTAGGCTTGATCTAGAGGAGCTTGGTATTCGGAAGGAGCTACATCTACTAAAGCTGATGGAAAGTATTCAATGCCTTGTGCAAGTTATGCATTGAGTAATTCTGAAAGGAAATTATTTTGTCAATTTCTGAGGAATGTTAGATTACCTGATGGTTATGCATCACACATTGGTAAGTGTGTGGACAATTCATGCTCAAAGCTTTCGGGTATGAAGAGCCATGATTGCCATGTGTTGCTTCAAAGGCTATTACCTATAGGTATTCGTGGCTTATTGCCTAAAGATGTCACACAACCATATCCGAGCTTGGAACCTTTTTTGAGAGATTGTGTCGACGCACGTTGAATGTTGAAGAGTTACAAAAGATGCAAAGCGACATTGTCACAATATTGTGCAAGCTAGAGCTAATCTTTCCACCTGCCTTTTTTGATGTTATGGTGCATCTAGCTATCCACTTACCTCAAGAGGCCCTAATGGCTGGACTGTTGCTTACCGTTGGATGTATCCTATTGAAAGGTACAATGTGGAGACAATATATTTATCTTTATGTTACTGTTTGATTTTTTTTCTATCTTAATGGAGATTTTACATTGTAGGTACTTAGGCTCCCTAAAGCAATTTGTTCGAAATAGAGCTTATCCAGAAGGTTCAATGCTGAAGCTTATGTTGTACATGAGTGTTTGACCTGGTGCTCACTTCACTTAGAGGATATGGAGACAATATTTAATCGTCCAGATAGGAACCACGATTCTTTAGAAGATGGTGGTTTGGATATCTTTACAAATAGAGTTGGATTTATTTCTCCACCTACATATGTGGTATTAACAGATGAAGAGATTGAAATTGCTAAATGGTACATTATGAACAATTGTCAAGAGATGCAACCTTATCTAGTGTATGTGTTAGTCAGCAAACCATTTTTTATTACGTTAGTAATCTATTAAGATATGTGTGTATTCCTTAAGCAAAGTGCAATTTGTTGTTGCAGTGAACATAAAGATATTTTGCGCTCACAATATGGTGATGACATAGATGAGCGCCAAAAGAATTTGGTCTATGGTTTATGAATAAGGTAAATATAATAAACGAACTCCACGTGTACTTACATACACTATAATTAAAGGAGGTATAACAAAATATAATTGATGTTCTATTTTAATTGTCATTACTGCAGATGAGTATGTTCTATGATAGTGATGACTTGGTCATCAGTGCATTATATGCATTATCACTAGGACCCGATTCATGTTTCAAGAGATACAACAAGTTGATATATAATGGCGTGCGATTTCATACATCAGAATTTGATGATAGGAAGAAGACTCAGAATAGTGGAGTGCTTGTAGAGGGAAATCAAGGAGACATGGAAGTTGAATTTTATGGCGTATTGTCAGATATATACGAGTTTACTTACGTTAGAAACAAAAGAGTGATCTTATTTAAATGCAAGTGGTGGGACACTAACATGCGAAATGTTCGAGTTGATGACAACTTTAAATGCATTAAGATTACTCGTACTTGGTATGAAAATGACCCATATGTGCTGGCATCACAAGCTAAGCAAATATTTTATGTTGAGGACATGAAGCTAGGATCTGAATGGCGTGTAGTGCAACAGTTTGAGCATCGCCACATATATAATATAGAATCGCTAGAAGGTGATGCAAATTTATTAACTGATGTGGAAGCTCGTTTAGCAGATGAGATCTTAGATGGACATTTCATAATAAATGGTGACGGAGGAAATGAGCAACATCTGGTAATCGATTGTGATGTTGATGTGCTATTGAGGGTTGATGTAGGTCATGAGATTGTTGATGGGGATGTTATTGAAAGAACAGTTCAAGCATCTGAACAAGTAGGGCATGATGCTGTTATTGAATGTAGTGAAGATGAGGATGAAAATGAGGAAATGGATGACACACTGGTGGATTATGATAGCAGCGATGAAAATTGTAAGGATATAGGTTTTTTTTTTTCTCTTTTTCCTTTTTAAAAACTCTGCCCACTTGCATTTATACAGTCAATTTTTTTTTTCTTTTAAGTGTATGCTAATTTCATCAGCTTTTACATGTTGAATGACGAGTTGCGAAGTTGTTATGTTGTCTATTTTTCTATTACTAACTAATACCTCTTTTCTTTGACTGTAGGATTGCAATGGCTGGTGGTCAAAGGAATGTTCAAAGGAGGGGAGGGAAAGCTAAATGGGATGCCCGTCTACCCATTCGCGATGAGTCGGATTCTCACCGTTCTGAGGATGATATGCGCCAATCACCACTAAACAACCATCCATCTAATCCTTTGATAAACTCCTCAGGTATTCCATCTAAGCATATCATTAAAGTAGAATAAGTTTGTTTAAATTGTAATACACATTGCTCCTTTTTTATACTATAGCAAATGAAACTCCACCTGGTCAAGGTATTAACAGTACACAAGCATATGCATCCATGGGGGGCAACAATTCAGCTAATCGTACCCACACCTTAGGTAAGTTTTCAATCCAACTGCATTAGATTGATAATCAACTAGCTTGGGCAGTAGCTAATTCTTTAGCTATGAAACCACTTGTCATTGCCTATTGCACTCTTTTAATTATTTTTTTTTCATTTGGATTAATGAAAAATATTAAAAACCAACCAACAAAAACTTCCATGTGAACTTTGAAAACCCCTATAACATAAGGGTTCTTTTTTTATATGAGTCATTTCAGTCAATTCTAGCTACCGTTGTTATTTTACCTAAAAGAGTAATAATTTTTTTTTCTCTCAATAAACTTAGTTTAAAAGAATGATTTTTATGAACTTGGGATAGAGCTATGGAATTTCAAGTCTCTACTCCGTAAATTCTATATGGTATTATTTTGAGTTCACTTGTTTATTAAAATACAGCAAATGACACTCCATGCGGTCAACATGTCAACAATAGTCAAGCATATGCATCCTCGGTGGGCAACAATTCAGCTAATCATATCCACGCTCCATGTAAGTTTTCCATGCAATTATATACACCATAATGAAATACCATGGCATTAGCTAATTATGTAAATATGAGCTTTAGTTGCATATACTAAATCAAAGTAACATGCAACAATGATTATAAAAGCTTGAATCAGGTGCAAGAACTTCTCTTTAGCGGAAATCTAAGAAATAAATAAATTTTATTATAATCTTGATTTGGGGTTTTTTATTTGATTGCCTGAAACATGGTGATTTTATAGGAATCGACTGCAAAAGTCAATTATATTTGTAGTGGTCTATCATAACGTGGTATTTTTGTTCCAATATGGTACTTTTAAAGTATTAACTATACTTTTTTTAGTTCCAACTTTGTCAAATATGGTATTTTTGTCTTAATATAGTATAATATCAAGATTCCATTTATGGAATACTGCAAATAATCCACCATTTATGTAAAGAAAAGATTAACAGAACATTATATGTCATGTTTTATATACATATAGCAAATCATATGATATTGAAAGTGTATGTGTTAAAATTTTACAAATACTTCACATGCAACATGTAAATACCCAAAAAAATAAAAAAAAAAAACCAAATAGACAATGTGGAACAGAATGTATGTGGGTGTGTGTGTGTAATGGATGTCCTTCCAAAAGCACTTATTTTCATTGCTATATAAATTCTCATAATACACATATATTTGATCTACCCCGGTGGTATATAGTGCTATTTATTTGGATTTTCCTTTGTGCTCTCAAGCTTCATAAGTCTGCCTTCCATTTCACTAGTGAACTCAACATGGTAAGATGAGTAACATATGTCATACAAATAGTATTGTGTAACATGTCATATAATTCTTACACGAGAATAATATTGTGTGACATATCATAAACTGCAGCAAATGACGCTCCACGTGGTCCAGATGTCAATAATTGTCAAGCATATGCATCCTCACAGGACAACAATCTAGCTAACCATACTCAATCTGTAGGTACGATTTTAAACACTCATTTTTAATAATACAAAGCTTCAAGCAAGATAAGTAAAATAATATAATGTACTTATGCCTTAATATATATGTACACATGCATTCCCCGTTGTTGCCTTTTTTTCATCTTGTATTTATTTCCTTCTTTTGTATTTTTATTTCCTTACAATTTATTGAAAGTGCAAGTGAAAACTCATTTCTTCTCATATATTTATAGCAACTGAGAGCTCAACAAGATCTACTACTAAACGAGGTGCATATCGTGGTCAAGCACTTGAGCGGGAGCATATGAAGCGAAAGGGAAAAATGTTGATTGAGTTTACTGCTTCTGGAGGACGTCCAATAACACCAAACCAATCCTCAAAATTAGCATCTGAGATAGGAAAGGCTTGTAGGGACTTGTTACCTCTTTATGGTGAAGATTGGAGAAAGTTATCTAGGGTAGACAAACAACGAGCTTGGGAGAGAGTTAAGGTAAATACGGTTAAAACTTTATTTTCATATTACTTACTTTTTATGTAAAGTGACTAACTATTTTGTCATCTTGGCTGATATGGTTGATGTAGAGTCGGTTGAATGTTGATGATGTAATGAAAAATGAGGACAAATTTGCTTCAGCTAACACATGGATGGGAGTCTCCTTAGAAATCATCGAAGTAAAACTAAGAAGAGATGGTTAAAGATTGGTAATGTAGCAAGACCTAAAGGATCGAATGATGATGATTGGAAGAGAGGGTAATTTCACAATCCAACCAACCATCCAACAAGGTAAATTCGACCTACAAATGTTTCTTAGGATTTTAGTTATTAACTTCATAAATATGTAATCATTTTGGGTGAGTAGAGGACGAAATCGATGATTGGGAGAGATGCACGCAGTCGTGTGAAGTACTTGCATAGGTCTGGCTCTCGATCATTTGAGAGTAGAAGGAATGAGCATGTAAGTACCTACTCAATTACTTTCTAACATGTAATGGTAATATCAATCAAGTGTTTAACATTTTCCATACATATTTATGTACATAGATTAATCAAAATCGTCAACCACCCAATGTTATCGAGTTCTTTAAGCTAACTCGCTATTGTGAACCGAGGCCCAGCGGTACTGGTGGTTGGGTTTCGCAACAAGCTGCTGAAGATTATGCAAGTGTTTAGCTTAACTTTTATTTTAAACATGTTATGAAATAAGCAACATGATGTGAATGTTGTGTTTGGGTTGTTTTAATGCAGGAGAAGATGGTGAAAATATATGAGGAATCCCAGTCTTCTAACAAGCTAGAGACTCCGGAGGAGATTGTTGATAGATTTATGAATGCAAGTAATAGATCCGACTACCATCCTGGAAGAGGATATGGACCACCATCTATTGGGAAATCATCCCGGAGACAGAGTGAAATAAATGAATTGAAGGCTACATTGCAAGAGGAAAGAAGCTTACGTCAGCAACAAACGCAACAGGTAATCAAACTTTATGGTCCATTTAATGTTGATTTTATGAAATTAAGATTGTCTAACTATTTAATTTCTACTTATTTTTAATTTTTTTTTCCATTTCAACATTTGATTTGTGTAAGTGAAATCATAATTTGCTGTTTATTAGATTCAAAGAATTAAAGAACAATATGAGAAGATTTAAGTGAACCCCTCTTTATGTTGTTTCTTCATGCATTCTTATATAAATTTATGCTTTTTTAACCCCTCATGAATTATGATTCATTTTGGTTAACTCCATAATGTAATCCTAGAAGTTTGCTGGTAGGATATAAGCTGGAAGTGGAAAATTTTGCTTTGCCTTTGACTATTGCTATTTTATTTATTGTGTTCTTAATGTATAATAGTGGATGAAGTATGGAACTGTTTTTTCTTTTTTTTTTTTTGCGAAGTACAAATTCAAATATTGTAGAATTTGGTGTAGTGTGGGTTTCTGTGGTGGAGTAAGGCGAATGAGCTCTGTTGTGTATTGTTTGAGCTCTATTTAAGTTGTATATAAGTGTACTTGTTTTGCATCTGGGGTTGAAAAGGAAAAGGATATGGCAGAGTTAAGAAACACGAGTCTAACTCATGACTTGGTATATTGTGCCTGAACATGAAATTGTGAACCCAACTCACCATTATTATTAAGATACACAAGAAATCATGAGATAGACACACAATTCTTTCTCCTATTTCCAATTTTGGTATTTCTGAAGTTATTTTCCATAAGTGCAGATTTTGGAATTCTCTTTTCTTTTTTTCCCTTCTCATTTCTTGTAATCTCATCAATTAATAACTGAATATATTGATGATGATGGAAGGGTATTTAGTTTACTCTATAATAGATTGCCTAACTTGATTAAAGGAAAAGAAAAGAGAGTTCATGCTCAAGTATCCACATTTCATGTCAATTCTCATGTCTACTTACCTATATGTATTTGTATAAAGGTGTATCTCAAGATGTTCATATGTGAAGTCTTCCTTCCAATGGGCTTGTTCTTTATTATTATGTTTGGTTCTTTTTCATGACGACATTGTATTACAACCTAAGGTTATTAAATTTATAAAGGTTGCAAGCTTTAGAGTTGTGTTGATGGTGGAACCAATTTTCGTCTCTCAGAATGATTTCTTTTATTTACATGTATCTTTGACAAAAATTTTGCAAAATTGTGGTAGTCAACACATAGATGGAGAATACCAATCACACGGATTGGAAGTGTAATTGTTGAGTTTTTTTTATTCTATTTTCTTGAATTGAATTTGCTATTCAATGGTGTTTCCAGCTTGATAAATTAACTCAACTTGTACAACAACTTGTCTCAAGTTTTCCTAGTAGTTCAGGTTAGGTGTCATTAATCTTTTCTTATAATCTCATTTATGTTTTTTTTTTAATCATTCAGTAATTATATTTATATGTTGTGTGACAGCAATTCCAAATCAAGGAGATCCTTCATCAAGTGCATGAGAGCCTTCGCCAAATCCATCAAACAGTGATGATAGTGAGGAAGGAAATTGAAGACTCTGTTTTGTCTTTTTGTTTTTTGTTTTTTTGTCAATTGAACCATTTGAAATGAAATGGTCAAATGTGGCGAAGTGTACACATGCTCATTTTTATATATTTTGGAGCTTGTTGTTTTTGTTTTTTTGTCGTTTGAACCATTTGAAATGAAATGGTCAAATGTGGCGAAGTGTACACATGCTCATTTTTATATATTTTGGAGCTTGTTCATATGTTCCTTTCAAGGACACTAAACAAATTCAATGTTGTCTTCTTTCTTTATTATGATTAAAGATCTTGGTGATCTTTAAGGTTTATCTATGTTATTGGAACTTATTATATATCTAGGGCATTGTCATAAATAAATTACATGTCTAGAAGCTATAATAAAGCTATGAATTATATTATTATCGAACATGTTTTATATGACTAATTGTGCATATAATGTGCGATAAGCAGGTATATTTTGGCAAATCAAATTGAGCTAAATCGGAATGCTCATCCCTTCTCAAATGGAATAGCCATGTGTAAATAATGTCGATTTAAATAAATAGCTATGTTTAAAAATTACAATCTTGAATGAATATTTGTGTAGACGTCACTAATATATTTGATTAGCCACGTTTAAACCAAGGGAAATAGGAGAATTGCCACGTTAACACATCGCGACTTTATTCTAATAATTTTATGTAAAGGTTATTCAACCTATATATGGCCACGTTTAAACGTTGTCAATTCAGTAATTTATCCACGTATAAACATCGCTAATAAAAATATTTAGTCATGTGTAAACGTCGTTGATCCTAAATTTTACTACCTATTTTTTTGGGCGGGATATCAATTACTTACATTTAACCATGTATAAGTGTGACCAATACGTGACAATAGGCCATGTGTAAACGTTGCCTAATGAAGGCCTTTTGGCGCCTAAATTTATACTAGCGACGTTTCAATTTTTGACGTAACCTGTTTAATTTGCAACGCACCTATTGCGACGTCTATAGGCCACGTGTATTAAACGTAACTATAACTTGTTAGTCACGTTTAATTCATGTTTAGCCACGTTTATTAAACGTGATTAAATGCTCATTTTTTTTATAGTGACATGAATCCCATTATCTTTGTTTTATTAAGGCGAGTACAAGTCCAAATAACTTTTAAAAGGTTACTTTGACTAAACTATAGCTATGGTCATATGATATTCTCTCTATGATTATTATATTTGCTTATGCTTGTAGATTAGTTGCACCTAAAAAAATATTATATGATTTGGTTTGCTTAGAGATCAAGTGGTATGTATGTGTTTGATATTGCATGGTGATGCGATGATGTACTTTAATCAATGATAACACCTTACTTGCCACATTTAGTGTAATACTTTAAGTATCAGGTATATATATTCGATGATTACCATGAATGAACATTAGAACTTTATGACTTAAATACTATAAAATGAACAATGCATTGTTAGAGGGTCATTAACACCATATGATGGATTGGGTAGGCCAAGATTGGGGGTATTGTGTTACCATAAGTCCTGCTCTTTGTACTGTAAACTACCTTGCCCAGGAGGTATAACCCACAGAGTGAAAAATTTGTCGACTGTCATTGCTAAAGGCATGGGATGTACATGCTCACCCATCTTGGTATTGATGAGCTTGGTTTAGAATAGTGGTTATTGGATATCTCTTTGTAATATTGTATTCATTAAAACCTATTTGTGTCTTGTTGAGTCGGATCTTCATGACACTCAAGCCTTTTATAAAGTATTCTGTTGAGCTCACTCAAGTTGCATAGAGTTAGTTCTCCATGGCACTTAGGGCTTTAGCTCTCAGTGAATTTTTTCACGTATTGTGTTGATTGGGATTTTATGGGTATGCGGTCATGAGAAGAAGGTGTATGGAGCTTATGTGTAATTAATCGACTTCATAACTCTTCTCATAGGTAGCATAAATCCATTTTATGTCTAATTTATAGTTAATTGTATGTATATTGTTGTATCCATGTGTTTGACCCATGCGTAGCATATGGGCGTTAAATAACTTGATTGAAACCTTGCTTGAATGATACAATGGGTAGATAGTTTTACTAAGTTAGATGTGATGTACTTACCAACATTTTACTCTTGTAGCTTATTTAAAGTTGGAATGGGTTTGGATTTCAAGTACAAAGCGTATCGAAGATCAATTCTCGTAAGATAGGTAATAGATTAGGAGACCAATATGCTAAATTTAGTTGAAAAAGGAAATTTAAAACTCTTATAACCTTTATCTCACCTTTAGTAGTTTTAGTTAAGACTAATGTACAAATACTACCACAACTTGACCTAGATATACAATTAATTACCTGAACTTTTAATTAACCACAACGAACTTCATTAGCTTTGTTAGATGATGTGGCATTAAGAAAAAAAAAACATCATTTACCATGTCTAATGAACCAAAGCACAAGGCCATCAAATTATAGGCATCTCCCCGTAGCTTAATATAATATTAAACATTTCAATAATGGCCTCTCTACTTTTTTCTTATATACAAAATAATGTCTTCAAAAACTGACCATGTGGGACAGCAGGCTCTTCAACTTCATCTTCTTCACCAAATCCTATTGAAACTCTCTCTCCTTTTAACCTCTCTTCTCCACCTTTAAGCTCTCACCAAATAGGCTTATTCCTTAAGCTACTCTTTTCTTCTTCTTCTTCTTCTTCTTCTTCTTCTTCTTCTTCTTCTCTCTCTCCCTCTTTCTCTCTCTCTCTACATATATATGTGCACATTCTCTAAATAATTAGATATTAAATTATCAGTACTACACACTACTATGTTTAACCATAAGGCATGAAATTTAACAGGAGATTCTCGTTGACTTATTAGTAGTGCTGGGTCAATACCTAGGCTTCCCCATGGTGGTATGTTGTAGCTCTCACAATGAGCTTGATGCCGTTTGTTGTGTCGTCTCCAATCTCCCTTTCGTTTCACTGACTTCTTTAGTATACACGTAATTATTATCAATGTATTCTGATTATATATTCCTATAATAAATTTCACTATAATAATTAAGTGATTAGTATAATGTATGTGTACATAGTTGTCTTAAGCACCGCATAGGATGGGTTCTATAAAGAGTAGTCTTGGATGGCTTCTATGAGATTTTGTGGTGGTCTGATGATTTTGTGATAATAGCAATTTTTTTTTCAATAAAGGACAACAATTTACTGTTAGAAGTTTTTTCTAGAAAAAGAAAATAAAAAAGAGGTTTTGTGGGAATCATTTGTGCTAATTAATCTCTTTTTATCGCTGAAGATGTTTTCCTCAAAAGAAAACAAAGTTACATTTGAATATTTTTTGTTTTTTGACATTACAACAACCTGGTTGAAGTAGAAAAGGGCTTTTGTTTTAGAGAGATTTCAACAATCCATGGTAAGATGGAATCAAAGTTGAGTTAGTCATTGTGAAGACAATAAGGAACAAGTTGAAGAAGGTGAAAAGAAGTCTTGTGTTATCTTTTCTCTTTAACAAAATGGATGACAATCCATCCGTTGTCCCACATGGTGAATTCTTGAAGACATAATTCTTTATATAAGAAAAAAAAATCGAAGAGCCTGTTATTGGAGTGACTAATATCATATTAAGTTATAAGAGTGATGCCCATAATTCGATGGGCCTTGTGATTAGGCTTATTAGATGTAGTTAATGATGTTTTTTGCCCAAGAATAATAATCAAGGTATAATAAATAAAATAATAATTAACATGAGAAAATTAAAATAAGATAATAATATTAATATGCAAAGCAGACATGTGTCATGCTTAGATTAGATGAGAGTGCCACATCATTTAACGAAGCTAACATAGTTACCTCAGGTAGAGTTTACACACGTCATGAAAAGTTGAATTATATGTGACATTACTGATGAAAAGTTAAGGTAATCAAATGCATATATAGGTAAAGTTGTGGTAGTGTTTGTGACATCAACCTTTTTAATTAATAGTTGTGGACTTCTCTTTTGGATTCAAGTTTACCTTGTATTGTGTTTCGGTAAGATATCCAATTTTCTGCGGTTCTAGCACACTATGGAGTATTGATCTTGTTGACTAATTTCTTAATAATTGAATATATGAATATTGCAATGAGCAAAAAATGAATGGGAGTCTTGCAAATTTGGACTTATAAGGCTGTCTTTATGTTGAAGATATACACGTGATATGATGACTTTAAAGTAATACTTATAACCAATCTCATGACTTTTATATCTTTCTTATTATTCGCAAAAGGTATAGAAGGTGCTATGGTATATAAATCATTTCTTAAGTAACAACTCCTTATCTCTATAACTAATCCGATACTATGTCCTCATGGTCAATCTCACATGACATTTACCAACAACTAAGTCCAATTACAAATCCCATTGTAGTTCTTATCACCACAACCTTCTCACACTTTGTATTCCTAAACTTAACTAGCAAACAATTAGGCATTCAAAGACTCCTCAAAACATTTCATTGAGATTCCTAAGTTCCATTATTACCTCGTATGAATCAATGAACCACAATTCGTTAAATATTCTCCATACAAGACAAATCTCCACATGCTCAATTTCCATTCATTCCCATAATTTCGAGTTCTCCACTAATTCATTTAACTGATTCACATATCAAGCATCCACAAATCATCTTTCATCATTCATCATAGAAATAATAATCAACATCAAGTGCATATGTTGAACCTTATTCCTCATTTAAGCATGTAGTTGAACCAATCCAGACATTTAGCTCTTTTAGGGTGCTAACAACTCCAATCAAAACCTCAATTTTGTAGATCCTCTCATGTAATCATCCATGTATAATTCATAATATCAAATCATTATTTAATCATTTAGATTGTCGTACACCACCATTAGATCCATGTAATTCAGTGATGCAGGAAATTTATTGATCAATCCAATTCTCATTGTTATCAAATGTCACGTTTCGTTTTTATTTCTTCATAACACATTCAGAAAGAATGAACCATCCCAAAAGAAGTAAAACTTTCATCTCATTTAATTCATCCCACTCATAGTCTATAAGCTACAGTCATTTTTTGTAATAACAACCCATTAGTTAAACATTGTGTAACATCTCTTAAACAACTAATATGCCTAAGTTTGGAGCTCTAAACTTGATTTCAACAACTTCTTCATAAAGCCTATTAATCTAATCACATTCACTTCCACCACCTCACATCTCTATCATCTATAATCGATCTTCTCAGTCAATTTATTTAACAAATTATTCACTAAATTAACAACCACACTTGAAGTTTTTTCTAGCTTCTATTTTATTCAAACATTCAAGTAAATGTTCACATTTCAAGCCAATTCAACAACATCAACTCATTTGAAAAGATATATGACAATCACAAACATGTCAATTCAAAACAATAATATACTCAATCTAGTTTCAAGTTCTATTTTCATAATATAATAAAGTACAAAAAAATAAATAATTAAGTACTTAGTAAAGTTGTTAGTTATTTAGTCCATATTCATTTTAGGGTTTTTAATATAAGCCAATAAATCAAGCAGTTAAAACAAACTAAAGCACCCAACCCTCTCTCGCTCTCACCATCCTAAGTTTCATGCCTTAATAATACCTCTTAAAATTGTCAAGTGCCAAATGCACAAGACTTATAAGTTTTGCTATGTGTGTTACGTCAAGTAATGCATGCAAGACATCATTTAGCTAGGACGTTCTTATTCAAATTTTAACTAAAAATTGTAATTAGATTTTATAAAAAATTTGACAAAGTGTCGTCTATTTTTCCATGATATGAGCTATTTCAAGATCTATAAAAGGGACATGTTTAAGTTATAGATTTCATAAAATATACTTATTGCAAATAAAATAGTAGTTATTTTTCTTTTCTTGTACTATGGATTTCTTTAGAATTTTATTTAAAATTTTTAATATGTTCATTTTAGTTAAATGATACTAAAATCCCATTGTCTAATAACCTTATCAAGTGGATTTAAGGATTCAATACTGTAAAGACTCGACCCACTAAATCCCGAGATTTAGAGTACCGAGTCCCCAACCACATATAACGTTTTCACATTACATGTAAGATTGTCCTAAAACTAACAGTTTCTGAGAATTGTTTGATCAAATCTACTAAAACTTTATAAACAACCTTTAACTGAACAAGATTGCTAACAAAAGCAATATATATATATATATATACACATCACATGTACAAAACTTAGTGTCAGTACAAGATACTACAAAAATTACAAGTTTTCTTAGTATAAAAAGTAACCCTAAGAGATCTTAAGGTCATTACATATTAGGCTTATCTATCAAACCTTCTATACAGAGAATTTTGCTTTTAAACAAAAGCTTCTCCAAAAGCCAAGAGTATTCGAGTCCTATTCGTCCTACTCATCCATGAATTTCTTAAAATCTGACCCGTAACCCAAATCATCATATAACTCGTCTTCATTACCTGCAAAGCAGCAAAAGTGAGCCAATGGCCCAGTACACAATAACAAAATACAAGAACAATTTATCAAGCAAACTTAAATCAAATGGAATGCATCAATGAATCAAGTTATTATCTTATTAAGTTTTCTTTTACAGAACAACAGGAGGGTATTCAAACCTCAGGATCACGCTCTGGGAATTTAGGTTTCCTGAGTAACAGCAGCTGCTCAGAGGGTTGATATAAGCAGTCCGAATACTTATATCTCCTATATCTATTCCATAAAGAAAATAGTTTCATTTAGGGTTCAAAAGTCGTTACTCGATTCTACTTAAACTCAATCCACAACATGACTCTAGTTCACAAGTTTCCATAAACTTTGAACTAAACCATGGTATTTCTCTCTAAGTTTAACCAAACGTTACTCGGATACTATTCCCCCCATCAGCTACCCACTTAACCAAAATGAATAGCTATTGCATCATGGTAATGTCATTGCATCATGACTTAGGTTAAGTGCCTAACTAACATGTCATTGCATCATGACAGATTTGCTGCTCCTCGGACCAGATTAAACAGCGTAATAGATATCCAATTCATCAAAGCATTTAGCCGAATTGAATTAAATCAATTTAAGAATGCCTAGTCCTAGCATACAACAAACAAGCTATTGCGTACCTGAACCTGATAGTATATCACTATATTTACTCGGAGAGGAACTAACTAAAGAACCTTTAACTGAAATAGGAGTATCAAAACAATCAATAATTGAATGTAGAATTCACACACACATACACACACACACACATATATATATCACAATCCTAGGTTAACTATACAAGGAGATTCAATAAGTTTAGTATATAGTTTTAATATCTAATTCATGCATAAAACATGTTTATCTAGCTTATATATTCATTAGAAGATCATATAAGAAGTAAAAATTGAAGATTGAAGAAGTTTGAATTTGAAAAACGCAGGAGATATGCGGCCTTCCTACGCTGGCAAAATTTGAATGAATGCCGGCAGCATGAAAAATATACGCCGGCGGCTTTGTTCCCAGCATTAAATATTTTGATTCTGTTCGCATCCAACACTACCCATACGCCGGCTGTGTTGAATCCCTAATGGCCGGTGTACACTTTGAAAAATAAAACACCTGCAAAGTTTTCTTGTAAAAACCGGCGGCGTTCAAAGCAGCTTTAAAAAAATCGATTCTGTTCACGTTCAACACCGCCTCTACGCCGGTGGTGTTGAAGTGCCAGATGTCGACGTACGTTAAAAAACAAACCTATTCGAAAAGAGTTCATTTCCCCTGTTTTGTACTTTGCAAATTCCTAACTTACAACACTTTTAATCCTTCTTCAAGTTCATTTTTAGCTTCATATACTACCTCTCATTCACACTAATCAAGCCTAGCAACTTTGAACATTAAAACAACACATTAAACCACTTCAATCATATCAAATTCTATCCCATTCATCCTCAACTTCAACTACTTAAATCAACATTACTCCTTCCCAGCACTTCTTATAAATACTACAACACATAAACAAGTTCACACAATAACAAAACACAATCCAACCCATATTAATGCATAAACCATACAACTCAAAAGACATTAAACTCATTCTACCATAGAATTCACATATATACTATAAGAAAGGAAATAAAACAAAAATCTATACTTGTATTAATTTACATGAGTGAGCCTTAGCTTTGAGAGATTTTTGATTCAATGAACTTGGTATTAGTCTTTGGTTTAGGGCTTGTAGTTTGTAGGAAAGGAAAAGAGAAAAGGAAAGAAAGAAGAGGGAAATTCGTATGGAAATGGAGGGCCGCCAAAAGAGGTCTTAATTAAGCAAATTTTTGGCTCATTATTATCTTAAATTTGACTTTTGAGGCATATAAGACTTTGGGTTGAATTTGGTTTAATTTGGAGCTCATTTGGGTGTAATTTAGGCATGAAAATAGGCTTAATTTTGAAAAATTTCTGTCAACAATTCCTTAGACAATTCAAAAGTTGATTTTATAAATTTAAACATAACACAAACATATTAATACATAAAAGACACAAATATTAATTATACTATACACACATTAATATGTATAAAACAATAACATTAATTTCATTATACATGCAAAATAACACATGTGTAATGTTCAAGATATACTAACTTAAACACATTTAACCTATTACCAACTCATCTACTCCAATATTAATATTACCATACATGACTCTCATAATTCAACATGCTCATAAAGTTCAATAATTAAGATAAATAAAACATATACATGGAAATTAGATGAAAATTAAAGTTAGGTAATTTCAAATACAATCAAGCACGCCTGATTTCATTGGGTTTATGGGTTTTGTAAACTTTAATGAAGAAAATTCATTGTAAGGTGTTTCTAAACCTTGTTTTATTATTTTAATTACTTGATTGTGCCATGAAAATGATATTATTAAAATTTTTGTGGGTAATGCATTGATGGATTTAATGAATTAAATTGTTTTGATATTGATTTGTGATTATTTAGATATGTAATTATTATTGTTCATTATCTATTTAGTTTGCATTGGACTTGTAACAATTAGATTGATTAGAATTAGAGATGCTTGGGAGAGATTTGATAACTTAAATGAACACAACTTGGGATTTTGGAAAAAAATCATCATATGGATATATGAATTTTAACAAAACTCGTAAACTCATGCATTTAATGCAGTTGGAAATATGATTTTAGGTCACTTGGCGGTAATCAATTCATAATCCCAACTAGTGTATTAATTTTTGTATGAGCAAATTACTATTTTACCTAATAATTATAGATAAATTACCTTGGCGGGTTATAGAACTTTACTATTCTGGGATATGGGTGGGTTCCGATGAGTTTGGTTAAATCCTTAATAATTAATTTCAATATCAATTCAAGCCATCATTTTAGTTCAAATGAAAACAAAAGGTGTATTTTCCAATTCAATTTTGATCTTACACCCGGAATCCTTACTATTGTTGCTATGACATGTGATTGAATTGTTCAATTATTTAATTAGTTTAATTTTTAATTAAATCAATTTTGATAGCTTAATTTAGGGGAAAATTCAAAATCTAGTATTTAGCATAAGCTCTTTGTGGTTAGATTTGGTTATCACCTGTATTTTTGTTACTATGTACGAACTCAATTCACTGATTGGTGATCTTATGCTCTTAAAAAGAAATTAAAAAAATACAAACATATAAGCTTTAGTGTTGTAAACCCCTAGATTTTACGATGATTTCTGAGTTCAAATCCTAGAATCGGAAGTCCACCGAAAACCCTAGTCAACAAAAACTTATGCAAAAAACCCTAGAGTTTAGATCCGGCAATCTCGATCTCTCAAACCCTAGACAACGGAATTAAGTTAATGGCTTATAATTGTTCGAAATAATATAAGGAAGTATAAAAATATCAGATTCGCCAATTTCTAGTGTTTTTCGAATCTGAACGAGATCGGTTCTTGAAAACCATGCCCAGGAGCATCAGACGATAAAAATATTCTATTTATACTGTTAGACTTGTAATAGTATAAGAAATCCAAAAATCAGTTTCGTAATTTTTGGTAGCTAAAAATTACAGATATCGCAATTATACGTATTTTCTTTACTACTGGTTACTTATTAGTCTTGTTTATTATTCATTGTACTTCTCTACTATCATTACTATTCACCTATCTCTACTTTTCTTACTACCTATTTTATTATCTATATACCTATTTTCTTATTTTTACTTTTCCAATACATCTTATATTAAATAATATATCACATATAATTATTTTTTACAAAATACAAATAAAATCAACTTACTCTCTCTCCTATTCTTTAAGGCCGGTGTGATCTCCCCTCGCTCCCTCTCAATTATTTTTCTTTTCAATTTATTTTATTACACTTAATTTCCCTCCATTCTCAACTATAAATACCTCATCTCCCTCAACTTCTTTCACACCTTCATTTCGTATAACAAAACTCCCCCAAAATCACTCCACAAAACCTTTATCCAAAATTTCTCTCTACTAAAACTCTTTTGCAAAAACTCTTCACAAAATCCCTCTTTACGCACAAACTATTAACCACATGCTACCAACCACATAATACCCCATTCATTGCCACCTTCACACCATACAAATACTTTAGGTAAACTTCTTCTAACCATTTAATTTACCCATGTTACGTAGCTTGGCATGATCATGGTGTTGTTTTGAAACCATATGAGCAGTAAAGCAATAACATGTTCATGTTTCGTTCTTGCACATACAAGAATTCCGATTTATTTATTTTGTTTATTATGATTATATATGTTTTATTATTGTTAATATATTGTTATTATGCTTCTAATCTAACACTATTTATATTATTAAATATATGTATATCTATATTTTTAGAGCCTAATGCTCACACATTCTCTAACTTGCTCTTATTATTGCTTTTTTTTTCTTTTTTGGGACAAAGTCCCAGGATACCTTGTGAAGCTAAGGCTCCCTATACTTGATCGGGTTGCTTTGATGAAGCTAAGGCTCTCAATGCTTGATCGGGTTACATTGATGAAACTAAAGTTCCCAATACTTGATATATTATCTTGCTTACTATTAATTTGCCTCTTATATAGTTTCATCATTTTTCATATTATGCGCTCACGTACATGCATCATCATAATGATCTTATCTCAACAAAAATTTAAACTAGACTTTTCTTTAATAAAGGAAAATGAAACTAAACTCTTTTAATATATATAACCTTATCTCTAAATTAAGATTTTGTTATCAAACACATAGGAAAATTATTTTTCAACTTCTTTTAAAACTCACAAAGATTTTTCTTAAATAACAACAAATGTGATTTCATAAAAGAAATTAACCAACAAAATAAACATTTTCTTTTATAGTAAGCTACATAAAGTTTATCAGAACTTAGTATAAATGTTTTCTTAGTAAAATTTTTTTTTTATAAAAAGTTTACTTATAGGATTTATACTAACTCTATAATAGTAATCAAAAGACAAAACTAGTTTTTTAAGTTAAGATAAAAATCAACCTTCTAATTTATAAACTCACATAGAAAAATAAGGGATTTCCAAGTATCTAAATGATAAACTTATTTTCAAAAGGAAATAAAAAGTATAGGAGTATGATGATTTCAAAAGTAATGAATTTTATCAACAACTTAAAAATAATAATTTCTTTCCAAGAAAAATTGATGACAGACTTAAAGAACCATGTTTTGGAAATAAAATTTATTTTTGAAGAAATTAGAAGATGAGAATATAAGAATAATAAGACTTGTTTAACTTAACCATTTTTCTTTAAAAAGGAAATATATGCAAGCCAAAATCACCATAGGTTATCAACAAATTGATAAAAACTTTGGAAACTTAATTTTTACCACAAAAAGCAAAATTTGTAGAAGATCAAAGTTAAAAAGGGAATTTAATTGTATTGAAAAAGAAATTAGAAAACAAGATAGGAATATACTTGTTTATAATGACCTAGGAAATTATAAAGTTCTCCGAAATTCTCAGAAAAGGATTTGTTAAGTTTAAGTATCAACACCTCTAAGATGAATTATTTTACGAAAAATAATCATTGAGAGAACACCACTAGAATCTTGCATATAAGATGAGTCTATATAAATACTAAAGGATTTTTCAACTATAACATATATATATATATATATATTGCCAAAAGGATTTTAGATTAAAAATGAGTTTGGAAAAAATTGTTTTTCAAAAGCTAGGATTTTCGTTTTGGTTCTATACCGTAAATTTTAGCAACCCAAATGACCTTGTGTATAGGAAATAACCTTAAAAATAGATAGATCTTTTTGAGTAGCTAGAAATCGGTATATTATATGCAAATTCCAAGTTAAAATGAGCAAGTTATAGCCATTTTAAGTTGGAATTTCTCTATATGCGAATTTTGACGAATTTAGTAAAATAAAATTACAAGTTTAAGTAGAACTTCAAAAAATCATTTTTTGGGATTTTCTTGTTTAGGTGAGTGTAGAGGCTTAGTTCCCATGTTATGAGGATTTCTTGGCTAGAAGTATCCACACAAATGGCCAAATGTGTTTATTTTTTATATGTACACTTATGATTTTGCTTGTAAAATAGTGACATTAGAATTAAGAAAAAGATAAAATGGAAAATGCATGTGCTTTACATACTTGGTTGAAATTATGATTAAGTATATCGAGGCGATAATTGTTTATAATAATTTTGATCTAGTGTAAGAATGATTGTCTACAAATTCTATGACCAACCGCAAAATATTTAATTATGCCATGAGTACTTAATTAATATGATTTATGCATGTCATTGGGTGAGTTCATTGCATTTATTACTATTCTTTTGGTGAGACAAAGGCTTAGTAAGGAGATTCATAGAGTCTGTAAATTCTATAAAGTGACGAAGCATCGTCTAAATCAACTAGCAATGAGAAAACATCTGAATAAAATATACCTGGCAGCTATGTAGTGGCACGAAAATAAACTATAAATAAGTTGGTTTATAATGCATTTTTTTTAGCAAGAAAGTTGTTAAAACAAGAACTATTATGGAATTACGTTATATAATAGTGACCTATACGGTCTGAAACACCTAACCACCGAATAGAGGGATAAATCCATTCAAATATATAATTTCCCGAAAAATCATATGTATTGTTTGCCCACGTGCTTGTGCATCTCTTATGATTGCTCAAATAAACTTATTTTGATTATTGAATGTTGAGTGTTTAATTGTGGAAATAAATCTCACTAAACTAGTAGCTTATACCATCTTAGATATCTTTTGCAGTTATTGTACATTTGGTTGGAACCAAGAGGTTATTTTACCTAGGTAATTCCTTCAAGCTAAGATCTTATGGATAGACATGCAAGTTAAGAGTAGATATGGATTCTAAGAGAAGTTCAAAGTGTAAAATTGTTTTATGATAGATTCTTTATTGGACATAGTTATCTTTAATAGGGGAATGCCCCTTAATGTTGTAAAGACTACTTAATGGTTTTCTTATGAACCGGTTATATTGTTATGATTTATTTTCTTAATTGCTATTGTGTATAACTGCTTAAACGGCACATCCTAAAGTTTGGTCCACTATCGGAATGTACGCCTTACACTCGATATGAGACTTTCAGGATAACTAAGTTACCATACTTAAGCCTTAATACTGAGTGTGGCAAACTATCGCATTTAGAGTACCATTTGAGGCTTCACAGTGCTATATTGTTGGGGATCAAATCTAGGTTGTCCACGTGATAGACAAGGATACTTATTAGTATACTCTCTGGCAATGGCACAAAAAACTAGTATACTATTAGGAGCTTGATTTTGACGATAAGTGGCTCCGCCATCCTTCTCTTCACGAACTTGGTCAGCTTGGTTATGTTGAATCGGTCTTTCTACACAATTTTTTAATCCGCAATATATTCTCTTAGAGGGACATGTTATACGGTATCTTAGATGTAATTTTTCAACTGAAAACACTCATTGATGTTGTGCCCATGATCTTGATGATAGTTGTAATACTTGCAATTGTTGTGTCAATTGGGATTACTCATCTTTTAGGGAGTTGACAAGTGTTCCTATTACAAACCTCAAAGGCGTAATGTGTTGAATAGGCCTTTTTTTGCCATAGTTGCCCCCATTTTTTATTTATTTTTTTTTATGAAGAGGAAGAAGAGTTAGAGTCTTTTGGTTGGCCAAGATAGTCCATGATAAGAATAGTTGTCTTTTTTCTCTACATTAGTTCTTCTTCGGATCAGACATTCGCTTGTTGACTTCTTAGTAAGCTTGAATGTTGTCCATTTGGATGTGCTTTTCTTTTCTGTTCTTTTGCAAAATTAACCTTGTAACGTAGGTTTACTCCTTGCCAATGAATTAAAGAAATTGCTTTGTGGATTAACCCTTTGGACAGTTGCATGGAGGGCGACTTTTGTATCCAATTTTAAAATCTCCAAGGTAGCTTTTGAAAATCTTGCCAAAAAATATCTTAAGGCTTCTTTGGGCTATTGTCTCACTAGGTATAAGGATGAAGTGTCATTTTCAAGGGTTTTGTTGGCCATAAATGTCTTAAGAAGAGCTTAATGAGCTTTGTGAAGTATGTAATGGAATTTTGAATGAGTTGACTAAACCATGTGTAGGCTGCTCCTTTTAGGGCATTGGGAAAGGCTTGGAAGGTGATAATACCACTAAAGCCTGAAATGGATATTGATGTCCATAAGTGAGCCAAATGATCATTAGGACCCGTGATGCCAATCTAGAGTCAAGAGCTTTACATTTATTGGCAAAACTTCGTTTAAATACAGCTTGGATGAAGGGATACTCATTGAGTGAGCCTTGAGACGGTCCACTCTTTTTACTCTTCTTTTCTTCATAAAGTTTTATTGACTCCATAAACTCGATCATCATCTCACTATCTTATAGGGCACTTTGCAACTAGATCGGCAACATGTATGTGTTATGTGGTAATTTAATCACTAAAGGTAGCTACTTACTATAGTCTAGTGTGATTGTGATGGTTTGTGAACCGTATTTGATGGTTAATAATTTGTGAATGTGGAGGTGGTGGGAGTTCCTCTCTCGGATTATCTTAACTTGAGGATATTAGATTCATTTGCAACTTCGACATTATGATGTTAGATTCATTTACACCTTCAACATTATGACGCTTACATTTTAGCTCACTAATACATGATGGAAGTCTTTAGTCACATTTGCGACCACACTGTACATCTTATGGATATCACCACTTTGAGCCGCTGAGTTATTCTTACAAGTGTTGTGGATCAATAGCAGGGGTCGCTGCATTTGAAGCTAAAACTAGCTCACCCACATGGGAAGTGTTGGGATTATCGCTACTAATGCATTTTGAACTCCTTCCCATTAAGACCAATCTTAATAAATTTCAAAAAAAGAAGGGAGATTAGCTTTATGTTGTCTCTCATAGATGTTGCTAAAATGTTGTTGCTTAAGATTTGCGCATATAGTTGGTTAGATGTGTAATTAGACTAAATTAGGCCTACAAAACAAATATCGGTTGATGCAACTGAGCCCATGTTTTGAACAAGTCAAACTTAGCTTGAAAAACCCTTGGTTAAATTTGTTATCAATAAGTGATACATGTGGACTATATTAATGGCTCCTATATTTTAATTGAAGAGTTCAATACTTAGACCTGCACGTCAACTGTATATATTATATATTATATATATATATATATGAAAAATGCAAAAACACTCCCAAAACTTTAAGGGTGGCGCGGATTAACCCCACGAACTTCAAAAGTGTGGTTTTGGACCCCCATAACTATAAACAATTTGGAAATAAAGTCTATTTTGCATTGTTCTATAAAAAGTACAAAAATTCACTGTAGAAATTGTACGAGTATGTACTGATTTCATACAAAAATTGTACAAACAAGGTGAGGATAGGATGAGATGGACTTATTTGCCAATTCTTTATAGTAATAGGGTTCAAAACCGTTGGAGGGATTAATCCATGTCAACCCTATATTTTAGGGGGTATCTTTGCATTTTACCAAAAAATATATATGTACATATATTTATGAATTTTGTTCTCTTAATTATAGATCGTGTATACAATTGGTTTTTATAATTTTATTATGATATAAATTTTACTATATTAGGGGTAAGTTTCATTTATGGTACTTGGACTTTTTGGTTTGTAACAGAAATATACCTAAAAAAAAATTTCGTACTACAAAAATGCCTGAACTTTTTATTTGTCTCACGTAAAATATCTTTGACTAGAATTCGACCCTTTTTTCCTGGTAGAAAGCTGATGTCGTATCCGAAATTATTTAAAAAACTATCTTTTATCCATGTTGACATTTATTTAGTTATTTATTTATTTTTGTTTCCTCTCCTCTCTCCCCCCTCCCTCTCCCTTCTTCCTTCTTCCCCAAACACTGCCCACCTCCACAGTCCCCTTCAATAACCATACCTATCTATTACTCACCAAATTCGACCCTACTACGTCCTAAATAGAGCCTTAAACCACCATCGTACAACATGAGAGCCACTTCCATCAAATAGAAGACTATTGAGCTGCCACGCCGAACCTCCGAACCAAGAGCTTTCTTCTCTATCTCAATCGAGTTAACAAACCACCTACCCCATCCACATTGAACTTGGCAACCCACTACGTGACTAACATCTACAAGACCAAAACTTAGAGCCCATTGGAGAACACAAACCCAATCATACCCACTCATCTTCTTTGTTAGTTGCCGGTCTTCATAAATACCAAGCTTGAGACACAACAACAAACTCATTCCCATCATCCCCTTCCCCCAACTCATTTCGGACTATTGTCGTTTCAGCAACAATGGTGAAGACCACCATGCTTCAGCCTATAGCAAGGGAGAAGACTCATAGTGTATGTTGAAGGAGGCTATAGAGGTAGCTGGTCATGGTGGATGGAGGTGACGAGCAGCTGGGTTGGTGGTTGTTTTAGGTGTATCAAATGTGACGGAGTTGGATGAATAGAGAAGCGTTCATGGCGGTTGGTGGAGGGTTGCTGGTGCGTTTGTATTGTGAGTGGTCCTAATGTTGGGTTAGAGAAGGTCCAGCAATGGTGAATGGCTTCGGCTAAGTTTTTGATGGAAGTGTAAATGGGTTAGAGAGAGAGGAAATAAAAATAAAAAAGAACTAAATAAATGACAACGTGGATAAAAATAAATTTTTAATCAATTTTAGCTGGTCAAAAGGTATTTTATATGAAATAAATAAAAAATTTATGTATTTTTGTGGTACAGAATTTTTTAGGTGTATTTTTGTTAAAATTTTAGGTAATATCAATGAAACTTACCACTGCATTGAATATTAAACATAGTATATTGTTAATTTTGAGTGAAAAACTTGTCTAGAGTTCCTAAAAAAATTAATTATCAAGATATGATTGGTTTGAAAATAATTACCAAATCCTTTTCAAAATCGCTTTTAGTAAATAGGGGATGCCAATTTTACATGTAACTCATGTTTACAAAACACCATTTCATGTTCCAATACCCTACCCAAATCACGATACTTAATTAGAATATACATTTATTGTGATTTTTATTTGCGATATAGCTGTGGACATATTTTCTTTTTCTTTGTTTGGTGCTCTAGATTCCATACTTCAATGCATTAAATATCATGCACTTGACATCTCACACGGATCAACACTCTCTCTCATGTAATATTCCACGCCTATACATGCATATTAAAAGTCTCGCGTCTCAATGAATTCTGTGTATCTTAAAATTGTTAAAGTATATATATCACTTTTTAATATCGCAATGTTATATATAAAATTTTTCGTACATCAGGTTTTCTAATTGTAATTATACAACTGTATATTGATAATTATTTTTATTTTGATCTTAAATAAGTAAGTAATCTTAAAAATGCTATAAACAAAAAATTATTTCGTTAATTTTTATAAAATATATTTAATAACTTAAAAAGCCGTGTGTTATTATATTCCGACAAAATAAGGAATTTAAGCAAAAGAAAACATAGGATTGTGTAACAGTAATTAGAACCAAACCAGAAAAACATATCACTCCACCATTCGTTTTTGCGTATTGCATTTGCTTCTGCTGTGTCTTCTATCTTTTTTTCACTCCTGAGTCATCCGACTCAGTAATGCGATTTGGTCTGGAGATATTTTATCCTGCGAGTTAATTCATCGAGTTCAAAAACCCAACGTTCCGTCATGTACAGCGGCGCAAGCGACGGCGAGAGCTACGATGCCTCCCAGAGAAAGATCCCTCCCGCTTCTGCCATGCTTTGGGTCCGAAACCTCCGCCGCTTCATCGGATCCGGTGCTGGTCTGGGATCCGAAGCCCTAATGGGTACTCTTTCTCTCTTCTCTCGTAATTTTGGGCTCAATTACTTCAATTTTGTCTGATTTAGAAAATTTGAATGCCTAGGGTTTTTGTGGGATCGAATTAAATGATGACGTTCTTAAGGAATAAAGTTTAGTTTGAATGTTAGTTTTCAATGTTTTAGTCGTCAAATGGTAGCTTTGTTGTAGGTTTGGTGCTTTAGTGTAAAAGTTTAGAGATTTTGAACTTACTAAAAAAAAAAAAAGTGCTTTTGGTAATAGGCGCGGAAGGTAGGTCTCCTCGGAAATTTGTTACTCGAGCTGTAAATGATGAACAGAGTGGAATGAGTTACTGTATTTGTTCTGTTTTAATTTGTCGATGCACAAATTTCGATTGGGACTTCAAAATACGGGGTCATTAAGAATGTCTGTTAAGAAGCACATAACAGAACTATTAAGTACCAACTTTAAAATGTTCAGTGGTTTGAATTGCGTATTTCTTCATAATCATGCCTCTCGGTGAATCGAATGTTCTTCCGTTCATCCTATCCATGGACTAGGACTTCCTCGTCTGTTTCACCAGGAAACCAGGTATTACTAGTTAAGGATCGATCAAACTGTAGAAGTTTTCACTTTGTCAATGAGAATGTTGTTTACAATGCTTGTTAAACAAAGGAATGCTTTAGCTATGTCAAATGGGAAACTTCTTGCTGTTAATATCTGATGCAAGTTAAAGGAATCAGGGGTATTTGGGTTTTGAGTGTCATGATATATGTTATAGGCAATGAGCTGGTCTACTAGAGTTTAAACACTATGAAGGAAATTTCTATTGGTCCTTTCATCCCAAAGATTACAATCTTGTGAACGGCTTGTTTGAGGAGGTGAATTTTGATTTTATTACTAGTACAGCTCTTCCCATAATTCTAAGTCATTTTTTTTAATTACTAAAAACACTAAGTGAGCATTTTTGCATTATTCCATTCTGGTTTGTTTTGTACCTTCAAAAGGGAACTGTATAACAAATATTTTGATTTTAACAATCTTTTCTAGAGCTCGAAACAAAGAGAATTTTGCTTGATATCTTCAAGGAGAAGCAACAGAAAAGCGCTGAGGCTGGTGGGATCCCCAGTTTCTACAAAAAGGCAAGCACTTGACTTGATTGACTGTATATATCTGTATTTGATTATTTGGAGTCATGCAGAGAAGTTGCTTTGTTTTGTTTAATTGTTTGCATGCTTCTTTTTTCCCTTTTCTTTATATATACAAATTTCTTGTGAGAGGAAGGTATTTGGCTGGCTTTCCACATGCTCATCCTTTAGCTTTTTCCTTCATTCAGAAGCCTGAAGAGGGATCCATTAGTCATCGGGTGCAGAGGCTGGCAAAATATCGATTTTTAAAGGTATCATGCTTGGTGTTCTGGCTCCTATTTACTTGTTGTCTCTTTATACAATATGGCATTTCAGATACTTCTTTGCAGATGCTAACTCGCTCTCCCTTTTGCAGAAACAATCGGATCTCTTGCTAATGCGGATGATCTGGATGCTATGTGGGTCTGCTTAAGAGAAAATTGTGTAATTGATGATGCCACTGGTGCTGAAAAGTAAACTTACTTGAAAGCTGAGACATCCATTCTTGTTGCTTTCTTCACATAGGTGGATCTAAACTGCAAACGGTGTAATTTTCAAGTAAAAAAAGAACAGAAATTGCAAACACTTCAAGGACAAGATAAGGAGAGGAGAGATGGAGTTCAGAGCTTTTTCAGCAATCACATTGAAAAATCTTTTACAGATCTTATCATGTCTAGGAAATTTCAAGTTCAGTTCTTAGTAATATTTCTTTTCGCTGCACCTCCAACCCCAAACACCACCCCACCACCACCCCAACCCAAACAAAACAACAAAAAAAAAATGGTGGGATAATTGCATTGATCAAGCTAAAACTAAAGTACATCATATATTAGAGCTTCTGTAGACCATTGGGGATATAATATATAAAATGTAGAATTTAACACTTTTTATATTGCAGATGAATTATGAAGATTTTTGCCATATTGCCTCAGTTTGTACAGAGCAGATAGGACCTAAGTGCCGCCGCTTTTTCAGCCCCTCAAATTTTATGAAGTTTGAGAAAGATGAGTCTGGAAGAATTGCTATCCTGCCTTTCTATCTTTATGTCATGCGAACAGTAAGTATTACCCTTCAATCGTTGAGCATGAAGTATCACTTTTTATCTGCAAATTGGTTTACACATATGAAAGGGCTGCAGCCACAGCTGATATCTAGATGAGTTGATTATGGACATTACTGTGGTAGATGCGAGTTGTTACTTTAGCTGATTAATCAAGTTCATGTGTTTGATGGATACATCCTTGTGGATCATTTGTTTTCTATACTTTAACTGTTGTCACATCATTGTTGAGGGGGCAGTGCGTAATTATTGAACTGGATCATCCCGTATTTTCTCTCTATTTTGATGAGATGTAGAATTAAGCTTCTTCCGTGGCATTCAGGTTTCCTTAACACAGGCCAGAATTGATATGAGTGAGCTGGACGAGGACTCTGATGGTTTTCTTCAATCTCATGTATGCATTATCTGCTTTACTTTAACTTCTTGTTTCTCTTTATAAGAAATAAGACTTTATTCTATGGGGAACTATGTATGGTATTGATTTATGCAGATAAAAACTGTCGTCTCTTTTGTCTTCTAGGAAATGGAAGCCTATATAAGGGGCCTTATTCCTAATTTGGCACAGTTGAGAGATATGCCTTCCGCTTTTGTTCAGATGTACTGCCGGATAGCTGCACGGAAATTCTTCTTTTTCTGTGATCCTCATAGACGAGGTCGACAATATCCTAACTTAAGCGATTTATGTGTTAGTAGCTACAAATTAGTGATCACTTCATCTTTCTTATGCCATAGTCATGTGACCCTCCCACTCTTCCCCTTTTTTCCCATTTTATGATTGAAAAACTAGTAAACATTGCATATTCTTTCTTGATGAGCTGTTCTGTTCCATATTGTTTCTTCCATCAATTATACCACTTGGAAACATAAGTGCAAATGGAATTAGCCTTGGAAAAGAGCAATTGCCCATGATCTAAACACAATAACAGTATAATTAGTTGTGTTGATATTTGTAGCAACATTTTTAATTTTTTAAATTACACCTTTATGTTCTTTTATTGTGCTGGCTGAGAAAAAGTAAATCATCTTGTGGTGTCTGACATGACCTTGCTTTTCAGGAAAAGCTTGCATAAAGAAGGTGCTACTTAGCAATTGCCTTCAGGAACTCATGGAATTACACCAGGTTAAATAGAATAGAAAATTTTATAGTATTTTGCTATAACTGAAATATATGATGCATACTCTCAGTTTTTTTATCCCATTTTCACATCATCATTCGAGAATTTCTCACCGTGAACTTCATTTTCATGGCTGTATGAAGGATCTTACTTCTCTATGATTTAGCCATATTCTCTTTGTTTTCATGAAATCAGTGAATGCTTCAACTTTCTATTTTTGTCAGCTTTATATCTGATATGTAATTGAATTGATTAAAGTTAGAGAATGCATATAAAGATTTCTGTATAACTTTTTAGAAGTAGAACTTATCACATTGATTTGTGTATCCTTAACAGGAAAGTGAGGAAGAAGTTACTGACACTGAGCAAGCTGAGAATTGGTTTTCTTTGACCTCAGCACAGCGGATTTGTGGTGTGTTTTTAGTACCTCCTGAAGCTTTCCTCCTTTTCCTCCACTTCAGATATATTGACTATGTCAAATGGGCGAATTATTTCTTCTGTAGATATGTTTCTAGCTCTTGACAAGGATATGAATGGAACGTTGAGCAAGCAGGAGCTTCGAGATTATGCCGATGGCACATTGACAGAAATTTTCATTGAGAGGGTAAGAAGCAGATAGTTATTATAGCTTTGGAAATTCCCTTACTAAATAGTGGTTGTTATATTTACCAAGGAAAAAAATAAGTGGTTATTATTCATAAATTGGTGCATATTGAGGAAGAATATGGATATGAGTACAATTTTCTGTTTTGTTTATGTTGTGAGAGTTGCCAGCATTTGAAATGGATCTTTCCTTCCAAACGACTCATCCCCTGCACTTGCTTTATAGTTTTTGATGAACATGTCCGCCGAGGCAAAACTGGTGGAGTGAATTCAAGGGAGATGGACTTTGAAAGTTTTCTAGACTTTGTTCTGGCACTTGAGAACAAGGACACTCCTGAAGGCTTGACATACTTGTTCCGATGTCTGGATCTTAATGGAAGAGGATTTCTCACAACAGCTGATATACACTCACTTTTCAGGTTAATTTTATTATACAGCTGAGTGAAGTGATCATTATTACTGTTGATGAAATTTTTCTCACCCATTTCTTACACGTGGTTAAATCTAATGCCTGCAGTTTGATGAATTCTATCCGACCTTTCCATCTTTTTTATTTTATTTGGTATTTATTTGTTTAGTTATTTATTTTTTTGTTTGGGGTGGTGTGTGTGGAGTGTTCTCAGTTTAATGTTGGAACAAAGTATGATGTGTATGGAATATATTGAATGATGAATTTTGGAGGGATCAGCTGTTTCTCTTTTTTGTCCACTTTATCATTTTAGATTATAACTTGAAGAAAAGAAGGGAAACATCTGTATCGTGAGATTTTTCCTGATACAACCTTCCTACAGGAAAAAAATTCTGCAATTTCCTGCTTGCATTAGTTGGATGTGTTGTGTGAGTCTCTAAAATGCAGAAACATAATATATTTTGTACCACCAGGAATTTTGGAGTGCTATGATTTATAAAATCTTGTACATTTACGGTAAAAAGGGCTGAAATGGGATTACTTTCTTCCATTGCAGAATCACATTTTTCTTTAGCTGGATTACCAATGTATATTTGTTTTGTTCTTCTGACAGAGATGTACACCAGAAATGGATTGAGGGTGGAAACTATGAGTTGTGCATTGATGATGTAAGGGATGAAATATGGGACATGGTTAAGCCAGCTGATCCTTTGAAAATTACACTAGCGGATCTTCTAGCTTGTAAACAGGGTGGCACAGTAGCCAGCATGCTGATAGATGTACGTGGTTTCTGGGCTCATGATAACAGAGAAAATCTTCTTCAAGAAGAGGAAGAACCTGAAGAAGAATGATGTGCATTTTACCCTGGAGATATTATTCTAACACTAACAAAAGACTGGAATGAGTCATGGGGTGTGTTTTTTACTTGGAACCAACTGATACGTACAGCTTATGTATGTGAAGAAATTGTCTGATTCAAAGAGAATATGTAAATGTAACAACTGGATGATACAAGAGCATTCTTGGAGAAATATTTCTATTAGTCATGAGATTAGATAGGTGCTCATCTTCATCTTTCATTTTTGGATTCTATATATCTATCTACTTATATCTATAACTTGCGGCTTTAGGTGGATGGAAGAAAGAGTAAAGCAGAGTGTGTACTGGATATCCTCATTCTTTTTCAGCGAAGCTTGCATTTTGTTGTGACAGCATTATGTATTAGTTGATTTGTTGAAGAATCTCTCCTCCGGCAGACTGAGATTTTCCTCTTCCCCACCTTCTCAAAAAGATCCGCATTTGTTACAAGTTTAGTACTCGGATTTATGACTAATTCAAGAGATGTGTGATTATTGATTAGCTTTAGTGGCAAAAGTGTGACGGGACTCAAGGGAGGTGGCGGCCGATGAGTAGTGATGGTGAGTAAAGGGAAATAATTATGTTTCAAAAAAAAAAAAAAGAATTTATTCATCGTTGACCTTATTCTTAAATGGTTTATGGTTAAACGCTATTGAATATCGGTTACTATTAACGTCTATCACCACAATTCATTGATATTTGTAACTTGAGAGGACTGGTTATCTTTAACGATTGGGTGCAGCAATTGTTGAAGAGAGTCCAAAACTGATCTCACAAAACATATCTTCTTTGTTATCTTTGGCGGTAACAATCAAAAGCTAACAACTAAAGCTGTGATTCCGTGAATGAATTATCCTAAATAATATGAATTGGGCCGTACAAAAAAAGAAAAAAGAAAAAGGTCGTAATAATAAAATAAAATGAAGCAAATAAAGTGCAATGGTATATGGGTAATTGTACTGTGCTTCCCTTAAAATTTTTACAAGTCTGAATATGAGAGTAACCAAATGTTATCCCATTCTCGTCTTCCTCTATCATTTTCCCTCCTCTCCTTTCGACGGTTATGTTATTCTCTTACCAGTTCTAGTTTTTCCATGACAAATCATCAGAGAAATCTTCAAGATAAGAGAGATTTGCATGGTTTGTCTTTACTTAAGCGTAATTTCTTCTAGGCGGACATGGTATTGAGGAGTTCATTATTTGTTTACAGATTCTTGTAATGAGAAAGTAGGGGATAGCGAAGGGGTTGAAGTTCTTGTGTGTATCCGGCTAGTTAGGTGCCTTGTTATTGATGTAATGGTTGAATTTTGTGTTCTTTTTTGAGTACTGTGTAATTTCATGTTGAAAAGCAGTTTTAACTTTGACGAATGGAGGATTTGAAGTTTAAAATCAAAGAGGTTTTCAAGATTTTTGACTAAGTTCTTGTTGACGATTGTTAACTGAACTGTGTTATTGTTGTGTATCTCATGTGGGAAGAGTAAAAAAACAAGTTAGTTTTGGTAGTTTAGGTTGAAATCTCAATCTAAGGATGACTTGTATCGGTTTCTTTCGAAGTTCCGTAGGAAAACTGACTTTCTAACGTGTGTAAGGTCAGATTGGCTTGTTGGTTTGAATTGCACTACCGTTTAGGCATAGAATATCTATCAAGACTAGCGCATCGGTACACTTGCTGATTCATGTTAAAGCTATTTGGATTGTCAGATTTTTATTTGTGTCGGATCAGTATCGGTTTAGTATCGGTATCAGCTTAGTATCAGATCGGTTTGGTCAGTTTATGAGTAAAACTGTCAGTTTTTTATCGATATCATATCTGTATTGGTTCAATATCGGTTCGGTTTAAAAACAATGGCAAAATGACAATCCAACTAGGTCCCTAAATTTACTGAGTTAAATTATTAAATTTAGATCCCAATAAGCTATACTACAACTTTAAGCTAATACTGTTTTCAAACCAAAATCTTAATGTATAGGTAGTATATGGAAGGGTATATGGGAAATGCGAATCGTTACCGACATTAGGAAATGATAGATGGCACTAAACATTTAATTGCTTTCAAACTTGGTTATAGGAGATGTAGATTTTCAATTATAAGTTAGCCAACAATATATCGTGCTTGTTGAGTGTGCTTATTTAAGTAAGTGAATTAGATCAATCTAATTCTATAGCTTAAGAATTGAGTGTTACATGTGTGTGGCAATTAACGTAGGTAAGGAGTACCTACTCTACTTACACAGTGTCCTCATCAATCCTTGTATATCGTTATCCTTATATTAAGTCACACTTGAAAATGATTTGAGTAAATTTAGGAGATTTTGGATTCGTGGACTTATGTATATTGGGGAGTTACTGTGTTATCCTTGTGATTGTTGTGAGACTTAAAACTAAAAATAACAAAATTGTTGCTTGTGGCATTAGTTTTATATGATTATATGTGATCGAATAACCGATTGTACACATGCATGTACTCGTGGCAAACACATACTTAGTTCGAACTCATTTCATTATCTTTTTTAGGTACATCTGTTGTATTTTTGTTCACGAGTATAGCATTTACAACCTATTAGCGGAATATAGGGGTGCAGTATTATAGTTTATGAATCCTAGGAAGAGCAGTTATTTAGTTTCATATTAGTACGAGACTTAGAGAATAGAGGGCTTAGTTGTTTTGACTTTTCTTGTTTGAGTTTTACTCCTGGAATTTATTGGATACGTATCTGACTATATGTTGTTGTCTGTGGACCTATTAAACCATTAGTGCTATTGATACTTCTTACATCTTTGACTACTACGAATATAATTAATATTGTTTGGAATTAATATATTATATGTATATGTATATATGGAGATGATTAGCATCATCCAATTCTTCACATTTCCATATCTCATGTGGACACATGATGTACTTTGAATGTGAAAAGTTTAGGACATTACAGTGAATATTAAAGAAATATGATTATATCACTTTAAAATTATGAGTTTTTTTTCCCTAAATTAGGCAAAATATATCAACGTTTAAGAAAGTTTATTTAAAATATTAATATTTCTAATGATTAAAAAGAAAAATCAACATTTCATAAGGTAAATCAAATGAGGTATTAACGTTTGTATTAGTTTTCATTTTTTTTAATTTTTCTCAACTGTTAATTATGAATAATTTATTTGACTTATTTTGCCAAATGTTAATTCTTCTTTTTAGCTACTTATAAGATTGATACTTTAAATGAATTTAGCCTCAAAATGTTGATACTTTAAATGTTTAAATGAATTTAATCTTAAGTGTTAATACCTTTTAATATAATTTAGCGTATGTTTGAAACTTTAATCCCATAACGTAGTTCGTTTAACAAGCATGTCTTGTAATTCAGGTTATATATATTTTTTAGTTAAAAATATCCCTATATATATAAATATAATAACTATTAAATCTATTCACAACCAACATATATAAATTACTTTTGATTTGCTAAATGCTTGTAATGGAAACTACATTGAAACTTGTAAAAAAATTCATATGTAGCTTTTTATTTATATACTAAAAGTATAAACAAGTTTGATAAAAGCACAATAGCATAAGAATTTATTCATTGATTTGGGTTTGAATAACTTGAACTAAAATTCATGGCACGATTGCTTTGACGCGCTAATAGACAAAATTTCACGACTAAATCAAATATTATTTTATACATTCGATTCAGTTTTTATCAATAAAGTCAAATGATTTATCGATGAGGATGGAGTTTGAATAAAATATCCTACATAAATGGGTTTGTATAGAGAAATGAAACTTAAAATTAGTTCCTCGTATGTACCTATGTATTATTATGCACGGCATTTATTTTAGAACGTTATGAATATGAGATGGAAGGTAATTAAGATTTAAGTGTGTTACTTTTACTAGGGGTGGAGGATGACAATCATCCTGACTTCTTTTAGATTAACTCATATAATTTTTTTTAATTACCATTACAAATGAAAAGGGGATTTAAACATAATATTTCATACTTGATAGATTAGGGATGATGCCACTAGGAATTCATATGAAAAATTTGAAGTTAGGAAAAATAATTTTTTTTTGGTGCAGGATAAGTATTGACAATAAAAATTTGTGCAAGTGGAGAATGTTATCGCAATTAGATCAAGTTTAATCAAGGCCCCCTCAAAATTAAGCCGGCTTTCAACTCCAAACTCAACTTCCTTTTTTATTTTTGCTCATCTTATAAAAAAATATTTCAAATTATTACGTATAAATCTGAACCGCATGGAACCGGTCTTGAAATAAAAAGGATAGGATGATAGAATATTTCATTCTTTTCATTATATTGTAAATTGCACAAGAACGCATCAATGTTTTTATGGTAAGTTTATTTAGAGTATCAATAGTTTAAGTGGTTAAAAACATAATTGATATATTGTGAAGTGAGCCTAATAATAAACCAATATTTTGTAAAATTCATTTAAAATATACATGTTTTTAGATAGTTTCTACCCCTTAAAAATTACATTAAATAAATTTATCTTTGTAATATATTTTACCTTTACTATTTGGCTTTTCCCTTCTTTATTACCATTGAAAGATGTAATAGTCACATTCCTAGTAATAATATTATAAAAATTAAGATTTCATAGATTCCATTAAACAAACACATTGTGGTCACACATTATTACAATTTGGACTCTAAGGGCAATATCGCCATATTTATTCATTACTTTATTTTTGGCCAGCCAATATCGCGAATTAACAGGGCCATAAACAAAGACATTTTCCTTCGCCACGGAGTCCGTTACGGTTCCCGTATCTTCCATTGCGAAAATTCAAGCATCCGTTGTCGTTGCATTTGCCAATGTCGTAGGCTTTCCCACATGCACGTCCTGGGCTCTGAGCCATCCTAACAGTACCTCCAACTTACATCCAATGTGAAATTGTAATATTTAATCAAACTTTTACACTAATAAAATAATTATTTTTACTCTTATTTTTTATACTTATATTTTTTTACTAATAAGTATTTATCACTTTATCACATTATCACATCATCTTTTTTTTTCTTTTTCTTTTTTAAGTAAATTTGAATGATAAGTTTAATTAGATGTCATTTAGTACTTCAAAATTCAGATAAAAATAAAAAAGAAAAAAAAAACACAAAGTTTAGATGATAATTTTGATATTATCCTATTATATTTGATGGACCATGTGTACAATTATGTGGTCTAACTTCTTTTGTTTTATTTTAATTGTATAATAATTATTGTAAGTTTTATTAGTCTATTTAAATTCGATTTACTATTATATTTATATTAGATAGCATGCCTCTAACAAAAACAAACAAAACAAAAGAGTTTGTAATATAACCGCCCATTAATACACCATAGGAACCGTGCAAGTATGAAAGCTGATGCTGTCTTGCACTTACTACAGAAATAGGGTTTCCCAAATATTAGTTACAATTTATTGTAATTTACCAATTAAATTGAGTTGCTATTCTTCCTATACGTAAAATAAGGAAATTCTATGCTCTGATGGTTATAACAAGATTAATCCTATTGTATTATTAAATGGTTAAGATCTATCCTAACTTTGACTGGAATTCTTAATATTTTTCACATTAATTTTTTATAATTAATTTAATGATAATATTACAAACAATATGGTCCTTGTCCATGACACAACTGTAAAGTTCACAATAGGTTTTGACAGTGAAAAATAGCCATTAGCCCACCTGGTCTTCTAGGCTCAAAACCGAACAACACTAGTAGGTCTAAGATTGGTCCACTACTTGTGACACCTTGACCTCCTAAGAAGTTAATGAGATCCACAACCTGGCTGAGGGATATGGCACAAGGCCTCCCTCGAATTCCTCACCTTGTAAAGCCTAATCGAGCTAATGAGCTCGATTAGCTTACTAGCTTGGCCTAGGGCCTCACAGTCTCTAGCCAAAATAAATGCCCTAGTCACATCTCGTGGCCAAGGGGAACATCAACAGCTTGGCCACACTCCAATAAGCCATGACCCTTCAGCTCAGGCATCCTCACCACGTTGAGTACCAGGTCATCTTCTAGGAAGTAACCTACCCTGATATGACCCTAAACGCTATAAATACCCCTATCCCTTCTTCTGACAGGGGAAGTGAATAGTGAAAAGGAAAAGAAGTCTTATATATCTTTCATAAATACTTTATCTATACCCACAGACCAACTAAGGCATTGGTGTGGCCATGCCATATAACCCTCAGCGACCCCTCTAACCTTTCTTTTGTGTTTGCAGGAGTTTTCTCTACCGACCCAAATTTAGCTTGTACATCATTTGGTGTCGTTATAGGAAGCCAACATTTCCTTCTCTTGTCATTCTTTCCATTAGAAAGCCCCTCTAAAACCTATAGCAGATAACCCTATCCTCATATAATGCCCATACCCTAGTGAAGCAAGAACCAAGTTGATTATGCTTCCTTATCGCCTACGTCCCGTCCTATGGATGATGAGGCCTTTGAAATGCCGTATCCTAACCCGACCATTGTCACAAATGCCAGTCTACTAGACGAAGGTTGTATCTTGGAATTGGAACACCTAAACAAGCACCTTGTACCCATGAACAGGGAAAATGAACAATCAAATACCCTCTTACAGGCTAAGATAATAGAGTTAGAGGGGCTGAGAGACCCACATCTGGAGGAACAGGCCTCCAGTGCATGGAGGAGTGCCTCTCCAATTCGTTCACCACCCGGACGTGATGGGTAGATGGCTACAAGAACCACAGGTATACTGCAGAGTCGCCGCGGGCTAGTGCTTCCACCAGTGAGCAGTCCTACAACGCAAGGCCACTCCAGAACGTGCATCGGAGAGCCTGCGCTTCTATGAGCCTAATAAGAGTCGCCCACAACACTTTATGGGGGCACACAACATCCTAATAGTCAGCTCAAGTTGCCTCGAGGTGCTAGGTTGGTGGTGACTAACTTAAAAAAGGGAGGCTTATAGACCTCAGTCCAACCCGGGATTGTGGGGATGCCACCCCCACTCCTATCCTAAATGACACACAACTCGGCCCCAATGATGAATGTGCATTAGAAGAAATCAGAGACATGGTGAGGAGACTATCAACTATTAAAGAGGGCTTTGAAAGTGATTCTTTTACCAAAGCACCCTTAGGCAAAGCGCCTTTTGTGTTCGATATTCAATCTAAGGTACTTCCCATGGGAGCTTAGCTGCCCGCTCTAAAATCATATGATGGAACGACTGACTTGAAGGATCATATTGCCAATTTTAATCAACCATCGCGATACATAATTTTTCAGACGCCATCTGGTGTAAAACTCTTCCTAACATCTTTTGAGGTGCAGCTAGGGTTTGGTTCAACAAGCATGAGCCTAACATGGTGAGTTCCTTCGTCAACTCACCGACCTCTTGGTAGCGCACTTTATGCTAAGTGAACCGCTAGAAAAAAATAACTCCTATCTTTACATGGTGCAACAAAGATAGTGTGATAGAGACAACTTGGTAAGATTTAACGAAGCATGCCTGGAAATTCCAACCTCAACCAAGATGTAGCTCTAGAGGTCATCAAATAGAAAGTCCTCGAAAACATCCCATTTTTTGACACCCTTTCCAAATGCTAGCTAACTACGCTCGAATAGGTGAGGGAAAAGGCACAAAAGTACTCCACCAAAAAGATGCAAGAAATGCCAAAAGGGAGGTTGAAAAGTGGATGGGACCCACATGAGTTGATGATAATCCATCTTGAGAAAAGAGCCGACAAAGAGATTGCCGTGGCTTCAAACAAGTCGATAAATACCAAGGTCCTAGAGATAACGACAAAGGAAAACTCTTCCTGATGTTCAATGCGTTCGCCCCTCTTAAACTACTGGTATATGATGTATTCCTTAAGATAAGAAATCAAGGCCTCTTACTGCTACCACCTCCAATGAGGCCAAGCTCGTGACATAAGGATTTAAAAAGTGCTGTAAGTATTATCACGATCGTAGGCATAATATAAACAACTGTTGGCATCTTAAAAGCACTATAGAAGATGCCATACGATGTAGTTCACTGAAACAATACATAGACTACGACCTCAAGCCAGAGCCACTGACATAGAAAAGAAAGGTCAACAAACCTGAGAAAACAACAACTACCCAAAATCGCCTTGATCAACCCTGTCCTCGCCAACTATACCACAACAAAATTAATACTATCATAGGTGGTCCCATCACCTCAACAAGAGTGGGTTTGTTTCCTAGCTCGAGTTCATGTTGACTAATAATGAAGGTAGAGCCTAAAAGGGTGAAAGTTGATTCCACAATCTCATTCTCCAACGAAAATTACGAAGGAATATAGGCCACTCACAAGGACACTTTAGTGATCGCTGCTCGCATCTTAGGGTAGAATGTCAAAAATGTGTTGATCAACATGAGAAGTAGCATTGACATCCTCTTCAATCAAGCATTCGAGCAAATGAAGCATGAGTTAAAACCAAATCTGAAGCCATAAAATCACGAGCTATATGGTTTTGACAATCAGCCTATCTGACCTCGAGGTATCATCACTCTGCCCTTCGACCTCAGAGAAGAGCCATGCACCACTGTACGCCAAATAGATTTTTTCATGGTCGACTGTTGATTCCCCTACAATGCTATATCGGAAGGGGCAGGCAATTGGTATTCGCCATGATCGTCTCCTAGCCCCACCTCAAGGCTAAATTCCTTACCCCAGCGGGGATGGGCGTATGTGATATGCCTAGGAGGACAATCACTAAACAATCAATTACTAGCAATTCAAGCTACCAAACACACAATCCAAACGATCTCAAATTCCAACTAACAACCAAAAAACATGCAACAAACAGTAAAGATAGTCGCCTAAACCCTTACTAGATATTACTCACTAGCAAAGGAATAGCCCTAGTACGATCTCATTGATATGACTCACAGGAATAATCAATACTGTCACTTGCCACAATCACTCAGATTGATAAGAGTAAAAGATTTCAGAGGAAAACCTCAATTGCATTCATCAAATATAAAAAACTAATGAGTCTTTTTAGATAAGAGTATATTTATAGTAAATCCTAAAAGAAATAAGAAAAACTAATAAATATACGAATTACAAGAAACTTGGTTGAAAGCTAGCATGTAAGCCACCAGTTTTGATAGAAAAGTCGCCGGCCTTGATCTTCTATGCTACAGGTCGGCCTTAAGATGTCATCGGACTTTGCATCTACTACACCGCCAGCCTTTGCATTTAGGCAGTCTACGTTGGTCTCTTAAGTTGCCAGCTTAGGTCCGGCCATGATCTCTACTTCAGCTAATGATGCTCCTTCAGTTTGAATGTTACAATTCTTCCAGTTAAACTCAAAATCAGTATGTAACATGAAGGACTTATTCAATTGACTCTCATCTGACTCCATATGATCTCTTAGCACCCTCAATGTTAGATTATGAAGTCCTCTAGCTCATGCACGAGTAAGTAGGCATGTGACTATAGCGGTTTGATTCCTATCATCTCCTTAGGCTTGTGGAAGATTTGCCTTAAAATCTGATGGGTCTTTATTAGAATCCTCTGGAACGTATAATGGAAGGTCCGAGACATTGAATGTAGCAGAAACACCGTAGTCTCCTGGTAACTCTAATCTATAGGCATTGTTGCCGATATTCTCCAATATTTTGAATGGTCCGTCTGCCTTGGGAGATAACTTATGAGATCTCTTGTTAAGGAACCTATCTTTGCTGAGATGAACCCATACTAGATTCCTTGGATTGAATGACCTAGCTTTCTGATGCTTGTTCCCTTGAATCACTTGCTACTCTTGAGTATTTTTAAGATGCTCAGCTGCCTTTTGATGAATCTTTTGGATTTGCTAAGATCGCTCCACTGCACTTAAGCTTTCTTCCTTTGCTGCCGGTTTAGCTATCAAATCCATAGGTAGTGTTGGATTGAAGCCATATACGAATTCAAAGGGAGATTTACCGGTTAAACTCTGCGTTGACCTATTGTGTGCAAACTCAACAATAGGGAGACACAAGTCCCAATCAATAAGATTCTTGCCAATTGTCGCCCTAAGTAAAGATCCAAGTGTGCGGTTGACAACCTTCGTCTGGCCGCTTGTTTGTGGGTGACGAGATGTGCTGTACATGAACTTAGTACCAAGCCGCTTCCAAAGTGTCCTTTAGAAGAAACTGAGGAACTTAGTATCTCTGTCAGAAACGATACTATGGTATGCCATGTAATCAAGCTATTTCCTACACAAAAAAGTTAGCAATATAAAGAGCATCATCTGTTTTGTGACAAGGCACAACACAACCACCATGACATAATTTTCCCCCCTCTGTGTCTTAGGAAGTCCTAAGACAAAATCCATACTCAGATCAATCCATGGCTGTATCGGTACAGGTAATGGCATGTACTCACCATAAGACCCCTTTCTACCTTTGGCCTTCTTACATACTGCACACTGCTTTAGCACCTTACGAACATCTTTTAACATACTCCAGTAAAAATGCTCCTTTAATAACTCCAAAGTCCTCTTCTTACCAAAGTGTCTTGACAATCCCCTAGCGTGAGCCTCTCTCACCAACAACTCTCTAACAGAACCTATAGGTATACAAAGCTTGCCTACCTTATACAAAAATCCATCTGCTACATAAAAGCCATTACTACTTCACCCCCAAAACATCGCTCAACAATCAATTTAAAGTTATCATCAACAGAATACTAATCTTTCATTAGCTCAAACCCAAGCAATTTTGGTTGAAGAGATGTAATGAGCACATACCTGTGAGATATAGCATTTGCAACGACATTAGTGTTACCTTTTTTATACTTGATGGCATATGTAAACCACTCTAAGAATTCCACCACTTTTCCTGTTGCTTCAAGTCGTTGCTGTCCCTTGATATGCTTTAAGGACTCAAGGTCTATGTAAATGATGAACTCCTTAGGAAGAAGGTAATGCTACTAAGTCATCAAAGCATGCACTAAGGAGTAAAATTCTTTATCATACACAGAATAATTCAGTGGTGCCCCACTCAATTTCTCACTGAAATAGGCGATAGGACGCCTGTCTTGCATCAATACTGCTTTAATCTCGACCTCTAATGCATCACACTCCAATTCAAAGGTCTTATCAAAGTTAGGCAAAGACAACACTGGAGCATTCGTTAATCAACTCTTAATCTCTTCAAAACTCCTTTGAGCTCGCTCTCCCCACACAAAAGCGACATTTTTCTTAGTCAGTTCAGTTAATGGGCTTACAATGCTACTGAAGTTTCTAACAAACCTCCTGTAGACTAAAGTTAACCCATGAAAACTCCGCACATCAACTACTGACTGTTCTATAGGCCATTCCACTATAGCCTTAATCTTCTCCCCATCAACCTATACACCTGAGCCAGAAACTACAAAACCTAGAAAATTCATCTTTGGCTGATTAAAAGAACATTTCTTGAGATTGCCATACAATCTTTGATATTGTAATACTGAAAAGATTGTTCATAGATGATCTACATGACTATCCAAATCACAACTATATATCAGAATATCATCGAAATAAACAACAATGAATCTGCCTAAGAAGTCTTTCAGAACATGATTCATCAGATGCATGAACGTGCTAAGCGCATTGGTCAGGCCGAAAGGCATAACCATCTACTCATACATGCCATGATGTGTCTTAAAAGCGGTTTTCCATTTGTCTCCTACCCTCATAATTATCTGGTGATAACCACTCTTAAGATCTACTTTAGAGAAGATCTAGGCTCCATTAAGTTCATCCAACATATCATCAAGTTTGAGAATAGGATGTTTGTACTTAATGGTGATTTTATTGATAGCCCTACTGTCAATGCACATGTGCCACGTACCATCCTTCTTTAGAACTAAAAGTGCAGGAACAACATAAGGATTGGTACTTTCTCTAACAAAACCATGCTCCACCAACTCATCCTCTTGTCTCTTCAACTCCTTGGCTTCACTAGGATTCATTCGATATGTAGGCCTATTTGGCAAAACTGCTCCAGGCTGCAAGTCAATAGCATGCTCAATACCCCTCATGGGTGGTAATCCTGTAGATAAATCCTCAGGGAAAACATCAACAAACTCCTCCAACAACTGCTTCACAGCAGAAGGTACCTGCTCCTGTCCATTAACTTCCAGTAAATACCTAACCTGCAGTAAATATAAAGGACTCTCATCCTAAATAACCTCCTCAATGTCCTTCCACCCCACAAATAATGATTTCTTCTTAGTGACCCTACTAAGTTGTTTCTATACCTCTTGCACTTCAGTTGGTGTCATATGATTCGATACAATTCGCTTACCATCTTTCTAGAAGATATATGTGTTTCTAAACCCATCATGCAACACCATCCTATCAAATGACCATGGCCGTCCAAGTAGTATATGAGAAGCACACATACGTAATACATCACAGGCAATCTCATCATGATACTTCTCTCCAATGCTAAATGGTGTTGGTGATTTTGTCCTAGGCCAATTACTGAATATTATCATTCATAAACATTTCTATCATATTATTGGCATGTTTACTTTATAATAGGATCTGTGAATAATTTAATTATTCTAAATATCCCTAGATACTCATTATTATGGGAACAATAATGAATTAAATCTAGTATGAGGTTTGACTGATAATTATGGGATGTTTATTTATATAGAGATATAAATCAAACTCATAGGTACATGTTGGGAAACTATGTACTGGACTGACCCGCTTTGAGATCACTACATGGATTAGTGGCATAAGTGATTCTCAAAATAAGATGTCGTCGTATCCTCAAACTTGAAATCACCATGGATTCCAACATGAGGAATATTATGTTTTAACTTAATCAAACGTTGTCTTTAACCAGATAATTATAAAAGGTTAAGATTAGGCATAATGTAAATCATGTAGAGGAAGTTGAGTGATTTAGGTTGGATTTGTCCCTCTCGTTGTGAGAGAGATATCTCTGGGCTCCTCGATGAGTGAGACTAAAAAATGCATGGCTATGCTCAAATGAATTGATAGCGTGATCAATTTCATTTGTTTTTATCAGTTTATTTAGAAATCAAGAAATGATAAGATTGGACGATATAAGGATGACATTATCCATGACTTATGTTCAATTTAGATATCATGTGACAAAAGGATAATGACATAAGTTATGGATTAGGTAAAAATCGGATCACTGATCTTCACTTAATTTGGGTAAACATAATGTCTTGTTAGAGGCCACTTTTGTTTTGTTGACTAAAATTGTTTTAGGTCAATTGCCAACATTAAGTGAACCTACAGGATCACACACAAAAGAACGAGTCAAAAGGATCATGGACTAAATTTAATGTCTTGTGGGAATAATAATTTATTATTATTGAGAGTAATAATAAATTATTACATTGTTATGTGCAAGAATTATATTTTAGGAAATGTTATCACTTATTAGATTAAGGGGCACTAATGTCATTACTCATGTGAGAATGACATTAGTATAAAAGGCACATAAAGAGATCTCTTTAGGGTTAACGACTTGTCTGTCGATATTAGACCGGCAAAGAAAATCTGCAAACCCTAAAGAGTGAAGCACGAAGAGTCGTGTGTGAAAATCCCAATATCATCTAGAAATTTTTAGATCACGCTAGCACGTGAAGGATCCTTTTGAAGAGTGCTAGTTCGTGTGGATACCGTAGAGGGTATTGTGATTTTGTGGTACCTACAGATTCGATTTGCAAATTGATTTCAAGTTTCAAGCTTTTAGAGGTACGATATCAAACTATTTGTTTTGTTTTGATCTAATCAATACACATGGATACTGGCTTAGGGTTTTCTTTTTGAATTCCGTTGTGAAAGATTTGATCTTTATAATTTTAAAACCCTACGGAAACCCAACAAATGGAACCACAGATTTCTGAGTCACATGTAAATTCCCTTGCTCATTCAACCAATGTAATTTATAAGGCTTAAGATGTTGAGTCGTAGTCAACTTTAGCTTTTCAACAAGAGACGCAACTCCCCCCATCAATGATTGGAGCATAGAGATTACTTTTAACCTTGTAAGAGCATGGAATAGATTCTTCCTCTGTTCTTCCTTAGTAGAAGGAACAACAGTCATTACTCGTTGCAACACATTTATAGACAAGTACTGATCATCCCCTTTGTCTCCATACACCTTAGCATTTGCATCTCCATAATACTCATCTAATACCACCGATAAATCTCCAGGGTCATCTACCTCCTCTTCCTCCTCATCTTCACCCTCAATTTCCATAATAGCCATCACTCGCCGGTTTAGACATTGAGACACAATATGTCCCATGCCTAAGCATTTCAAACACTTAATTTGACAGGTTTTACCACTTGATGAACCGACTACTTCTTTCTTATTGTCAGTACCATACACGACCTTCCCTTTATTAACAACATTTTTCTCCCCTTTCATATCTATAGCAGCAATACTCTTATCAGTATTCTTACTAGACACTCCTTTATCCACATTCTTACTATAAGAATTATAAGATTTGATAGAAGAACCATACCCACTATTAATTGCCTTGTAAGGATTATTACGTTACTACCTCTCAACTTTCAATGTCTAATTGGATGGCTTCCTTAAGAGTGCTATATCACTGCAACTTAATAATGTAAGCGATTTCATATTTCAGGCCTGTAACAAGCCGTGCCATCTTCTGCTTGGGGGGCTCAATAGTGCCACATCGAATCATTAGAGTTTCAAATTCTTGCACATATTCATCTATTGTCTCTCCCCTTTGCCTCAGCGTCTGATGCGCATGAAAAACTTGTGTCTATAATGCTCAGGAACAAATCTCCGCCTCAGGATTCTTTTCATGTCCTGCCATGTTCTAATATCATCTTCACTATCCCTCCTTCGACTAGCAATAAGATTTTTCTACCACAGGGAAACATATCCTGTGAATTCAATAGTAGCCAATCGAACTCTAGTGTGATCATCAATGTTGTAGCATTCAAACAAACCCTCTACTTTATCCTGCCAATCCAAGTAATCATCAGCAGAGCCACTTCTAGCAAATGAAGGCATCTGCAATTTCACATATTCTAACCCTTTAGGCGGTCGAAATTCACGATTATAATAGTAATCATCATCAAAATTGTCTCCTCTTCCTTCTCGATAAATATCATCACCTTTGAATCTTCTTCACCTATCAACTCCTCCTCCCACTTCTTCCATTTTTAACTCCTTCAACAACAATTGGAGGCACTACTTATGGATTAACAACCGGTGATGGTGCCTGTAGGTTAACCCTTGGTGGTTGACCTGCTACCATTTGCCCTACTTGCGTGGCTAGATTAGCCATTATAGTACATAATTCCTATAGTTGGTCTTCTACATATCTCCCATCTCCTGCAGCGACGTCCCTGACCTCCATTAACCTGACTATTAACATCATTCCCATTCACACTATAATTCAACATGATTACAATCTCTAATTTCAACAATCCTCAACCATACGATCAATCTTAAACACAAACCCTGAGCGCCCTTTCATCACAAACCTGGCTCTGATACCAAAAATTATGATATGACCAGGAAAACAATCACTGCACAATCAATTACTATCAATTTAAGCTACCAAACACACAATCTAAACGATCTCAAATTCTAACTAACAATAAAAAAAAAAACACGCAACAAATAGTAGAGATAGTCGCTTAAACCCTCATTAGATATTACTCACTAGCAAAGGAATAGCCTTAATACGATCTCACTGATATGACTCACAGCAAGAATCAATATCGTCACTAGCCACAATTACTTCGATTGATAAGAGTAAAAGATTTTAGAGGAAAACCTCAATTGCATTCATCAAATATACAAAACTAATGAGTCTTGTTACATAAGAGGGTATTTATAGTAAACCCTAAAAGAAATAAGAAAAACTAATAAATATACGAATTAAAAGAAAGCTGGTCGAAAGCTGGCATGTAAGCTGCCAGCTTTGACAGAAGGGTCGCCGGCCTTGATCTTTTGCGCCGCGGCTTAGGGGCAACCTTAAGATGTCGCCAGCCTTTGCATTTGCTACGCCGCCAGCCTTTGCATTTGCTATGCCACCAGCCTTTGCATTTAAGCTGCCGGCGTTGGTCTCCTAAGCTGCCAGCTTAGGTTCAGCCGTGCTCTCCACTTCAGCAATTGATGCTCCTTCAATATGAATGTTACAATTCTTTCAATTAAACTCAAAATTAGTATGTAACATGAAGGACCTATTCAATTGACTCTCATCTGACTCCATATGATCTTCTAAAGTCCGCTAGCTCATGCACGAGTAAATGGGCCTATGGTTGTAGCGGTTTGATTCCCATCAGTATGCTGGGGAGATTAGGAATAATCTCAACAACTTTATATCAAAGCTTTAAAAGGAGATCGCGTATGCATGATTGATGCAAAATTAGAGTACAACCTAAAGTATCGGAGTAAACTGGTCGAGCTTGTAAAAGAAATCACCTTCGATGATAACCCTGAGCACACTACCAAGGTGGGAAGGGCAATCCATCTCGACATTAAAGAAGACTTGATCACATTTTTACGAGCAAATAAGGATATATTTGCATGATCACCTACTGACATGAAAGGTGTAAGCTCGAGCGTGATCACACACTAGCTAAACATCAACAGAACCCAGAAGCTAGTTCTCTAGAAAATCAGGCACTTCGCCTTAAAGAAGCAAGCTTCCATCAAAGAGGAAATCCAGAAACTATCTAAGTGGAGTCATTAGAGAAGAGAAATACCCCACATGGCTAGCCAATGTGGTCTTGGTTAAGAAACCTAGTGGGAAATGGCGGATGTGTGCAGATTATACTAACCTCAACAAAGGCATGCCTGAAGAATTGCTTCCCACTACCACATCTCATCAACAACACCTTGAGACATGAGTTACTAAGTTTCATGGACGCTTTCTTGGGCTACAACTAGATAAAAACAAAAGACACAGATGAGGTTCACACTGTTCATCACATCGTTTTGTATGTACTGCTATAAAACATGCCATTCGGATTAAAGAATGCCAGTGCTACCTTCCAAAGGTTGGTTAAGGTGTTTAAACCCTAGATAGATCGGAACATGGAGGTTTACATCGATGATATGATTGTGAAAAGTGAAAAAACAAGGATCACCTACACGACCTGAGAAACCTTCGATTGGCTTCGTTTCTACAATTTGAAGCTCAACCCACAAAAGAGCACATTTGGAGCCTCGACAGGAAAGTTTTCGGGTTATGTTGTATCCCAAAGAGGAATTAAGGCTAACTTAGACAAGATCAAGGCGATCTTGACAATGAACCTACCCAAATCAATAAAAGAAGTGCAACAACTCAGGGTACGATAATGTACTAAGTAGGATTTCCCCCTAAGGAGTGTAGATCGATACTGAAAGTTTTCAAAATCCTTAAAAAATTGCATAAGTTTGAATGGACAAAAAGTGCCAGCAGGCCTTCGATGAGCTAAAGCAATTCCTGACCATGCTACTAACACTCAAAACCTCTGATTGTAGGCAATATCTTGTACCTTTACCTCACGATGAGTGATTGAGCTTTGTCATCTAGGCTAACGTGAACTAAAGGAAAGCAACACCAACCAATATACTACATCAACCACATTATTCAAGGCCTAGAGCAGAGGTACACAAAAGTAGAGAAGTTTGCCCTATCGATTGTGATATTTGTACATCGCCTATGTCCATACTTTCAGGTATTCCAGGTCATCGTCCTCACTGACGTTCCAATAAGGGCAATTCTCCATAAGGTAGATGTCTCTGAAAGAATGATGAAGTATTTGATCGAGGCCAACACTTACGGCATACAATACCCACCTCGTGATGCCATAATGGCGCAGGTTTTGGAAAAATTCGTAGCAGAATACACTGGCTCGCCTGAATATGAGAGCAAAGAAAAACCTGCGTGGACCTTCCATGTGGATGGATCATCAACATAGGAGGGGAACGGAGTTGGTCTAGTCCTGAAAGAACCTTATGGAGTCAAGATCAGCTATGCATTAAAGTTTAGGTTCCCTGCAAGAAATAATCAAGTAGAATACGAGGCCATGTTAGCTAGACTTAGGCTCATCACGAGTGCTGGGGTAGAAAGGGGACCTCAAGATCTTCTTCGACTCCTAGTTGTGATGCAATAGGTCAAATGCACATATGAGGCAACAAACGAAGAAATGGCTGGATACCTAGAGGTAGTTCGATCTCTCACAAAAGAATTACCCTCATGGGACATCATCAAGATACTAAGGCTGACAATGCTCAAGTCGATAGACTTTCAAAATTTTCCTTCATGATAGCCTTTGACTTAGGAAAAATCGAAGAATACAATTCATCGAGTTCCTCCCTGAAAAGTCTACCATTACAAAAGTCCATGAGGTGCTGGATCTGCAAAAGAAAACACCACCCTTGAGCTAGATGACATTGATAGAAAAATAACTATGGGTTGACTCTCTACCCTCGGATAGAATAGAAGCCAAGAAGTTGATGTGCAGAGCAGCCAATTACACCCTTATCAACGGAATCCTATATAAAAGGGGCTTTAGCTTCCCCCTCCTCCGATGTTTACACTCAAAAGATGGGTAACGAGTTCTAGAGGAGCTCCATGCTAGTGAATGAAGCGACCATGTTATTTTAATCACCGCACACCTGAATTGTGCGAGCTGGCTATACCCTAAGTGCTGATCTGCTTTGCTTCGCCAGCCCGTGGCTATTCACCATATGGGGACTGGACATATTAAGATGTTTTCCTCCATCAACAGGCCTAAGGAAGTTCATAATAGTTAGATATGATTATTTTGCGAAATGGGTAGAAGCTGATGTAGTAGCAAAAGTTATGGAACAAAATGTTCAACATTTCCTTTAAAACAACATCATTGTTAAATTCGGGTTCCCGTACTCCATAGTAATAGACAATGGGAGGTATTTTGGTTCCAAAAGAGACAAAGGCTTCTACGCCGAATACGGTGTTACCTTGCGCTACTCCTTCGTTGTACACTCTTAAGCTGCTGGCTAAGTCGAGGCCATTAACAAAATTATCATGCAAAGCTTGAAGGTTAGCGTAGACTAACGAAGCGATTAATGGGCCAATGAGCTACCTAGTATTGTATGGGGATACTGCACCACCAGGCACACCCCTACTGACGAGACCCCTTTTCACCTCGCCTTTGGCTTTGAGGTTGTTCTACCTATTGAGCTAAAGCTACAGAACATCCGAGTACAATCTTATAATGAGTTTATCAATGAGGTCAGTCTCCAAGTCAAACTTGATGACATAGAGGAGACTCAACATATAGTAAGCAAGGGAGTTATTGCTTACCAATACAGAGCAGCTTGGTATTACAACAAGAAGGTCAGACACATAGTCTTTCTCCCAGGAGACCTTGTTTGCAGAAAATTAGAAGCCATGAGGTTAGAAGAAGCCAGAGGAAAGCTTATCTCGAATTGGGAAGATCTCATCAGGGTAAAATAAGTCTAGGAAAATGGAGTCTACAAACTCGAAACACTAGACGGTGAGCTCAATCCTAGGACTTGAAATGCAAATAACCTGGCAAAATTTTTCGAATAGCTAAGGCCGACTCATTTGTAAAGTGTAAAAAGAAAGCAATCACAAATGAAATCAAGATTTTGCATTAAGAATGTTCCATATTGATTGTCATGTTAGGAACCCGAAAGGTATTCGACAGGGGCCCCGAAAAGTTCAAATGAATCCTCTTGTGCTAAATATGCTTGGGTAACTCCTTCTTAAGGGTATCTCCCCTCGTGAGCCTGGGTAACTTCCCCTTAATTATAACTCTCCTCGAGAGCTCGGGTAACTCCTTGTTAAGGGTAACTCCTAAGGGTAACTCCACTTGAGAGCTTGGGTAACTCCCCTCACGAGATTGGGTAACTCCTCCTTAAGGGTATCTCCTCTTGAGAGCTTCGGTAACTCCCTCTTAAGGGTAACTCCCATCGAGAGCACGGGTAACTTTTTCTTAAGGGTAACTCCCCTTATGAGCTCAGGTAACTTACACCTAAGGGTAACTCCCCTCAAGAGCTCAGGTAACTCCTTCGTAAGCTTAAGCAGACTCCTACCCCCTTTAAGGACGACTACCTCATAACTTTGAATGACTTTCGATTAATAAAAAAATGCAACAACTCGCAGGTAGGATAATCGTACTAAGTAGATTTCTCCTTAGGAGCATAGAACGATGCTTCCTCAAAAGCTTGCATAAGTTTGAATGGATAGAAAAGTCCCAGCAGGTCTTCGATGAGCTAAAGCAATTCCTGACCATGTTGCCAACACTTAAAACCCTTATTTGTGGGTGAAGTCTTGTACCTTAACTTCGCGGTAAGTGATTGAGCTCTATCATTTGGGCTAACGTGATCTAATGGAAAGAAATACCAACCAATATACTACATTAGCTACATCCTTCAAGGCCTAGAGTAGAGGTACACAAAAGCAGAGAAGTTTGCCCTAGAGATTGTGATATCTGTACATCGCCTATGTCCATACTTTTAGGCACAACAAGTTATCGTCCTCACCGACATTCCGATAAGGGCAATTTTCCAGAGGTAGATTTCTCCAAAAGAATGATGAAGTATTTGATTGAGGTCAATGCTTACGGCATACAATACCCACCTTGTGATGCCATCAAGGCATAGGTTTTGGCGGAATTCATAGCTGAATACATTAGCTCCCTTGAATATGAGAGCAAAGAAAAACTTGCGTAGGCCCTCCACGTGGATGGATCCTCAACATAGGAGGGGAACGGAGCTGGCCTAGTCCTGAAAGAACCCTATGGAGTTAAGATCAGCTATGCATTAAAGTTTAAATTCCTTGCAAGGAATAATGAAGTAGAATACGAGGCCCTGTTAGTTGGACTTAGGCTCATCACAAGTGTTGGGGTAGAAATGGGGACCTCAAGATCTTCTTTGACTCTCGACTCATGATGCAATAGGTCAAATGCACATATAATGCAAAGAACGAAGAAATGGAGAGGTAGTTTGATCTCTCACAAAAGAATTACCCTCATGGGACATCATCAAGATACTATGGGCTAACAATGCTGAAGTCGATAGACTTTCCAAATTTTCCCCCATGATAGCCCTCGACCTAGGAAAAATCAAAGAAAGAATATTTGTCGAGTTCCTGCCCGAAAATTCTACCATTACAAAAGCCCATGAGGTACTGGATTTGCAAAAGAAAACTCCATCCCTAAGCTGGATGACATTGATAGAAAAATAACTTAGGGACAACACTCTACCCTTGGATAGAACAAAAGCCAAGAAGTTGATGTGCAGAGTAGCCAATTACACCTTTATCAATGGAATCCTATATAAAAGGGGCTTCAGCTTCCCCCTTCTCCGATGTTCACACTCAAAGGACAGACAACAAGTTCTAGAGGAGTTCTATGCCAGTAAATGAAGCGATCATGTTATTTCAATCATTGCATACCCGAATTGTGCGAACTGGCTATACCTTAAGTGTTGATTTGCTCTGCTTCGCTAGCCCGTGGCCATTCGCCATATGGGGATTGGATATACTTGGACATTTTCCTCCATCGACAGCCCAAAGGAAGTTCATAATAGGTAGATATGATTACTTTACGAAATGAGTAGAAGTTGATGCAGTAGCAAAAGTTACAAAACAGGAGGTAGTTTGGTTCCAAAAGAATCAAAGAATTTTGCGCCAAATACGGTGTTATCCCACGCTACACCTTCGTTGTACACCCTTAAGCCACTAACCAGGTCGAGGCCATTAACAAAATTATCTTGCAAAGCTTGAAGGCTAGGGTAGACCAACGAAGTGGCAAATGGGCCAATGAGCTACCCAGTATTGTATGGGGATACTACACCACTAGGCGTACCCCTATTGATGAAACCCCTTTTGGCCTCGCCTTTGGCTTTGAGGTCGTTCTACCTATTGAGCTAGAGCTATAAAACATCCGAGTATAATCTTATGATGAGTTAATCAATGAGGTCAGTCTTTAAGTCGAACTTGATGACATAGAGGAGACTCTAGATATAGTAAGCAAGAGAGTTGCTGCTTACCAATAGAGAGCAGCCCGGTATTATGACAAGATGGTCAGACACATAGTCTTTCTCCCAAGAGACCTTGTTTGCAGAAAATTAGAAGCCATGAGGTTAGAAGAAGCCAGAAGAAAGCTTACCCCGAATTGGGAAGATCTCGTCAGGGTGAAAGAAGTCTTGGAAATGGAGGCTACAAACTCGAAACACTAGAGGGTGAGCTCATTCCTAGGACTTGGAATGCAAATAACCTAGGAAAATTTTTCAAATAGCTAAGATCGACGCATTTGTAAAGTTTAAAAAGAAAGCAATCGCAAATGAAATCAAGATTTTGCATTAAGAATGTGCTATATTGATTTTCATGTTAGGAATCCAAAAGGTATTCGATAGGGGCCTTAAAAAGTTCAAAAGAATCTTATCCTCTCATGCCAAATGAGTTCGGGTAACTCCTTCTTAAGGGTATCTCCCATCGTGAGCTTAGGTAACTCCTCCTTAAGGGTAACTCTCCTTGAGAGCTTGGGTAACTTCCTATTAAGGGTAACTCCTCTCAAGAGCTCGAGTAACTCTTCTTTAAGGGTAACTCCCCTTGAGAGCTCGGGTAACTCCCCTCATGAGATTGGGTAACTCTCTCTTAAGGGTAGCTCCCCTCGAGAGATTGGGTAACTCCCCTTAAGGGTAGCTCCTCTCGAAAGCTGGGTAACTCCTCTTAAGGATAACTCCCCTTGAGTGCACGGGTAACTTCTTTAATGGTAAATCCTTCGAGAGCATGGGTAACTCCTTGTTAAGGGTAACTCTCCTCATGAGCTCGGATAACTCACGCTTAAGGGTAACTCTTCTCAAGAGCTCAGGTAACTCCATCTCAAGGGTAACTCCCTCGTAAGCTTAAGCAGACCCCTGCCCCCTTCAAGGAGTACTACCTCATAACTTCGAACGACTTTTGATTAACAAAAATGGTGTTTTAACAACTCATACAACATGAATATCAAATACAAAAACTGGGAACTAAAGGTCACAATGAACAAAGTTCACATAAACCCCTATGTAGATGAGCATGCCAAAAGGAAAGAAAGAGAGAGAAACATACAAGCAACCACAGAAGAGATTGATGTCGCAAACAAGTGGTAAACAAATTCATTAATTTGAAGAAAATTATTATAGTAGTTTTGACTAGTGTCTCAGCCATGGTAGTTTTAACTGGCATTTTGGCCAAGAAATACTAAGAAGAATCTACATAAGTAAGAACTTCTTTGGGTTGAACACAACTTCAAGTTGGAAGACTTTGGCAAATATTCAAACCTCAAATTAGAAGAGTTCTCCCACATCTAGCCGATCACACCTCAAAAATGTAGGTTCGAGCTGAACACAACTTCTCTTTCCCGAACACTAAGCTGAGTTTGTCCATCAACCTTTAGAACGACAATGAATCTCATTTGGATAGAAGCTCAGAACGATCAAGAGAACTAGGATTGAAGATAATTCTCCCAATAAGCCCACTACCAAAAGCCATCAAGAGACCTGGCTCAAAGGGGAGGTCATCACCCCCATCTCCAACGACCTCCACTGGCCATTAACGACGGTGCAACAGAGAGGTTGAAAATGAGAAGAAAGAGTCAGATGGTCCCTCCATGATGACTTTGACCTCATGGAGTACCCCAAAATCCGAGATCATTGAAGGAAGATGGGCCTATGCTCACGTGCAATGCCTCGCTGTAATCACTACAACCTCCCCATCAAGCAATAGCCAATGAACCTTGATCCAAGAACCGCAGAAGAGAAACACGACCCCATATCAAATAGCTAAGGTAGTGGGGGGAATGGACCCCGGGCAACACTGGTCCATATATATAGGGACCATAAGGCTTCTGACCCATCTAAACAGAGACAACAAGGCTCCTACAATACCATAAGGCTTGTAACCTAAAGGGCAAGACCTTTCAAGCCATCGAAGATTTATTAAAAGAACGTTCATGATTTTTCAAACCTTTTCAAATCGTATAGCAAAGGAAAATCTTAAGTTGGTGAAATAAGAGACTTAAGATGGGTTCGTGAAGATGATTCACCAGATAGCGCTATTTATAGGCCAGAAAAAAAAAAAAATCTAACAAACCTAGCATTCAATGCTACCAAATCTTGAGAATCTCAAGAGCAGCTCACTCTAGCCGTTCGATCAAGCCCAGGGAATCTACAAGCATCGGAAAGGAAAGTTTCCTGGTACGCACAGCCTCCCCAGTAGAATAACATCATCTGTCTTGGAAAACCATACCTAAAGACTTAGGCTAGCCCAAGAACAAAGCGATAAACCCAAAGCAGAGTGACATAAGGAAAATGAGGTCAACCTAACTGACCTTGATGAATACAGACCATAGTACAGTAAAAATGCAACTATTAAACAAAAATATAGTCAAAGAGAGAGAAAAACGGACAATACATTAGGCGGAAAAAGGTACATTGGCTTATGTGAACATTACAAAAGCCTGAAAATGGCCCATTCACAAATTGAGCCAAGAGCAAAGCCTGTAAAAAGAAAAAAAATAGAGAGAAGAAAAAGGATAGGACAAAGCAATAACTCCCCAATGATTTCCAAGGCCCAAGATCAATTAGACCTGTAGTCACTGAAAATATCCTCACTTGTCACTGGTTAAGGGACAATAGGAGCTGTCTTAACCTGTCTCTCAACATGACCTCTGGCTTAAGGCTTGACAATGACATTGGAATCCATAGACATTGGGATTTACTGCTCGGGCTCATGCATTACGACCACCAGGGCAACCATACCTTGGCCCCCTGGCCTCCGGAATAACGCAACCTCAGTCCGTTCTTCCTTGCCTGCTACACTACCTTCAGCATCGATGCCACCTTGCTCGACTCCATCTTCGTTACCCTCTTCCTCACCAAAATCCTTTACTGGAACCTCACCCAAACGAGCCGCTAAAAAACTAAGATTTAAGTCAGGATACCTTTCTAGAGGGTCCTTTTTTATTAGCCTTGCAGTATCTTAGACAAGCTTCACTTGGGTCTCTTTCCACTCCTTGCTCTTAAAGAGGTCGCTTAAAATCTACTTCTTGGTTGCCTTAGGAATAAGCCGACCACTTTGCAAATCCGTGATGTGACCTTGTAATAATAATGGAAGTTCAGATGACTTTTGATTAACAAAAGCGGTGCCCGATAACTCATACAACATGAATATCAAATTCGAAAACAAGGAACCAAAGGTCACGACAAACAAAGTTTACCTCAACACCTATGCAGACGAGCATGCCAAAAGGAGAGAAAGAGAGAGAAACATACAAACGACCACATAAGAGATTGAGGTCACAAACAAGTGGTGAACAAATTCATTCATCTAAAGAAAATTATTACTGTAGTTTTGACTGGCATCTCGGCCAGGGTAGTTTTAACTAGCATTTCAGCTAAGAAATACAAAGAGGAATCTACATAAGTACGAACTTCTTTGGGCCGAGCACAACTTTGAGTCGGAAGACTTTGGCAAATATTTGAACCTCAAATTAGAAGAGTTCTTCCACATCTAGCCGACCACACCTCGAAAATGTGGGTTCTGGCTTAACACGACTTCACTTCCTCGACTATTGAAGCTTGTCCATCCACCTTTAGGACCACAATGAATCTCACCTGGATAGAAGCTCAGAACGATCAAGAGAGCCAGATAAAAGTTAATCCTCCTAATAAACCTACAGCCAAAAGCCATCAAGAGACTAGGCTCAAAGGGGAGGTCATCACCTCCCATCTCCAACAACCTCCACTTGATATTAAGGATGGTGCAATCGAGAGGTTAGAAATGAGAAAGTCAGATGGCCCCTCCACGATGACCTTGACCTTATAGAGTACCCCCAAGGTCTAGGTCGTTGAAGGAAGATGGGCCTTTGCTTACATGCAATGCCTTACCATAATCATTACGACCTCTCCACCAAGTAGTAACCAATGGTAACCTCAATCTAAGAATCGCAAAAGAGAAAAATGGCTCTAGATCGAACAACCGAGGCAATGGGGGGAAATGGACCCCGACCAACACGACCGTTGCACCATGCGACCTTTGTAACTGGTCCACCTAAATAGGGACTACAAGGCTTCCACCCATCTAAACAGAGACAACAAGGCTCTCACAGTACCATAAGGCTTGCAACCCACAAGGGCTCAACCTTTCAAGCCATTGGAGATTAATCAAAAGAAGGTTCATGATTCCTCAAACCTTTTCAAATTGTATGGTGAAGGAAAATCTTAAGCTTGTGAAATAAGAGAATTAAGATGGGTTCGTAAAGAGATGATTCACTAGACAACACTATTTAGAGGCGAGAAAAATTTCTAACAGACCTAGCATTCAATGTTACCAAATCTTGAGAATCTCAAGAGCAGCTCACCCCAGCCAATCGATCATACCTAGGGAATCCATAAGCATCGAAAAGGAAAGTTTCCTGGTACACATAGCCTCCTTAGTAGAATAATGTCAGTCTTGGAAAACCATACCTAAAGACCTATGGCTAGCCTAGGAACAAAGCGACAAGCCCGAAGCAGAGCGACCTAAGGAAAACGAGGTCGACATGGCCAATCTTGACAAATACGAACCAATAGTACAACAAAAATGCAACCACCAAACAAAAATATAGTCCAATAGAGAGAGAAACAGACAATGAATTAGTCAGAAAAAGGTACATTGGCTTACGTGAACATTATAAGAGCTTACAACAGGCCCATTCACAAAATGGGTTGAGAGCAAAGCTCGTAAAAAAAAATAAATAAAGAGAAGAAAAAGGGTGGGATAAAGCAACAACTCCCTAATGACCACCAAGGCCTAAGATCAATTAGCTGTATAATCATCGAAAATCTCTTCACTTGTCACTGGTTGAAGGGAAATAGGAGCTTCCTTACCTCTAAACATGACATCTGGCTTGAGGCTCAACAACGACAACGAAATCAATAGACATTAGGATCCGCTAGTTGGGCCCATGCATTACAACCACAATGGCAACCACACCTGGGCCCCCTAGCCCCTAGAAATAGAGCTGGACAAATGGGCCATAACCCATGGGCTGGCCCGTTTAACCCACTTTTAAAACGGGTTAGGGTTGATTTTTTTCAACCCGTTTAAAAGCGGACTAAAAAAACCCAGCCCGTTTAACCTACGGGTCAAAGCGGGTTAACCCGCAACGGGCTGGGTTGGCCCACTTTTTTTTTTTTTTTTTTTTTAGATTAAAATAGGTTTTAAACTTAAATTTGAAAGTTGAAACTTAGAGAGTACATTCCTTTTTACGTTGCTTGGTAGGACTCGTACAAAGAAAAGGATCGACAGGCCATGTCTTATCTCAATTGGTCGGCCCAAATCATAGGTCACCATCAATGTCATTCCAACTAAAATTGCCGACGTGAATAAACCAAGGACTTGCCCACCCCAGCCTAGCGGGACCTTTTCCTATTTCCTTAGGCATGTCCATGTTTTACGTTACTGATACCCATCTTTTAATTCCCATTTTGGATCGTTGGAGAAGACTTGGATATGGGCCACACTCTAATTTTACTTACATTTCTCGCGGCTCGTAGGTTATATTCATTTAAAATGAAAATTGATAATCCATTTTCCCATGTGTTTGGCATGATTTATGGGTTAATCGGTAATGCTAATTTTTTTCCTTTCTCTATTTGCAGTACATATTACAATTACTAGGAAAGGATGAATCGAGCTTGCTCCATCCTATTAGAAAATTAGTTTTCAACCCAAGCAAATGTAATATATATTTTTTCGTTGGATTGGGGTATCCAATATTAGTATTTTTCACTTGAAAAATCATGAGAGATAACGTTAAATTATAAGACTATTAGTATAATATTGTTCTTTTGTTAAATTTTAAATGAGTCAAGTGAGTAGGCTGGCCTGTTTAACCCACTAGCCCGTGTGGGTTAGGTTAAGGTTATAAATTTTGGCCCATTTATTAAAGTGGGTTAAAATTTGTTGGCCCGTTTAACCCACCAGCTCGCATGGGCAGGGCCGGGTTGGCCCATTTAACCCACTTGCCCAGCTTTACCTGGAAATAATGGTAACTTCAGTCCTCTCTTCCCTGCCCACTACACCAACTTCAGCATCAACACCACCTTGCTTGACTCCAGCCTCATTACCCTTTTCCTTACTAGAATCGTTTACTAGAATCTCCTTCAGATGAGTTACCAAAAAACTGAGATCTGAGTCGGGATACCTTTCTAGAAGGTCCTTTCTTATCAGCCTTACATTATCTTCGACAAGCTTCACTTGGTTCTCTTTTCGTTCCTTTCTCTTAAAGAGATCTAGGCACTGTTATTGTTGAGTTTCTTGCCTGATAGTTGGGAGACATTGGTTGTGTTTGTTAGTAACTCGACCCCAGAGGGAAAGCTCACCCTTGCAATGGTGAAGCATAGCCTAATGAAAGAAGAGGCTAAGAAGAAGGATCTTGTCATAGGATCTAATTCTAGGGATGATTCTGCAACACTTGTTACTGGTAAGCCAGGAAGGAATGATAGAGGCAAGTTCAGAAGATCATCTGATGAGGATGATGAATCAGAGAAATTCAAGGGAATGTCCAAGTCAAGAGGAAAGAAAGATCTTAGATGCTACTATTGTGACAAGCCGGGTCACTTGAAGAGAGACTTTGGAAGAAAGAGAAAGGTAAAGGTGATGAAAAGGATGAAGACACTATAGTTGTAGTAGCGGCAGATGATGATGAAATCGTCATTGCATGGGATGAGAAGTGTGTTAGCTTTGCTAATCATGATGATGATTGGGTTGTTGATTCTAGAGCCTCCTTCCATGTGACTCCACATGGTAAGTTCTTTTCAACCTACACTACTGGTAATTTTGGTAATGTGAGGATAGGAAATGATGATAAATCCAAGATTGTTGGCATTGGAAACATAGTTTTAAAGACTAACCCAGGTTGTAGGCTCATTTTCTGAGATGTTAGACATATTTCAGATATCCGCCTTAACCTTATTTCTGTAGGAAAGCTTGATGATGATGGCTATAGTAGCTACTTTGGTGAAGGAAGCTGGAAGCTCACCAAGGGTTCTCTCATTATGGCAAAAGGAAAGAAGAGGAATACCCTTTACTTAATATCAACAAAACTAAGTAAAAGGGATGTAAATCCTGTACTCTCACATGGAGGTTCTAATGATGGCAGAAATGGGGGAGATATAGTTGAAGAATCTCAAGAGCCTCATCAACAGTTCAAGATAAGAAGATCTGCAAAAGATGGAAGACCTTCAGTTAGATTCAGTCTAGATAAGTATGTGATGCTTAGTGATGGGGAAAAGTCAGATGGTCATAAGAAAGTCATGGCAAATGAGAAGAAGAAAGGAAAGGTTAGAGTCACACAAGATGGACTGAAATCCTTAGATGAGAACAAGAAAACTAACTTGGTGAAACTGCCTAAGAGCAAGGGACTTCTGAAGAACAGATGGGTGCTCAGAGTGAAGACTGATGATAAGAGCTCATAATCAAGGAACAAGATAAAAGCTGGGTGTAAAAAGTTTCAGTCTGACAAAAGGTGCTTCTAGAAGGCAGCAAGATTGGGGATAACCTCCATATGAGTTGGAGGAGGAGATTCTTGGGTTACAAATCCAACTCATATGGGTCTATAACTAAAGGGAGCGTAAATATATGTTGGATATATATTTAGAAGACTTTGAAATCAAAGTAGGAATAGACCAGCATACTTTGAACAAGGAGATCCTAAATACATTGTTACATATATTTAGAGGACATTTAAATCAAGGGTATCCTAAGTATAGGACATATACTTAGAAGAGGACTTGAAAATAAGGAGCATTTTTGCATTAAAGGAAGTTTAAACAAGTACACCTGCAATAGAGGAAGCTATACTGCCAGCTTAGATGAATAATAACTACTAGTGTTGGAATTTGCAAATTCTTGTCGAGAGCTCTAGACAGCCTACACCGGCATGAACGCTGCCGGCATTGGGGTCTACACTACTAGCGTGGGGTGGGTACATTGCCAGCATACGTTGTTCTAGAATGCTGTTTTTCTACACTTGTTGCAACACCGTTGCCTTTTAATTAAATATTGTCAGCCTTGAGTGTCTGTTGGTTTTCTTTGTGCTGTTGCATATATATTCTCCTTTTGTCTTAGGGTAACAAGTGGTGTGCCTCTTCTCACGCCTAGATAGAGAGATCTAGAGAGAGAAAGAGAGAAAAGTGAGGGAAATCCTAGAGTGAGAAACTCTAGAAGAAAATCTCATTTCTATTTGTAATCCACCGATTGTTGTGAAGAATTGTGTGAGCTCACTCACTCTGTTGTAATCCCATTATATTGTTTATAGTGGAAGATTTGAGCACTGCTAGTCCCGTGATTTTTCCCGCATTGGATTTTCCATGTTATATTCTAGTGTTATCTATCTTACCTTTCCGCATTGTTTAATTGTTTATCGCTTTCGCAAGAGGAGATCTAGTTTCCAATCACAAGTTGATTAGGGTTAGGCTTTCTCTTAACATATATATATATAAAATTTTATAAAACTTTTGGGATTTGCCATCCGATTTGGGTCGGGAAATAATTGTAAGTTGGGATCAATGAGTTGGTTGATCCTAATTTATCTACTAGGTGTTTGAATAAAAATTGATTCAAATCAATTTCAAATAAACTAGAGATTCTTGGATTCGAGAGCTGTTCTATTATAACCATATAGTTACAACCTTAAATTCTATAATTGAATCTCATTCATTTAATATTCTAAAGTTTGTTGATATTTGAAATATTTACAAATAGTCATATTGAAATTTACAAAGTAATGCAATTATCAATATTTACAAGCAATTGCCAATTAAATTAATATTTACAAGATAGGGAAAAAAGAAAAGTTTTCATTCATTTTTTAAATTGCCCCATGAATGTCTACATACCCATTAATCAAGATAAGATATCACGTAGTTCTTTTATAAGAATTTAGTGCATTGGTTACTTTTAATATTGAAACTATTTCTTTTAAATATTTTAATTTTATAGCTCTTGGTAGAAGATGGACTTTAGGTGTTATGGAGCCTATAAAACTACCAACTTGCTTTTGTCTTAGAAAAAAGGGTTTCTCCGGGTGTAAAAAATTTTAGTGTGATTATATATTTATGTGTTCACAATACATTATTTTACTATATTACCTATATATCTCCCTTTGTATATTCTTATTCAATTTCCACAAATCAACATACATGTCTCCATTTACTTCGTATTTATTTCTTCTTCTTTTTTTCCCTTATATTTTTATTTTATTTTATCCCCTTTCTTTTTTTTTTTTATTATTTGTTTCATCATCATCATCATTATTATTAATATTATTAAGGTAAATTACAAATACATGACTCGTGTTTGATTGCTTTTGCAATTATGTGACCTGAGATATTTCTTTTGACAATTAGGTGACACATGATAACATCCATTATGTTCCGTTTAAAAATTACCGTTAAGTGGACATGTGTCAATGAAATAAAAAAAAAAAAAGAAAGGTCACTTTCTCTCTCTCTCGTTTCTCTCTTTCCTCCCTTCTTCTTCAACCTCACTTTAATCCTTTGCTCCAATTCTAAAAAATTTTAACAAAAAAGGTTTAATTTTTCCTACAAATATATAAAGATTGAAGATTGCACTGATGACTCTAGCTATGAGTGTCCTTGTAAACAATTTGTGGTCGTAGAAGAATGCCATAGCTCGTACTAGTGACCGATGTAAACCCTAGAAATTTTCCACATTAGTATGCGACTCTAAAGTAGAACGTATGAACTAGTTAATAAACTTAGATTCCAATAAAAGCTTAAGAATAGATCAATGCATTGAATTTGGTTAGATAGGATTTAGAAATCGAATAAAAAACTTCTTTAACCCTAATTGATACCAAAAATGAGATTTCGTATCTTGAATGAATAATTCAAGATATGATTAAAAGAAAGTCTAAATTTCAAACCCGAAACTTGTATTACAAATAGATTAAATAGAAAAATATATATATAGAAATTAAATGATTGCTTTTGAACTCAACATGATTTGAGATTAGAATAATGAGTAGTAATAAGCCTAGACTTGGATTTAAACCCTAAATTTAAGATTCCTATATAGTATTAAACTCTACTAATAAGATTTCATAAGAAGTATAGAAAATTAAAGATATATAGATAATCTAGCTTCTATATCAAGTGCGATATTAAGTAATTAATTAACTACGCTTATAGATAAGAAACGATAACCTAAAGATAAACCGTTAGGATTATAAATATACCATGAAAACATAAACTGATGTATAACTCAAGATCTAAACTTCAAATAAATAATTGAATCACACTAATGTTCTAATTAGGGTTTTCTTAAGCTATTGGGGCCTAAAACGAAAATTGACCTAATGAGTTTAGGAAACCTTAATCGTGGGAGATAAAATTCTACAAATAATTAATCACGTAAATTTAAAAGTTAAAGTTGTATAGTTTGATAAACCAAGTATTTTGTATAACCTTATAAATATATTTTTGTACAAAAACTCTCAAATATTAGCTAAATTATACCCGTATACCTAGTAAACTATCCTAAAAGTAAGTTAAATTATTAACTAATATTAATATATATATATTTTCGATGGAGATTTCGGCTGCAAGATTACTTTGGAAGACTTGGTGGACATTGAAGAAGAAAAGCCGAAATTTTTGCTTTAATCATGCACATTAGTCAACAAAAATCAACCTAAAACCCAATCAAAGATGGCCAAGTAAGCTCCTCATTAATGACCATGAAAACAACTGATCAAACAGAGATAAATGAGGAGAAAATTCGGAGGAAAGTGAAGTAGCTGCAAGCTTCTTCTTCTTCCTATATATATATACACACACCTTTAAAACTCTTAATGGGCAAACAAACACTCACAACTCTCTCTCGAAAATTCTAGACTAAAACTACTTCTAATTAGTAGCCAAAACAACCTAAAAACAAACTTTAAACTGCTCAAATTATCCAAGTTCGAATCGGAAGAAAAACTGGTACAAAAACACTTGAAACGAGTTCAAAGGTGAGTTGATGTGGTTCGAATGGTTTTCATTTAAATCTAAAGATTAGAATTGACTTTTGATTATCATAGGAACATAATCAACATAAAAACAAGCTTCGAATTCCATCGGATCGGCTCAACCAAGGTAAAAATCCAAAACCCTAGTTGTACTCTATTAAGATCGAAATCTAATGATATATGTTTGTAGAAGTGTTAAGAGTTGTTGTATGTCTATCTATAAGATATAGAAACACTTAGGAATGGTTTAGGAATATTTTTAACGTGAAAAATTTAAGAAATACGAATTGGTTCATCAAGGAAGATGATGAACAGTGCTAACACTGTCCATAAGCCGGCAGTGTAGACGTTCAACGTCGGCGACTTACAAGGATAGGCCGGCGGTGTAGAGACGGCTTATACTGAATAGAAGCTACGTAAAAATTATTTTCACGTAAAAATAAACGAAGGCCAAATATCTGGGATTCTAAGCCGACGGCATAGAGTCCGGTGTACGTTGAAAGCTGATAGTTTTCAAAGCCGGTGCAACCGATATGAATTTATATGCAAAACAAATAAACACCGGCAACTGGGCTTCAAAGCCGGCGGCGTTGGGGCCGGCGTACACCCATATTTTCTCTTACGAAAACTTGTTTTGATAAGAACAGAATATATATATATATATATATATACACACACACACAATAAGCTTTACTAAACATATATTATATATATGATAATATAGAATTATATAAGTAGATAAGTAAATACAAATATTTAGAATATTTTGATTAATATTTGATAATTCTTAAAGCTCTAGAATTAGAGAAAAATATTAAGTGTCAATAAAAATTGTAAATAATCAAATATTTGTTTTAGATGGATAAAATAGGTAAGAATGGAAATTGAAATAAGCTAAATTTACAAATAATGTGACTTCTAAAAACAACAAAATAATTATACGAAATACATTAGGAGAAACACGACGACACTAAGTAATAATAAATAAATATGACTTACTATATTGAGTTCGGTATAGAATAACATAAAATTAGTATTAATCATTACCAAAACTTGATAAATATCAAGTTTAGGACACTAGTCACATATGGGAATTTAGCTATATAATCTATATTATATTGATGAATACTTTATTCATCTTAATAGGTGACTTTGATACCCTAGAAGATCTTCCAGTCGATTATTATGATTGAGTCAATAGAAGCAGGTGAGTAATTCAGTCATATTGTACTGTTTGTGCTTGTAAATAGTTGAACATATAATACAAAGACAATCAAATGAATGTTTTGTTGGAAGTATGTTGTGATCTGATTATATGAATGTTAATCTATCATTACAAAAGTGATAATACAATGGTTTGATGTTGTGATGTAATATGATGATGATTGTGTGTAATGTATGATCACCATGAAATTGAATAAGAACTATTGACTTAATAAAATAATCTGGTTATGCATTGCACGTACTGCATTATTGCATATACAAATGGGTGACAGCCTGCTACGTATGAATATTTCGGTTCTCTGTTAACGCTTGGTTTTTCTAAAGTGTTAGTTCTTTCAAGGTTTTTTTTTGTTCCGTTGGTTCTACGGGAACTAAGTGGTAATGAAGAACGCCGCCCGTAGTATCACTTTGAAATGATTAATACTTAGAGAGTTTCTAAGGTGGATACAGGAAATGGTCAGTTAAATTTATTATATTTAAAGTGATAACCCTAAAACGAGAAATCATTGATTTTCCTGTAAACTTAGTCTCTCCTAGGCAGGTGGGTCATAAGGTAATTGTTCTTCAACCCTGAAAAAGAGGGCGTAAATCTTTTTCCCTGTTTGGATTCTAGATCATCCAAGCTTGTATCTGTGCATATGATTGAGTGCTTGCATTACATATGATTTGCTAATAACTTGTGTGATGTATAATATGTCTGGTTATTCACTGAGCCATGGTTTCGCTCATACTCCAACAGTCTTTTCAGGTTTACACTTCGACCCTGGTTAGTCGCTTTCAGGAACATGGCTCCGGTAAGAGCTTAGGAGCTGGAAGTCTATGGTTATAATTGGGATTAATGGTTATGTTTTCATAGAATAGACTAGTTAGTGTTATATTATCAGTTATGAACTACAAGAAAACTACTTGGTTTGTAATAGTATTGTAATACTTTATGATTAAGATACCAGTAATTTACCAATTTATTTCTTACATGTATTTATCATTTCTTATCAAACAACTAAAAGATCCTGTTGTTTTGAAAACTTGTTACTCTCTGAAGGTAATCTAGTGATAGTATTCAAGTGTGACTTGTTTACTTCTACTAGGGTACCCTCGAGGCGTGACAACCGAAACCAAAGTAATCCAAATGATATACCACACTTGTCTGTAGGGTAAGCGAGCCATCAGTTCTGTACTTGAATAAGATTAGTGGGGTTAGTTGTCACACGGGTAAGAGAAGTATAAAAATATATATATTCCTTTTCAAATTTTTGGTCTGCTGCAAGTCAAATATGACTTTACATTTTATATTTGTTTTGTTAGTTTGGGGGTTTGGTTGTCAATTTGGAGGTGGCTGCCATGGTCAAAATGTGGTTGATGGATTTGCATCAAGAGTGGTATTAGGTTCTGTGTTGTGGTTTTCAACTTTGGTTTATTAATTGGATGATTGTCAATGGAGGTTTCAAGGTGGGTTAGTAGTGGTGTTGATCGATGATGGATAAGTTAGATTTAAGAGAAAGGTGGTAACTTGTGATGATGGTTTTCAATAAAAGGATACTCCTTTCTGATGCTTTTGTTATTAGAGAACCTGTTGGTGGCGGGTTTGAGAATGAAAATGGGTAGTTGTGGTCAAAATGGTAGAGAGAGAAATTATACCATTGAGGTTGTTTTAGAGAGAGAAAGCTTGAATACGAGCTTCTATGGTGGTAATCTGGAGGAGAAAAACTTTTAATTATGCTCATATTAAAGAGCTTGTAATTATAATCTAAGAGACAAGTGGTAAATAATTTTTGTGTTTGATAAAAATTTCCCTTCTCTTAATTGCTTCAGCTAAGAAGGAGAAGAGGAGACAGGTAGGGAGTGACTTTCTTTTGTTTTTTTTTTTTTTGATACGTGGCGGACACGTGTCCAATTAACTGTGATTTTAATAGAACACAACAGATGTTATTATGGGTCACCTAATTGTAAAAAAAATATCTCAGGTCACCTAATTGCAAAAGCAATAAAACACATGTTATATATTTGTAATTTATTGTTATTGTTATTATATAAATCATTTAATTAAAAAAAAAAGGAAGAAGATGCACCTGGATGCACGGTTGGAGCAAAGGGTAGATGCAGTTAGAGTAGGTTCGTAAGTTAGGTAATGACAGGGGACAGGGCAACTGGCCTATGGAGGTGAAATTTGCCGATCTGGCGGTGCTAGTGGCTGGAAAAGTTGTCGGATAGGAGGAATGGAACACTCCTAGCTCTTCTGTGATGGTGATTCGAGCCAAAAAGCGGCGAAACATGGTGGTTTCAACTACCCAGGCGGTGACTTCGATTGTGGTTCTTGTTGTTGATGATTCCAGTGATTTTTGTCCTTTCTTAGGCCACCAAATTGAAAGCTTGTTGCTTCAAGAAACTTCTTATCCTCCAATCACTTTAAAATCAACTCCGGGAGTAAAAATTTCAAAAAATTTTCAAAACCCAAAATTGTTACAACAATCTTTTGATTCAAGCTTTTTAAGTGATTTTCTATGTATTTCCTAATGTGAAATGGTTTGTTCGAGTTCTTATTTATGCTTTTAGACCTTGAAAAATTTTTGAAAAAGGATCAAATTGTTTAATTTCTGATTGGCAAAAAATTGATGTTTGACCTCGATTTAATCCAAATTCTATGATTGTTTGGCATCAAAATCGAATGTCCCATTCTATGATTTGATTCTTCCAGGAAGCTTTGTTTCTATCTAAATTTGTTCAAATCAACATTGAATCCAATGGGAGACACATCTACATTATTAGTTTTCCCCACTTTCATGGCCATATGTGACTGAGTTAAACTATGAATCGAGACCACTTTTGGTATCAATTCATAGTATTCTATGCCTACTTTGCTATTTCACCATCAATTTAGTGAAATTGTAAAGCAAAACGACTAAAAATGGCTTGAAAGTTCTGTGTCTAGCCATGACATGTGCGTGTTTTCAGGAGCTAAAGTAAGAAGAAGATGATGACATGGCTTCATCTTGCCACGTGGAATAACTACAGTGTATCACGTGTCGCTTATGCAATGAGAAGAACAAAAGGCATTTAGATGCTTGCCTTATTGTCCAAACCCAGGAACCTCTAACGTTCTTGCAAGTAAATTAATTTTAGGACTTTAACTAAATATCGGTGTTAGCCCAAAAAAAGAAAAAAGAAATAACTAAATAGATCAGCTTATTACGGGCCATTTAATTGGGTCCAAAGTCTATATATAATTAAAATTTACAACGTATTATGTCCGAAGTATTTATTTTAAACTTCATAATAATAATCTTTTACATCTCTACATATTATTATTGATATTATTATTATATATACATAATATTTATTATCATTTTTTTTCTTTTTGAAAATTTTAATATTTGAGCTTAATATAATATTTATTTTTATGATATATTTATAGCCTTAATAGGCAAAAATGAGTTGTCTCGATGAATGATTAAAAATCACATCAAATTAACCGGTAACAGGTTATACAACATGTTTACCAACTTTAAAAAAAAATTCCCCAAATACAAAAGAGATAATTTTAATTATAAAATAATCAATGTTAATTCATTGTTCAACATGCTAATTATAATTTTTCTAAATAATCATCCTTGTAAGATATGATTTAGCAAAAGTTGTATAATGATAAATTGTAAATTAGAAATGTCATTCACCTATTTCCTTACTAAATCTCTTTTTCGTAATGCAGTTCACTAATTTACTCATTATAATTATGTGGTGTATTAATAAATCGCATTTCTAAGATGAGATTAAGATATTAATATGTGAGTCTCATCTTATATATGCAAATCGCGTCTCGTAGATACGGTTTTATGTTGATATTTTAATAATTAATTTTGTATAATTTGTATTTTTGTAATTTTTATCTACGTAGAACAATGATCATAAAATTTCTTCACTATTAACATATATAATAAACTCATTCATTAATTATATTATCAACCAATTGTCAAAATTGTAAAACATTTATTTTAGTTCGTAATAAATAAAAAATCACTCACAAAGATGTAAGAAATATATTGAGTATTTAAAAATAAAAGGAAAAGAAGAATCCAATTATACCATTGAGAGTTGAGCATCCTCATTTTTCAGTCCTATATATCTTCCTAAATGTTTTTGCTAAATCTTGAATCTTTCGGTGGCCTTGTAATTCAATCATAATACTTGAAATGAAATTTTATCAAATAAGAAAAGAGAAAAAATTATGTTTCAAAACAAAAATCTCTCTCTCTCTCTCTCTCTCTCTCTCTCTCTCTCTCTCTCTCTCTCTCTTTTCCCTGCTCCTTTTGAAGTAAAATGCAATTGTCCACCTTTCTTGCGTAAGAGGAGCTTGAAACTAAAGCAGGCGTGAACTCAACATGCGTTCTCGTTTCCAAGAGAACCACTTTATATTTTTCTGTTACAACTTCATGTCTCGACTGCCCCTTCTCGCTTATTGTATTTTTGTTTTTAATTTTTCCCTCTCCAGAAGCGCGCATTGTTTTTTTTTTTTTGCAGTGAATTTTCCATTTAAATTTTTTTTTTGGGGCTTCGCATCATATTTTTCTGTTACATATAAAAACTAACACATTAAAATAGCATATGCATGGGATAAAAAAATGTCAGCACAATAAAAAGTCATTCAAGTCGAATTACTTTATTTTATTTTATTGCAATGTCCATGCTGTGTGCAATTTATATTTTGAAAAATTGCCAAAATATATTAAATAAAAACACTATTACTTGCGCACATAGTTAGGATTTATAATAGGATAATTGTGTGTAATATAAATAAAAGATAAAACCATAGCTAGGGAATAGGTTGACATTTTATATCAATTTAAAAAAAAAAAAACACATCCGATAACTTAATGAGCAATTGAGCATCGAAAAATGCCTCAAACACTAAACAATAAAAAATAAATAAAAAAAACAGTGAAAAAGAAAATAGAAAGAATAGAAAAGATACAAGTCAAACACGACACGACCACCAAACCGAGAAAGCTAAGTTGAAACAATTCAAATCTGGATTAAAAACCTCCATCAGCAGCATTCAGACTTCCGTTATTCCTTCGGTATGGATGGGACGTTGAGGTGAGTGTGAGTGTGAGTGTGAGTGTGTCTACGATTGCTGCTCTGATTTTTGGGTTTTGAGATGAGAACGCCACTTATCAATGGATCCCCTTTCATCAGAAGGGATATTTGGAATAGATTTCCCAGCTAGGATTTTCATTATTTCTTCGGTTTCCCCGTAAAGTTGGAGCATTCCAAGTACAGTCTCTCTCCTTTTCTCCATGGAGCACGTTTCGCATTTAGAGACAATGTAATTTCCCAAATTCGTAAAGCAAGCTCCCAATATCAGCTATGTTACGGCACAATCTATCAAATATACATCACTGGGATCATTCCGGCAATCCTGCTCCTGCAACATGGTTTTACATATTTTATGCATGGAATGTGCAGCCACTGCCTTACAAGTTCTAATTGCTAACGGCCCCCTCCGCATAAAAAACTCCTCAAGCCTACTTCTTTTGTGATCACCGGTAAACTTGTTAAAGCATTCTTCTGCAAATTTTGCGAGGTCCAACAGAGCATCTCGTGGACTTGCGCTTTCGAGAGCGACCTTTCTCAGGTTTTTACCTAACCATATCCAACTATCTTCGATAAGAGCGAGCTTTCTCAGGATTTCATCTGACCATGTCCAATTATCTTTGATAAGTCCTTGCCAAACAATAGTTGCAGCTGCTCGGGTAGTAATAAAATCGTCGTGGGCGTTCATGTGGTCCTCCACTACTTGGACATATTTGAGGCCCTTGCTCACACTCCTACTTAAACTCTCCTTAGAAGGAGCAGATATATCAGGAAGGGCGATCGCTACACTTGTCAATGTTAGCACTGCAAGTGCCCAACAATTTGGAGGAGAATTTCGGGAGCTGGAGCTGGAACTGGAACTGGAACTGGCCAATGAAGGAATCCTATCATTGTAAAAGCTAGCAACTCCATCAAAACGATACGAAAGGTGGTCATTTAGAAATCCGTTGAGATTTTGTGGGGTTCCCTCCTTTCCTTTATCAATATGCCTCTGGGTAACACTTGAGAAGCGTTTCTCTCTCACGGATCTGTCACTGTCATTCTCGTCCTCGTCCTCCGGACCAATACATTGCATAAATGAATCATAATGTGGAAGGGTAAGGAAAATTACACGAAATGTATTCACTATTCTTTGCCAAACCCCCAAAACATATAAGAGCGGTAGCTGTTTTGCCACATCTAGATGCCGCATCCAGAAGTCCACTTCTTCTTTGTGAGCTTTCTTTTTAGCTAATGAAAGGAGTGCGTAATGAGATCTAATGCAGGGGATAACAAGTCCCACTACTACAGCAATAGTTTGAGCAATGAGAATCCCCAACGATGACCACCCATAATCAGACTCGCCAATGCATGTATTTGGATGAATGAATTTGTCTTTATGGATCGTGGTTGCAAAAAGAACTACAAAGAATGTTGATACAGGCACAAAATTATAAAAGCCAAAACTAAAGGCAAACACAGACTCAGCCATCACGAAATGGGGGCAACAAGACTGCCATTGTAGAAATTTGTCGTAAGATATTCTCTGAGATTTTGGGGTTCCTTATCTCTTTCATATAACAAAGTAGGATGACCAATCCTTCTCTCCCGGTGTTTTCGTTCGAATATGCGCCGAAAGTAGTTTTTCCATACTGGAACGTATTGTGCTCCCATGGAGTACAAGGACAGCTCATAACTCATGTATGCAATCATGACAATATGAGCAGCTTTGAATGAAAGAATGACACCGGTGTTTAGCTGGATGCAGAGATTTACTATTGAAGTGATAACGAGGATAAAGAGGGCCGCTGTGTTTGCTAAGAGCTCACCATTCTCCAATTTTCCTAGAGAAGGTACGAAATTGGCAAGCACGGTACATATGAAGGCCGAAGTGCTAAGTTTAGCGAGCTGGTCAATTTTTGAAGGCATTGGTGAATTTAAATCCACCGACAACTTGATAGCTACCCCAACAACTGTCAGGGAAGCTGCATTCACTGAAAACCAGCGGTTTGGGATCCAATACTGTTTGCTCTTAAATCCCTCAACAGCATCTGTTACCATTGCTATAGCACACAGCAATGTTGCTGCTGCAACATACAGGCCAATTATCGGCATCGGCTTGCTGAAATCTGAGTCATCGATACGACCTCCGGTGCAATTCAACATGTTTTTTTTTTTTTTTTTCCTTCTTTTTGGTTTCAAAAGAAAGGTTTGCCTGTGTGTTTTTGTGTTTAAGCTTGTTTAGGACCTGCAGCCTCAACTATATTTATAGTTAGTATTGGATAACTATTCATAATTGGCGTTGGGTATTATATAATATACCACCTATATCAAAATAAATTACTAATCAAATTTTAATATACATATTATTGAAATAGATGCTTTCCAACAATAATCATCTTCCACCTTTATATAGCACGTATATATAATAAGTATTAAAACTTATATTTTTTATGTCTGACTAATGGGAACACTTGATTACAAGTCACATTTTAATTTTAAAAGACAAAAGGCATACAAAAGGGGTTGAAACAGTGCCTATACCAGATGGAAATAGTATATAATTTATTTGTATATATAAACTTTATGGGAAATATATTAAGTAGGATGGAACTAACGTAAAAACAACACTAATATCTATTAAAAGATACATTTGAAAACAGATACGACACTTACAACAGAACACATTCCATTTATAGTCTTCTCCTCCTGAGATGGTTTAAGAACAATTAAAGTAGTTCCTGTCTACAAGGAAAGGACTTAACATTGTAGGTTTTATTTATGAGATGAACATTTACTGTCTCAATACTGTTTTGACCAATCGTGATTAAATATATGACAATTTTAATAATTTTATTTGTGTTAAATCATATAATTTACTTACATGTCATATTATAAGTGGTGAAGACATAATTGAAATATCAATTTTGATAAAGCAAATATTCATTCATTATTTATAATGTATTGCCACCGTGAACCTAGGCAAAGTTTGCAGATATATCACCATTACAAAAGGTAACTATTACTATAATCTTGTATTAGGACCCAACTTCGATAGTGTGGATATGCCTGACTCAGCCACTTAACCAAATCATATATACCTCTACAACTCCAAGAAACAGAGGTTAATGCAGACGAATTAAATGATACTGAGGAGAAATTTAAGCCAAATAAAAATTTATGTCGTTGGTTCCTTTAGGATTTGTGTTTGTCGTGAACAAGAAAATAAAAGGGCATATGTATAATTAATTCTTTGAAGATGACCAACCAAGTTTAAGTTAATTTCAAAATCGGAGAAGGTCTTACTGAGAACCATCAAAGGATTGCATTAATGTTTTTATTGGGTTCCATTCTAATTATTTTCCAACTTTAATAAAAAAAAAAAAAAAGACTAATCTTAGTATGATATCATTCAACACAAGCAGTTCCTTGATACGATAGGAAGATTCATGCTCTATTTCCATATTTTTCTTTTACATGTACAAATTCTATAATAATCTCTCCCAGTCCCATTCAAGCCACATTACAAGATAATTACCAACAGCAACAAAGTGCTCAAAATATTTTGCAAATAATAGCTCTCTAAGGCATTTCACTCAATCTTACTTAAAAAATTTTACAGCTAATGAATAGGAAGATGAAGGCATTAGTGGAATTACAACAAATTGTTAGATTACAAGACAAGCTCAACTTTTTCATCAAACTTGCTCTTGGGCTTATTTTTATAGGCTTCATTTATAAGATTTATTAAAAAAAAAAAAAAGGCCCTAAGGATTACTATGTGGACAAGAGATCGTTTTTATGAAATTATTTCTTTTTAAGATTTTTTTTTTTGTTCATCTTTATCATGAGGTCTTCTTCCATGATAGCAAGGTCCTCAATTTGGTATAAGTGCTAACTTTACACCTTAAGATTTCAATTTTAGATATTTAGTTTATTTACTACTGTGTTTTAGTTGTGTGTGTTATCATATGGAGATTTGCTAAATACATATTATGTTGTTTCTTGAAGCTTATATTAGAAACAAATGCAAAAAATAAAAAGATTAAGGAAATTTATAAAAAGGACACATGATGTCATTGAACAATTATAAAGTCTTTTAAAATTACACTTTGAAGACCTAAGTCCATGTAGTTTAAATTATCTAAATAATCAAAGAAGAGCAAATATATATAGGTATCTTAATCATGATTATATGTTTATTAAAAGGAAAAATACAGGTTTGTGAAAATAATATAATAAGGGTAAGCCTATAAGATAATATGAATTTTATTTTAATATGACATATTTTTATCATTTATATTGTAGCAGAAGTCTTGTATGTCTTAGATGATATTATAGATATAATTCTTAATCCTAGAGAACATTTAAGAAGGTATAATAATGATGATGACTATCTAGATTATTTATGAATTATAATTATAAAAAGTTTTTCTTTGAGTTCTTATTAGCAATAGACAACTTAGATAATTTAAATATAAAAGAAGTAGAGCAATATGTTTATGTTTTTAGAACTAGAAATAGAAAGTATTTAAAAGATCATTGTGAATCAAAGGAGGAAGGTGAGATATATGAATTAATAGCTAAAGAAAGGTTGTATGGTTATATAAAAGTGATTTGAAGAGTATTTAAGAAATTTAGAAGATAAAGAAGACATGAATGGTCTAGGAAAACAATTGAAACAGATAGATGGAAAAGAACAATAAAAGATTTGAATGGTTGAACTTAGACATTAAAGAATATAATAGGCCACAAGTGGAAGACAATAGTTTTTTCCATCTTTATTATTTTAAGCATTCAACCCATATATTGCGTTCAGATCATAACCAATTAAATAGTATCATAGACTTAATCATATCTTTCGATGCAATTGTCCATAGAGATTTAGATACTTTATATAAGGCTCACAATCATTTAAGAGAATTGATGAGATAAAGAAATTAATAAAAAGGGTTGACTATATAAAACAAATACATGTTGATATAGAAAGAAAATTAAGACAATTAGGACACATCAAAGCTATTAGACAAGCACAAAAGAAAGAAATTTAAAAATAATCAAAAGGAAGTAATAAGAAGCTAAACAATTAGCTGGGATAGGAAAAAAGAAAGAAACAACGTTGAGGAAATAAAAAATGCATTCATGGATAAAGTAAATATGAGCAACAGTTATAGCGAATTAGAAGCAAATGAAGATTACATGTATACTCTAGAAGAAACAAAGACCATAGTAGAACCTCATATAAGATTTAGCAAAGGATATAAGTTAGCAAATGAATACATTGAGACAATAATTAGGCAAAACAATACAATTATAGCTTTGTTCATAAAACTTCAGCAAAAGGTTACAACCCTTGGTTTTAATTTGACTAATTTAAGAACAAAAACATTAGGAAAAGGTAAGTAGTAGTAACATTAGTTATCAAAAGGAATTAGATGAAATAATTGACAAACTAGGAAAAATCCCAATAGAAAAGAAAATGGAAAAGACAAAGGCTTATTTTCAGAAAGGTGAGTGGAAGTCTCTTTCAAAATAAATAAATAACATAATAATCATAATGAGTTTGTTCGGAGGACAACAATTAGGGGGATAACAAGAAAGTAGAGTCATAGAAGAAAGTGAAGAAAGGATAATAATGAAATGTATAATAGACAAGATAATGGAAGATTTCTAGGCTTGGACCATTCATTGGAGAATCACATGTTTTACAATCATCCCATCCCAGTGCAAGTTATATAGAGACAACCTCTAGGGTGCGAATACTAGATATTATAAATATTGGAAGAAGAAGATAGGGAGATCATATAATACAATTAGAAGAAGTAGTAGATATAGACAAAGATGTAGAAATTTATTCAAATCATGTTGTTACTCTCCTAAATCCTAGAAGGTTGTATCAAGCAGGAATATTAAGTTGGAGAATAGGATTACTTAGGTCAAATAAGGAAGAAATAATATCAGTAAAATAAATCCATCAATATCAAGTTACTGGCAAAAGAATCCTTAAGAAAGTTAAAGCAATTAGGAAAAAATTTAGTCCATCTTGGATTAATTGTCATAGAAATCAGAGGGTTAACAAAAGAAGAGGTTAGAGGTAAAGTTTTAGATTACACTAGCAAACACTCTAGACACTCTTAGAAGCACACTCTCAATATTCTAGTACTCTCACAATCTAAAAACAAGGTTTACCTCCAACTTTTTCACTTGTTGACCCTCTAATTCATATGATAATTGATCTAAGATGGACTAAAGTTTTTCCTACTTTAACCTTCTTAAAGATTCTTTTAGATATTTTGCTTTTGTAGAAAGAATTATTAAAAGAAATAAAGAAAAGAAAAAACAACAACCATTATCTATTTCCCTATTTTTTACAATAAATTCATTATAAATATAAGAAAGTTGCTTCCCTCTTATATCCTGTGGAGTACAATAAATGATATTAGTTTAACAATATAAATATAGATTGAGAAAGTGAAAGTTGTAAACCAATATAATGATAGATAAGTGGTAAGTAAATAGAATGGAACTAATAACAAATGGTTGAGTTATGTTGAAAATTATACAATTTATATTAGGATGTAAAAATCCTAATATTAGTATATGTCACGCATGTTAAAAAGCTGATGATTATATACATACACACATATATGTATCATGTTCTTCATGTTGATTATAAATTTTATTTATGAAAATACAAATATATAAACATATAAAAATAATAATTATTTACTTTTGTAACAAGTATTCCATTTACACTTTATTAATGGCCAGAAGAATATTTAACAAGATTTCTCTTTTGTAACAGACTTCCTTTTGTTGGAGGCAGTGTAGGACCGCAGCTAAAGTGTTGAAGAAGCTATTTCTAAGGGAATTTTTTTTTTTCTTTTAAAGGAGGGCGGTTATGATTTTGCAATAGGAACCACGTGGAATGTGTTGGGAAAAAGAAAAACAAACAAGCGAAAGAACAAAAAAAAGTAGAAAGAAAAAGAAAAAAGAAAAAGAAAAATGAGAGAAAATAAACAGAAGAAAAGCAAGTGAAGTGAGATGGAATTTTCTATCCCACAAATGCTATCACATTTGTATTGCCATATAAAAACAAGTGCCATGTGTCAAATAAATTTAGAAGAAAAAAGCAAAAAAGAAAAACCTTAAAACACAGTAAGTAATAATTTTCATTTCATAATACATGAAAAATATTTATTTGTCGAGATAGGCTTCGACGAGTAATACACGTCACATGTATTATACGTATGGTAAATAAATACCAATCATTTTTAACACGTATAGTGATCTTTTTTTTTTTTAAAAGCTATCCAAAATCTATTCCATTTATTAAAATACGATTGATTCTTACACAACACATATGCATACTGTCATGTCCCAAATAGCGTCCACAGCATCAATAGTTCTGCCATGTCTAACAATTAAATATTATATATAAAGGCTACTATTGACTAAATGAATTTCTAACCAATTTTAGATTAAGAAAACCATATTCAAGTTTTGTAAATAATAATATCCAATAAAATTACGTAGCTAAATCATTAGAAATACTCTCACCTTAATACCTATAGGAAACCTTCTAATACAAATATTATATTCTAAGAAAATAACAATACAATAGCCAATGTATTTAAACGTCTAGCTCGTCCAGTCTCTTATCAATATCAAAGCCATAGACTATGTAACCATAGCATCTAGATCAAATAATCTTCATGACCTAAAAACGAAGGGAATAAGCTGAAGCCTAGTACACAATAACACATGCACACACAATATGTAATCAAAGCATCTTGATCAAATCATCTTCATAACCTGAAAAAGAAAGGAATGAGCCGAACTCTAGTACAAAGTAACACATGCACACATGATATAATCATCTTATTCTAATACAATTACAACAATCAATGATTTAGATTTTTAATTTAGGTATAGCAAAACAACAGTAGAGCACCACACTCCATAATACGTTGTGAGAATCTGGAAGTCCTAATTAGCAGTAACTACTAAGATATTAATATAGATAACTTGAATACCTATATCCCCTAGAAGAAATTTTAAGTAAATAGGCTTGCTGAAACCTGAGTCATCGATACCAGCTCTTGTGCAATTGAACATGATATTTTTTTATTTTTTTTTTATTTTTTCGGTTTCAGAAGAAAGGTTTGTCTGTGTGTTTTTGTGTTTAAGCTTGTTTAGACCTGCAGCCTCAACTATAATTATAGTTAGTATTAGATAACTATTCATAATTATGTTGGGTATTATATAATATACCACCTATATCAAAATAAATTACTGATCAAATTTTAATATACATATTATCGAAATAGATGCTTTACAACAATAATCATCTTCCACCTATTTATAGCACGTATATATAATAAGTATTAAAACTTATATTTTTTATGTCTGACTAATGGGAACACTTGATTACAAGTCATATTTTAACTTTAAAAGACAAAAGGACATGCAGCAGTCGACATATGTTCCTTTACAAAAGGGGTTGAAACAGTGCCTATTCCAGATGGAAATAGTATATAATTTATTTGTATATATAAACTTTATGGGAAATATATGAAAATAGGATGGGACTAACGTAAAAACAACACTAATATCTATTAAAAGATACATTTGAAAACAGATACGACACTTACAACAGAACACATTCCATTTATGGTCTTCTCCTTTTGAGATGGTTTAAGAATAATTAAAGTAGTTCCTGTCTACAAGGAAAGGACTTAACATTGTAGGTTTTATTTATGAGATGAACATTTACTATCTCAATATTATTTCAATCAATCGTGATTAAATATATGGTAATTTTAATAATTTTTATTTGTGTTAAGTCATATAATTTATTTACATATCATATTATAAGTGGCGAAGACATAATTAAAACACTAATTTTGATAGAGCAAACATTCATTCATTATTTATAATGTATTGCCACCGTGAACCTAGGCAAAGTTTGCAGATGTATCACCATTACAGAAGGTAACTATTACTATAATCTTGTATAAGGTCCCAACTTCGATAGTGTGGATATGCCTGACTGAGCCACTTAACCAAATCGTATTTCCCTCTACAACTCCAAGAAGCAAAGGTTAACGCAGACGAATTAAATGATACTGAGGAGAAATTTAAGCCAAATAAAAATTTATGTCGTTGGTTCCTTTAGGATTTGTATTTGTCGTGAACAAGAAAATAAAAGGCATATGTATAATTAATTCTTTGAAGATGACCAATCAAGTTTGAGTTAATTTCAAAATCGGAGAAGGTCTTACTAAGAACCATCAAAGGATTGCATTAATGTTTTTACTGGGTTGCATTCTAATAATTTTCCAACTTTAATAAAAAAAAAAAAAAGACTAGTCTTAGTATGATATCATTCAACACAAGCAGTTTCTTGATACGATAGGAAGATTCATGCTCTATTTCCATATTTTTCTTTTACATGTACAAATTCTATAATAATCTCTCCCCGTCCCATTCAAGCCACATTACAAGATAATTACCCACAACAATAAAGTGCTCAAAGTATTTTGCAAATAATAGCTCTCTAAGGCACTTCTCTCAATCTTATTTAAAAATTTTTACAACTAATGAATAGGAAGATGAAGGCATAAGTGGAATTACAACAAATTGTTAGATTACAAGATAAGCTCAACTTTTTCATCAAACTTGCTCTTGGGCTTATTTTTATAGGCTTCATTTATAAGATTTATTTAAAAAAAAAAAAACAGCCCTAAGGATTACTATATGTACATGAGATCGTTCTTATGATATTATGTCTTTTTAAGGATTTTTTTTTTCATTCATCTTTGTCATGAGGTCTTCTTCCATGATAGCAAGATCCTCAATTTGGTATAAGAGCCATGTTAACTTTATACCTTAAGATTTCAATTTTAGATATGCAGTTTATTTACTCCTGTGTTTTAGTTGTGTGTTATCATATGAAGATTTGCTAAATACATATTATGTTGTTTCTTGAAGCTTATATTAGAGAACTAAGGCGAAAAATAAAAAGATTAAGGAAATTTATAAAAAGGACACATGATGTCATTAAACAGTTGGAAAGTCTTTTAAAATTACACTTTGAAGACCCAAGTCCGTTTAGTTTAAATTATATAAATAATCAAAGAAGAGCAAATATATATATATATATATATATAGGTATCTTAATCATGATTATATGTTTATTGAAGGATTAAAAGGAAATATACAAGTTTGTGAAGATAATATAATAAGGGTAACCATATAAGATAATATGAATTTTATTTTAATATGACATATTTTTATCATTTATATTGTAGCAGAAGTCTTATGTGTCTTATATGATATTATAGATATAATTCTTAACCCTAGAGAACATTTAAGAAGGTATAATGATTATGATGACTATCTAGATTATTTATGAATTATAATTATAACAAATCTTTCTTTGAGTTCTTATTAGCAATAGACAACTTACATAATTTAAATATAAAAGAAGTAGAGGAGTACGTTTATGTTTTAGAACTAGAAATAAAAAGTAATTTAAAAGATCGTTGTGAATCAAAGGAGGAAAGTGAGATATATGAACTAATAGCTAAAGAAAGGTTGTATGGTTATATAAAAGAGTGCTTTGAAGAGTATTTAAGAGATTTAGAAGATAAAGAAGACATGAATGGTCTAGGAAAGCAATTGAAATGGATATATAGAAAAGAACAATAAAAGATTTGAATGGTTGAACTTAGAAATTAAAGAACGTAATAGGCCACAAGTGGGAGACAATAGTTTTTTCCATCTTTGTTATTTTAAGCATTCAACCCATATATTGCATTCAGATCATGAACAATTATATAGTATCGTAGACTTAATCGTATCTTTTGGTGCAACTATCCATAGAGATTAGATACTTTATATAAGGCTCACAATCATTTAAGAGAATGGATGAGATAAAGAAATTAATAGAAAGGGTTGACTATATAAAACAAACGCATGTTGATATAGAAAGAAAATTAAGACAATTAGGACACATCAAAGCTATTATACAAGCACAAACGAAAGAAATTAAAAATGCTATATTCTCTTAAAATAGGTTTTGATGATAACAAAAAAGTAAAAACGATTATTAATGAGTTTATTAAGTGTGTAGTATCAAGATTAAAGAGGAAAAAGAAAAATGATGAAGAGTATTAGAAATCTAGAATGTTTTCTAGAAGGTTGCTTTAAGGATAAAGAATTTTTCCAGAAATCCAGAACCTTTTATAGAACCTTTCACTGCACTTTTGACAGAAGCTCTATATTACGTGATTTCACTATTCATCTTCTCCGACTTGATACAAATCATTCCAATTCAGTAAAAAACTGAATCTTGAAGACCTAGCTCCAAGTAAATGAGTTTATTTGGGTAATATACTCATTTGTTCCGTTTAAGTTGGTTTAATCCAAGGGGATTTAAAGTTTTTTTTCAAAGTTTGTCTCTCATCAACGATGGAAATCTTCATGAACAATACCAGACCTTGTTTGGACAAATTCTACACGTTTTTCTCCTTTAAGACAAGTGATTTATGTATCTGCTATGTCTAAGATATTTATTTTCATGGGATTTTGTCTATAAGGTTAAAAAGAAGATAAATGCTATCTTGGACAAGATAAAGAAGAAGATCACGATGAACAACAAAAACAATATCAACAATGAATCATCTTCAAAGTATATCTCCATCAAGGGACAACCAAATTTGCATCACGAAAATCCAGCAATAATTATCATCATCATTTCGTTACAGAATTTGAATTTGAAAAGAATAAAGCTCATAAGATTTTATCCGAGAAATACAAGGAAAAGCCTATCCACAACTTGCAACTAGTTTTGAAGATCATAACAGAATTTGAATTTGAAAAACAGATAAGGGAGAATAGATTTTAATCGAGATTATTGGAAAAGTTTATTCATCTCCCAATAGCTTTTTGAACGTTAGAGAAAGAGTATATTTACCGAAGCCAAGGAAGAAGAAAAATGGAGAGGCTGATATATTTATGATACTTTGAAAATAAAATAGAGAGATTTACACCTGCTGTGAAACAAAAGCTTTCTCTTTCACCAAGAAAATACATAACCTTATACAGGATCTTACGAAACTTCGCTATTTCTCCTTCTAGTCTTTGAAACTGACCTCTCTCTCTCTCCTTTGGAATAAATACCACACCAAGAAACACTCTGCTACGGAAAAAGAAAAGAGAGATAGAGAAGGAAGAAAAAGAACACTTACTTTACCAACCCAGAAGGTTTCACAGAATCTTGTGATCAAAGAAAAGAACACCTTCTTTACCATGAAAAGCAAATAGAAACCGCTACTACTTATAATCCTACACGAGCTTATCAGTACAACTTGTTATTCTTTGTTGCAATCTTGATTTTTTTATTTCTTTGTTGACAGAAGGAACGTGTTGTTGTCTTCTAGTTTGTTAATTATAGGATTAGACTTTATAGATTGATTGTAGCTAAAGGATAGCTGTGAGAATCGAGCAGAGAGGATTGTACAGTCTTGTAATTTGAAGTTATTGGAAATAGTGGAATAAACCCGTAGGATAACGGGGTCCCCGGCTTGGAACTAGAAGAGTGGACTGACGCATAAAGCGAAATTACTATAAATTGCTGCTTGATTCTCTTTTCCCTATTCTTTTATTTTTTGCAATTTATTTTCATATTTGTTTAATTGTTTATATTGTTCTAATATTTAAAACTGAAGGGGAACATTTTTTTAAAAGGTGAAAATCTATAATTTTTATTAATAATCAATTCAACCCCCCTTCTTGATTATTTTTTTAAGTGGAATGAATGGACAATAATATTTGCCAATCGCAGTTTAAATTTTTTTTAAAACTCTTTCTCAATATACTACGACAGAAAATAGGCAGCGAACCTATCGAATCGTAATATAGCGTTTAGATCGAGATTGTCCACGAGGAAGAATAAGTACTAGTAATCACTTTAACTCTACTATTTAGCAAGAAGATTGAGTAAAAGATCGATTAATACTAACTATTCCTATGAGAAACCATGAATTACAGTGGATTAGGAAACACAATCACTAGAACATAAGAGAGATTTAGAAATAAAAACCTAAAGCGATCTAGATCTTGTTCTTCAATTAACTTCATCAAGTGAATCATAGAATACTAAAGATTAATCTAATTGATTTCTTATACCATTGAGCTTCTTATACAAGTTAATAATCCTCTCAGATATATCAACTTATCTAATCTTAGATCGATTAATTAGGATCTCTCCTTAACTAATTACAATCTAAAATCGCATGAAGTTCACAAACTCAAGAAAACAGAGAAACATGGAAGATTCTTGCAACCTATCTGTAAGATCACAATCAAATCTCATCTAATTGAATAAATCTATTCATAAAAGCGATTTTTCAATCAACTTAAATGAAATCAGATATAAATTTGTACTCCGGATATACAAATCACAAAAGAACGATGAAGAAAATGCAATTAGAATATAAGAACATCAACAGTAAATCATTAAGATCGGATCCTCAACACATGATGAAATTAAAATCCGAACTCGATCTAGATCTACAATCTACTCCTCCATTGAGATGATAGAAAACGATTGAATTGCAATATAAGAGAACAAAGTCATGAATACAACCTGTAAAAATGAAGTTCAACTGAGGGAATTGGATCTATGAATCTGGATAAGTCTCCAGTCGAATCCTTCGTAACTTGTTTTTCCGTAAAAAGTCTCTCTCCAAAAGAAAACAGAGGAAAAATGTACATAGTTGTCTATTTCTGAACGTAACTAACTTTCTCTCTCCTCTCAAAAACATATATATATATATATAGGTCCAAAACAGAAAGAAAAGGAAAGAAACAGAGGAAAGGATGCGCTGCTGTAAACGGGAGTCCAAACGGCTCCATTTGCTCGCCTATTGCGCCTATTGTTCTCAAAACTAGAGCAAATGCCCTAGCAAACAGGGCTGTTTGCTTGGCTGTTGTTGTTACTAGTCTTTTTTTGGGTATTTTGATTCCAAACACCCCTCCAAAGGAGGTCGTTTGGGTGACTGTTTGCTTTTATGATTTGCTCTTAAATGTGTTGTTTAGCTCCAAAATTGTTGAATTTGAAATATTTCTTTGTAGAGAGCCTAAAATTGACAAATTAAGTATTAAGAACCATTTCTAGATGATTTTTATTTAGAAAAAAAAAATGAGCCCAAAATCATCTTAGAAATGAGGGTGTTATACCACTTATCATGGGACCAACAAAAAATAACCAAAAGGAAGTAATAAGAAGCTAAACAATTAGCTGGGATAGGAAAAAAGACATAAATAATGGTTGAGGAAATAAAAAATGCATTCATAGTATAAAGTAATTATGAGCAACAGTTATAGCCAATTAGAAGCAAATGAAGATTACATGTATACTCTAGAAGAAACAAAGACCATAATAGAACCTCATATAGGATTTAGCAAAGGATATAAGTTAGCAAACGAATTCATTGAGACAATAATTAAGCAAAACAATACAATTATAGCTTTGTTCATAAAACTTAAGAAAAAAGGTTTGAACCCTTCATTTTAATTTGAGTAATTTAAGAGCAGAAACATTAAGAAAAGGTGTGAGCAGTAGTAACATTAGTTATCAAAAGGAATTCAATGAAATAATTGACAAACTAGGAAAAATCCCAATAGAAATGAAAATAGAAAAGACAAGCTTATTTTCAGAAAGGTAAGTGGAAGTCTCTCTCAAAATAAATAAATAACATAGCAATAACATAATGAGTTTGTTCGGAGGACAACAATTAGGGGCACAATAAGAAAGTAGAGTCATAGAAGAAAGTGAAGAAACAAATAATAACGACATGTATAATAGACAAGATAATGGAAGATTTCTAGGCTTGGACCATTCATTGGAGAATCACATGTTTTACAATCATCCCATCCCAGTACAAGTTCTATAGAGACAACCTCTAGGGTGTGGATACTATATATTATAATATTGGAAGAAGAAGATAGGGAGATCATATAATACAATTAGAAGAAGTAGTAGATATAGACAAAGATGTAGAAATCTATTCAAATCATGTTGTTACTCTCTTAATTCCTAGAAAATTGTATCAAGCAGGAATATTAAGTTGGAGAACAGGATTATTTAGATCAAATAAGGAAGAAAAATATCAGTAACAATAAATCCATCAAATATCAAGTTACTGACAAAAATCCTTAAGAAAATTAAAGCAATCAGGAAAAAATTTAGTCCATCTTGGATTAATCGTCATAGGAATCAGAGGGTTAACAAGAAAAAAAGGTTAGAGGTAAAGTATTAGATTACACTAGCAAACACTCCAGACACTCTTAGAAGCATACTCTCAATATTCTAGTATTCTCACACTCTAAAAACAAGGTTTACCTCTAACTTTTTCGATTGTTAATCCTCTTATTCCAATGATAATTAATCCAAGATGGACTAAAGTTTTTCCTGATTAATTTAACCTTCTTAAAGATTCTTTTAGACATTTTGCTTTTGTAGAAAGAATTACTAAGAAAAAAGAAAAGAAAAACAACAACCATTATCTATTTCACTATTTTTACAATAAATTCATTATAAATATAAAGAAAGTTGCTTCCCTCTTATATCACGTGGAGTACAATAAATGATATTAGTTTAACAATATAAATATAGATTGAGAAAATGGAAGTTGTAAACCAATATAGATGATAGATAAGTGGTAAGTAAATAGAATGGAAATAATAACAAATGGTTGAGTGTTGTTGAAAATCATACAATTTATATTAGGATGTAAAAATCCTAATTTAGTATATGTCCCGCTTGTTAAAAAGCTGATGATTACATATACACACATAGGGATTGGTAAAAAAACCAGTCAAACCAAATCAAACAGAAAATATGATTTTTTTTTTTAACAATTTGTTTTAAAGATTTTCCAATCCGAACCAATCCATAAATTTAAGGTTTGGTTTGGATAACAAACCAAACCAATCCATAAAATGAACCAAACTGTTTTAGAAAAATATAATAGTATTTTACTTATAAGTTATAACCTTAGAATTTTTATGATAATTGATTAAAGATCATATATGTTCATATGATTTCATTTGGTATTTATTATTTGGTGAATATTGATTTTAATCAACTTATTTATTTTTAAATTTTTTTTAGGCTCATAATATATATATATATATTTTGTTGATGATGAACTATTTTTTAATAGTTTTTAATTTTATAAAGTACGAAATATATTTATTTAGTTTATAAACTTTTATTACGTATTAATTGTTTAATGTATTTTGTTAACGGATCATTTTATTTGTTGATGAATTTTATTGATAGATGAATTTTTATTTTGACTAAATTTATTGGTAGATGATTGACTTGATTATTCTATTAAAAATTATAAATTATGACTTAATATGTATTGGTTAGTAAATGTATTTTGTTGATGGATAACTAATTTTATAGAGAACTATAGATTAAAAGTATGATGAATTCATAAAGTACTTTGTCATGATTTATAATATAAAATTTGTAAAGCGATATAATATTTAAGTATCTACACAAATGTAAAAAAAAAAAATAGAACAAAGAAAATTTTTAATTACAATTTTGATTTAATCTGTAATCCAAACCGAACCAAACCATTATTTAATGGTTTAGAAAATTTCTAATCCGAACTAAATCGTTGCTTAATGGTTTTGTTTTAGGAAAACCGAACCAAATCAATCCGTACCCACTTATACATACACACAATTATGTATTATGTTCTTCATGTATATAAACTTTATGAAAATACAAATATATGAACATATCAAAAAGAATAATTATTTACTTTCGTAACAAGTATTCCATTTACATTTTATTGATGGTCAAAAGGCAATTCAACATGATTTCTTTGTTCCTACCTTTTTTTTTTTTTTTTGGCTTTCTTTTTTCCATTGTCTGTGTGTGTGTGTTGGAGTTTGTTTGGGACCCGCAGCCTCAACTATTTATAAATAGTATTGGGTAACTGTTTACAAGGTGTCATATGTATAAATATCAATTAAGTTTTAACATGTATATTATTGAAAATAGATACTTTTCAAAACAATGACCTTGCGTCATTGATTTGCATACTTATATATATACATACATATATTTTTTAGAATTTAATTTGGAACTTCATATGCAGCATTCCACATATGTTCCTTTACAAAAGGGTTCTTTTTTTTTTTCGGCCGCTCCCAAAAGGGTTGAAACTGTGCCTGTACCAGATCTGACAATAATATATAATTAATTTGTGTATATAGACCTTAAGGGAAAATAAAAAGAATTAGTCGGTAAATACTTTATAGTGGTAATGAAACGTCGATAAAGACTTTTTCATTAAATAGAGAGTATGTGGTGTATTTGGTCAACCGTCCTTCAAGAAAGTTTTTCTTAAAATCTGGTTTCGACAAAAAAAAAAAAAATTTCAATTTTACCATATTAAAATTACGTATTTAACATATAGTTTTTCCTTCGGCCATCTTATAAAATATATATATATATATGTTCAACATGCAATTTTATTTTTGTTTAAAATGAAATTGCTTTAAATTACATAAAAAGTTTTTTAACATATCATATCAGTATTTTAAGCAAATTTTTCTATTAAAAAAGCCTTACACTTTATCCGTGAGTTTCTTATATAAAATATTTTAACAATTTAAATTTTTTTATAAGTGTGATAATGTAAATTATTCAAAAAACAGCAAAAGAAAAAAAATCTACTTTTTGGATTGCTTGGCAGAATAACTAATAAAAGAGTTGCTTAGCTTTAGTTCCTTGAATGCAATCCGGATAAATTGCTTTAGCTTTGCAATATGTGTTCATTTCACACATGGGGGAAATAAATAAAATAGGACGGAACTAATGTAAAACAAGAGAAATTATCTATTATATATATATATATATTATTAATAATTTAATAAAGATACATGTAAAAACAGGTACAACGGCGCCATGCCCCCCACACACCCCCCCACCCCCCACCCCACCCCCCCAACAAAACAAAAAAAAAAAAAAAAAAAATACAACAAAACAAATTTTATTCATATTACAAGATAAGCTCAAATTCTTCATCAAACTTGCTCTTGGGATTATTTTGTAGGCTTCATTTATAAAATTTTAAAACAAAATAACTTTAAATATCGAAACTACCTAGCTCCTAGCTGTAGTACGAACTCAAGATATTTTTTACTTTTATAGAAAGAATTATTAAAAGAAATAAAGAAAAGAAAAACAACAGCCCATTATCTATTTACTATTTTTTACAATAAATTCATTATAAATATAAGAAAGTTGCTTCCCTCTTATATCCTGTGGAGTACAAAAATGATATTAGTTTAACAATAGAAATATAGATTGAGAAAGTGAAAGTTGTAAACCAATATAGATGATATTGGGCCAAAAAAAGAAAAAACCAATATGGATGATAGATAGTGTTAAGTAAATAGAATGAAAATAATAACAAATGGTTGAGTGTTGTTGAAAATTATACAATTTATATTAGGATGTAAAAATCCTAATATAGTATATGTCGCGCATGTTAAAAAGCTGATGATTATATCATACACACAGATATGTATCATGTTCTTCATGTTGATTATAAATTTTATTTATGAAAATACAAATATAAAACATATAAAAAAGAATAATTATTTACTTTTGTAACAAGTATTCCATTTACACTTTATTAATGGCCAAAAGAATATTTAACAAGATTTCTCTTTTGTAACAGACTTCCTTTTGTTGGAAGCAGTGTAGGACCGCAGCTAAAGTGTTGAAGAAGCTATTTCTAAGGGAATTTTTTTTTTTCTTTTAGTGGAGGGGGGTTATGATTTTGCAATAGGAACCACGTGGAATGTGTTGGGAAAAAGAAAAACAAACAAGAAAAAAAAAAGTAGAAAGAAAAAGAAAAATGAGAGAAAATAAACAGAAGAAAAGCAAGTGAAGTGAAATGGAATTTTCCATCCCACAAACGCTATCACATTGGTATTGCCATAAATAAACAAGTGCTATGTGTCAAATAAATTTAGAAGAAAAAAGCAAAAAAGAAAAACCTTAAAATAAAGTAAGTAATAATTTTCATTTCATAATACATGAAAAATATTTATTTGTCGAGATAGGCTTCAACGAGTAATACGCGTCACATGTATTATACATATGATAAATAAATACCAATCATTTTTAACACATATAGTGATTTTTTTTAAAAAACTATCCACTATCTATTCCTTTTATTAAAATATGATTGATTGTTACATAATACATATGCATACTATCATGTCCCAAATAGCATCCACAGCACCAATAGTTCTGCCATGTCTAACAGTTAAGTATTATATATAAAGGCTACTATTGACTAAATGAATTTCTAACCAATTTTAAATTAAGAAAACCATATTCAAGTTTTGTAAATAATAATATCCAATCAAATTATATAGTTAAATCATTAGAAATACTCTCACCTTAATACATATAGGAAACCTTACAATACAAATATTACATTCTAAGAAAATAACAATACAATATCCAATGTATTTAAACATCCTGCTCGTCTAGTCTCTCATCAATATCAAAGCCATAGACCATGTAACCATAGCATCTAGATCAAATCATCTTGATAACCTAAAAACGAAGGGAATAAGCTGAAGCCTAGTACACAATAACACATGCACACACAATATGTAATCAAAGCATCTTGATTAAATCACCTTCATAATCTAAGAAAGAAAGGAATGAGCCGAACCCTAGTACAAAGTAACATATGCTCACACAATATAATCATCTTATTCTAATACAATTGTAACAATCAATGATTTAGATTTTTAATTTAGGTATAGCAAAACAACAGTAGAGCACCGCACTCCACAATACGTTGTGAGAATCTGAAAACCCTAATTAGCAGTAACTACTAGATAACTCAAATACCTAAATCCTCTAGAAGAAATTTTGAGTACATAGGCTTGCTGAAACCTGAGTCATCGATACCACCTCCTGTGCAATTGAACATGTTTTTTTTTTTTTTTTTTTTTTTTCCGGTTTCAGAAGAAAGGTTTGTCTGTGTGTTTTTGTGTTTAAGCTTGTTTAGGACCTGCAGCCTCAACTATATTTATAGCTAGTATTGGATAACTATTCATAATTCGTGTTGGATGTTATAATATACCACCTATATCAAAATAAATTACCGATCAAATTTTAATATACATATATTGAAATAGATGCTTTCTAACAATAATCATCTTCCACCTATTTGTATAGCACGTATATATAACAAGTATTAAAACTTATATTTTTATGTCTGACTAATGGGAACACTTGATTACAAGTCACATTTTAATTTTAAAAGACAAAAGGACATGCAACAGTCGACATATATTCCTTTACAAAAGGGGTTGAAACAGTGCCTATACCAGATGGAAATAGTATATAATTTATTTGTATACATAAGCATTATGGGAAATATATAAAATAGGATGGGACTAACGTAAAAACAACACTAAATAAAGCAAACATTGTACTTACATTTGAAAACAGATACAACACTTACAACAGAACACATTCCATTTATAGTCTTCTCCTCCTGAGATGGTTTAAGAACAATTAAAGTAGTTCCTGTCTACAAGGAAAGGACTTAACATTGTAGGTTTTATTTATAAGATGAACATTTACTGTTTCAATACTGTTTCAACCAATCGTATAAATATATGATAATTTTATTAATTTTATTTGTGTCAAGTCATATAATTTACTTACATGTCATATTATAAGTGGCAAAGACATAATTAAAACACCAATTTTAATAAAGCAAACATTTATTCATTATTTAATAATGTATTGCCACCGTGAACCTAGGCAAAGTTTGCAGATATATCACCATTACAAAAGGTAACTATTACTATAATCTTGTATTAGGACCCAACTTCGATAGTGTGGATATGCCTGACTCAGCCACTTAACCAAATCATATATCCCTCTACAACTCCAAGAAGTAAAGGCTAATGCAAACGAATTAAATGATACTGAGGTGAAATTTAAGCCAAATAAAAATTTATGTCGTTGGTTCCTTTAGGATTTGTATTTTTCGTGAACAAGAAAATAAAAGGCATATGTATAATTAATTTTTTGAAGATGACCAACCAAGTTTTAAGTCAATTTCAAAATCGGAGAAGGTCTTACTAAGAACCATCAAAGGATTTCATTAATGTTTTTATTGGGTTCCATTCTAATAATTTTCCAACTTTAATAAAAAAAAAAGACTAATCTTAGTATGATATCATTCAACATAAACAGTTCCTTGGTATGATAGGAAGATTCATGCTCTATTTCCATATTTTTCTTTTACATGTACAAATTCTATAATAATCTCTCCCAGTCCCATTCAAACCATATTACAAGATTATTACTAACAGCAATAAAGTGCTCAAAATATTTTGCAAATAATAGCTCTCTAAGGCACTTCTCTCAATCTTATTTAAAAATTTTTACAGCTAATGAATAGGAAGATGAAGGCGTCAGTGGAATTACAACAAATTGTTAGATTACAAGACAAGCTCAACTTTTTCATCAAACTTGCTCTTGGGCTTATTTTTATAGGCTTCATTTATAAGACTTATTAAAAAAAAAAAAAAAAGCCCTAAGGATTACTATGTGGACATGAGATCGTTCTTGTGAAATTCTTTCTTTTTAAGATTTTTTTTTTCATTCATCTTTGTCATGAGGTCTTCTTCCATGATAGCAAGATCCTCAATTTGGTATAAGAGCCATGTTAACTTTACCTTAAGATTTCAATTTTAGATATTTAGTTTATTTACTCCTGTGTTTTAGTTGTGTGTTATCATATGGAGATTTGCTAAATACATATTATGTTGTTTCTTGAAGCTTATATTAGAGAACAAAGGCAAAAAATAAGAAGATAAAGGAAATTTATAAAAGGACACATGATGTCATTGAACAGTTATAAAGACTTTTAAAATTACACTTTGAAGACCTAAGTCCATGTAGTTTAAATTATCTAAATAATCAAAGAAGAGCAAATATATATAGATATCTTAATCATGATTATTTGATTGAAGGATTAAAAGGAAAAAACAGGTTTGTGAAGATAATATAATAAGGGTAAGCCTATAAGATAATATGAATTTTATTTTAATATGACATATTCTCTCATTTATATTGTAGCAAAAGTCGTGTATGTCTTAGATGATATTATAGATATAATTCTAAATCCTAGAGAACATTTAAGAAGGTAATAATAATGATGACTATCTAGATTATTTATGAATTATAATTACAAAAAGTTTTTCTTTGAGTTCTTATTAGCAAAGACAACTTAGATAATTTAAACATAAAAGAAGTAGAGCAGTATGTTTATGTTTTAAAACTAGAAATAGAAAGTAATTTAAAAGATCATTGTGAATCAAATGAGGAAGGTGAGATATATGAATTAATAGCTAAAGAAAGGTTGTACGGTTATATAAAAGAGTGATTTGAAGAGTATTTAAGAAATTTAGAAGATAAAGAAGACATGAATGGTCTAGGAAAACAATTGAAACATATAGATGGAAAAGAACAATAAAAGATTTGAATGGTAGAACTTAGAAATTAATGAACATAATAGGCCACAAGTGGGAGACAATAGTTTTTTCCATTTTTGTTATTTTAAGCATTCAACCCATATATTGCGTTTAGATCATAAACAATTAAATAGTATCATAGACTTAATCATATCTTTCGGTGCAACTGTCCATAGAGATTTAGATACTTTATATAAGGCTCACAATCATTTAAGAGAATGGATGAGATAAAGAAATTAATAGAAAGGGTTGACTATATAAAACAAATACATGTTGATATAGAAAGAAAATTAAGATAATTAGGACACATCAAAGCTATTAGACAAGCACAAAAGAAAGAAATTTAAAATAATCAAAAGGAAGTAATAAGAAGCTAAACAATTAGCTGGGATAGGAAAAAAAAAGAAACAATGGTTGAGGAAATAAAAAATGCATTCATAGGATAAAGTAAATATGAGCAATAGTTATAGCGAATTAGAAACAAATGAAGATTACATGTATACTCTAGAAGAAACAAAGACCACAGTAGAACCTCATATTAGTTTTAGCAAAGGATAAAAGTTAGCAAATGAATACATTGAGACAATAATTAGGCAAAACAATACAATTATAGCTTTGTTCATAAAACTTCAGTAAAAGGTTACAACCCTTGGTTTTAATATGACTAATTTAAGAACAAAAACATTAGGAAAAGGCGTAAATAGTAGTAACATTAGTTATCAAAAGGAATTAGATGAAATAATTGGCAAACTAAGAAAAATCCCAATAGAAAAGAAAATGGAAAAGACAAAGGCTTATTTTAGAATGGTGAGTGGAAGTCTCTTTCAAAATAAATAAATAACATAATAATCATAATGAGTTTGTTTGGAGGACAACAATTAGGGGGATAACAAGAAAGTAGAGTCATAGAAGAAAGTGAAGAAAGGATAATAATGAAAATAACAGACAAGATAATGGAAGATTTCTAGGGTTGGACCATTCATTGGAGAATCTCATGTTTTACAATCATCCCATCCCAGTGCAAGTTATATAGAGACAACCTCTAGGGTGCGAATACTAGATATTATAAATATTGGAAGAAGAAGATAGGGAGATCATATAATACAATTAGAAGAAGTAATAGATATACACAAAGATGTAGAAATTTAGTCAAATCATGTTGTTACTATCTTAGAAAGTTGTATCAAGCAGGAATATTAAGTTGAAGAATAGGATTATTTAGGTCAAATAAGGAAGATATAATATCAGTAACAATAAATCCATCAAATATCAAGTTACCAGCAAAAGAATCCTTAAGAAAGTTAGAGCAATTAGGAAAAAATTTAGTCCATCTTGGATTAATCGTCACAGAAATCAAAGGGTTAACAAAAGAAAAGGTTAGAGGTAAAGTTTTGTATTACACTAGCAAACACTCTAGACACTCTTAGAAGCACACTCTTAATATTCTAGTACTCTCACACTCTAAAAACAAAGTTTACTTCCAACTTTTTCACTTGTTGACCCTCTAATTCATATGATAATTAATCCAAGATGGACTAAATTTTTCTTGATTACTTTAACCTTCTTAAAGATTCTTTTAGATATTTTGCTTTTGTAGAAAGAATTATTAAAAGAAATAAAGAAAAGAAAAAACAACAACCATTATCTATTTCACTATTTTTACAATAAATTCATTATAAATATAAAGAAAGTTGCTTCTTTCTTATATCTTGTGGCGTATAATAGGTGATATTAGTTTAACAATATAAATATAATTGAGAAAATGAAAGTTGTAAACCAATATAGATGATAGATAATTGATAAGTAAATAGAATGAAAATAGTAACAAATGGTTGAGTGTTGTTAAAAATTATACAATTTATATTAGTATGTAAAAATCCTAATTTAGTTTATGTCCCCTTTGCTAAAAAGCTGATGATTACATACATACACATGGGGGTGGTAAAAAAACCAATTGAACCAAATCAATCCGTAATCGAACCAAACCAAACCAAATCGAAAATATGATTATTTTTTAACAATTTAGTTAAAAAAATTTCTAATCCGAACCAATCCATAAATTTAAGGTTTGGTTTGGAAAATAAATCAAACCAATCCATAAAATTGAACCAAACCATTTTAGAAAAATATAATAGTACTGTAAACCCCGGAAAATTTCAATAAATAATTCCAAAATAAACTTCAAAAGTAAACTCCAAAAATAACTTCAAGTTAAAACCGAACTTCGACTAGCCTTAAATCACGAATGGATCTAGGAATTTCTTAATCTTGAGAAAATGAGAATCCTTAAAAATAAAATAAGAACTCAACGGTCTTCAAATCCAAAACTACTACGTATGAGAAATTTTATACGTAACTCTGACTTATAAAATCGGGTAATATAGAACCCAAAAACAAATTATTAAAAAGTAAAATAATGATTAACCTTAGGAAATAAAACCCAATTCAATACTTCCGAAAACGTTGAGAGATGTTAAATACTTACAAAAATAAAATTTAAAATAAAATTTCTCGAACTAAATATGTTGTATAAACATAAACCCTCAGTTTCCAAATTGGCAAAGACCTAAACCTAAAAGTCAACCGAAAAACTTATGTCAACAAATTTCCAGGAAACCCTAGTAGTTTAGATCCGGCAATCCCATATTCCTAAACCAAGGAATTGAAATAGGAGTAAAGGTGAGTTTGGTTTGTAATAATACTAGGATGCTTTAAAAGATAAGATTAGCGAATTTTCGATCTATTTCGAACCCGATCGGGTGCATACTTCGAAAAGCGTGTCCCCGGGCTCGAAATATTAATTATATGATATTAATACCGTTAGACTCATAATCTCGTAAGATTTTCAAATATATCAGTTATATAATTTTTCGGGTTATAAAAGTTACAGTTATAACATTTTTATCGTATTTTCATTACTATCGGTATTTTAAATGTTAAATCCATTTCTTGAATTCTTCTACACTATTCGCAAGTACAACTACCTATAACCTATTTCTTACATCCTTACACCTTACTTTTACAATTCATCATTTTCTTACAATTTACTTTTCCAATATCACTTTTATCATTTAAATTACTTAATTAATTTTGAATCTTACACAACACAAAACAAACAAACCCTCTCCCTCTTCCTCTTGAAAACCGGCGCAACCTCCTCCCATCTCCTCTCTCTCAAATTGTTTTATTTAATTCCTTTTATTACAACAAACCCTAATCCATTTCCCTATTTATACCTCCTTATGCCAACTTCATTTCACTTTCTTTCTTTCTTCCTTCTTACTTTAGAATTTTTTTTTTTTTGCAAAGTCTCTCTCCTCCTCCTTTTCTCAAAACCGTGAGCTCCCCCCCCTCCCTCTATACACACACACACTTTGTTTTTCTTTCAAAGTTTCTTACTCCACACAACCAATAGTAATAGATCTATACCTTAGTATCTTAAAAACATGTAATGGCAAGTTCATTCATGTGTGATTCCACATAAAAATCCCCATGAGCTTTAAGCTAGGAATGTGGAAACACTTGAACATGAGATCCTTGCCATCACAATGTTTTAGATCTTGTTATTTGAGTTATTTTGCTATTATCTTGTTTTATTATTAAGTTATGTTATTATTAATGATGATTTGTACATGTATTCATCATCTATTCATATTCACATACCATCTTAGTGTTCATGCATTTGTGATTAATATGGTAAACTAGATCTAGTTGTTTTACGTTTATACATGCATTAGACTTTTGTTTTGTGTTCTTAAATGACTTGTATTAGCTTGATGATAGTAGAAAAGTATTAGAAAGCTCAAGATTTATTTTGGTTTCAACAAAATAACTTTTGAAAATTCGGATAAAAAAGGAACCATATTTAGAAAAGCTATTTTTCAACTTCAAAATGTTTATTTTTCATTTAAAATGAAAGGCTTAGGGAATAGATATCATAAATGAATGATCTTGATGAGAAAAGCTTAGATCTACTAAAAAATATTTTCAAAACAGGGCATGATTGCAAAAGTTATACTTCAATCTCAATAACAAATATTAAATTCGTAATAAATAAAGCTTGAAATGTGAACAGCCATTTTCAACTTCAAAACAATATTTTTATTAAAAAAAGGGAAGCCTTAAGGGATAGGTTTGATTAGGAAATGGTTTTTGAAAGACTAAATGGGTTTTACAAAGAAAACAAACTCAAATGAATTTTTCAAAATTCGGATTTAAAAATAATCATTATTTAAATACCTATTTCCAAGTGCCAAAATGATAATTTTTATAGAAAAATGGAAGTCCTAGGGGATGCATGTAATGAAGACCCAATTTTGACAAGAATAAGAGAAGTTTATCAAAATATAATCTTAGAACAATAAATGGTTTCCAAGAATAGGTTAAACATTGTTTTCATTCTTTAAAATTTTGTAAAATTCGTACTTAGGCAAACCACCTATTTAAACATCTATTTTCTAATCCCAAAATGAAGATTTTTACTAAAATAATGAAGGTGATGGATATATAGGTCATCAATGCTAAGTTTTGATAAAAGCAAATGTGATTTTTCAAGAAAGAAAACCACCTTTCTTATGTCTAGTAAATTTCAAAAGTTTTGCAAAATAAAAGTTTTTCGAAAAGAATTCTTGATACCATATCATTAAGAATATACATATAGATAGTTCATATCATAACCTTCATGACAATAGCTTGTAGGTGTTACATAAATATATGAGGCACTTGTAGAAACAAAGTTAGGAAAGTAATATCATACTTCTTATTTAACATTATCTAAGTACAAGAGAAATTAGAATTTTCTAACACTCATGAATCATGCATAATATTGAGTTATATATGTATATAATAGAGTCTTATAAGATATAATGATAGCTAAGTATCTATCACAGCTTTAATATGATGTTTGTTTTGAGGTTAGAAGTTGAATTGTGGAATGGGAAATTTGTGTATTATTCTATACCCTACTGTTCATGAATCAACCGACTTCATTTGTTGAAAATAACTCTAGAAATAGATAACTCTTGTTGAATAGGTAGAAATCGGTATATAATATGTGAAATTCCGAGTTAAAATGATCAAATTATGACCATTTTAAATTAGAATTTCCTCTTAGACGAATTTTGACGAACTTGATAAAATAGAATTTATAAGTTCATTCAAACTTCATACAAATACTCATTAGGGTTATTATTTTGATTAGGAGACTTGGGAGACGGACTAGACCTTGTCGAGAACAATTACGATTAAGTGGATTTCCGCGCCATGGCAAAGTGAGTTCATTTCTTAAATAGTTGTGCTCACGTATGTGCTTGTAATCGTAGTGGCATTAGAATTAGGAAAAGATAAAATTATGATGAGTTGAGATTTAATCTTGGTTGAATGAATAATAAGTATGTCGAGACGAAACTTGTTGTAAAATCATTGTATGAGCTAATATAGACTTAGATTATCTGAAATTCTCTATGATCGCACTTAACCTACTTAATTAATATGCGACGATTACATGAATAAACTACGTAGTGAGTCACATTACATTGGCTAATATACCTTTGGTGGGACAAAAGTACATTAGTGGAGGCAAAGGGACCTGTGTTAACATTAAGGATGTGAGATTGCTTAAGTTAACGGAGATAGGGTAGGCACTTAAAACTACCACAATAAAACAACAGAGGTTGTATAATTAAGAGAAAGAGATCGGGATTATGGTTGCAATAACTTATGGACCACCCCACTCAAGATTGGAATTATGGTTGCATGACTTATAGACCACCCCAACCCCGAATGGAGGGCGTAAATCCATTCACATATGGCTTTCGGAAAGTCATATGCTTGTATGCTTATTTACTTGTGCATTTCATATGGTTGTTTATAACTTATCTGTTATATACTGTTGTTGAGTATTAAATATTTGGAAATGAATCTCACTAAGCTCGTAAGTTTATACCCCAATAGTTTCCTATTGTAGTATGAATATTTATGGCTGTCACCGAGAAGCCACTTCCCTCAGGTACAGCTTTTGGACTTTAAGGAGCTTTTTGATGAAGTCGGAACCTAGACGTAGGCATAGATTTCTAGTTGAATCATCTAAATTGATATTTGATGGATGTTGTAAGAGACTTTTGAGGACTTAAGAACTCTTAATATTTTTGATGGGGTTATGCCCCTTACACCATGTAATAGATTAAATCTAGATATAACTGTTATGATTCACATTCTTGATTGCTATATATGTCTCCTTAAACTATTTCAGAACAAAGTATGGTCCCTATAAGTTGAACGTAAGCCTTACACCCATGTTCGAACTCATGGAGAGACTAAGTTGTCTATTTGAGTTCAAATATCGAGTATGTCGGACTGTTGCGTTTAGGGTACTCTTTGGAGCGTGACAAGTATTTTACTTGTAAGTTATAACATTATATTTTTTATGATGATTGATTAAAGATCATATATGTTCATATGATTTCATTTGATATTTATTATTTGGTGAATATTGATTTTAATCAACTTATTCATTTTCAAATTTGTTTTTTAGACTCATAATATATATTTTTTTGTTGATGATAAACTATTTTTAATAGTTTTTAACTTTATAAAGTATGAAATGTATTTATTTAGTTATAAACTCTTATTACGTATTAATTATTTACTGTATTTTGTTAACAGATCATTTTATTTATTGATGAATTTTATTGATAGATGAATTTTTATTTTGGTTAAATTTATTGGTAGATGATTGACTTGGTTGTTCTATTAAAAATTATAAATTATGACTTAGTATGTATTAGTTAGTAAATGTATTTTATTGATGGATAACTAATTTTATAAAGAACTATAGATTAAAAGTATGATGAATTCATAAAGTACTTTTTCATGATTTATAATATAATATTTGTAAAGCAATATAAATATTTAAGTATCTACACAAATGTAAAAAAAAAGCTAGAATAAAGAAAATTTTTAATTAGAATTTTGATTTAATCTATAATCCAAACAGAACCAAACCGTTATTTAATGGTTTAAAAAATTTCTAATCCGAACTAAACTATTGCGTAATGGATTGGTTTGGAGTGGAAAAATAACCAAACCGATCCGTGCCCCATCCCTACATACACACAATTATGTATTATATGTTCTTCATGTTGATTATAAACTTTATGAAAATACAAATATATGAACATATCAAAAAGAATAATTATTTACTTTCGTAACAAGTATTCCATTTACACTTTATTGATGGTCAAAAGGCAATTCAACGTGATTTCTTTGTTCCTACTTCCTTTTTTTTTTCGGCTTTCTTTTTCCATTTTCTGTGTGTATGTGTGTTGGAGTTTGTTTGGGACCCTGCAGCCTCAACTATTTATAAATAGTATTGGGTAACTGTTTACATGGTGTCATATGTATAAATATCAATTAAGTTTTAACATGTATATTATTGAAAATAGATACTTTTCAAAACAATGACCTTGCGTCATTGATTTGCATACTTATATATATACATACATATATTTTTTAGAATTTAATTTGGAACTTCATATGCAGCATTCCACATATGTTCCTTTACAAAAGGGGTTTTTTTTTTTTTTCGGCCGCTCCCAAAAGGGGTTGAAACTGTGCCTGTACCAGATCTGACAATAATATATAATTAATTTGTGTATATAGACCTTAAGGGAAAATAAAAGAATTAGTCGGTAAATACTTATAGTGGTAATGAAACATCGATAAAGACTTTTTCATTAAATAGAGAGTATGTGGTGTATTTGGTCAACCGTCCTTCAAGAAAGTTTTTCTTAAATCTGGTTTCGACAAAAAAAAAAAAAAAAAAAAAAATTCAATTTTACCATATTAAAATTACGTATTTAACATATAGTTTTTCCTTCGGCCATCTTATAAAAAGAAAAAAAACTATATGTTCAACATGCAATTTTATTTTGTTTAAAATGAAATTGCTTTAAATTACATAAAAATTTTTTAACATATCATATCAGTATTTTAAGCAAATTTTCTCTATTAAAGAAGCCTTACACTTTATCCGTGAGTTTCTTATATAAAATTTTTAACAATTTAATTTTTTTTTTATAAGTCTGATATTGTATAAATTATTCAAAATTAACAGCAAAAGAAAAAAAAACTTACCTTTTTGGATTGCTTGGCAGAATAACTAATAAAAGAGTTGTTTAGCTTTAGTTCCTTGATATGCAATCCGGATAAAATGCTTTAGCTTTGCAATATGTGTTCATTTCACACATGGGGGAAATACATAAAATAGGACGGAACTAATGTAAAACAAGACCAATATCTATTTTATTTATATATGTTTATCAGTAATTTAATAAAAGATACATCTAAAAACAAGTACAACAGCCCAAAAAAAAAAAAAAAAGGTACAACAAAACACATTTTATTTATATTCTTCTCCTTTCGAGAGAAATTGTAGTAGTTCCTTCCTTCCAATAATGAATAGGAAGATGAAGGTATCAGTGGATGCTATAACAAATTGTTAGATTACAAGATAAGTTCAAATTCTTCATCAAACTTGCTCTTGGGATTATTTTATAGGCTTCATTTATAAAATTTAAAAACAAAATAACTTTAAATATCGAAACTATCTAACTCATAGCCGTAGTACAACTCAAGATATTTTACTTTTATAAAAAGAATTATTAAAAGAAATAAAGAAAAGAAAAACAACAGCCCATTATCTATGGCACTATTTTTTACAATAAATTCATTATAAATATAAAAAGTTGCTTCCCTCTTATATCCTGTGGAGTACAATAAATGATATTAGTTTAACAATATAAATATAGATTGGCAAAGTGAAAGTTGTAAACCAATATGGATGATATTGGGCAAAAAAAAAAAAAAAAAAAATATAGATGATAGATAAGTGATAAGTAAATAGAATGGAAATAATAACAAATGGTAGTGTTGTTGAAAATTATACAATTTATATTAGGATGTAAAAATCCTAATATTCACGCCTGTTAAAAAGCTGGTGATTATATACATACACACATATATGTATTATGTTCTTCATGTTGATTATAAATTTTATTTATGAAAATACAAATATATAAACATATAAAAAAGAATAATTATTTACTTTTATAACAAGCATTCCATTTACACTTTATTAATGGCCAAAAGAATATTTAACAAGATTTCTCTTTTGTAACAGACTTCCTTTTGTTGGAGGCAGTGTAGGACCGCACCTGAAGTTTGGAAGAAGCTATTTCTAACGGAAATTTTTTTTTTTTCTTTTAGAGGAGGAGGCTTATGATTTTCCAATAGAAACCACGTAGAATGTGTTGGAAAAAGAAGAAAGAAAAAGAAAAAGAAAAAGAAAAAAAAAAGGAAATGAGAGAAAATAAACAAAAGAAAAGCAAGTGAAGTGAGATGGAGTTTTCTATCCCACAAACGCTATCACTTTCGTGACGCGACAAATAAACAAGTGCCATGTGTCAAATAAATTTAGAAAAAAAAAAAAGCAATAAAGAAAAACCTTAAAACAAAATAAGTAATAATTTTCATTTCACAATACATAAAAATATTTATTCGTCGAGATAGGCTTCAATAAATAATACACATCACATGTCTTGTACGCATGGTAAATAAATACCAATCATTTTTAACATGTATAGTGATATTTTTTTTAAAAGCTATCCACTATCAATTCCTTTTATTAAAATATGATTGGTTGTTATCCAGCACATATGCATACTGTCATGTCTCAAACAGCGTCCACAGCACCAATAGTTGTGCCATGTCTAACGGTTAAGTATTATATACAAAGGCTATTATTTACTAAGTGAGTTTCTAACCAATTTTAAATTAAGAAACCTTATTCAAGTTTTGTAAATAATAATACCAATCAAATTATTTAGCTGAATCATTAGAAATATTCTCACCTTAATACGTAGGAAACCTTATAATACAAATATTATATTCTAAGAAATTAACAATACAATATCCAATGTATTTAAACTCCCAGCTCATCTAGTCTCTCATCAATATCAAAGCCATAGACCATGTAACCATAGCATCTAGATCAAATCATCTTCATAACCTAAAAATAAAGGAAATAAGCTGAAGCCTAGTACACAACAACACATGCACACACAATATGTAACCAAAGCATCTTGATCAAATCATCTTCATAACCTGAAAAAGAAGGGAATGAGTCGATCCCTAGTACAAAGTAACACATGCACACATGATATGATCATCTTATTCTAAAGCAATTGCAACAATCAATGATTTACATTTTTAATTTAGGTACAACAAAACAATAGTAGAGCACCACACTCCATAACACATTGTGGGAATCTGGAGGCCCTAAGTAGCGGTAACTGCTAAAGTATTAATATAGATAACTCGAATACCTATCCCCTAGAAGAAATTTTAAGCGAATAGTCTCATATAGGGATTGCGGTCGTTACTGATCTCTACCTATCATAGTCCGTAATATAAAGTAGCTCAATCGGTGTCCATAGTTATGAACCATCCTACATTACTTCTCTCTGATCTAGATAGATATTACTCCAATGTCGTTCACCATATCAGCTACCTGCCATGCACCACCAATAGCCTAAGCACCTAACTACCGTGCTGATACTGCTACATAAGGTTGTCACTCCTTGGACCGGATAAAACAATGCAAAGCACAATCAAGCAATTAATTAAGTTGTCTTTAAGTGTCAGTTCATTTTAGGATGCCTACCTTAACAAGTAAAATGCAAGTCACTACGTACCTGAACAAATTGAGGTATCCTGTAGCAATTTAGATGATAGGTACAATTGAGAATAGAAATATGTGAAAATAAATGATCTCATATAAGATTTAAAGTATTAGTCTACTCATCAACCAATAACTGATTAATTAATTAGTCAAGTTGAAGTTGTATATGTACACAGACATATATATAATATATGTTCTTATCTAAAAATTTGCTCAATTCCTTTAAAGTATAAACTCCATAATTTATATTAAGTCCAAAGAGATGAATTCAAATATTTAGTCTATTGATACGACCTAAAGACCAAGGTAAGCTTATTATAATTATTAAGCTTATTATATAGAAAATAAGTCTATTAGATGACACTTTAAGTAAATGCCTTATTGTTAAGCAAATGGTCTCTAGTTGATTAAAAAACTCTGCATTAAGTTAAAATCATCCATTTATATTATAAATAAACCAAATATGCCTAAAAATATGCAAATGAACCTAAATAATTTCTTATTAAGTGTAAACTTACATTATAACCCGTTATTTGTACCTATTTGTTATTAATTAACTCCTAATATCACATTATTTAATTATTCAATTTAAATTTTATATTTTAATATGGAAATATATTATCTACACTTAATTCATATATTTTTAACCAAATTAGAACTAACTCACGTTAAATAATTCATTACAATGTTTAGTTTAGCACGCTACCCCAAAAGATTGGACCAGCTTAGTTACATCCAGGCTGGTTTTTGACACCAAATTTTCACTCAAAGATTTTCTTTTATTTTTTTTAGATGATTTTATGCCAATTCAACTTATTTGGATTGATATAATTTGGTTTTAAAATAAAAAACATCAAGTTTGACCAAATAGGGAATTTAGCTTGATGTCTGACAAATTTTGTCAAAATTGAGGCCGGTTTGGTCTAGTTTTTTTGGGGTTCTTTTTACGAAAATGTAGTAGGCATCACAAGCTTTCTAACGACTAAGTTTCACCATGAACAAAGATAAAAAAGCCACTGGTTCACCTCCTTAAAGTGATGCCATCCACATGAGCAAACATTGATTTTCCCCTATTTTGTTATTTCATGTTTTTAACTTGACTTTAATAATCCATTTTCATGCATTCATTTGTCATCAAATCATGGATTAATCATTTATTTTCACTTATTTAATTGTTTAGGTCTATTTCATTAATTAATAACATAGAAGACATGATTAAAACATCAATATCTTTTTGGTTTCCAAATGTTGCAGCATTGAATTCATCATGCATCTATCAATATATCATCGTATTCCAACATGTGTTCATTGATCAACATCCGAATCACAAGAACACAAACAAATCATTATCAACAAGATTTCATTAGGTTATAAACATTTACATAATGTAGCAATTAAAACAATACAACTATTACTACTTCCACTTCTTGCTTTCAAGTTGTGGAAGCTTCTAACCCTTCCTTAGTACTTCTTACTCCTCAAGTTTTATTGTTCTTAGTGATTAGAAATTTAAGTTAGTGAAAGAAAACCAAATGATTGGAGGTTTGGAAACAGATCTTACCTTGTTTGTTGTTGAACAGGTGTAGGTTTCTAGAGCAAGATAGGTTTAAGTTTGAGTTTTTGGAGAGAGAAAGTTATCTTGTGGAAAAAGATTGAGGATAGTTGTAAGAGAAGTTTGAGAGTCTTATGATAGAAGTTTTGAGAGAGAGAGAGAGAGAGAGGGAGAGAGAAGGAGGGAGAGAGTGCTAGTTTTCTTGAAAGTGAAAAATGAAAGAGAATAGAGAAAACTAGGATAGTTTGCAAAATGCAAAGATTTTTAAACACTTGTTTAATTATTCCTAGGGTAAATTACAAACAATGTTTTTACCTATCTTCAAATATGTGACTTGTGTAATTTTTGTTTACTAAGAGCTAACTTAAGTTCTATTACTATGTGTAAATATTACTAATTGGACATGTGTCACTATTTAGATAGTCTACTAAATTTTATTTAATTGAAAAACTATCTAGTAATTTAAAATAAATAAAAGATTAAGAATTATTCAACAAAAAATAAATCCTATAAATTAAATTAAAAAAGCAGAAAGCTAGTAGCAACTTCTGACCACCGTTAGTCCCTTCATTGACCTTTGCATTAGTATGAAAAATATGATTTCACTGAATATCACTGCAAGCAAACCTCTAATTTCGATTTGTTTCAAAAAAAAAAATCAAGGCGAGTAACACATTCACATTGAAACACCACAACTCAGCTCCACTTTCAACCTATGATATTTCAAATAAACCGGTATCTTTTTGGCATTTCATCAAACCACTTATGTACACGATAAATTTTCATAGTATACAAGTGGGTATTAATGAAGAGCTCGATTCGCACTACCTTCACTATTATATCAATACTCTAGGCATACTCAAATAATTAAAACTCCCCATTTTAATCTCACAGATTTGTAATATTGCAGTATTTAGCCTTCATGGAGCATGGGTAGTTTTAGATTTGTCTAGATTGAAAGAAAAGAGGTGTTTCATGAGTTGGATTTTTCGAGGGGTAGAATCATGGGATAGAAATTTGAAGTGATAGAGGACGTGAGAAGAAGCTCAACATGTGGAATGATGGATTGAATAACAGAGAGAGGGTAGGTGGTTCTAGATATTTACGAAGCTTGAGGTTTCAAAAATTTTAGATCTGAAAGAAAAGAGGAGTTGTTTAATTCTCTTTTATTGGCAGATTTTATAAAGTATGGGACTTGATCAAGAAAACATGCTTTTAGAAATGAAAATTTTGCGATGGAAAATTTGTGATGGAAAATTGATAAAAAGAGTTATATTCCTACAAATAGAATCAGCTTACGACAGAAATTCACATTTACAGATAGAATTTTTGTTTTTAAAACCCGATTTTCTTAGAAAAAAGAAAAGAGGAGTTGTTTTGGTTGATGAAAGAAGGGATTGTAAAAGAAGGTGTGAATCGCCTCAATTAGACATATCCTTTTTTTTTTCCTTCTTCAAATTGTGTTCTTGTAAGATGATTTTATAATTTATATGATATAATTATTTCATCAATATCAATTTCAGGATTTTTGAACTTCATGATTTTCACAAAAAAAAAATAGATAATATACATACATTTATCTATAACCGTAGCAATATCTTGAATTTGAAGAACAAGAATAAGAATACTTTAATTTCCTCGAATTACCTTATCCCTCCAATCCAACCTTATTTCACCAAAGAAATGATTTCTCTTCCTTTCCCTTAATTTAATATGATGGATTTTAAAACATAAAGACAAGAGTATATGCAATCTCTTAATGCCAACTCTTGTAAATATATATAAGGGTAGGAAGAGGACCATACCTCCTCATGAAACATTGTCTCCCATCAAGACACCTATTATGAAGAGTTACAACTCTTCATATATATCATTTCATATTTGGGCCACAATTTCTTACAGTTATTGCTCCATGGAGATTCATTTTTCTTCTTATACATATTGTCTTCTTGCTGCGATGAGGTGATTTTCGCCTCACTTTGTCTAGCTTGAGGCAATTTTCGCCTCAGTTTTTTTGAGGAAGTAAAAATTGCCTCTCCCTCTCGCCTATTAGTAAAAATTTTTACTAGTGAAAAAGGCACGCAGATTAGAAATGGACAATTATTACTATTTTTCTTTTTATAGTGAAAATTATTTTGCCCTCTCATAAACAACATATGATACTCCGTTATCCTTCATTATAAACTATTTTATTTTATTTTATTTTACATCCTACTCCTTAGCTTTGGATGCTCAAAATATGGTTGCCTTATTCGGACATATGGACCTAGTTTGTGTCTAATCTAATAAATGTCATATATTTAGCCATATCTGTTTGCTTGTGGCTGGGGAAATACACACAATAATGGTATGTCTATTAAGTTTATGTCTATAGTTTGCGTAAAAGTAAATCAGTACCATGAATGTAGTTGGACTCCACGGTGTACGAGAACTCTTTATTTTTAGTTAGCATGTTATTGTGTTTTCATAAAGGAATATTTTATATTGGGTAAATCTTATATTTGATATTCAAACTTTACCATTTTGTATAATTAACTATCTAAAATTAAGTTTCAATTTACTATTTACCAACTTTTCGAATTGATTTATAGTATCTACATTCAGTAGTTGATTGCAAAAAAATAAATAAATAAAGTTTATAGTTAATAAAAAAATTGACAAAATATAAACAATTAAACACAAAATTCAAGTGTCAACTATCATCTTCACCCATTTATATTTAATGTTTAATATAAGTATTTTAAATAATATTTTACTTCTGGAAGTTTGCATTATGTATTTTAATTGGAATACTAAGCAAAAGTTCCCCCGAGCCCCATGTGCCATATATATAACCTACAAATTAAAAAACTCTATATCATCCGAAAGAAGAAAAATAAAATAAATTAAGGCCTCGTTTGTTTCAAGATAAATGTTTTTTGGAAAATAATTTTCTTTGTTTTTCTTTATTTGTTAAGTGGAAAAGAATACTTTAAGTAGAAAACACTTTCCCTTGTAAGAGAAAATAATTTACATTAAAGAGTAAATCCTATTTATTTTAAAGAAAATGACTTACTCTTTTCAAAATGGAAAGTCATTTTCTGAAGTAACCTCTGCAAGTATTCAAACTCTAGCAGTGTGATAGTTATTTCTTTTTTATTATAATTAACCAATAAATTATATTTTAAACATGAAAACAATTTAATGGAAAAAAGAAAAATAAAAATATTAAAAATTTATAAATATAAAGTGATGGTTTGTAAATAAATAATATTTATTTTATACTTTAACCTTGGATTAAGGAAAAAAATAATCATCTTTTTTAAAAAGATTACACGAATCCATCAAATGAAAAAATAATCCTAAAAATAGGCAAGTTAATCTTGTCTTTTGAAGAGATGAGGTCATTAGTGGCCGACCTCCTCTCTTGAAGAGACGAGGTTGAAGATGACTTGATTCAATATCATCTCTTCAAGAGAGGAGGTTAGTGCAAATACACTGATATTGTCTTTTGAAGAGATGAGGTCTGTCACTAATGAACTCGTTTTTTCAAGAGACGAGTTCAACTTGCCTATTTTTTGGATTATTTTTATCTTACTGGCATTTTTGTAATTTTTTTTAAAAAATATTAATTTCCTTTTCCCTTTTAACTTTTAAATAAAATTATTTGGCATAACGTACTTATATAGTAATATGCTAATAATAAATTATTTACATAAAACAATATATTATGTAATATTTGTTAGTCAAACACCGAAAATTTTTTTTGATATATTTCTGTAAATGCAACCAAACACATGAAAAACATATAATTTTCAAGAAAATATTTTCATGTAAAACACTTTTCTAAATACAAGACATTTTTCTTGAAACAAACATGGCCTAAATTAGTAATATTAGTCGCAAAAAAAGAAATTATTAACCGGTTCATATATGTTTAAATTCATATTTATTAATATCAAAATATTCTTCATGATAAAATTTGCTTCAGCTACATTATCTTTAGCTAGGGAAAATTAGAGGGTTATTTTATGTGTTGTCATGTCACAATAGAACTTTGAGATGTCGGAAAGATGTGTAACCAGAATATTTAATGCCATGACCTACTTTAAAGCATCTGTAGGAAACATAGGTAGTTGTTCGGGTGTTTATCCTCCAGTCTCAAAATGTTGCTGGTTTGGCTTACGATTTAATTTACCAAAAAAAAGGTAACCTATCCACAAGTCAATTTGGCTTCTTGGATTGAACTGAATTGATAACTAGAGGAAAATCATTTGTTTGGATCAACCTTCTTAACCTACCAATTATTTTTTTTTAACAAATTAGAGTGACAACACACTATTCAATATATTTGTAACTTATTACAAATGCTATCGAACTTAGTCACTTAATTCATTGATCCTTATTTCTGCAAATTGTCCTAGAAAATAGTACTTTATTGAAAATAAATATTTAATATATTTATTGTATTAATCCATTCATCAAACCTTTAGTTGAGTCAATTAAAAAGTAAAGATGGTAATTTTTTATTGGATTGGCTTGTCTCTCTCCGTTTTGCATCTATTATGTACAATACTATTTCCTCTCAATCTCTTGATAAAACATAAGGTGGATTAGTTGTTTGCTTTTTAAACTTCTTTTTATTGATGAACTTACATAGCAATTGTTATTTATTTTAGTTTAAATTGATTTACTAGAGTTTAAAAATAATACGGTCTTAGCTCTTTATAAACTATTTAAGTAGTTTATTGAACCAATATTCAGTCTTGTGATATTTAGCTTGACAACTTTGTCAGCTCTATGCTCAAGTCAAGGTGAACTGCAATCGAGCTTGAACTTGAGAAAAGTTATTTTAATTATAAAAAAAGGCTTAAAAACTAAAAGAGTTTAAATAGCTTCAATTGAATTGAGTTTGAATTTTTATTTTTGGTATTTCAAGTTAAATTCAAACTCAAAATTTAAACCTTGTCAAAATTAGGAGTTTGAACGAGTCAATTTAAGATTGTACACCATAGTTTAAGCTTGTGCAAAAGCTCAAACAAAAAAAGTAGAGTTCAAGATGAAACTATTTAAATAGCTATTGGATCGAGATCCAATATTATGATATTTGACTTGACACTTTTGTGTGCCTTGTGCTTAAGTGGAAGTTAATTGTAGTGATCTTGAGAAAAGTCATTTTAATTAGAAAAAAATGTCAAATATAGTATCTAAGTTTCACATGAAAATTCAATTTGATATTTAAACTTTGAAAAATTAAATTTTGTACTTTTTGTGGCCACTTCCACTACCTCTAAACTCTATTAATTTTGATTATCTACATGGATCTGAGAGCCAATGAGCGTATATCAAATGTATGAGAGGAGTAAAAAAAAAAATTATTTAGAAAGAGTGGGAGGTGGGGAAAGGCGGGGGCTGTTGGTTTGCGCGTGAGAGAGAATAAGAAGAATGGAGATGTAAAGAGGTAAGGGTAATTTTTGGGTTCCGATGCCATGCCTTCGATGGTAGTTTAGTGTGAAGATGACTAGAGAGAAGGGGAGGGGAATAATTTGGCAAAGAAAAAAATATGTAGATATGGTGAGGGTGATGACTGAGTTTACTTTCAAGGTTAGGTTCAAATTTTAAAACTAAAAAAATCAAATTTGTTTACATTGCATTTCAAAGTCTCGTGAGTTTATTTCAACATTTGAAAGACTTCTTTGTTTTTCCAATAATACTGGAAAAGTCACATTATTTTTAAGCAACCACAATTATTTTGGACCTTTTAGTTGCTATTCTTTGGAATTCCATTGGTATTACTTACTATAACTTAGATGGATATTTGCTAATTAGAGAAATTCAATGTGGTTTGTGAGTTGTTCAACTGTTCAGATTTAGAGATATGTAAAATGATAGGTTGAATAATCCCATCCATTAAACCATAGAATTTCTCTTGGTACCCCATATGCTTTTCTAATAGTATTCCCATCAATCTCAACAAAAAGCTTTAATAGTGTAATTAGTGAAAAAAACATCTCAATTCATGCCATATGCTTTGGTGGAGACATCATTAGAGCAACAAATATCTGTACTATGATTTCACTTTTCCATGTAAAAAAGAAAAAAAAAAAGAAGTTGATCACGTAAATAAGAGTAAAATGCTGAAATGTAGTTGGCAGTGGAACTTTACTTCCATCCTGGGACATAATTAATTGCGGCTAAAGGGTCACTTCAACATGAGGAAATTATAGCAGGAATTCAGCTCAAACCGGCAATAAAACTATTAAGAATAGTGCCACAACTATCTAGTTTAAAAGTTTAAACTTATAGATATGGTATGAGTAAGTTTGTTTATTATTTAACAAAAACATTTGCTTCATAGTGATAGTTAAACAATAGGTGAAATTAACACAATGAGGTGTCAAGTGTTTACTTATTTTTATTTGCATCCATTTATGTTGTTGGACAAGAAAATGAAATTTTAAATTACAAATAAAGCTACTTGCATAATTTCTCACTCTATTTTATTAACCTAACTTGTTTAACTACTTAAATTTTATTCGATCTTTATATCCAACATAAAAATAGCAAGATCACACTTATAAACCAAAGCTTATAAAATGCAAAGATAAACAAGTAAAAACATACAAATAAGAAAGCTATAAAGTAGAAATTTCCTCCCCCACCAGCCATCTGTACCATATCGAGGTGTTGCTCCTTGAATCTTTTGTGGTGCTTGCGAGAAGAACGCCACTTATCAATGGTTCCCCTTTCATCTAAAGACACATCTGGAATGTTTCTTTCTTCCTTTACCAGGATTTCCATTATTTCTTTGGTTTCTCCATAAACTTTGAGCATGTGGAACACAGTCTCTCTACTTTCTTCCATGGAGCACCCACAAAAATGCATGGTCCTAAATTCGTAAAGCGAGCTCCTAATATGTCAACTATTGCAATGCATAATCCCTTAAATGTGACATCGCTGGATTCATTTTGGCCATCATGTTGCTGCAACATGGTTTAGCATATTTTGTACATGGAATATGCGGCCACTGCTTTGCAAGTTCTCGTCATATTAGACTCAGAACGTAGCTTAGAAACCATCCCCACGGAGGTAGATTTAGGGGGGCCGACGGGCCCTAGCCCCCCAAGACCCGAAAAAAAATTAATTTTTAAAGTTTCTTTAAAAATATATATTATATATATATGTGTGTGTGTTAGGAAAAGATCCGACATTTTCCTCTTGCCATTGCGATTAACAATCAACAGATATCAAATCTAAATTGCGAAAATTAAATAACATCAGGATTTTACGTGGAAAACCCAAAACGGGAAAAACCATGAGACCAGTAGTGCTCAAACCTTCCACTATAAACAATAAATGGGATTACAAGTTTTCTTTACTAGATCTCACTAGTGGATCTCGAAATTATTCACTACAACTGGTGGATTACAACAGAAACAAGATTTCCTTCATTTAGAGTTTCTCACTCTAGGGTTTCCTTATTTTTCTCTCTTTCTCTCTCTAGAACTCTCTATCTAGGCTTGAAAAGAGGCACACACTTGTTCCATGCAAACCCTAGGACAATAAGGAGAATATATATGTAGCAACACAAGGAAGACCAATAGACACTCAAGGCTGTCAACATTTAATTAAAGGTTGGCGGTTTTGGATTTGGGTGCTGACCTTTGGCATTCTGGAGCAATCAATGTCGACTTATGATTCAATGAAGGCCGGCGGCCTTGTCCTCTCAGTTGCCATAGGCAACAATTTCATCATTTGTTTGCACAAACAACTCCTTATCTTCAAGTCATCTTCCAAGTATGTCATATATATTTAGGATTTAAAGTCCTCTAAATTTATATAACCATATATTTAGGATCTCCTCATTCAAAGCGTGCTGATTCATTCTACTTTGATTCCAAAGTCTTCTAAATATATAACCTATATATATTTAAGCTCCCTTTGCTTACAGACACATATGAGTTGAATCTATAACCCTAACAATCTCCCCCTCCAACTCATATGGGGGGTATCCCCAAACCTGCTACCTTCCTGCAACACCTTTTGTTAAACTAGAACCTTTTATAACCAGCTTTTGGTTTATTCCTTGATTGTGAGCTTTTAACATCAGTCTTCACCCTTTCGCTCTTTAGAGGTCCCTTGCTCTTAAGCAATTTCACCAAGGCAATTTTCTTGTTCTTATGCAAAGATTTCAGTTCATCTTGCATGGCTCTGAACTTTCCTATCTTCTTCTCGTTTCTCATTGCTTTCAAATGATCATTTGACTCTCCCCCATTAGTGAGTATCTCATACTCATTTGGACTGAAATTAACTGATGGTCTTTTATCTTTTGCAGATCTTCTCATCTTGAGCTATTGATGAGGCTTTTGGGATTCTTCAATTGAAACTTTCCCATTTCTACCATCATTAGAACCTCTGTGTGAGAGTATAGGATTCACATCTCCTTTACTTAGATTTGCAAACATTAAGTAAAAGGTATTCATCTTCTTTCCTTTTTCCATAATGAGAGAACCCTTGGTGAGCTTCCATCTTCCTTTACTAAAGTAGCCACTATTGCCATCATCATCAAGCTTTCATGTAGAAACAAGGTTAAGACGGATATCTAAAATATGTCTGACATCTCTAAGAGTGAGCCTGCAACCTGTGTTAGTCTTCAAGATAACATTTCCAATGCCGACAATCTTAGATTTACCATCATTTCCCCTCCTAGCATTACCAGCAGTGTAAGTTGAGAATAAATCACCGTATGAAGTCACATGGAAGGAGGCACCAGAATCAACAACCCAGTCATCATCATGACTAGGAAGGCTAACACACTTCTCACCCAAGCAATGACAATCTCATCATCATCTGCTACTGTTGTAGCCGTGTCTACATCCTTTTCTTCACCTTTACCTTTCTTTTTCTTCCAGAATTTACACTCTCACTTCAAATGACCTGGCTTGTCACAATAATAGCATATGAGATCTTTCTTTCCTTTTGACTTGGACCTTTCCCTGGATTTCTCTGATTCATCATCCTCATCAGATGATCTTCTGAACCTACTTCTACCATTTCTTCCTAACTTACCAGTAACAAGTGCCCTAGAATCATGTCCTCTGTCTAGATCCTTCATCCTAGCCTCTTCATTCATCAGGCTGTCCTTCACCATTGCTATGGTAAGCTTTCCCTTTACGGCAGAGTTACTAACAGACACAACCAATGTCTCCTAACTACCAGGTAAGGAACTCAACAACATCAATGCTTGGATCTCATCTTCAAGCACCAGCTTCATGGTAGACAACTGATTCACCAGCCCTTGAAAATCATTCAAGTACTCCGTCATGTTGGATCCATCCATGTGTTTCAGATTTACAACTACCCTAATCAAGGCGTTTTTATTCAAGGCTATTTTCCTCTCATACGTAGATTCTAACTTCTTCTATAGGACATCTGCTCTCGTTTCTTGAGCCACATGGTGATAAACGCTGTGATCCATCCATTGTCGAATATAACCAACAGTTTTTCTATGCATGATTACCCAATTTGCATCAAATTTGTTCTCTGGGTTTGTAGTGTCACCATCCAAAGGCAAAAGTAAATCTTTGCAATACAGCAAATCCTCCATCATAGATTTCCATATAGAATAATTTGTTGAATTCAGTTTGATCATCGTATCTAATGATTCTGCCATATTTGCGCTGCAACAAAACCCTAATTCTTTTTGAAACCTTATGCTCTGATACCACTTATTAGGAAAAGATCCGACCCTTTCCTCTTACTAATGCGATTAACAATCAATAGATATAAAATTTAAATTGTGGAAATTAAATAACACCAGGATTTTACGTAAAAAACCCAAAACGGGAAAAACCATGGGACCAGCAACGCTCAAACCTTCTATTAGAAACAATATAAAGGGATTACAAGTATTCTTCACTAGATCTCATTAGTAGATCTCGCAATTCCTCACCACAACTGGTGGATTACAAGAGGAATAAGATTTCTTTCATCTATAGTTTCTCACTCTTGGGTTTCCTCACTTTTCTCTCTTTCTCTCTCTATAATCTCTATCTAGGCTTGAGAAGAGACACACACTTGTTCCATGCAAACCCTAAGATAATAAGAAGAATATATATGCAGCAACACAAGGAAGACCAACAAACACTCAAGGCTGTCAACATTTAATTAAAGGCTGGGGGTTTTGGATTCAGGTACTGACCTTTGGCATTCTGGGGCAATCAATGCCAACTTATGATTCAATGAAGACCGGCGGCCTTGTCCTCTCAGTTGCCAGCGTACGCAATAATTTCATCATTTGTTTGCACAAATAACTCCTTATCTTCAAGTCCTCTTCCAAGTATATCATATATACTTAGGATATCTTAATTTAAAGTCCTCTAAATATATATAACCATATATTTAGGATCTCCTTATTCAAAGCATACCGATCCATCCTACTTTGATTCCAAAGTCTTCTAAATATATATCCGATATATATGTAGGCTCCCTTTGATTACAGACCCATATGAGTTGGATCTATAAACCAACAATGCGGAATTGAAAGAATTAGGGTGTATACTAGTGTTATTGGATTTCTCCGTAGCAACCCATATCTGTTGGCAAGGGTGGATCAATGAGATCCTAAATTATTCCATCATAGAACCAACACATATGGGTTAATTCCTTTGGCAAGAGGAAAAGGTCGGATCCAAGATTGAGTGATCCACCTAACAATACGGTTGGGGATATTCCAGATATCTAGGCATTGATCTCTTTCCACACTGTGATCTATCCATTGTCGGCAATGTTTCACATCAGTTGTGAAAGGTCTTGGATGCTACTTTATAAGTGTGAGGGAAAGCCTCACCCCATGAGCTAGCTTTTAGGGTTGAGAAGGCCTAGTAACACCCAATAGTGGTATCAGAGCCAAGATTTGCATCATCTCCAATTGAGCTAGACATGGATTGTTGGGTGCTATTTGGCTTTCTCGATCCCAAAATCTAGGTCATGAGGTAAAGCTTTCCCTCATACTTATAAAGTAGCACCCAGTCCCTTCCACAACCGATGTGGGATATCCCTAACATCTCCCTCCATCACACATTGGACCATGGGATTAACCATCTATGTCCGGCTCAACCAAAGATGGTGCAAACCTTGGCTTCGATACCACTTTTTAGGAAAAAAGATCCGACCTTTTTCTCTTGCCAATGTGATTAACAATCAACAGATATTAATCAAAATGTGAAATTGAAATCACACCGGGATTTTACGTGAAAAACCATGGGACCAGCAGCGCTCAAATTCTTCCACTATAAACAATATAATAAGATTATAATTGTTCTTCACTATATCTCTTTAGTGGATTATTCAATCATCACCACAAATGGTGGATCTCTATGTCATTGCCACAATAGTGGATCTCATAGCAGCTTCACCACAACTGGTGGATTATAATAGGAGCAAGATTTCCTTCATCTAAAGTCTTTCACTCTAGGGTTTCCTCACTTTTCTCTCTTTCTCTCTCTAGAACTCTCTATCTAGGCTTGAGAAGAGGCACACACTTGTTCCATGCAAACCCTAAGATAATAAGGAGAATATATATGTAACAACACAAGGAAAACTAACAGACACTCAAGGTTATTAATGTTTAATTAAAGGCTGGTGGTTTTGGATTTGAGTGTTGACCTTTAGCATTTTGGAGCAATCAATGCCGAATTATGATTCAATGAAGGCCAACGGCCTTGTCCTCTCAGTTGCCAGCGTACAAAACAATTTCATCTTTTGTTTACACAAACAAATCCCTATCTTCAAGTCATCTTCCACGTATATCACATATACTTAGGACATCTTGATTTAAAGTCTTCTAAATATATATCATCATATATTTAGGATCTCCTTATTCAAAGCGTGCTGATCCACTTACTTTGATTCCAAAGTCTTCTAAATATATATCCGATATATATTTAGGCTCCCTTTAGTTATAGACCCATATGAGTTGGTGCTACCTAGGCATGAGAAAAACTACGATTAAATGTTGATAGACTCTTCCAAGTATATCATGTATACTTAGGATATCTTGATTTAAAGTCATCTAAATATACATATAACCATATATATAACCATATATTTAGGATCTCCTTAACAATATGGAACAAGCGTGTGCCTCTCCTTATCTCAAAGCCTCACTTTTCTCTTTTTCCAACAGATCACTTTTCTCTCTTTCCACAACCGATATGGGAAAACCACTTGATTAGGGTTTCCTCACTTTTCCTCTTGCCAATGTGATCAACAATCAACAATATATAAATTGAAATGCGAAATTGAAATAACATCAGGATTTAACGTGGAAAACCCAATGCAGGAAAAACCATGCGACTAGTAGCTCACAAATTCTTCCACTATAAACTATATAATGTGATTACAAGTTTTCATTACTAAATTTCGCTAGTGGATCTTGAAATTATTCACTACAATTGGTGGATTACAATAGGAATAAGATTTCCTTCATCTAGAGTTTCTCATTCTAGGGTTTTCTCACTTTTCTGTCTTTCTCTCTAGAACTCTATCTAAGCTTTGTACTTCACTTTGTACTTCCATACTTCTTTAACAACTACAGTGTCTCACTGCGGCTTGATTCCAACATAAAAAACCGTATATAGCATCACAGAGAAAGCATCAGCTAAAATCAACTGCACCCATTTCGCTTTCGGTTAGTAGAAACAAACAAAAACTTTCTAACTCACGATTTTAAATTTATAAACTAATTTGCAGTATGATTCTTCATAATTCATATCTAAGTCCAATACAAATGAGAAACTATTAACCAACTAAGCTCTTAGAAAGGCTAGTGCCCATATTGATCATTTTAAGAAATGCACCCACTACCAGCTACATCAAACCATTAGAAGAACTGAATGATCTAAATTCATATTAAATACCATTAAAATGAAACAGTAGCAACCATTAAAATGGTAATGATGGGATAACCACAAAGATAATAATAAAATAATATTAAAAACCAAACAAAAAAATACTTGTATGTATGTCAATAAAATAAGTCGTGTATTGAACTCCTTAACTTCAGGCTCCATACAAAACCAATCTACTTTATTTCAACATTTACTCAAATTAATAGTTTTGAACCAATCCAGGATTCAGATCTCCGGCTTAACTCTAGGACCAATCCTCTATTTCTTAATATAAAAACAGAGCAATTTTGAATGTATGAAGACAAAATCCATCCTATTTTCAAAAGTGAAAAACAAAGGACAACAAACATGTGTTGTGTTGTGTTAATATACACTTAAAATAACATGTGTTTCCAATTTGATCTGGTTATGTTATATTATACATTAGTCTTGGAATCTTTGGCTATCTATTTGTCCATAGATGAAAATATTGAGAAATCTAGTTAGTGGTTGGTTGCTCAAATTTCCCTTACATACAATGACCGATGGTATTTTGTCTCTAATAATGGAGTCGACGGATTGGATGCCTCACCAAAACTTAGTGGTGCAGTATTGGTCTCCATGACGTCAACCTTAATGGATTATAGAAAGTAATTATAATAACTATGTTTTAAGGAATACAACCGTTGATAGAAAGATGAGTGAAGAGAAGATGCTGTAGAAGCCGAAAATGTAGGGCTTGAACTTGCTAGTTTGATAATCTAATTTTTTTCTATTAGTCCTAAGTCCCACATGGAAAACTTTTTGGGAACTGGACTTATATATAAGATGAAATTGAAGCGAATAACGATGGAAAAACAAAATATTGTAAATGAACTATGGGCTAGCATTGTGGTAGGTTTAGGCTTGAGTAAGTTTACATAAAATTCTTTTAAAAAATAAAATAAAATAAATTATTATCAATTAAAATAATTTATAATGAAAATTAAAATTAAAATTAACAAATTTCCATGTCAGAAAGGAGAAGTAATTAAAAAATGACAAAGTGCAAGTCAAATGTCACGTGTCATGACGTGATTAGTCCGTACGTTCACGTCAGTAACGAAGTTAACACAGTTAACGAAGGTACCAAAAATGGCCACAAAAAGTTTGTTAAAGTAGAGATAGTGAATAGTAATAAACAATAATTGAAGAGTGAATAAGACAAATAAATGACTAGTAGTGAAAAAAATATGTGTAAATAAATTATATCTAATATTTTCAGAAGTTGAAAAACTTTGGAACTAATATTTTACGATTCATTATCTCATTACGAGTCTTGATTGATTTGCAGAATATTTTTCTTGTTTTACGTGTCGAGACCTTGATTTTGAAAACCGACACCATTCAAGTTTGAAACGAACGAATTTTTGGCGAATCTATTTTTTTTTTAGGTTATATGACATTTTTTCGGGTTATAATCTAGGGTTAACTTATTTTTATCTTTTTAGGGTTTCTAGCGCGGTTTTTGTAGGATCTAAATCCTCTAGATCTTAATGTTGACCTACGGTGGCTCTAAAGATCCGATTTCAATTCCGGCTTTTACTCGTAAGATTATAAAATCTGGGGGGTTTATGTTTATATATTTGGTTCATATTTTAAGTTTACTCTATTTTTATGATTTATTTAATATTTTACAGTTCTCAAGATTAACTAATCGAGTCTAAGACTTTGAAGGTTAAACATTGATTTGGTTTGACTTTTGGTATTAATTTTAAATTTTTTATTCTAAAAATTCACCAAAAAATCTAAGGTTTTATAATTTTGTTATTGAATATTATTTGGACATACTGTTTCAATTTACGTGTTAGAAATCAGATAGATTAATTGTTTAGCGTAGCAATTCCGAGTCAAACAATTGTTGGAGTATTATTTTGTTTTTTAAGGCACTCTTTTTCTTAAGGCACTCTTTTTCTTAAGGTTATGAAATTTCGTATTTGATCTTATTTAGAGTTTCTAGAGTTCGGTTTTAACTTGGGTTGGTTTTAGGGTTTCAGTTTCAGTATTTAGCGTTATTTTTCGAGAGTTCCTGAAAATTTAAGGGTTTATAATACCCCTATAAGTTGATATGTTAAATAAATGTATCTCTAAAGGTTGATATTTTGTAATAACTAAAGTTTGATTTTGACAATTTTGATACCTGAAAAAAGTTTTTGTTGGCTTTTTTCGTACCTAAAGTACGTAAAATGAGGTATTAAAAATGTCCACGAAAAGTTTATTCAGGCACTAAAATTATCAAAACCAAACTTCAAGTATGAAAAAAGTCAATGAAAACTTTGTTTAGGTATTTAATTGTTATTTTGATAAAAGTTCAGGTACCATATTTATAATTATCCTTTTGTAATATTGTTTACCTTTAGTATTTGGCTGTGCCCTTCATTACTACCATTGAAAGGTGTAACAGTCAAGAGTCTTAGTGATAATATCATAGTATAGATTCCTCCAAGCAAAACCGTTGTGGTCACACATCATTACGGTATAGACTCTAAGGGCAATATCGCCATATTCAGGCATTACTTTATTTTTTGCCAGCCAATATCACGAATTAACAAGGCCATAAACAAAGATTTTCCTTTGCCACATGGTCCATTACTGTTCCCATATTCTCCTTTGCAAAAGTTTATGCATCCGTTGTCGTTGCATTTGCCAGAAGCATGTCCTGGGCTCTGATCCATCTTAACACTACCCTCAACGTACATCTAATGTGAAACTGTAATATTTAATCAAACTTTTACTTGATAAAATAATTAGTTTTACTCTTATTGTTTATACTTATATTTTTTACTAACAAGTATTTATCACTGTATCACATTGTCTTTTTCTTCTTCTTTTCCAAGTAAACTTGACCAATAAAAATTTAATTAGATATTATATTCATCAATTTTAAACTCTAAAATTTAAGAAGTTAAACTTAGGCATGCCATTCAGTACTTTTTTAAATTTAGATATAAAATTAACAAATAAAAAAGAAAAAGTTTAGATAATAATTTTGATATTATCCTATTATCATTGATGGACCATGTGTGCAATTATGTGGTCTGACTTCTTTTGTTCTATTTTAATTGTATTATAATTATTGTAAGTATTATTACTCCACTTAAAATCGTTTACCATTATATTTATATTAGATAGCATGACTCTAACAAAAAACAAACAAAACGAAAGAGTTTGTAATATTACAATCCATTAAAAAGCCATAGGTGCCGTCAAAGTGTGAAAGCTAATGCTCTCCTGCACTTTACTTCAAAAATAGGTTTCCCAAATATGAGTTACAATTTACCATAATAAAACATTTGAATTGAATTGACATTCAATTCAAGTTTAGAATAAGAAAAATTTTATGGTTTTATAGTGATTATAATAGTACTAATCCTATTGAACGGCTCAAATTTATTCCAATGATGATCGAAATCATTGATGTCTTTTTACACTTATTTTTTATAATTAATTTAATAATAATAATAATAATATAATAATAATAATAATATTATAAGCAGTACGATTCCAGTTTGTGACGGAACTGTAAAGTTGATAGTAAGTATATAAGTTCCCTATAGAATAAATACAATTAGTAGTAATTGGGATCATCATGTTTCATACTTGCTCCATTAGAACCTTTGTTGATTTATTGAAGGTTATATAACAAACTTTTCCTTTTCCTTATTGTTCATTGGAGGCAAGTATCTGATATAGATATGTATAATATAAATTGATTTTAAATCGAATGTTATAACTTATAGTATAGTATAGACATCATCACGGTTCCGAACCGAATCAAACCAGAACCTGAGCCGCCAATTTCGGGTCTTGAAAATGAGGAACCAGAACAGTCTTCTACGATTCCAGTCCGATTCTATAGAACCGGCGGTTCCCGGTTCTAGTTTTGAAACTGTGGAACTATCTTTTTCTTATGTAAAAATAATTAAACTATAATAATTAATTATTGGGTCTAAAATTATTAAATTATTTAGCCAAAGTTTCTAAAAAAATTTTTAGAATGCGTATTTATTTATATATAAACACAACTAAATCAATTATAATTAGTAATATGAGATCACAAAATACTCAAGAGGATAATAAGAAAATTGTAATACAAAAAATAACCCATGTTATTACAGAATGAATTTTGCTTTTAAGAGAAGTTTATTATAAATTTTTAATGTTTATTTGTATTATTGATAATAAAATATTAAATATTGTAAATAGGTAATAAATTTTACTATTCATATGAAATAGTGTAAACATTAAAAATTATATATTTAATATAATTTTTAAAATTTTCTTACATAATTTTTTTCTTTTTTTTAATGGAATAGGTTTGAACCGCTGGTTCCACTCGGTTCTAAGCCTAGAACCGTCTAGGAACTAAAAAACCGGTGGTTCCTTAGTTGGTTCTAGAACTATCTAATCGGCTCAGTTCCCATTCTAGAACTATCAATGACGGTTCCAGTTCGATTCCTGGTTCGAAACCGAACCGTGCCTATGTCTAATATAGTTTATATATTACAATTAAAAATAAAATAAGATAGTTATGAGATAATGATAAACAAAATGGGCTATTCTAAGGCATAAAGTAAATGTTTTTGGCTTCTATCAAATGAGAGTTGTTATGTTTAGGGGAAATTCTGTTGTTCCGTCATTAATTTTGACAGGACTGATCCCGTTGACTATCCAATGGCTTACACTATATCCAACCGTGATCGAATTATTGTAATAGTTAATATTTCAATCATTATATTTATTTTAACAGTTAAATGGTTAACTAGACAGTCTCATCAACGGAAATATGGAAGCTCCCTTTCAGGATAGGTGCCTAGGAAGTAACTGACACCAAGGATAAAACCATGCAGTATTTGGCTAAAGTAGACAATATTTCGATGAGCGAAGTTTTTGGTCATTACAAGTGGTATCGGAGCAATTCACCAGCCAAATATAGGGGAATTAAGTGTTATACAGGGCAAAGTGCCTTAAAGTGAGGATACCTCTTGAACTTGTATAGAACACTTCTAGTGTCTTCCCTACGTGGTGTAGTTATGTACTTATATAACGAAATTGAAGAGAAAGTCAGTTCTGTAGGTGGGGGAACATGTGATAATATAAGGTGGTGCAACTCTAATCATCGAGGTATCTTTTGGTGTAATAGCTTGGAGTTTATCAAAATTCTAAAATTAAGCATGCTCATTGAGAGCACTCCCATGATAGATGATCTCTTGAGAAACAGCTAGCACAAAGGATAAAACCATATGATATTTGATGAAAGCGAACAATATCTTGGTGAACGGATTTTTTACGGGCTACTTTTTATGAAATAATTAAGTTACCCACATGTAACAAAAATATAAAGATATAGTTTTTCTTAACCTTCCCAGCACATGTTTTTTATGCTTTTTAGAAGAAAGCCAGCCGTAAATTAATGCTGACAAATTTTTCTGTGAGAAGATAACGGGTGAGGAATGAGGATGGGTCATATCTTTTCTTCTTCTTCTTTTTTTTTTTTTTTTTTTGACTCCCACTAAAAGGGTATAAAGGAAAGTAAAATTTAATTCAATATAGATTATATTTTTATAAAGAACTACTCAATAAAAGTAAAACTTTTCTTTTTTAGGCTTTTTAATCATGTACCTCCAAAGAACCTATTGTTAATTTTTTTTTTCTCCGGTTAATACATAAAGTCACTTATGGGCATTAGTGGAATTCATCTTAATATTACATTTTTCTCATGTTTTGATGCCTATAGAGGTCTTAAGTTTGTAGTTTGCTTGGTTTGTTAAGCTGAGCTCTTAAACTACAAACTTTTGAAACATAAACTTTATGGCCTGTGGTAGTTATTTATTCATATGATAAAATCATTAAAAAGAAATACTTAAAGGACCCATTCATTTGATTTTAAAGCTAAAGATGGTCATGTAGAGGGAGCAAAGCAAGTAATTTGAAACATTAAAGGCCTAAGTGAACACATAAAATGACCATTTAGAGAAAAAAAATTGAAATTGCTTAATTACTGTTTTTCATGTGGGATAATGCAAGTTTTGTTCCTTCTCCCATAAAGTTTAAAATGTAATATGTCATTAGAATTCAAAAAACACCAACCGAGAGAAAATAGAAAAATGAAATTTTAACATTTTGTGAGGAGTAACAAAGAAAATGAACTCTGACATGTAGCCAGGAGGAGAAAAAGAACAAACATGGAAACTGGAAGATTCTCCATTTGTTCCTTATATTTTCTTCCTCTCTAGTATTGATTGTCATGTTATGAGGTGTTTTTTATGTATTTATACATAAAAGTTGAGCTTTATTATTAATACTACCTTATACTTTAATTACATTAAAGAAAGGAAAGTAACGACGGTTTTAATAATTCATATCAAGGTATAAAGATTTTGATAACCCTAAAAAAAGAAAGTTATCCAAATCTATTCTTATTACATAAATTGATATAGATTTGTGTGCTTTAATTTATTAACATCTTCTAATGATAAATATCTTTCCTTAATGGAATTATGAATAGATTTTTATGTATTTTGTGGAATCTAACTTCCTGCCCTATTAAATTTTCATGGCTATCTTAACCTAATTGCAATTTATGGTTTTAGTTAGAGTAGTTTTCTCAATTAGTGCGTCCTATGCCAAATGATCTCAGGCTGTAGGTTTTGAAGGAACCCATCAAACATTTGCTACTAAAAATTCAATTACAATTTAAACAAATTAAGTCCAATTTTCTCATACTTTTCTCACAACTCTTGTAGCAAGTTTTCAATCAAGTGACTTCATCATTCAAGTCAATAAGTGTTATCCCTAAATAGGGCAGCCCTCAAACTTAATCACTTGAGTCTATGAGGCCCACTAATGAACTTTTGCATTTCAGATTCTTTTATTTTACTCCAAAAATAATTTTATTTTTTGAAAGATTACCAAGTGATGAATTTCATTTGTTCTTTCACTAAATATTACAAGGCTCTCCAAATTTCCTAAGAAATGGACATACTTTAGAGTAAACTTAAAAATGCAACTAGTTAGCCTCTCACTAGCAACCTTAATTCAATCCCAACTCAAGATTAAAGCTTAAATATCTAATAACTTTTTTCACTAAGATTTCATCATTCGAATCTATCAAAGTATAAATGACACAGCACAAGAGAATAAATTTTGAGCATAAATTGAAAAAAAAATTACCAAAATTGCTTTACAATTGATTGTAAGTAATTTAGATAAATAATCTAAGTGAATTCTCTAGCTTTTCCTTACGTATCAATTCAACAATTTAAAAGCTCATAATTCTACAATGCTTAAGTAGGAAAAAATTATTTTAAAAGTCCATAACCTTTATTCAATTTACTTGTCTTTTATAACCCCACTTAAAATTAAACATCGTCCCTAATGTCTCTTAAAGCAAACGAAATAAGAAAAATCCATCAACCCACCATGGAAAAAACTGCCACCAGAAGCTCCACTTCTAATTCCACAAAGCTACCTTCTGTTTACTAAAATCACCAATTTAAGCCCCTAATCGTGAACCCACAAATTGCCTTTTTAAACCACCTTAGAACATCATAGCTAACTATCATCACTTCCACCTGCTACTACATTTCCAAAAGTGTTAGTTTGATGTTCCTTCAAAGGCTAGCCACAACCATGTTATGGTGAGAAATCTTTGCTTGTTTCACTTGTGTGTCCGCCTGAGTTTGACATGACCCTAACCATTCTATTAGCTTGAATCACGCATGACCCTGATTCATCCTAAATTAATATTTCATTTAGATTCCAAGAACAAACATTTTTTATAGATATAAATAATAGATAAAAATTAAAATATTCTAAATTTATAATAAATTGTTTAAAATAAATATTTTTTAAAATTTTTAAAAACAACATAGTTTCCTATAAAAAATTAAAATTAATAAGCTAAAAACAAAGAAGTTGAAAAGATCCTTTAGAAGCACCGGGCATTCTTATAGTCATACCTAGAGTACCTTATGTTGCATCGGATAGGTTCAAGTTGTTTTTGGTCAGAACTAAACAAAAATAATTTGTTTGAATGATTTATCAAATTGAACTTAACTTCAACTTATTTTGAGCTTGAAGTAAAAGTTTAAATTTTCGAAATTTTATTATTGTCCATAACTGGTGTAGATAGGGGTAGGTACAAATTGATTTTTCTTCCATCTTGAACCAAAACATTAAGTGACAATTTGGTTTGGATTAAAAATTTTTTAACCCATTAAATAATGATTTGGTTTGAATTATAGATTAAATCAAAATTCTAATTAAAAATATTATTTCTTCTTTTATTTTTGTATTTATGTGGATATTCTAATATCTGAATCACTTTATAAAGGTTATATTGCAAATTACAACAAAAAAAAAATTTATAAATCCATCATACTCATAATCCACTATTCTCCATAAAATCAGTAAGTCAAAATTAGTTATGCACCAACAAAATACATATATTAACTAATACACAGGAAGTCATCCATAAATAAAAATCATCCTTAAATAGAATTGATTCAACAACAAAATGCATTGAACAATCAATACGTAATAAGAGTTATAACTAAAACAAATTTCATACTCAACAAAGTCAAAACTATTGAATAAAACATACATCACCAATGAAAGCATATATATCATGAACCTAAAAAATAATTTTAAAAATAAACAAGTTAATATTAATTAATATACACCAAATAATAAATATCACAATGAAATCATAAGAAAATATGCAACATTTAATCAATCATCATAAAAGAATTTATAATTATAAGTAAAATATTATTATATTGTACTAAAACGGTTTGGTTTGGTTTTACAGATTGGATTGATTTAGCCATCTAAACTAACTCTAAATTTACAAATTGACTCAAATTTAGAAATTTTTTAACCAAATTTTTTTGAAAAAAGTATATTTTCAATTTGGTTTGGTTCGTTTGCAGATTGATTCAATTCGATTAGTTTTTTTGCTAGCCCCTAATTATAGCTTATTCCAATGCTATTAACGTTCAAAAATTAGCCATGCTTCAAGGTATAGCATCCAAATGTTAGCAATGATTAGAGGATCTGATTATCTTCATCAGAAAGCATCCAGACACCTATCCGAACTCCACCTATGTTTTCACATAATCAAAACCCTCTAATCAAGTTAAAATTGCAATAGCACTCGGATGCCAAGATGTGATGATTGGACGCCAAAGTTGTCAAATTTTTCTGTGTTCATTATTTTCAAGCATTTTTTGGATGTTGGAGGAAACGAAGTGAAGATTGCATGCATCTCCGGATGATGTCTAGATGTTGGGTAATCGCTTAAACATTAGCTTTAGGAAACTAGCTGTTAGGTGCATTAATTACAGGGGTGGAGTTGTTCAAATTTGGCCATGATGTTTTTGTCTCTCCATCAGTTATAAATTTGAATGTTTAGTTGAGCTTGGATAATTACTTAAGCTTACATATTACTATCAAAACTCTTTGTCTAATTGTAATAAAATTTCTTATCTCTAGTTCATCATCTTGCAATATTTAAAAAGAGATAAATTGAGTAGTGCTCTTGTAACTTATTTTGCAAATTGTAAAAATGTCCCACTCTTAAGAGTGATTGACATTGTGTATTCAAACCTATGTGTAGCTCCAAGTGAGCAAAAATTGTGTAATAAATGAAGTGGTCTGCAACAGTTTGAGGTAAGTTGAGTCCATGAAGAATAAAGGGGTGATTCAAACTCCTCTATACAACAAAGAGAAAACTTCTCTTAGCCTAACTCTTTTATGTTTTGACATATTGTTATTATGCTTATTATTATTACTCGACTTGTTTGTTTGCACTTAATTTTTCAAATGGTTTAATTAGTCTATAAGCTCAATTCACCTTCCCTCCTTCTTAAGTTTATTTTATTGCATTTTCATTTATTATCTAAGCAAGGTCTTTAAATTACTGGTATGGATTAGAGGTAATCATAACAACTTAGAAATCTCAAATTTAATTTCAACTACAGTCATAAAGGTAAGTGCATTTATTAGTACTATAATATTAAGTTTACCTATTGTCCCACATGGATCAGAGAGCCATTCTGCTAATGTCTATCCTATCAAAACCAAGTTTACAAAGCAATGATTATTATTTATTAAATTATCAATCACAATTTAAGAATTGAAATAAGATTTACCAATTTGTAGGAAGCGCTTAGACTTTGAATCCTCACTAGGTATCTATGTGGTTACATTCAAGATAGTTTTATTTTTTGTTGTGATTATTCTTGAAGTTTAGAATTCTTAATGTTATTCGATATCTCTGTCAAGATTATCAAATTATAATCTTAAGTGCATTCATCGAAATATCTTCTACTTAAAACCTCTATGACATCATCATCAATCTAGAATTCCTATGTTAGGTTTGAATCATAATCCTAGAAATTTATGTCATCTTATGTCTAAGATTGCATTCAACTCCCTCTAATTATGTGGATCCATTCGTTAAAGCAATCTATTGATTAACTTGAGTGAAATTTAGTTAAGAATCAATATTCCAAACTATTAATTCAATATAACGATAAAAATAATACAATTGGATTCAAGAGAACAATTTATTAATCTGAAAACAATGAAAACAAATCACATAGAATACCCATGGTTAATCAAAAACTACACAAGATTTTTACTCTTCCATAAATCTAACAAGAAAAACATATGGAGTATAAATAAATATTAAATAAACCAATAGACCTCCATTTAGAATAAATTCTTGCAAAGGGGTTGAAGCTTGGATCTTGACTTGTTTAAGTCTAGTGAAAAATTCGTGTTTTGTGGTTTTCTCTTGAAAAGTTGTAATCTTTTTTATTTGTAGAGCTTCTCCGTGCTTATAATTGGAGGGGGTTTTTTTTTCCCCCTTGTAGAATGGGCCAGTTGTTGTCCTAAAGAGTAGAAGGTAATCTTCTTGATTAGGAAAACAAATTTCTTCAAAATAGGAAAGAAGAGTTATTTGATTTGAGACTTTCTCAAAATAACCCTATAAATACTCTCTCTCCCCTCAAATTAAGTTACTGTCCTCTTTAAAAAGACAAAACAAATTCAATTCATGTTAAAATCCTTGTTAGGACACGGGCATGAGATAATAGTCACTTCTCATGTCTTTCCCTACTGGAATTTCTAAAAAAAAATCTAGATGAGAGACTACTTTTGATGCAATGATGTCATTTCTCATGTCCATCTCCACCAGGATTTTTCTACTTTAATTTTCATGCGGCTGGTAACACAGTTAAAGACACAGTTACGCTTGTTTTGTGTCCTTCACAAAGCACTTTTAAATCTCGACCAAATCACCTCGGGTTTTCATGAAGCTTGGCCAAACTCTTTCTTTTGTCCTTAAACACATGTTGAAAACCTAAAACTAATTGGGAAGTACTTTTAGTGCTATCTTCATAATTTTAGCTATTAAATTACCAGAATTAAACTCAAATTAATACTTATAAAATAGGAACAAATAATATTTATAAATTACTAGTGCTTAAACACGTTTTAGAGTAAAAATTATGATAACTAATGTACTAAGATTTCTAGAATAGAAAATTATTAATCGATGACCACGGGGTAATTTTTAAAGTGACCAACTCTTAAGTCTCCTAAGTTGCTAATTTTTTATTTTCAAGAGTCGGATCTAACGGATCCACTTATGCTTGGTGCTAGAACCTCATGCCCCTCTTTACGCGTGTCCAAGAGCTGGTTATTCCTCGAATGTTCAAAAATTATATAGATAACAACGATTACTTTGGCTAGTCAAGGTAGTTATCCATAATAAGTAAGGCTAAATTGTAACCATTAAATTAAATACATGTGAGTCGTCTGTTTATGAAATCCTTTATATATATTGAGATTTTTTCATCATTTATGAAACATCCAATCCATTTGTCCTATTCTCACTCATGTAGAGTCTCAGTTGAGAGTTCCTCTAGCAGGATTAAATTTTATGTGTTTTTGAAGAACAATTTGATCAACCTCTCAGTTCATGTTCATATGTTAGACGTAAGAGAGGTGTAACGCCCTAAAAAGGCATTACAACCCGCCACGTGTTCCTCTCTTAAAAGAGACACGCAAAGGCTCTAAATCTCAATACCACAAAATATAAACATATAAAAATCTCCATGAACCCACATTTAAGGGCACTCTAAAAGGAACAAAACCTGTGAAACCTGTAATTTATAACTTTCAAATATCTCCTGTAATATAAACTAAATCCGAGTTGGTAAAACCAAAGCCAACAATAATCCAGAAAAGATCTATCTTCCAACTAAAAATATATAATCCTGTTTAATAAACTATTACATAAAAACCAATACTTCAAATCCTCAAAAAAATAAATAATCAAAATATTGTTTCAAAAATCTTCAATAACTCAAGAAATTTTTATTTTTTTTTCATATGTCCTGTATGACATTCTATTCCTCTGCAGTGTAGTCAGGTCCACTATCGTCATCCCCCATGATCAAATTACAAGTCATAACCAGACAAGTCATAAACAATATCTCCATCATCTGTACCTGAAAAAGAAAGGAATGAGCGAAAACGTCCAGTATGCCAGTCCACAAACAATATGCAAATGCACAAACAACATGTATAGATACGTGTAACTAACTAAATGCAAACAACAGGATTATTATCTTCATTAAGCCTGCAAAACAACACAGTTCAAAATCATAGATCTCTGATCCCAAACTTGGAGTTACTCAAACTCCTGAAAAACAACCAGATATCGAAAATAAATAATTATATACATATATTGGTGAATGGGTACTCCCCAAACACCCGCGGCCATATGCCAATAAACCTATATCTACCGGAATCATCTCCAAGTGCAACTCCACTAGGGACAACGACACACAAGGATCATCAGGGTGCCTCACCAGTATCACTGTCTGCCAGGTCTTTACTGGTCAAAGCCAAAGACATCCAGAAAAACAATTTAAGCCAAATAGAATTAAGTTCATTTATATATCTGTTCCTACAGGCAACAATCAGAAAACTAAACCTGCAAGCAAATACAACAAACAAGGAAAGGTCGTACCTTTTCCAATTCAAGAACAGTCTCTCCAAATCCACAAATTCTTAAAAACAACAAGAAATCTCTCCCATCTCCACCAACTCCTATATCCACATCAACAACAATTTCACAAACTCCAAATGTCCTATTACAATATGTATATATATCAACAGACATGATCGCAATATCTTAACATAAAACAACTTATCTAAACTAACCTGATATAGAATTTCTCAAACTCGACCTATATTAATCAATAACCCCAAGCACTTCCAATAATATCAAAGAACGGATATTTGAAATCCTTAAATCGGAATCTTCACCAAAACCCTATAAAACATATCATATATGATCAATATTGTAATATCAAGGCCGTCCAATTTCGTATAAAAGGATTCAAAACTTATACTTACTGATATAGAACATATAATACTTGTTTCAATCTAATCCTTCGATTGATTCCCAAAAGATCAAATCTTGATGAAACTAGGTTTTCTCCAAAGAACTTCTTCAAAATCCAAAAATAAATCTTAAGGAAACGAAATGATATACGAAGAATCTTGATAGATAAAGGCAAGATTACTTACTCTTGATCCAAATCTGATCTCCCTTGATATTGTTCTTCAAAAACACCAAAAAACTCTCAATTCTCTCTTTCTGGTCAAAGGAAGGAGGTTACAAATGAAAAACACGAACCCTAGGATCTCTTGTAACAGCACAAGAAACGAAAAGACACCTCATGTATTATATGCCTGCCATATAATACACATAAATAAAACTTATAAGGATGGACCATAAAATCCTCTTATTTTATATCAAATGACAAACTTGCCCTTCTTTATAATTTATTTATCTTTATATTACAAGAGGAGTACTTGATGTCGTACTGATTACTACAGTATTTTCTTATTATTCTGTTTGAATCATCTTATTTTCATTTATGATGTGCAACTGTTTTTTTTTTTTATATTTGATCTTTTTTTAATTGTTTACGAATAAAAAATATCTATTCTTTATTTATATTTATTTTTTAACAAACATCTATTTAAAAACAACAGAAAAAAGATATCAAAATACTTAGAAAAAGATCTAACAAGCACAGCCTTAAATGCTCTAAACCATAATTTCAATTTTAAAAATTATACTCGCTTTCTACTTCTTGGGAGCTTCTATGATCCAGTTAAGGAGACTGTCTAATTAACCATCTAACCATTAAAATATATATAGTAACTATAATATTAACTATTTTAGTGATTCGATCACAATTGAACATGATGTGAGCCATTAGATAATGATGAAACCGATCTCATCAAAATCAATTACAAGAAGATAGAATTTCCCCTACTTCTTAGCTTATATGTGTTCTCCCCAACCTCTTTATGTTCAACGGACATTCATCGCCATGCAGTTATCTTCTAGACTTTCACTATCTTTCTCTTGTCCTATTCTTGGAGAAAATTGGACCATTCACGTTATGGCATCGCAAGCCTCTTGAATATCCCTTCTCTACCATGGTCATGGACTTGGAGAAAAATGTTTATACGAGTCGTCAAATAATAGCAATGTTACACAAAATCGTAATAAATTTGTTTTCAATCAGTCGCAATTCACATGTAATAATTGTATCATCTTGATTTCTCAACCACACTAACAACTTTTAAAGCAAAACCAACAAATGAAGGGTTAATTTCACTCACAAGATCTGAACTTTTTCAATTTTTACAAAATTATACATAAAAAAAAAATTTCACTATAAGAAAATACTTTACGTTTTTAATACTTTCACACATGATACCTATGGACGGAATCCGTTCTTTTTTTTTTTTCTCTAGTTGCTGACGTGGCATATTAAATTAATTAAAATATGATAATTTTACACGCCGGCTTTTTTTTACTTTTTAATTTATATTTTTCCTTCTCTCTCTCTGTCCCCTCTTCTCCTTTTCTTCTTCTTCTTCTTCCATAATGCATCACTTGCATTCCTATGATTATTTGTCCGATTCAATGTCCCCTAAATTTTCTCGTTCAGTTTTTTGAATTTTTCAATCCTCTCCTACTACTACCTTTGGTTAGCTCCTCAAGCACGTGGACATTGTTGAAAGCATCAACACTTCAAGCCTCAAACCATCTTGCCCGATCCCTTTTGTCCTATAGTCTAACAACCTTACCTAAATTCAACATCACTCCAATTTCATTAATGGCAGCAACTCTTTCTTTACTTCAATCCTCATTAAAATTCAAACACACTTTCCCAATTCAATTACCCCCACCACATGTAATCCCCAATTTCTATAAACATTTCATCTTAACAAACCCTAAATTCTCGAAAAATCTAATCTTTGCATGTTATTCCAAATTAGGTCATCATCACAATCCACAAACTTCAATCACAAAATCAAGCTCAAGTTCAAAACTTTATCGTGTTATATTGAAAACCCAGAAAAACCCACTTGATATTATATTGAAATCAATCTCCAAAACCCTAGAGGATGGTGAATTGGTGGTAATTGGGGGTTTGGTTTTCGCTTGGCTGATGGCAGTTTTGGGGTTTGAACCGGGGGTGTTCATGTGGTGGTTCAGCGAGGGTTGCTAGGTTTGTCGTGGTAAGTAGATGTGGTGTTGACTGTTTGGGTAATGGAGGTTAAGGATTTGCGTCGACATGTTTGGTTAGGTTTGAAGGAGGTGTTTAGAGGGTTCGGTTAGGTTTTCGTAGCTAGTTACATATTTAGGTAATGGTTGATGGTGGTGGTCAGGTCGCTTGGTGTGTTTGATTTTTGGTTGTAGTATTTGAATCGTTTTGAGTTGATATTGAAATGAAATGAAATGATTTTTTCTTTTCGCCTTTTCATTGTTTAATGGTTGAGAAAATATTAAATTTTGATACAAATTTGTTGTCGTATCATGAAATTTTAGAATAGAAGAAGAAGCTGGAAGAAGAAGAAGAGAGAGGAGAGAGAAAGTAAGGAAAGTTTTAAAAAATAATAAAAAAAAGCCATGTAGGATAGAGATAACAATATTTTATTTGGGCCCATTTGCCACATTAGCAATTGGATGGAAAAATAGACAGATTCCGTTCATAGGTACCGTGGGTGAAAATTTAAAAAAATTTAGGTATTTTCCTATAGCAAAATTTCTTTTAGGTACAATTCTATAAAAATCGAAAAAGTTCGAGTACCATGAGTAAAATTAACCCACAAATAAATGGTTAGTGCATTGCTCAGTTAATTACCTTAAATTTTTGTCTCCTAAAGAGGAATGTTCCATCATTTTAGGGAAATTCTATGGTCCTGTCACTATCTAAATACTCATACCATACCTAATCGTAATCGAATCACTAAAATAGTTAATATTCCAATTGCTATATTTATTTTAATAATTAGATAGTTGACTAAACGGTTTCATTGACGGATCGTAGAAGCTCCCATCCTTTTAATAGTAGTTGCTCATAGTTTTATTGTGTGAACTAAGGAGAATTAGATCTATAATTTAATGGGATTATGATAACATTGTAATAGTTAATATATATTTATTACATTATTTAATTGGTATATAAAAGATAAGAAATAATAATAGAATATATATATATATATATATATAAAAAATATCTATGCCATGAGTTTCCAAAGTAAGGTACATATAAGGTAATAAAGGATAAAATGTTAAACAACACTTTACGCGGATATATGACATGCAACTAATATTGTAATACTAACTTGATGAGGAAAAAAGAGAAAATAGAATGGTTACTTACTTCAAGAGACTACGCATATATAATTAATAATACCTGAGTTTTGATCTTCCTCTCAGTGTTCGGTCGATTAGTTCATTAGACTAACCAATAGTTTTGCCAAATATTAGAAGGATCTTGTTAACAAAGATTAAGTATGAATCTCTTTTAAGCCAATCGATTAAAGTAAGTACTTGCCGCACATCCTTTGGGTTGAATAGACTTTCTTGTGTCAAGACTTCACCAACATCATATTAAACCCAGTTTAAATCGATTTGCTTAGCTTGGGTCTGCTTCTTTGCTTGCCTTTTTTTTAATTTTAAATACAATTACTTGCTCATTCCCTTCCTTCTAGACTCCTGAACTGGTTCCATTAGTCTCTTAATTGTAATATCATTGCTTGAACCACTTTTATTTTTCATCAATGGTATTAGAGCTAATTTCTAGAACCTTGCCTATGTAAAATTATATATCCTATGAATCTATATCTAATTCTCAACCCAAATATACATATATATTGTAAAGATGTTTGCTTAGCTGTCTTTCTGTTAGTTACACGTTTTAGCTTTACTTTGTATTTATCTCACACGTGTGAGATTTTTCTTGTATATATATTCTGTCCAATAGAATACGGTAATTAATAATAACAATTTTCCACTTTTTCTTTTGCTCTGTTATTTTTCCTCGTTCTGTTCTCTTTTCGTCGTTCGTCTTCTTCATGGCGCAGCTCTCAATTAGTCATGACAAGCAGTTTTAATTCTTGACATGGTATCAGAGCGAGGTTAATTGGTAATCTCTCTCTTCTGATTACTTTTTCTCATTGATTTTACTCTAGATCAGTAGATCTGTTTTAGAAAGATGAATTCAACTTTAGGGTTTGGGGATTCGATTTATCTGGCGAATTCTGAGAGTCCTGGTTCTCTGATTACAAAGATTGAATTTGATGGCATGAATTTTCTTAGTTGGAGTCGCTTTATTAAACTGGCGTTGGGAGCGAAATCCAAACTAGGTTTTATTGATGGTACTAGTTTGCGACCTGAGAATGATCAAATGGAATTGGAAAAATGGAATCGTTGTGATTGTATGATCCGTTGTTGGATTTTAAACACAATGAGTAAAGAAATAGCTGAGGGTTTCATGTACACTAATTCTGCAAAAGAGTTATGGGATGAACTAGTTGATCGCTATGGTCAGATTAATGGTCCTCTTTTATATCAGATTCAGAGTGAAATTGTGAACATGCGGCAGGGGAACATGAATGTTACTACATACTATAACAAGATGAAGAGGTTATGGGATGAAATGAATAGTGTCATTGATGTTCCAGTGTGTAATTGTGGTGCTATGAGTCATTGTACCTGTGAATTAGTAAATAGATTTACTGAGATAGAAAATCGAAGCAGATTGATACAGTTTCTTATGGGATTAAATGACTCATATGAACATGTACGGAGTCATATTTTGTCTCTTGATCCATTACCAACAATTAGTAAGGCATATTATTTGATTCATCAAGTGGAAAAGCAGAAGCAAATTTCTGGACAGATGAGTGTAAATGAAGATTCTTCTGCTTATGCTGTGCGTACTTGGCAGAGAAATGAGGAAAGAAGAGATCCTAAGAAGTATAAAGGAAAGAATGTAAGGTTGACGTGTTCATATTGCAAACGATCAGGACATCATGTGGATAATTGTTTTGAATTAGTGGGTTATCCTGATTGGTACAAGGGAAATAAAGACAAAAAGAACTTCAAGTTTGCTGGAAATGTTGATCAGGAAACACCTCTTGATGTTATGGGACGAGCAAACCAGTTTAATGTGAGTAATACTGATGAAGTTTTAGTTTCACGCATCTGTGAACAGGTTATGAAAGCTCTCAAGCCTACTGTATCAAAGCAAGAGACAAGTTTATCACATGATTTCAGCTTTGCAGGTCATATTTCTTCCTTTTTAGTTGATTCTTTTATTGGTTCTTGTATTGCTCATGATAATTTTTTGTCTAGTTGGATAGTTGATACTGGAGCCTCGGATCACATAACACCTTTCAAACACCTTATGACCAATATTACTAAACTAAAACACCCAATTAAAATCAGACTACCTGATGGCATGATCAAATTAGTTCATGAAATGGGTAATGTTTGTTTAACTGAAAACATTGTCTTATACAATGTTCTTCTTGTTCCTGATTTTCATCACAATCTTTTGTCAGTTCATAAACTCCTTGATCAAAGCAAACTGATAGTTCTTTTTACCTCAAATAATTGTTTGATACAGGACCTGAGCACTAAAAATCCTATTGCCACAGCTGAAGCCAAGAATGGGTTGTATATCTTGAAGTCTGATTTACCTCCTGCGCATTCTCAAGTTACTGTTAATCATTCTTGTTCTGTAAATCCTCTTGTTGACAATTCTTGTATTGTTCATTCTGTTGAGGATGTTAATAGTAGCAAACATTCCTTTGCTGTAACATCTGAGTTGTCTTTTCATCTCCTTCATAATAGGCTTGGACATCCTTCTGTGTCCAAAATAAAACATGTTTTTCCTTTTGTTCCTGTTGATAAGGATTTTGTTTGTGATACATGTTGTCAATCCAAGATACACAGACTTCCTTTTGGTTCTAGTGTTTCCATCTCTGCTCATAGATTTGATTTGCTTCATATAGATATATGGGGACCGTATGGTGTTTCTTCTCTTTGTGGGGCTCGATTTTTTTTGACAGTGGTAGAAGATAAGAGTAGATGTACATGGACATTCTTGCTGCAACAAAAGTCTCAAACTGAGAGTGTTTTGTCTAAATTTCTGCTGTATGTGAAGAATCATTTTGGTGTGATGCCTAAATTTGTAAGAAGTGATAATGGGAGTGAGTTTGTATCAAAAGAGTGTCAAAGTCTTTTCTCTAGTCATGGGATAGTACATCAAAGAACAACAACCTACACTCCACAACAAAATGGAGTTGTTGAAAGAAAGCATAGGCATCTATTAGATACGGCACGGGCATTACGAATACATGCAAATATGCCAAAAGTTTTTTGGGGCGAGTGTGTGCTGGCTGCTACCACTTTAATCAATCGAATGCCCATGGAAAAATTAGATTGGAAGTCACCATATGAGATTCTTTTCAAGAAAGTTCCCAATTATCAAGAGTTGAGAACTATTGGTTGTTTATGTTACGCACACTTTTGATAAAACAAATGATAAATTCGACAGTAGGGGGAGAAGGTGCGTACTAATAGGATATCCTACAAATTATAAGGCTTACAAGTTGTATGATTTGGACAATAAACGAATCTTCATGAGCAGAGATGTTCTTTTTCATGAACATATTTTTCCTTTTAAACACTCTTCGTGTAATTCTGAGTCTCATTCTTCAGTTTTATTTCCAGATGTGTCTACTCTTGCTGATCATTCTGAGTATATTTCTCCTGTCACAAATGTATCTGAACAAAATATTCCCAATTCTGCATCTTCTGTTCCTTCTATGCTTGAGTCTCTTCCTTCGCATGCTACTCGTGTTTCTTCTAGAATTAAAAAAACTCCTGTTTGGTTAAAAGATTTTGTGCACAACATCAATTCTTGTGTTTCAGCTGAACCTACAGTACCTACTACATCTCTTTATCCACTTTTAAACACACATGCTTTTGACCAATATCCTCATGATTATGTTGTATCCTTGGCGAATGTTTTAGCTATCCAAGAGCCTAAAAATTTTCATGAAGCAAAACAAGATATCAAATGGATTGAGGCAATGAATAAGGAAATTGTGGCTTTAGAATCAAATAATACATGGGAGATTGTCCCCTTACCTAAAGGAAAGAAACCTATCGGTTCTAAATGGGTTTATAAAATTAAATATAAACCCGATGGTACTGTTGAAAGATACAAAGCTAGACTTGTAGCTAAATGGTATAATCAAGTTGAAGGAGTAGATTATACTCACACTTTTTCTCCCGTTGCTAATTTGTCCATTGTTCGGGTTTTATTGGCTATTTCAGCTTGTTGGAATCTCTCATAATATTTTGATGATAACAAAAAGGAGTAAAAGTCTTTTTAACAAATAAATAAAGTATAGCAATCAAAACCAAAACCAAAATATTTCATGATTGAACTAATCATCAGTTTTTTTTTTAGAAATTGTTTCAGAAAGTAGTTCAGAGTCATTTTCAGAAGGTATTTCAGATTCATTTTCAGAAGGAAGATCAGAAACTAAATCTGTTCCAGAACAGAAGATGCACAGAATGTTGCGAATTTATTTATACCTATCATCTGAAGGCCTGACTCCACGAAATGAATATATTTGGGTAGTATATTCATTTTGTTCCACTAAAGTTGGATAAAATATCCAAGGGGATTTATTTCATCAAATTTATTATAAGTTACGTCTATTTAATTTTCTTGAGGAAGAAGATCGTCAGATTTTTATGTTTCACGTGGTCAGCAAATTCCTAAAGATAAGGGATATATTTTACCAAGTTCATGTTAGTTCAAATTTTCGAAACGAAGATCTTTTAAAGCTTATCTTCAAGGATAAAGGATATCACTATTTTTATGGGATAGTTTGTTGAAGTATTTATCCAAATTGTTATGGATAAACATATCAAGATATATGAGATATTATCAGCATCAACGAAATTTGGATAAAGCTAAGAAGATTATTCGGGATTGATCATACACGTAACAGACACTTCAAAGGAGGGAATTTGCCAAGTCAAATATTTTCAATTTGAGAAGAATTCGAATTGTTTTGAACGACTTCTTTGCTAGCCGTTGAGATAAAACAATATATATAGGAAGCACAACAACAAGGAAGAAATAATGAGAAGAACGAATCTTGCTCTAACTCTTTGTTGAAAGAAAAAGTCTTCGAGTGCATTTCTCTCAAAAGTCCTTGCGTTACAAAGTGTTCACAATATTTTTGTTCGAAAGATAGGATATTTATTGTATTTCCTTGATTGAGTATCATTCAATTTTTTTTGAGTGAGGTTGAGTGTTGCAAGTTATCTGTTAGACCAATTGTGTGTTATAGGATAACCGTGAGAATTGGGACAGAGTGTATTGTAGCCAAGAGGATTGGCAAGACAAGCTTGTAACTTTTGATTTTGGATATAGTGGAACAAACCGGTGTGGAATACCGGGTCCCCAACGTGGAGTTGGAAGAGAGGACTGACGCTCGAGGCGGAACCTCTATAAATCGATTTGCATTTTTCTCTACCCTACTCTTTTTATTTTCGTGCAATTTATATTGAAGTATTTGATAAACTGTCACGTTTCAGAACCTGTTTCAGAGAGTACTTCAGAGTGTTGTCTGTATTCCGCATAAAATTAAAATTGATCTGTTTTGAATTAAAATAGATATACAAGTATAATCATCAGCTGTGATTAGTTTCTAAACAGCAAGTTTAATAAAGTAATCAAAAGGAAGTGAATTGAATATTTCGAAAAGAATTTATTTTTGTGAAAAAGCAATTCACCCCCCCTCTTGCTTACATTATTGGGACCAACACAGCTGTTAAAAATTGGCATGTTCATCAGCTTGATGTTAACAATGCTTTTTTGCATGGTTCTATTGATGAGGAGATTTATATGGAACCTCCTGATGGTTATAATTCGGTTCCTCCAGGCTATGTCTGTAAGCTCATTCGTTCATTGTATGGATTAAAACAAGCATCTAGACAATGGAATCGAGAATTTTCTCATTTCATTACTTCACTTGGTTTTTCTCAATCCAAAAATGATTATACTTTGTTTACTCGTACTTCTGGGGATGATTTTCTGGCTATACTTGTATATGTTGACGATGTTCTTATTGCTGGAAATTCTCTTACTGCCATTAAGGAAGTTAAAAAGAGCTTGCATGCTGCCTATACCATAAAAGATCTTGGTCCTGTTCGGTTCTTTTTGGGCATTGAAATATGTCGTAGTTCTAATGGTTTCTTTTTGAATCAACGCAAGTTTTTGCTTGACATCCTAAAGGACAGTGGTTTAACTGGATGCAAGCCGACCAAATTACCTTTTCCACCAGGTTTACGTCTGGACAATTCCTCAGGAACTTTGCTCTCTGAACCGGCTTCATATCGCAAAATCATAGGACGCTTGCTTTATCTTACCATCACTAGGCCAGACATATCTTTTGGTGTTCAACAGTTGAGTCAGTTTGTAGCTCAACCAAGAACTTCACATTTGCAAGCTGCTCAATACCTCTTGCGATACTTGAAAGGCAGTTTTGACAGTGGTTTGTTTTATTCAGCCACATCTTCTTTATCAATACAAGGATATACTGATGCAGATTGGGGTGCTAGCATTCTTGATCGTAAGTCTTTAACAGGTTACTGCATGTTTTTGGGATCATCTTTGGTTTCTTGGAAGACTAAAAAACAAGTCACCGTCTCTACGTCATCTACGGAAGCTGAGTATAGGAGTATGGCATCTGGGACAAAAGAACTTCTTTGGCTTTCTCATTTATTACAAGATTTTTGTCTTACTGTTGCTCTTCCAGTTGTTCTACATACTGACAGTCGTTCTGCTCAATTAATTGCTGAAAACCCATGTCTACATGGTCGTACAAAGCATTTGGATGTTGATATACATTTTACTCGAGACCAAGTGCAGTGTGGTTTTCTCCAAATTCATCATGTTGCTTCTCATTTTCAACTTGCAGACTTGTTTACTAAAGCACTTGGAGATGCTCAACTGCAGTTTCTGCTTTCCAAGTTGGGATTCATTAAATTCCCAACTTGAGGGGGGGGTGTAAAGATGTTAGCTTAGCTGTTGCTTAACTGTCTTTCTGTTAGTTACACGTTTTAGCTTTACTTTGTATTTATCTCACACGTGTGAGATTTTTCTTGTTGTATATATATTCTGTCCACAATAGAATACGGTAATTAATAATAACAATTTTCCACTTTTTCTTTTGCTCTGTTATTTTTCCTCGTTCTGTTCTCTTTTCGTCGTTCGTTTTCTTCATGGCGCAGCTCTCAATTAGTCATGACAAGCAGTTTTAATTCTTGACATATATGTGTATATATATATTTATCAATTTAGCTAGTCAATTGATTCATCCTTAGGTACACCATCAGTTTATGGAATCAGCCTAAACATATCTTTAACTTTACTAAAGATTGTCTAATTTTCAATCTTTATGTTATCTGTATCTAATTTATTTATAAATAAAATATTTATTTTTCATCTATATCTATTTCTAACAAACAATCTATTTAAAAACGATAAAAATAAAATATCAAAAATAATATGAGAACGATGAAATAAATAGACATTTAAGTAATGAAACAACTAAACTCTTATATATTCCATTCCATTCCAATTCCCTAAGGAATTTCTCCATTTGTTTAAGATCCCCACAAAATCAAGCCCTCTCCCTACTCCCAACTGAACTTGCCATTTAGATTGTTGCCCTTATTGCATAAAAGGTTTCAGATTATGACAATCCTATACCACTTGTTTCTAGGAGAACTTTTATGGCCACTTGCTTTGACTCATTATTTAACCATTGGAATAATTACAGGAACTTATATAGTAGAAACTTCAATGCTTTAATTATAAATGTGTATAAATCTGAATTGTGGAGCCAATCTGTAAGGGCATGACCATATAAATTTTCCCTGAACTTAATTATTTGGCATTATCCTTCTTAATTGCCATCAAAGATGCAATAGTCATGGTTTTAACACTAATATTATAATAGTTAAAATTTTCTAGATTTCACCAAAGACATTGTGTGGACCTCTGGTCATATGATATAACAATTAAGACTCTAATGGCAATATTACGATATTTATTTATTTATTTTTAGCTAGCAAAAATCGATAATTAACAAGGCCTTAAACAGAGACATTTTCCTTTGGTACAGTATCCAGTACCTTTCCCATATTTTCCATTACAGAAGTTCAAGCATCCGGCATCGGTACATTTGCCAATGTCGTAGACATCCCCACATGCATCTGCATCTCCTGTGTTAGTTGTCGTGACATAACCTGCAAAATGTAAATATTTAATCTAAGTTTTAGATGTCATAATTATTATGTTAATTTTAATTATTTATACTTATATTCTTGACCTATAAGTACTTATTTGTCATGTTATCTTTTTCTTTTCTTTTTTAATTAAAGTAAACTCGACAACTAAAATTTTAATTAGGTCTGTACGTGTTTAGTAATTTCGAACTTTATGTGTAAAATGTAACAAATGAAAAATCAACCAGGTATGCTATTGAATACTTAAAAATTTAGCTATAGATTTTTAAAAAACAAAAAAAGATACACAAAGTTTGGATAATAATTTTGGTACTATCTATCCCATGATCAATGATGGACCATGTACAATTATGTCTAATAACCATTTTGTTATCTTTATTCATTTGTCATTATATTTATATTAGATAGCTGGACTCTACCAAACAACAATGAGAAGGAAAGAGTTTTGTAATTATTCATCCACAAACCAACCACTGGTGCTGTGCAAGTATGAATAAATGTATTCCTTAATGTGTGGAGGGCCTGATTTCTCAAAAATAATTATGAACATCAGATTTTATGCTTGCATTATAACCTTTGTTCAGTTATTAATGGCTGTGTATTAAACTTTTGTTTTTCTTTAGGAAGATTACATCGACCTCCCCGTAAATAAATTTATAGGAAAAACAGGGACATCATTTTTTTTTTTTTTAAATACTACAATTCCTTTCTACTTTTTTATAGACCCCCCAATGCTTAATTAAATAACATATCATGTGGAAATACTAAGACCACATGCCAACAAAATAGATACTTATTAAATATCATTTTAAGCTTAATTAGTAAGAATGAAAATATTAAAAAAAAGACATAATTTATTAATATAAAAAAATACAGCATGTTTCAGCTAAACCAAAATATATTATTTGTAGCCAAAAAACAAAGCTCGGTGGTGGATTCAAATATATTCCTATTTTTACACATAAGCCAAAATAGATACTTATTAAGTATCATATCATTTTAAACTTGACTAGTAAGAATGAAATTATTAAAAAAAAAAAGACACAATTCATTAAAATATATAAAATACACAGATACAACATGGTTGAGCTAAACCAAAATATATCATTTGTAACCCAAAAACAAAGCTCGGTGATGGACTCAGATGAATTCCTATTTTTAAACATAAACCATCTCTCTCTCTCTCTCTCTCAAACCCGAGAGTAGAGGGTATCACTTCTAAATCTCTTTAACTCTTTCCCTTTGTTTGCCACGTTAGTTCCACAAATCTATCACTATCGATCTAAAGAGTTGCGGAACTCTTAATACCAATATGAAGAGCTGCAAATCTGCCACCTTTAGCATCAAATATGGGTTGTATTCCATTATTTTGATCATCATTGATAATCCAAGCAGTTTAAAGAGCATAAAGATCAACCAAATATTATTTCGTTGATAGTTTTTATAATGAGTAGATTTTTTTATGTGTTTTCTTTTTTCTTTTTCTTTTTTTTTACTTTGTTTCCATTTCTTAAATGGGATTTTATTAACCCTTTTATTGGATCCATTTTATTTGCTAGTTGGTTGAGTTTTATTCTCTTAGGAAAATTTCGATCCCCTACGTGGACACTTTAATAGTAGAAAAGGTGTGCTCGTTTACATGGTTGGATAATTGTATCTTAACTCTTCATTTGCCATTTTTTTTTGTATCAATTATTATAAATATATATTTGGTTGCCATGTAAGTTTAATATTTTCTCGTCACATGTTATTTAATTAAGTATTGTAAGACGTACACAAAACTAAGAGGGAAATTTAGCACTTTCAAAAGTGGTATTGTTTTCTTTATTGTTCACAAGAGGCAAGTAATCTCATATAGATATGTAAAACAATAACTTGATTTTATTACAATCACTTCTTTGTGTCACATTGTTTCATATTCTAATGCCTATTGGAATATATGCGATGTTATTACTTGGATAAATAGATAAATAAATGAAAAAATCAGGCTAAAATAAAAATAGACATCTCATGTTTTAAGTTTGCCCCATGTTTTCTATTATTATTATTATTATTATTATTATTATTATTATTGTTGTTGTTGTTGTTGTTGTTGTTATTGGTGCTTTTAGACTGCAAATTTTAAAAGATAAGCTTTTAGAGAATATGTTATTATTTTTACATACAGTGAAAAAAAATACTAAATGTATCCTTTGTTAAATTTTAAATGAATTATTTTTACAGTGAAATGGTATTTCTTTTTTTTTTTTTTCCTTTTTGAAGAAATAAGGTTCAAAAATTCTTAAGTGAAAAATTAAAGGCTTAAGTAAACATATATAAAATACGGTACATTGCAAATACAACCCTTATCTTTGCTCTCTGTTCACTTTACCTACTTATCTTTAAAATCTAGCAATTAGATCCTCTAATCTTTTAAATTTGTGCATTTAAACCCTTGAAGTACTAAAAGTGCACATTTTTGAAAAATTAAGAGGTCTAAGCACATGATTTCAAATATAAGGATAAAACACACATAAAACAAGCATAAGGAGGGTGTATTTGCAATTAAATAAAATCCTTAATTTTATTCTATAAAGTTAAGTAAAATTGGCCAAATAAGGTTGAGTACATTTACTTTAATAATGTATAAGACAACCATTTATATTATCAAGACAAGCGGAACAATTTTGGTATTTTATATAATTTACCATAATAATATTTATAATTAAGAAAGAAATTGAAAGCTATAATCAGAAAAATGAAACAAAAATTACATTAAATGAGATATATGCAAGTTGTCAAAGGTTTTTTTTTTTTTTTTATAAAGGTATGTGGTATTATTTTTCTATAAATAATGACTTTCATATAAAATTTTGTTCATTCTTAAACAATGTATAAGTGGTTTATTTATTTGATTCTTTATTGTATTTAATGTATCCCTATAGTGTGTATGATATTTATTGGTAATTTACTTTAATTGAAAAATTGGCAAGTCTTTTCAACATTAGAAAGTAAGTATCTTTGTAACGTTTATGTGTTTGCTGAACTATTGCGATTATTCTATTGAATATTCCTACGAAAAATTATATATAAAAATGGGTTAACATCACAAGAGATACATGAATTTTGATAAAATATACAATTATATAGATGAATTTTGACAAAATATGCAATTAGATATAACTAAATTGTGTATCAATAATAGGGTAATTTGTAACTACACATCCTTATGGTTACTACATATGTGTTTTACCCGCTTGTGAGCTTAGGTGCCCTAATAGTATAAGAATGTGCATTTTTACTTTATAGAGGGTCTAAATGCACATTTTTGAAAGATCAGAGAATTTAAGTGCACCATTTCAAACATGAGGAGGCAAGATAATATGTAACAGGAGTGGAAAAAACAGTAACGAAGAGAAGAAAGAAATACGAAAATTTAACACTTTACAATGAGTTATAAAGAAGATGATTTCTTGCATGTAGCCAGGAGGAGCAAAAGAACGCAGATGAAAACGGGAAGGTTCTTCATTTGTTCCTTGCTTTATATGTCTTCTCTCCTTCTAGCAAAAGAGTTACTGTCTGTTATGAGTTTTGATTATTTTGAACGTATATATACATATACATATAAGGTTGGGCTTTGTAACCAACACTACTTGGATTTTAATTATATTGAAAAAAAAAAAAAGAAAAGGAAGTTAATCACGGTTTTAATGTTCTATACCAAATATAAGGACTTTGATTTTAGAAAGAAAGTTACCCATTATATAAACTTTGTATTCTTTAATTTATTGGGAATCTTCTAATGGTACATATCTTTCCTTAATTCTATGTATTTGCGAGAATATAATTCCTTGTTCTATTAAATTTTTATTGCCATTTTAGGTCCTTTTTGTTGAAGAGGAAAATACCTTTTAGAAAACAATTTCCTTGAAATATTTACTCATGTAAAGAAAAACAAACATGAATACTTTTTAAGAAAACGACTTACACTTTTTAAGAGAATTATATAAGCCATTTTTGAATTATTATCTATAATAAATAATCTTTTATTTACAATATACGATGTTATATATAAATTTAATTTACAAATTACAACATAACACATGAAAATGTGTCATTTTTAAGCCTATGATTTCAATGAAAAATATTTTACTTGCCAAGAGATTTTCTTCAAAAAAAAAAAATGAGGACCTTAAATTGATTGCAGTTTATGGATGTTCAATTACTTTTTCTCATGGTTTTCCAATATTTACCATGTTTTTTTTTCGACAAACACTTAAATTATTTTTTTTTCTTGGGAAAAAAACTTTATTTATATTAAAACACGTACTAGTCATCCTGATGCTAGTTTAGCTTTTTCTGAGTGAGGATGTACTCCAGTTGACTGTTTGCTGTGGTCAACTATGTATCTCAATTCTTAATCACCTTTGATATTGTTTTGTGCCTATAGTGATTTATCATATAATTGGAAATGTGTGTGGGGTATGAGGATACATGCAGGTGTTTGGTGATTTGCATCATTTGTGCAAATTACTCTAAAGGGAACACCCAATTGCTTGTATACATATGTTGAGTTGTAGAATAAAGCTTGAAGTGTCTGCAAATACTGAGTGGTCACCAAATAACCGAATTAATCGATACTCACTAAAGAAACATATGGTGAGTAAATATCAATTATATTCTGATATGTGATTGTATCCATAAACCATGAATAATAGTTATTTTGAAAACTATTCACTATTTTTCTTGCATATAATAATATGATTGGTAGTTATACATCATATGTACATACACATGATGTATATTTCTTATCAAATGTTTTTCCCTCAGAACCTCCTTCATATGTTCCCCTTTGTCCCCACAAACTCCTCCATTGAACCTACTATTTAGGTCAAGCTTTGAAAGTATCAACATTCAGAGAAGTGAAGAGAATCTACCTAGTTCATTGATTTGGTCTCTTAAACGACCCTGGATGGTTTTTTCAGGCATTAAATGACCTCAATTTGGCCAACAGATTGGGGTAGTTGGTTGCACTCGAATTGAGATGTGAAAATCAAGTTTCTGCTACCAGTTTTTCAACTCCATGAAAATACTTTGATGAACAGCGAGCATCTTCGATGAACAAAATCAGAAAGAAAATCTATTTTCATTAATTTGTTAAAGTGATTACATGAAGTCTATTTATACTTTGTATTACTATATAATCTAACAAACAAACCAATAGAAAAAATACAAATGTAATCCCAAAGGAATGAAAATAAATAAATGCACATATATATTCACATCCCCCCATCAAGTTGGAGCTTCTTGTAGACCCAACTTGAAACGCAAATCTTAAACTCATGCTGTTCCTAAACACTTGGTGAAAATATCAGCAAGCTGATCTAAGGATGAAACATATAAAGGACAAATGAAATCAAAAGTGATTTAATCTCGAACAAAATGCACATCAATATCTATGTGCTTTGTCCGACCATGCATGCATGGATTTTGTGTTATCATCATAGTGGACTTGTCGTCACAGTGTAGAGGCAATGGCATACAAACTGAAAACTTCAAATCTCATAAAATATAAGACAACCAGAGGAGCTCTTTAGTCACAACAGCAAGCGCCCTATACTCTACTTCAATTGTAGAGGTAGAAACAATTGGTTGTTTCTTAGACTTCCAGGAAACCAAAGCACCACCCAAAAAAATACAATACCCCAAGACTGATTTACGATCAACATTGCAAGAACCCCAATCAGAATCAGTATAGCCATGAAGATCAAGCTTATTATTCAAAGGATAAAACAGTCCTAAAGATGAAGTACCCTTCAAATAACAAAGTAGATGAAAAAGTGCTTCCAAATGAGTAGTTCAAGGACTAGATAGAAATTGACTCAAACGATGGACAGCAAAAGCAATGTCAGGTCGTGTTAAAGTGACATACAACAGCTTACCAACTAACTTTCGATAAAAAGATGCATCAGACAACAGATCACCAGACAAATGATCTAAAACAAGACATTGTGGTAAGGGAAAAGAAACTGGTTTTGAACCAGTTAACCCTGTTGTATGTAAGACATCCAAAATGAACTTGCGCTGATTAACCAAGATTCCTTAACTACTTCGACAGAGCTCCAGCCCAAGAAAGAGCCGAACCAATCCTATGTCTTTGATAGTGAATTGTGTATGAAGCTGGCATTTAATATGGGTTATAAAATTCTGATCAGAACCGGTCAAAAGCATGTCAACAAAGTACAATAAAATGAATACACTGCCTTGAGAACCATGAATAGTAAAAAGAGAGTGATCATGTGCAGATTGAGTAAAACCAAGTGATAAAATAAACTTGGATATCTCAATATTCCACTGTCTAGACGCTTGTTTTAACCCATACAAGGATCTTTTGAGACGACAAACTTGATGTGGCAAAGCCTTAGTGTATACTTCAAGCACCTTAATATACACTTCTTCATCCAAAATGGCCATGAAGAAATGCATTATTCACATCTATTTGATGCAAAGGCCATGCATTAGCTACTGCAACAGCAAAAATAACCCAAACTGTACTTAATTTTTCAAACGGGAGAAAACATATCATGGTAATCTACCCCTTCCACTTGAGTAAAGCCCTTAGCCACAAGTCTAGCTTTGTACCGTTCAATGGTTCCATCCAATCTATACTTAATTTTATAACCGTATTTGTTATCCACTGCCTTTTTTCCTTTGGGCAATTCAGTTAATTCCCATGTATCATTAGCTTCAAGTGCATCCAATTCCTTTTGCATGGACTACCATTCTTGTTGCTTGGATGCTTCTAGATAGTTATGAGGTTCTTATGTATTTAACACATTTGCTAAAGATGCTATAAACTCATGTGGGTAAGAAAGAAAGGTGGAAGTGTCAAATAAAGGGTATAAAGAAGGTCAAACATTAGATGTAGATGAAAGTGGAGAAAATTTTGTGGCGTTAGCAGGTGTATAATTGTGTGCTATATCTACATAATCACGTAACCAGACCGGAGATTTTCTAATTCTGTTAGACTGACGTACTCTGTCATTAGAATTATGATCTACAGTATCAGATATTACATCAGTCTCAGTAGATGATTGAGAATGATTAGACTGATTAGGAGACAAAGAACTATTAGGTAAAGAAGAAGTAATACCGTGATCTGAAGAGGACACAACAGGTACATAAATCGAAGGACATCAAGACTCATAAAGAATAGGAGGAGGACTATAAGTAGTGATAGGACAGCTTTCATGATAAGGAAAAATTTGCTCAAAGAAAATCACATCTCTTTACTCAGGAACACATTGCTTAATTGGATCATAAACTCTATAGCCTTTCCTTCCAGAAGCATAGCCAAGAAAAATAAACCGAACTCCCCATGCTTCAAACTTATCTGTAGGAACGGGATGATTTCCTATATAACATAAGCAACCCATCACCCTTAAATGATCATAGGTAGGTGGCTCACCAAACAACATCTCATATGGAGTCTTCCATCCTAAGCTTTCAACCGGCATACGATTTATCAGATACGTAGCGGTGAGTATACACTCACTCCAAAACTCTCTAGGCAACTTAGCATGTATTCTCAAAGCTCTACTAGTATCCAAGAGATGTCTATGCTTCCTTTCAACACAACCATTCTGTTGGGGCGTATACACCATAGTTTTCTTATGTAAAATTCCCTTTTCTTCAAAGATGGACTGACATTCCTTGGATAAAAATTTAGAACCATTATCCATTCGAACAAACTTAGGAGTTACACCAAAATGATTTAAAATGTATGCAAGAAACCTTCGAAAAATAAAGTATATCTGACTTTTGTGCTCAAGCAGAAAAGTCCATGTAGACTTTGTATAATCATCAACCACAGTTAAGAAGAGCTTTGCACTAGTAATCGACTCTATTCCCTACGGCCCCCATATGTCAACATGTAGCAAATCAAAAGCTGCTTTCAAAACACTAATACTTCTAAAAAAAGGAAGTCTATGGAATTTTGATTCTTGACACACATTACAATGAAATTTTTGAAAGACAATTGACTTGTACATATCCAAATGACGAATTTTTTACAACGAACTATGACCCAGCCAAGCATGAAACAAAGACAAATCTACATTAGCAACAGAGATGTTTGAACAAGAAATACAACCTGAATTGCTACCATTAGAACTAGTGGAAATAGTAGCACCTTTATTAACAAACTCAGGACAACAACTAGAAATACTATCCTTAGACCTAGAAACCTTAGCAACAAATTTATTGATAGACACTGAACTATAAATCAATACATATAGCCCATGTTGAACTCCTGCTGAAGCCAACACTTGGTTAGTTTTCTGGTCCTGCAGTAAGCATTTGATTTTATCAAAAATAGCTACTAGATTTTGTCGATGTAAAAGGGAATTAATAGATAACAAGTTGTAAGTGAAGCTAGGAATATATAATACATATGTTAGAAGAATACACTATGTAAGGAAAACTGATCCGACCTTATTAACGAGAACATTTGAACCATCTGGTAATTTCACTGCTATTGGTCTAGAAAGGTGTTTAATATCAAAAAGAATTGTTAAGTATGGTGCCATGTGATTTGTAGCACATGTGTCCAATATCCAAGAATCCTTATTACTATTTAGAACATCAAAACAAGAAGTTTGGTTATGATTACCTGCAAAATGGAATGTACTCGGTGAAGCTATGACATTATTGACCTATCCTTGTCCTTGCATTCCTTTGGATTGCATCATCTTCATAACCTCATAACACACTTCTTGAAGCATTTGATGATCAATTGAATTCTGTCTTTGCTGTAGATTTGAATTCACTGTAACAGCATCACTTAATTGATCAAAAGGAGTAGCATACTTGCAACTATCACCATCCCCTGTATAAGACCCTTTATTCAGGGATAGAACATTATTTGCCACAATATTCCTTTTTCCTTGCATAACTTTTTTCCTTTGAACCACTCGGGATAGCCGATTAGCTGGAAACAACTATCTTTAGAATGACCTTCTTCTTTACAATATTGACAGACCAGTTTAGATTTAAACTTCTTTCTCTCTACTACTTGCTGCTTACTTCGAATATTAAAAGCTATAACCTCACTACTATAATGTACAAGAGACACAACCTGCCTTTGCTTCTCTACTTGTTGAACAAGGTAGAAAGCTTTATTAACTGAGGGCATAGGGTCCATCATCAAAATTTGATTTCTTACCCCATCATACACCTCATTAAGTCCCATGAGAAATTGCACCAATTTGCCATTAGCTTCATACTCTACTAAACGATCTTTAATGTCACATGTACAATACTACATCCTCCCGCATGTGCACTGAGGATATGCATGAACTTGTTGAAGTTCATCCCAGCATCTTTCCAACTTATTATAGTAAACATGAACACTCTCATTCTGTTGCTTCAAGTTACATATTTCATGTTGTAATTGAAACACTAAAGGTCCATTGCAAACATCGTATTATTCATAAATTTCATCCCATAACTCTTTAAAGGATTGTGCATATAGAAACCCTTGGGATAAGTCTAGTAACATAGAATTCATCATCCAACAAAGAACCATATTGTCTACCCTATCCCAACGAACAAATTCAGCAGTGTTTTCCATAGGCTTTGAAATTGCCCCATTTTATGAACCTAATTTCGTTTTCGCAGCTAAACCCAAACGCACAGACCTATTCCAACCTAGATAGTTGTTTCCATTGAAAATCAAATTGCCAATAGCCATATTAGGATTATCCCATCTAGAAAAGTAATAAGGATCAGCAATGGACAAGTCAACTACTACACCACTCGATTGACCGGGAAAAGAAGCCATATTCAGAACAATTTTGAAATGAGTGCTAGAGTTTCTCTGATACCATGTGAAAATCAAGTTTCGGCTACCAGTTATTCAAGCTTTCCTCCATGGAAATACTTTAATGAGCAAAGAGCATCTTCGATGAACAAAAATGGAAAGAAAATATGTTTTCATTAATTTATTAAAGTGGTTACAAGAAGTCTATTTATACTCTGTATTACTATATAATCTAACAAACAAACCAATAGAAAACATACACGTTCAATCCCAAAAGAATGAAAATAAATAAATACACATATATTCACAAGATCCACTCCTAGCATTTTAGATAAGCGCAACATGCAGTGATCAAATTATTAGAAATTATGCAGAAACATACCTTATTCTCCCCTCTGCTGTCTTCTCTCCTTCAAATTCTTTGATTTCACCCTTAGCTTTTCCAATTCTCTAGCTAGAAAATTTTAAGTTTTGCATGCGTGACATCAGTAATTACACGTCGATTGGACTAGGATTAAAAATTGTAACAGTTGCAATCGTGTTTGCTCAAAAATTCGAGGATTTCCAGGAGAATTTAAATTAAACTTCTGCTAAAAGAAATTTGTAAGGGAACCAAAAAAAAAAAAAAAAAAAAAGAACAAAAAGAAGACTCAAAGGAAATAAATAATTTATGAGAATGATTTGAAAGAAATAAATAGATTAATTACAATTACTATAAAAAAAAACTTCTACGATCCCACCACTAATACTTTTAATTGTTTACAAAACAATTAGTAATAAAATAATTTAACAGCTTTGATCTTGAATGGAATAAATCCGGACAGTTAATGCTGAACAGTTAATGATCCGATGGGACCACAGAATTTTCCATGTTATAAATGATAAAGGATACAAAATAGTTGGCCAATCTAAATAAATTTCCTTTTCACAAGGACAAAATATTACAGCATTTGACTGTCAGAATCATGCCAGGGAGCAGTTTCTTGATTTATATACAAATTCATCTTGAGTTGAGTTACATGGGAGATGGTTTGACCCTTGCACCATCTTTTGCCAAGTTGATGGGGGCAAGCTCTGCGGATCCTAAGGTCAACATTGCCATGAATAGAAACTCAACCAACAGGGTAAGTGGGATATGCACAATTCTTTTGTGATAGCATCTCTTTGACCTATCACTGGACACTTCCCATCACACATGAAAAGGTTTCCTTGGAGTAGGAGCTCGATTCTCCATCGATTGCAGCCTTTGTTTGAGATGAAAAACTTCAACCTACAGACATTATGGTTTAGTTTTGAATATTCATGATTATGAATATACACCTGCAGGCTTTGCTTTTATGCTTTCTCTGACCAATTGGTTTTATTTTTCCATGCAATAAAGGATCTATAGATAAAACAGGACGAGATATGATATAGAAACCATCAACCACGTTCATCATTATATGCTGGATGTCCATAAACACAGGTTTTTGTTTTTTTTTTCCAATTTCCCTATTTTATATTTTCTTCTTTTGTGAATGAAAAGAAAGAATCTGATAGTGTTGGATAAAATGAACACACAACTATTTTGTGAAATTTCATTCCTATGTTTCAATATTATTGCAATTATTATTGCCAAAGTGCTTTGGCAAGCAATAATTACAAATACTACTAATGTAACCCTTACCTGTAACTGGAAAGTTCTAGCCCTCTCTCCAGCAAGAACCCCCCTAGTTGAATGCAGTTCCTGAAGACAAAAATCCCATTAGGCATCTGTACAGAACTGGATACCATTCTCAAGAATATTACAGAGTGTCTCTTAAGGAATTGTATAGAGGATCTACCTTTTGGGTGTCGTCCAAAACCGCTTTAAGAAAAGCCACATCATGCTCAAGCCTCACATTGTCAGAATGAACAATATTGGACAAGTTAGTGGCCTCTTCTTGTGCAAGTTCTACACCAGCCAACTTTTCTTTTAGAAGATCCATCTCTTTTATGTTGTCTGCCAATTTTTTCTCCATATCTTGTTTGCTTTTGAGAACAGAGGATAGACTTTTTTCTGCAGCCTCTTGATTTGCCAATGCACTTGCTAATTGTCCTTCCAGAATTCCATTTTTCCTGATCAAGGAAGCCATTTTGGTCTCATAGAATTGATATATGCTTGACGAAGCTGGTGGAACTCCTTTACAATTTGTTTCTGGGAGTGACATGTCATCATTGTCCACCGGGGAGGTTCCCATCCCATTATTGTGGGGACTCAAATAATCAGAATCAAAGGACAGAGATGTCTCTTCCATACTATTTTTAGCTCCTACATTGTTGGTTTGATTTCCAGCATCAAGATGGCTCATCTTGTTTTCAGCTCCCTGCAATTAATTGTTTGTCATATAAGGTTAAATATTCTTTCACCACAAACCTCATGACAAGTTTGCAGTTTCACGCAAATGCTTATATGCAATGTATGAAAAAGCAACTTCAATGCAGAACTCGTTCTTTTTTCCCCAGTCCCCTATTTTTCTTCTTTCTTCTCTTTCTTTTCCTCTAATGATCTAACAAAACCCCAGAAAGTCGAGAGTTGCACAGGACATATCAAAGAAAAGTCATCAAATATCAGATTATTAGTTTAAAACATGCAAGTGAAGAATTTTAGAAATCTTTTCTCCTACTAGTATTGTAATACTTGTCCTTATCGCTTAACACCTTCTGAAGAGAAGGGATTAAAGGTTACCTGTAATGATGAACTATCATCTTCCAGACATTTTGTTGTCTTGACAGTTTTGTTGTATTCTTCCTCGTTGCTGAACTGCTTGCGAAGTGAGATGTTGCCAGAGCCAGGATTTGCATCAACAAGGGTGGATTCTGACAAGGATTTCCTACCAGATCCGTGCTGCTCAACAGCAGATGCTAAACTTTGCCTGGCGATAGAATCAACCATACGCTGGGAAGAGCCACCACTGAGTTGAGAAGCCAATCCAGCAGATGATGATCGCTTCCCAAGCAAAGGTCCAGTAACTTTACTAGAATTAGGATTTTGGCTTAACAGAGATTCATTCTTATCCACTATTAGCACTTCTACCTGTTATATTGATTAATCAAAACAAAATGGTTAGTAACAAAAACAAAACAAGAATCCATTCCCAGGGATGAAAATGCAGACACAAAGGATCACAATCTAACCACATTTTATACCTGGCTAGATGGCTCCTTTTTGCATCCTCCAAATGCAACCAGAAAATCCTTTTCTTTGTGCTGCACAAGATTAAGACTAAACCCCTGACAAGAAAGACAAACTTCAGAATCATGCAAATCGTGGTCATCATAATGCTAGTGTAACATGTTTTCTTTGCAAATATTATGTTTGCTGGTATTTATTTCAACCAGTTAAGGAAGGACCATAAAAATACAATGCAAATGCATATGTTGATGTCTTACACAGAATTTCCAGTTGGAAAGGAATACACTGCAGGTTTGGACATTTAGAATATGATTAAACTTATCTATACATGAATTATCTTTGTAAATCCTCCATTTCATGGAAATTTTGCTGATTAAATCGGCTTTATAGCAGCTGTTTTTATCAATTTCCTGTTCTATCAGCCCAATTCCTCATTTGTAAGCCTTCTGTTCAGTGTTCACAAAAGATTGTTTTGGCAAGTAATCATCCTAATAACAAGTCAATGCATTACAACAATAAGAAAGAAAGTGGACTGAAAGTTTACAGTGTAACTATTGTCGTTCAAATTCCCAAACAAAAAATTATCATCAACATGAGTGAACATGTGTGCGCATGTGTGGTTTTGGGGGGGGTGGGGGGGAGGGTTGGGGGGGACGGGGAGCGAGAGAGAGAGAGAATTACACATACTTTGTTTGATGTGATGGATGATGGCGGTGATGCATTGGCTACTGACCACTCGACTTTTAATATATCATAAATCAATGTCTCAGCATATCCTACAAAATTTACATCAGGGGACATCAGGATATGAGTGCTAGTAAAGTATAACTGCAAGATTTTAATGCACAAAAAGACAGACCACTGCATTCGATGCATTTTTTTTTTTTAAAGCGACAGCCTCAATGCCAAAAATGATACTAAAACATATCATAAAGCTAAAGCAAATGAAAAAGTTATGCCAGATGAGAACACATACTTTTTTTCCTGCTACCTCCCCCAGAAATATACCATCTTGTTCCACAAAGAACTCCACAACAACCAGCTCTTGGTGATGGATGGAAGCCTCGTATCTTGATTCTTGACCATACCATCTAGATATAGAAGATAAATGTCAGCTTGAATAAAGATTGAGAACGTTTTCAAACTGAAATTTTCCACTTGCACCTAAATATGTTGATGAGTATTTGAGAGAAACATCACCGTTTCAAAGTCTAGTGAGTACAAATCATTCAAAGTCCTCGATTTCGAGGTTCCTCCAAATATGTAAAGAGTTCTATCGTCATAAAGAGTTGCAACATGATTGCACCTTGCAGATGGCCCTGTGCCACTGTTTAGCATGTCCAAGGAGGTCTTAGTCTTTCAGCCAAAATGTCATCAAAATTTTGAAGATATAATTTCTCTTACGTGCAATGAAGAGGAAGCCATGTCAAAGATTTTAGATCAAACATGTACAGATCATTCATCTTTCTCCTTCTAGAATCCTCTCCCCCAAAGAGGATTAACACAGAGTTTGCCCTAACAACAGTGTGACCACTACGAGCGACCTGCATAACAAGTCGCTTCAAGTTAGACCATCCCAACAATCATAATATATTCTATGCCTCAGTTAGCACTCAACAATCATACAGTATCAATTCACAGCAATAGGAAGGACTCTCTTTGTACCAAGGACGAATGAAATGGATCTCTATAGTCTATATAAAATTCTCAGTGATATTGTTATATATTGTTGGTCCTGAAAGCAAAGTATTTCTAAAATCAAATTCTTGGAAATATTACATGATTCAGTAAGAGTGAGCACATAAGTAACTGTGTGTGGGTTGTGTTTGCATGCATAAGCATATATGGTACACCAAACTTATATCTAAAACATAAGTTAAGAGATACAAAACTTATTGGTCAAAAGGCATACCGGAATATCACCTTTTGCTTCCATAAGAGACCAGCATTCTGTTCCAGTGTCAAAAGCCCACACTGTAAACAAGACATACTCCAAATTTAATTTAAATCTATATTTATATATTGAGAAAATATAACAAGAGGTTGACCTCACCTGAAACTCTGTCGCTTGCAGGTTCGGTTTTCCCTCCAATCAGAAGTACTTTTTTCCCCCAAGAGACCTGATTACAAACAGTCAAAAGTAGTAAAAACTAGTAAAACAACCTCTATGCTCCACAAAAAGCTACTATATTGAACTGGTACGTGAGTCTTATATGGTGATTCATGTGGCTTGGGTTTAAACCTTACCATGGACACTTCTTGCAACTACCTACATAAGCAAATTATACAGGCTCGGTGCATGGATCTTATATGGTGTTCATGTGAAAAAAGGTTAGTCGGTTCAATTTTGACCGTGTCCCTCCTTAAACAAACAAGAGAAAAGAAAGTATATTTATAAAACCAAATACCAAGAAAAGGAGTACAAGCTTGCATATGCATTAATAGTAGGTTTCCTGCCTATGCAATCATTTAGATACTCGGTAAGTTAAAATAGTTGATCGATCTATATATGATTGATCATAAACTTTCCCATTACTAGTCAAACAATCCTTAAGATAGAAAGGCATTAGGCACTTTATCTTAAATTGTAGATATGCATGTATTATTTTTCCTTAAAAAGAAAAAAGAAAAAAAAAAGATTAAAAAATATATATATGTACAAAAAGTTGGAACCTATATGACAAGTACATGCTTTTGCAATGACATTATTATGCGCAATTTACCCTAAATAAATATGCATCAATCTAATATCTTCAGATGAAACATATGTACGCAATATAACACAGTGAAAATATTTTATTATGAACATAACTATATTCCTGCAGTTACCCCTCAATGGAGAATGAGCTTGGACCCTGCACAAAGGCTCAACTATTTTCTGTTTGATTTTCAATTTTAGAACTTCAAATCATCAACTAACTCCAACCAAAAGACCTTACAATATTGTCCCCAGGTGAAAGGGCCATAACTAAAACACAAACTGAGAGCTTGAAGTTGACAATACATGTCTACTTGGTTAGAGTGCACACTAGTTTGCCAACATAACTCCAACTTGTGCTCCATCATCCATCACATACTTCCTCTTACAATCAGCATAACATCCCAATGCCAAGTGATGGTTGGCGATTGAGGCTCGAGTTAGCCTCATAGCACTATTCTAAATTCATGGGATTGTAAAGCTTCACGGTAACCCGAATGGCCTCTATGCTGGTGTCATGCCTATTGCCTATGCTAGCAGCATCAGGAAATGCCCAATATTTTCCTCTATAATAGCTTTCCAACTCAACTTTAGCAACTCACCCAAAGGATTGCTACTTATTGGCAAGACAAATGGCATGTGGCAATGTTCCTTATATCTATTCCTTGATAATCTTGGTACAACTTATTCCATATATGGTGTAAATGTTGTAAATTGCTTTTGTAATGCTAACTGTGCCAAACAACCAGGGGATTGCTCTCGCACCATCAGAGCCAGGGAGGTTGAGGATTGAATTGCACCAGGTGGCAATTGCGAGTGAAGTGGTTGTTGATGCACCCCAACTGCGTCGTGCACCAGGGGAAAGGAGGGAGGTGGAGGGCTGATATTGAGCAACAGAGTTCACCGCACATTGCACCTTGTGATCACAATCCACTGATCTCTATCCTCAATTTCCACTATTTGATGTGCTAGTTATTCCATATCTTTAACACGATCGGAGAATTTCTCATAACAGACTACTTTGTTACTAAATTATTATGAACATAAGTAATAGATCTAGTCAACTAATTTGTTAATTCCTTCCTCCATTGTTGGAACCTATGATAATTGATGTTTTGAAGACTTTGTTAGAGCGAACATTCTGGTTCCTTGAAAGCTCATAAAGAACCTGATGATCTTTCAGTTTTTTAGTCCAAACAATAACTCATGCTTCTGTATTACTTTTGAGTGAACACTAATTTATACAAGATAAATGTCTAGTTTTTCCTCAATGAGGTATGCAACAATTTAACAATATCTCCAAAGGAATGATTATACAAAATAAAAAGATAAAGATTTTATTTTTACATAAAATTATATTCCCAACACATTTCAAATGAAATCTGTTATTGCAATAAACCAAGAATTAGCTTCTATTTCCCCAAAGATACATCTTAGTCAAAAAAATTCTTTCCCTCAACATCCAAGTTGCCCCTTACCACTAACCCACCACCAGCACCAATATCACCATCACTACACCATGACCGCCATTGCTACAACCAAACACTTCCCACCACCACCACCGCCACCACCACTAATTTAATACCATCACCATGCTACCACCATCACATCTGCCAGAAAGAATAATCAAATCTCTAAAGTCATTTCATTCCCAGTTACTTAACCTGTGCACTTGATGTACTTCAATCAAAATCTCAACCCCCTAATGAGGCAGAGGATCAATCAATAAATAGATTAGTCTACATAATATCTACAAATTTAAATTTTAAGATCAGTTCACTGACATGCTAACATCAGCAAAAGTCAACCGTAAAACAGAGGGAACTTCTATGGTCCCATCCCATTTCTTGGAACTATATTGCACAATGTAATTTATAACTATTTGATTTTAGGAATAGAAAACAAAGATTGCCTTAATTAACTCTACAGGCTGTCCTAATGGTACACGCACTTTTTCCTACTCTATGAATCTTAGAAACTCCAGTAACCAAATGTTACAAATGGAAGCAGAGCAAGGATTCTTCAAATTACTATCATCAATTGCTCTCTGTTTACATGCACAGACAAAATGTATGCATTAGACTTGGACGAAGCACAGGTTTGGGGTCATGTTTACAGTTCAATTTAGCATCAATGAAATCAATTACAAGGGAAAAGGAAATCTACATTAGAAAATGAAAAGAAATGAAAAGGTACAATTTTTTTTTTTTTTTTTTTGTATGGGGATTCACTTCTTTAACAGTCTTTAACCCCTTTTATAGTTGATGTTACACCTGATAGGCATTTGTCATCTGACGCTGCTTTACACATCTAGATTCAAATCGCATCTCTTGGAATAGATTTGATTTCCACAGGTGCCTCTTCACTCAGAAGAATTCAACTTTGTATCTTTTAATTTTTTATTTGAATAACCATGTCTCTTGAATTTAAATTTACATAGCAACTGCTGAATCAAGTCCAAGTTTCAGTCCAAATTCTTGGCCAAGGACCAATATTTGCTAAATGAACAACCGAATGAAGGCAAGAAACAACACTTCATGCAATTTAGTCGATCCCTTCAAAATAAAAACAGGCCAAAGGATCTACTACATAGGGAGTATCCCCAAGAAAGCCTGCCTTTGCAGTTGCTGATGTATTGCTTTCATGATGTAATTCTGATATCTTGCTGCTCTGATGAGTCACTTACTAAAACCAATAATTTGGTCGATATTTTAACAAAAAATCCTAACCAGCTAATGTTATGTCTTCTAAATCAGGAAATTCAATTTCTACATCTGAATTGAGAATAATTTCCAAACAGTCCATCAGACATTAAACTGTCATTCACTGATTTGATTCTGTTTTATGGATTGTACTGTCCAATTACGTATAAAGACCAGCAAAAGTGCCCAAGAATTATATAGAAAAATAGAGAAAAGGAACGTATTAAGGAAAGTACCAGAGAGTGGCCCCTGCAAGCAGGAATTTTTAAAGGCAAATTGCTTGGTGACAAGTAGAGTTTTGATGAAGCTGTGGTCCAAGTAAATTTGTCGAAACTGAGCACCTGGAAGGAACAATGTCAATAGCAATTGAACCTTAGCATGCAGACATAATGTCAAAAAATGATGAAACCCCGGTCAACAAGTCATTGAAAATCTTATTCTCATTATAGGATAGCTCAATTCAAGTTTTAATCATTCTTAAATTGGGATAATTAATGCAAATAGCTCTCATCTATACAGCAAAAAGCCACTAATTATAAGTAAAAAAGAAGAAAAGTAAGTTTACTTTTGCACCTGAACATCATCCAACAAACCATTTGCAGATTCGCCACCCACAACTATCATCTTGTTGTCAATAACTGTTGCTGCATGCTGTTCATATACCAAAATAGGACAGGACAATGCTTCAAATTGAGCCACTAATGCAGTCAGTTTATTCAACATAAAGGGCAGACGAGATGTGATAGATCTTACATTGAACCGGGGCTTAGGCTTGTCCCCAGCTATTGATAAGATCATCCAATTGTCAGAACCCCCTGGTGCACATTCATTGATCTCTGGTGCTGTTGGAGGACTCTCACAGTCGATTTCATTCAAACGCCTACTTGCAGGTGCACTCTCATTCTCATTCTGTAGAACACAGGTGAGCATAAAAAGCGGGAAAAAAAAAATTCAATGGCAAAAAATAGTCCTTAAAGCTAAGATGGATGGACTTACATTTGGAGTGTTCACACGTTTGGGGGGCCTTAATGGGCTTCTTCCACCCGGTGCAGAGTCAGAGAGCTGTACTTTTTTAACTCTAAGAAAATAGCCATAAAATATAATGAAACCGATACGGCAGTCAATTCATCCTCCGAATCAGCTATTGTGGTGCATTGCGTATAATTACAATATGGCATCCTTAAATTACCATGGATCACAGCAAACTCAGCAACATAACATGAATAGTTCTTCCTCACCAAAAAATAAAAGAGAGATAGAGAGAGACTAATTCTTCAGAAAACTTAATCATCATTAGTTGAGATATCGATTATGCAACTATTTTTCCTACCATTCATTGCATAGTTTAACATATTGCGAGTTATATCAGCCTTCACTGCATCGCTATTCCTAGTCCCAACCACCCCCTTCGCTATACACCACCCCTCCCCGCTTTCCCTTTAAATTCAGTAGACATTTGAGATTCCGCGAAATCTCCAACCCATTGATAGAACACTCTCACAAATGTCTTTCATGTTGCTATATGCTACTACTTTTCCCCATTTTATTTTCAATAGATGACGAGTTTCCTCAGAGCAAACAGTTGGATAAGCTTCACACGAGAAGGAGATAGCCATCTTGTGGATAATATATCGAAAGTGATCTAGAATTTTCCTTCCGAGTGTGTTTGATTCACCAGAAACATTTTCCAGAAATTTATAATGGAAAACACGCATGATCAAAGGAAAAAAATTACCCACAATCAAAACATATATGTGTCTATATATCGTTAAATATAAAGCAAGTGATTTCCCTTCTTTGAAAGTTGAAATTGACAAAACCATCTTACTTTAAAGGCCACCACTTTTGCACCACACCCAGTGGCCCTATGACCTAGGAATACTACCACAGCATCTAACAATCGCTAGTTCATGTACCCGAAGTTAGCTGGTCCAATTAAAAATAACAATGAACTTGTCCCACCTTTCTAAAGTACATTTCGGCAAAACACGCACATCAAGTTCCATTTTTCCATAAAAAGAAATTAACTTAATAACATTTAATCCAGCTACCGAAAAAAAAAAATCTCCAAAAGAGTTATTGAACAACATGTTAAACATCATTAACACAAAGGACAAGAAAATGAAAAAAAAAAAAAAAGAAAAGAAAAATATCGGCTAGTTACCTCCCGAGCTTCATGCGTCTTCGAGATAGACCAAACATGATTCACCTGTCACACACACGAGGTTTAGTAAAAAGAACACTGCAATAAAAAACTGTAGAACAAAAAACAGAACCGAGCTATATGTGGCAATGCGGTACCTTGGACTTCGATGAAGGAACAACTCTTACAAGAACCGAAGAAAACTTTGGTTGGAGAGAGGAGTGAGAAGGATAAGAAGCACGGAGAGAAAGGGAGAAGAGGTAAGGTAAGAAGAGATTTCGAAACGACGAGGTAATGTTGAGATGTGATTTTTGAGTGGATGGGAAATCTCAAGTTAGAGAGAGAGAGAGAGAGAGAGAGAGAGGGGAGTCAGTGGATTGAGTGTTTGCTTGGAGCTTGTAGCTTAAAAGCTTAGTTTAGTTGTATTGCATTATTAGATCGTTGTTTTCGATTCATTCATTAAATGGAGCTTACTAACGTTGCTGTCTTTGGTTGTGTGTTGGAGGTTGTGAGCTGTGCCTGTGAGTATCAGAACGGACGTTAAGAGCAGTAGACCCACAGAGAGAGACCACGATGATGACGCGCATGTTAGCATGGATTTTGTCTCATTTACACTACGAGTCCATAATATGACATATCATTTCGATTTTCGATTGTCCCTTTTTTTATTTCAAGTAAGATGACGGTACGATTACTAGAACTAGATGTGATTTAAAAAAAAAGACCATCAACTTTGTCCTCGATTTCCTATCCTTTTTTTTTTTTTTTAAATTGCGGGGTAAATTGGGGAAAGAAGGCACATGTGTAGTGCCTCCACCGGATGGAAAAAAATGTTTTAAATATCCTATTTTTTATTATTTTTAAGTAAATATATCGAATAAATCAAATACAAATATAAATCAAATATAGATAAAAAATCGAACAATCCAATCAACTCCTACACGTGACTCGGTTTTGTTCGATTCAATCTTAAAAGCCGAACCAAAATGATAAACTATATAATCTAATGTCTTGTCACTTCAATTTGAATAGTAGGGTTCAATTAGAAGCGATTCATTTTCTATTTTGGAACCATAAATAATTACCCATAAATTCTTTTTTTATTGTGAAATAAGTATGAATGGGATAAGAAATTACGTAATTATTTTAAGAGATGTCTATTACCATGAAAGCAAATGCGAGCACAGAACTTTTGCCCCCTTTTCATTTTCCCTTGTTTAGTCAAGTTTTATTGGTAAAAATATATATATATTAAAATATCATTAAGTTGAAACATTTGAAAAATTCAAAAATAAAATTGAAAAATAAGTATATATTTACATATGAATGTTTGGGTCAACGTGAATTTTAGAGTGATAGATCTTGGGTCGAATCAAAGTATATAAAATATCCCAATTTTTAATTTAAGTAAATATCTTTTAAATAAATAAGTGTTTTCATTATTTACTTCATTTCTCTTCCTTCCTCTCTAATTTCCTAATCATCCGCAGTTTTTCCTTTCACATAAATTGTAGAAACACCAAGATTAGAGCTGGACAAATGGGCTATGGCCCGCGGGTCAGCCCGTTTAACCCGCCTTAAAAGCGGGTTAGGGCCAGCTTTTTTTAGCCCGTTTAAAAGTGGGTTAATTTTATTCAACCACTTAACCCGCGGGCCAAAGTGGGCTAGCCCGCGGGTTAAGTGGGTTGATCCACCAACCCACTTTTATAAAAGTAAAATAAATAATTATAGGGTAAATATGTATTAATGAAGGTTATTCTTGAGATTTTTTATACTTGAAATTAAATTTATGTGTTAATTATAACAAAGAATGACAAATTGATGCACATGCACCATAAAATTTTATAAAATATATTATTATTGTTTTAAATGAAATATATTATCTAATAAGTTATTTTAGAAAACTTATTTTTATATAAAAAGTAATTAAAATAATAATGAGATTAATCATTAATATATATAACCTTATAAAACTCTCTTTTTTATTTTATATATATATATATATATCTTATTCAATTAGTATAAATAAGTTAAATGGGTCAACTTGGCCCATTTAACTCACAAAATATGTAAGTGGGTTAAAAGGATCAAAAAGTGGGCTGGCCCGTTTAACCCACGGGCTAAAGTGGGTTGGGTTAGGGTCAGGGTCAGGCAATTTTGGCCCGTGGGTTAAACGGGCCGACAAATTTTGGCCCATTTAACCTACGGGCCAAAGTGGGCGGGTCGGGTTGGCCCGTTTAACCCACTTGCCCACCTCTAACCAAGATAATATCAGTTAGCTCTTGAAAATGCAAATCATTTAATGATTCTTCACCTATCCTAATATAAATGGAGAAAATTTCCTCAAGTGAAGCCTTTATTGCATAAATTAGGAGAACTAGGTTCTTATACCAAAAAAGTTATTGGCAATTTGGGTAAGTTTCAACGATCTCTTATGGTTATCATGTTTGATCTATGCATTTTGTAGTTGGAAAGTATTTACACAATGTATTTAGGTAAGTGAAAGTCGAGTAGCGATGTGGAGTTTTAGTTCAAAGTTTCAAGTGAGTAATCTTGCAAATTCTCCTATGTTATTAAAAATGTTTTTTTTTTCCTCAAAATGAGATATTCAAACTTGAAACCCCTCACATGAGAAACTAGAAGATATGTCATTAGGCTACAAAACCATGGACTGTCATTAAAAAATATTTATTATAATTTATGAGATAAGAATATGTGTTTTATAACTGAGTTCTTATTAGTACACTACCATTTCTTTCTTGACCTAACTGCTTAAACCAACTATCCCAATCAACTACATTTGGAAATTGATGAGAGGAAAGGAATTTAAAGGGAAGCTTATAAGAGTTAAATAGTGTAGTTAAGGTTTCAACTACACTTGGAGAAAGAGAAGAAAAGCTAGAATTTAAAAAAAAAAAAAATAGGGTAAAAGCCTAATTCTTGGTCTAAGTTCTTTTCAAATGACAATATCTAATGAAATTTAGAGACTTATTTATGTTTAGAAAAATAGGACTTGGATATGCATGAAGAGCAAAAGTTAGGATTAATCTATAACTATTAGGTAAATTAAGTACTCTAAATCAAGGCCTATGCTATGTTTAGGTTTTAGTTACAAGAAAAGTTGATAAAATATATAAATATATTCTTATATTTGAAGCCTTAGGTTTTGATTTTGGCCAAGAATCAAAGGGAAAGCGCAATTAACCTCCAAAATTAATGGCCTAGGTTTTTAGTGGAGTAAGTGGATAGGAACAGACGCACAAACAAATAAGGTCATCAATTAGTTTAGCAAAAACTCGATATAGTAACTTGTTTTCACTTTTGAATTTATAATTAATTGAAAAGATAAATAAAGTGTATGCTTAATAGATGCAGGCTTAGAAAAAGTAATGATGATAAGAATGTTCTTTTAATTAAATATAGAGTAAATTACATTAGAAAGTATCAATGTTTGAGGTATTAACATTTTGAATGGTAAAAAAAAAAGGTATCAAGTTTAGTAAAGTGTATCAAATGAAGTATCAACATTTTTTTAAGTCCATTTAAGGTATCGATGTTTTGATTAAAATTTGAATCAATTTCTTTAATTTTTCATCAATCTTGATATCATATTTGAATCATTTTATCAAATGTTGATACCTATTTTTAACCACTCGAAACGTTAATACCTTAAATGAACTTATCCCCCAAATGTTGGTATCTCTTTTTAACCACTCAAAATGTTGATACCTTAAATGAACTTACCCCCAAACGTTAATACATTTTGACAGAATTTACCCATTAAATATAATATCCATGAGGAGCAAATGATAAGTTTATGATGATGTAAGTAGTACAAACACTAATGTACAAATGTTTCAATAGTATCTTTGAGTGGAAACTCTAACTTCGAAGTATTAAACTCAAGTGAGATTGAAATGTAGGAATCTAGATTGTGGAAAATGGAGCTTGAGAAGCGTGATGGCATTATTAAATATTGATGATCTCTGCTAAGATGGAAGATGGAACATAAAATTTATGATTTAATATGATTCCAATCTAACAATAATAATACATATATAAGTTAAGAAAAAAAATCTCATTATGAGTTACAATTTCAAATGGCATAGCTGTATGAGTTAAGGAATCCACAACATAAATTAAAAATATAAAAAAAGAGCATAAGTAAACAAAATTATAAAATATGAACAATTATTTAATGTATTAAATAAGATTAAAAGCTTAGATAAGTTAGCTTATCCTTGCATGGCGTTGTTCATGCGTAGAGTAGCAGTTGGAGACAATTATGGGTAGATCTACATTTTAAACTCATGGATGTTAAGAAGCACCTGACATCGCATGTATATATATACTCTAAGTGTGTGTTATCATGATCATGAGTTATCCCTACGTTGTTTGATGAACTTAAAAACAAAGATAGCAATTGATTGTTTACTGCACTAGATATTTTTATACATGTGATTGAATTGTGCTTACTCATGCACTTATGCTCACTGTAGTACCGTAATGGTCCTCATCTCACACTTTTCTCATTTTTAGGGTCAGGTAGCAATCTTATCATGTTTAACCTCGTAGGATATGATGTAATAGTGAACTATGGGGATGACACGAAGAGTCACTTATCTTTAGTGTTAAAACTCATTAAGTATGCATTTAGTTATTAACATTGTAATTGTATAATTTATATTTTAGGTTGTTAGTTTTGTTATGAGGGTGAAGACACAAAGAGGATTTGTTGGGAGATACAACAGACTTGAAGCCTCTAGAACATGTTGGATGTGACTTGTGTTCTATTGAAAATAAATCTTCTGTTGGGTTGGGTAGAGGTGACAAGACCACAAACTTATGCCTCTTGCGCAGGACCATAGGCTCCAGATATGTTGATTTACAATAGAAAATTTAGTAAATGATAATACGTAATACAGTTGTTACTAGGGCACATGGTTATCGTGTAAATGACCACCTGACATATGTATTTCATGTAGGGAATATTTTTGTTATAACCATTGTCATTGCACGTAATATGCTACACTATAGTGACATTAAAAATCAATGAAAAATTGCAAACATTGTTTCTCCAAATTCTCGCATTCCGGATCTATCTATATTCAGAAAAATTTGTCTACAATTTAATCTTTTTAACCTAAATTTATATTAATCTAGCCTTCCACACTTCATAGTTTAAGAAATACACCCAACTATCATATGTGCTTATGGCTTGAAGTAAGATGGATGGATTCTTTGTGAGCGTCACTTAGTTTAGTTATCATGATGCATATGAATTTTTGGTTTAATGGTTTGTTGGTATGTTTGTGACCTAAACTTGTTGAAGTTACCCACGAAAATATATCTGCATGGATTGGAGTCATGAATGACTATTATTGTGGTTAATTATGGGTTCCAAGCCTTAGCATGTCTGCATTAATGGTAGGCAAAAAAATCCATCGAACCTAACCAATCCGTGACTAAACCTAACAATTTTAAACAATTTGGTTTAGAAAAGTATCAATCTTAAACGATCTATAAATTTATGATTAGTTTGAAGGTAAGCTCGTGGCATTGTGGTAAATGTGTCCTATCGTGATAAGTGTTATGTTTGTCACTTTATGGTAAATATGTCTTGTTGTGGTAAGTTGTAAGATCGTTACATTGTAGTAGGATGGTCATATCATGGTAAGTGGTTTCAATACAAACTTTCTAAACAGCGGTAAGCTTGTTGCATTGTGCTGAGTCAACTTATTATGGTAAGCCGTATTGCATTGTGGTAAGTGTGTCCCACTGTGATAAGTAATAAGTTCATTACATTGTGCTAATGTTAAAGGTGTCCATGGTTCGGTTTGGTTCAATTCAGGGGTCAAACTGAAAAACACATTTGAAACGATTGGCTCGAACTACCTTTAATATGTTTAGATTAAGGGACATTGTGTAATAATTAAAGTCATTTATCATTATATCGGTTGTGTATTTAATAATTTTACATATACATATTATTAATATGTTTAGATATAATACATTTAACGATGTATTATAAAAATATATATATATATAACATTTTTATATAAATAACATTCATGTCGTTAAAAATGTAATTTAAATTTCATAAATTGGAACAGAATCACAATTTCACCTAATAAATCTAAAAATTAATATCTGACTCAATTCCCTTTCAGAGATGAATCTAAACATAAGAACGATATTATAATTCAAAATTGCAACTCTATTTCAAGTCTATTCTAACTACATGCATGATATTAAAGTGAATTGTGACATGTAACTTTAATATCTAATATTCAAGATTTATACATAAAAATGACTCATTTTTTCATTTTTAATGTGAAGCGGTTCAGTTTGGGTTCAAATGGCTCGATTTGGTTCGACCCCTCGAATTGAACTACAACATAATCGTACAAACAAACTAAAATATAAAGAACCACATTTTGCAATTCGGTTCAACTCAATGAATAGCCTTAGCTAAGATGTTTGTACTATGGTGAGTGGTTTTAGAAGCAAGTTTTTAATAGTGGTAAATTCATCTCATTGTGGTCAGTTCGTCCTATTGTAGTAAACGATAAGTTCATTACATTGTGATGAGTGTGTCCTATTATGGTAAGTGATAAGTTCGTCACATTGTATTAAGATGATTGTATTGTGGTAAGTAATTTCAACAATAACTTTTTAAATACTATCATGGTAAGCAGTACATTCGCCGCATTATGTTAAGTTTCTACTATTGTGGCAAATTCATTTTATTGTGGTAAGTTCATTGCATTGCAATAACATGGTTGTATTGTGGTAAGTGGCTTTGATACCAACTTTTTTAATAATAGTGAGCTCGTCTCATTATGGTAAATGCATCTTATTGTGATAGGTGATAAGTCCATCACAATAGATAAGATGGTTGTATTGTGGTAAGTGGTTTCGGTACCGACTTTTTTTAAATAGTGGTAAGTTTGTCAAATGGTAACCATGTCTTATTGTGGTAATCGATAAGTTCGTTGCATTGTGATAAGATGGTCATATTATGGTAAGTGATTCCCATATCAACTTTTTATACAGTAGTAAGTTTGCCCCATTGTAATAAGTATGCCCTATTGTGGTAAGTGGTTGGTTTATTTCATTGTGATAAGATGGTCGTATTGTGGTAAGTGATTTCATTACCAACTATTTTAATAGTGATAAGTTTTTCAACATTATGATAAGTGTGTCCTATTATTGTGAGTGGTGTGCTTGTCGCATTGTGATAAATGTTGGATTTTCTCCATAAATTTAGGTAACAACCAGATAGTGGTCTATGATTCCACGATACTAGGAATGTGAGAAATTGCTCATCCGATGTTCAAAAGTCGTTGCCTATATTTCAATAACTAACTCATTGATGGACTGAGCTCATATATATCATTAATTTCATCTTCGGAGATCCCCTAAGCCTACTCACTTATTCAGAAAATATACAATAGATATTGAGAGAGTTAGGGTTCAAAAGCACCAAATCGAAATTAAAAAAAAAACAGAAAAACAAAAACTTACTGTTGTTTGAGTACTATTTTCTTCTATTTTGCAATGGTTGGAGTATGTGATTCGATTCACTTTTTGCTTCCGCTTCTATTTCTTCTATGTTCATCAAGTTTACTAAACATGTTTGAGATGACTATGTTTCATCATTTAATATCAAAGTTGTTTGTGTTAATTCCTCTGCCTTACTCTATTTCTGGTTGGTTTAGTTCCAGTGTTTCAAATTTTAATCACCAATTTCCATGGTTTGGAATGAGAATTTTATTGAAGAAAATCATAATCTCCTACATCTCTTTTCCATTTACCCATGAATGAAACTTTTGAATTTGAAAGTGTTGTTTTGAATTTTATGGTATATATGGAGATTATAAATCATTGGGTGGTGAGATTTCTATCCTTTCTAGGTTTGAATCAATCGGATCTAAAACATGTCAAAATGACCCGACAAAGGTTGAAGACGATATATATACATATGTATATATGTTTTAACATGTCAATGTTAAGGTTTGTGTGATTTGTTTGATTTAAATTGGCTTATTTTATTTATTTAATAGTAGTGTATGAATGTAGTGTGTGGAGCTTCCATGTCAGTTGAGTAAAAGACGACATAAAAAATATATATACACACTAGAATGTATATAAAAACATATTGGCCTTAAATTCATACACGCAAGAATGTTTTCTTATGGAAATAAAACTTTTATGATTTTAATGTGTCTACATTATTTATTGTTAATTATGATCATAATATTTAGTTAAGTAATTTAACATTAAGATTAGTTTATGTTGGTTATTAAAGTAAATTAATTCTTATTGGCTCTGTATGAATTTAATTATTAATGTTATGTGTTTATATTATTTATTTGTTTATGTGCATAATTTATGGTTATCATTATACATGAAATGTTGATTATATGATATAAGTGTGTTAGAATTGAATTCATAGGATATTGCTCCTGGTTTTATGCAATAATTGAGCCTAAGAATTTAGTTGATGTTTAAGTGATCCATATAATTTCAGTTAATTAGAGAGTAGCCATAACATCTTAATTAATTAAAATTATATATCAAGGATGATCTAGGAACACATAGGGAAAATAAACATTGGTTGTGATTAATTATATGCAATATAATAGATCTTATCCTACAAGAATTTTTATTATATTGTATATGTTTAACTAGGATAAAATTTCAAATTATATTTTCTAATTTACCCACAAGGATTAGGAAAAGGAACAAAATTTGATAGTTTTATCGTAAGACTTAAGATGAATCTAATTAAATTAGAACTTTAGCCCATAGGCAAGTTTTATGCCACTAAATTCATATTTCAGCATAATTTTACGTTGGTAAAACATGTCATATGTTAATTAGCCTCAAATTTTGCAACATGAGCATCTATGTTTAATTATTGCAGCAATTCAACCAGTCAATTTTCCTAATATGCAATGTGATGTTTCCAAACTTAAAGGGGATAACTATAAGGTTTGGAAGGAAAGAGTTCTCCTTCATTTAGGATGGATGGACATTGATTATGCCATACGGAAAGAGGAGCCCCTTGCAATAAATGAGACCAGCACTCCAGATGCAATAGGTCTTTATGAAAAATGGGAGCGATCTAATCGCTTGTTAACAATGTTCATAAGGACTAAAATTTCTACTGGTATAAGGATCTCCATCAAACAATATCAAAAGGTGAAAGATTTGCTAAAGGCCATTGTTCAATAATCTGCCGCTTCATACAAGCCAATGGCTAACACCCTAATTATAGAGCTTTCAACTTTGAGGCTTACCGGCATTAACGGTGTGCATGATCGTATCATGTGCATGAGGGGCATTGCGGTCTAGCTGAAGGCATTGGAGGTTGAGTTGTCAGTATCCTTCTTGGTTCACTACATCCTTTGCACTTTACCTCAACAATGTAGCCTACTTAAGATATCTTGCAACTCGCATAAGGATGAATGGTCAATCAATGAGTTATTGACCATGCGTGTTCTAAAAGAAGGCAGACTACTTATGGAGAAAAAGAAAAGGTATAAGGTGAACTTAATTACTCATGGGAAGAGTAAGAAGAAGGACCAGGCCAAAGACAAAGAGAAAGGGAAAATCCCTCCCATGAAGGACATAAAGAAGGAGGTTGTGTGCTTTTTCTATAAAAAAAAGGGGCACGTGAGCAAACAATGCTCTAAGTTCATGCAGTGGCTTGATAAGAAAGGTACTCAACTTTCACTTGTTTGTTATGAATCCAATATAATTGATGTTAATTATAACACATAGTGGATTAATTTTCGTTATAGAATCCATGTGCCAAGTCATTGCAGAATTCAATAGACCTGTGGAAGCCAATGGGAAGTGAGCATAGCATCTATTCAAGCAATGAAATGTCCTTACATGTCGAGGCTATTGAGACGTGCAACTTAGTTTTCAGTAGTGGTCACATTTTGAATTTGAAAAGACATTTTATATCTTTGGTTATTCTAGGAATTTAATTTTAGTTTCTAAACTTGCATTGTATGGTTATTACTTTAACTTTTCAAACTCTGGATTTAATTTATTTTATAAATCTGGTGTTATTGGATATGTTAATTTATTTGATGGTCTTTTTCTTCTTAATTTCCGAAATGGTGATAGCTATACTGTTATTCCCTTCATGAAAAAAGCTGACACTAAACAATGTGCTGTGAATGAAGAATCATTTATGTTGTGGCATCCGAGATTATGACATATCTCCATTGATAGAATTAAAAGGTTGGTGAATGATGGGGTACTTAGTACTTTAAATTTCACTAACTTTGAGACTTGTATAAGCTGCGTTAAGGGAAAATAGCCTAACTAGTCAATGAAGGGTGCAAAGAGGAGTTCTGAATTATTGGAAATCATACATACAGACATTTGTTGTCCAAACATGGATACGTATTGTGATAAGTACTTTGTCTCTTTCATAGATGATTGCTCATGGCATATGTATCTCTAGTTGCTTAACAATGAGAACAAAGCACTAAATGCTTTTAAGGTGTTTAAAGTCAAAGTAGAGAAACAATGTGGAAAACAAATTAAAATCGTAAAATTTGATAGAAGCAGACAGTATTATTGTAGATACACATAAAGTGAATAAGGAACTAGTCCATTTGCAAGGTTTCTTCCAGATAATGGTATTGTTACCCAATATAGTTATACCTGGTTCTCTAGATTGGAATGGAGCACTTGAAAGGAGAAACCGAATATTATTGGACATGGTACAAATCATGCTTACAAGCTCCAAGCTTCCTGGCTCATTGCTAACTGAGGCTCTTAGAAATGGTTGTGTATGTATTGAACCGAGTTCTAACCAAGGCTATCGAAAATATGCCATTTGAGTTATTTAAAGGGTGTAAACCGAGTTTGTGACATGTATGCATTTAGGAATGTTCGTCTGAAGTGATGGTCTACCAGCCACATGAGAAGAAGTTGGACCGAAGGATTATTATTGGATGTTTTGTTGGATATGTTGAAAAGTCTAAGGGATATAGATTTTCTTATCCATCTCATAGCATTAGGTTTATGGAATCAAGAAATGCAAAATTTCTTGAGAATGACCTGATTACTAAAGCGATCAATCTTAGGGCATTGGTACTGAGAAAGATCATTCAAATGCTCAAAGTGCCACTTCAAATAGCGAACTGATCGTTATTGTTAACAACATGTCTCCAACACAAATGCGTGTTAAAGAACTAGTCCCGGAGTACCATAAGCTGTTGATCCGATCTAGTAGATGCTGAAGTTTAACAGATGTCCAAAGTTGTTGAATAACCAACTGAACAGCGTGATCTTGTTCCTCAAGAGAATGTTGATACAGCATTAAGAATATCTGCTAGAGTAAGGAAATTAGCAATTCCTAGTGACTATGTTGTAGATCTGCAAGAATTAACTACAATATTGGAGCTGAAAATGATCCTGAAACATTTTCGCAGGCCATGAGTTTTAAGGATTCAAACTTATGGCATAGTGCCATGAAAGGAGAGATGGATTCAACGGCATCTAATAGGGTCTAGAATATCATCGAGTTGTTTAATGATATAAAAGCCATTAGATGCAAATAGGTCTTCAAAATAAAGAAGGACTCATAAAGACAACGCTAAGAGACAAAAAGCAAGACTTTTTGCTAAATGATTCGCTCAAAGGGAATGAATCGACTACATGGAGGCATTTTCTCCTATATCTAAGAAAGATTTCCTTCATGTAATTATGGCATTGCTTACACGTTTTGATTTGGAGTTGCACCAAATGGATGTGAAAACAGCTTTCCTCAATGGTGATCTAGAAGAAGTGGTTTACATTAAATAACCTAAAGGATTCTCCATTAGTGATGATGAGCATTTGGTTTAATAAATCCATATATGGAGTAAAACAAGCCTCTCATCAATGGTATGTGAAATTCTATGATTCATCACTTCATTTGGTTTTGAAGAGAACATTATGAAACAATTCCTCTCGAAGAACTTTGATATGAAGGATATAGGTGAGGCATCTTATGTCGCTGGCATTAAGAAAGATCCCAAGGCATTTTAGGTTTGTTTCAAGAGATCTATATCAACAAAGTTTTAAAGAGATTTTGAATGAAGGATTATTTACCAAGCGTCGCACCCATTGCTAAGGGTGAAAGTTTCAGCTTAAGCCAATGCCCAAAAAATGAGCTCAAACAGAAACAAACGAAAAACATCCCATATGCTTCAACCATTGAAAGCCTAATGTATGCTCAAGTCTATACCAGACCTACCATTGCAATTGTTATTAGGATGCTCAAGTCTATACCAACCTAATGAGATACCTTCAAGGGGCAAAGGATCGCATGCTCATGTATAGACAGACCGATAATCTGGACCTTATTGTATACTCTAATGTGGACATTGATGGTTGTGTTGATTCTCACAAATCAACGTCTGGTTACTTCACGCTTGCCAATAGAGCCGTGTCTTGGAGGAGTGTGAAGCATACCTTGACTGCTACTTCCACTATGAGGACCGAGTTTATATCTTTTTTTGAAGCTACCTCACATGGTGCATGGTTGGAGAGTTACATGTCTGGGCTTAAAATTGTCGATTCTTTCTAGGCCATTGAGATTGTACTGTGATAACTCAACTATGTATTTATGGATAAGAACAATAAGAGTGGTAGTCGAAATAAGCATATCGACATCAAATATTTAGCCATAAGAGAACGTATTAAAGAAAAGAAAGTGGTCATAGAGCACATTAGCACCGAGTTGATGATATTTGATCCTTTAACTAAAGGCATGCCACTAAACAATTTTAAGGATCATGTAATAAGAATGGGACTTGGTTCCATGATATAATCTTTCATTGTACATGCATTTGATGTTTTAATGAAACTCTTATCAGTTGATGCTTTCTCATTTGGCTTTGCGTGCACATTTTTGTTTATTCATTTACTTTGAGAAATATCATTAAGCTTGGACCTCGAATAAACATTGGGTTTGTTCGTTAAGTTGTATAGGCTTGAGAGACACAATTAATTGCAATACATGGAAGATAGTACTCGTCACTAGAGGACCTATTGCTATGATTCATGTATTTTATTTCTTATTAAGATGAATTTATGGAATACATGGACCAAGTGGGAGAATGTTGGATTTTCTCCATAAATTTTGGCAACAGTGGAATAGTGGTCCATAAATTCCACGTTATCAAGAATGTGAGAAACTGCTTCTACAACGTTCGAAAGCTATTGACTATATTTTAGTAACTAACCTACTGATGAACTGAGTTTGTATATATCATCAATTTCATCTTCAGGGGTCCCATGAGCCTACTCACTCATTCAGAAATACACCATTGATATTGAGAGAATTAAGGTTTAAAAGCACTAAACAAAAAAAAAACTCAAACACTAATCGTTGTTTGAGCGTCATTTCCATCTATTTTGCAATAGCTGGAGGTGTGTGATTCGATCCATTTATTGCTTCTACTTCTGTTTTTTTTTCTGTGTTCATTAGGTTTGTTGAATATGTTTGAGACAAATATGTTTTATCAAAGTGTGTACTATTATAGTTAGCGATAAGTTCGTCGTATTATATTATGTAATAACTTTATCATTTATGGTATGTTTGTGTTTGATTATAGTAACTGCACTTGTGATGACCGGTTTACTCGGTCAAAACCTAGATTCAAGTCGCTATTAGGCGACTTGTGTCAATAATTTCCTAGTAGTTGATACATACTTTAAGGACGAAACTTTTTTCCTTTGAGGGACTTTCACTTTAGACTTAGTTGTTTCTTGTTTATTTTTAAAATTAATTTTATATTACTTCAATTCAACGAGAAATTTTCCAAAAAAATTTAGGTTGTTTCGCCTTGGAAATGTATCTTCTTCTTCATTGTTGTTTTCTTTTCCTTTAGGATTAGAGACGTAATGTCACGAAAGCTATTTTAGAGTATTAGATCGAATGTTGATGTAAATAAAGTGCCTAAGTGGAATCGAGGAAAACAAATTGCCAGGGCACTAAATTGTCTTACCATCACTCTGCCGGTCGAAGAGATCACAAGGTCATTAATGTCCGTCGGATGCCGTTGCAAATGCTTAGGGATAGAGGTTATATGGTGAATGGATAACAATGACCTCGAAACAATAAAAAAAGGTTTTCTTCAAAATTTTGGTGATAACTTCAAAAGAGAGGATCTTCTTCTCCTTTCTTTTTTTTTTTTTTTAATAAGTTTAAGGACAATTCTTTTTCTTATTGTCACAATCTGCTTTCTTGGCTCTATACCTAAGAATACACACTTTTAGTTGTATTAGTGTACTTTAGGTAAAACCATGTTCTTACCTGTACCTCATAGATCGTGCTTTTATTTACACTTTTTTTTCATATATTAACTTAGAAAATATAATTTTATAGCACCAATACCCCTAGGGTTGCTAGGAAGCTAGTGTTTAAGATCTTATGAACATTATTTTCAAAGAAGTTCATAAATGAAAATCCTTTTCCAAAGAAGTCTCTCTAAATCCCATAGTTCTTGTCTATCGTTTGAATCATGGTGTACAACCCCTTAAATCTCAATTAGCCATGCCATCATATAAATTAATTGAATTTAAAAACCCACTATTGATATTTTTGTTGTCAGACTATATTATAATTAAGTATAGTTCATATTAATCTCCTGATACCTTCACATCCTTTATCTTAAATTGTCCGTATCTTTCATTTTTCTTATTCAATTCACAAAAATTTGAAAGCACAACAAATATTTTGATTTCACTATTTATCGAATTTCGAGCTTTTGCATGGTAAACTCATATATGCACTTCACCTGTATCATTATTTTTTTTTTCATGAACTACCCGTATCTTTAGTTTAATCATTTAAAGTATCTCTCTTGCATTCATTATTTGCATTTTTATAGAGAGAAAATGTTTATTACTTAATGAGGGTTTATTTCTTGCAATAAAACAAGCTAGACATATACTTACTTGATTTTTTTTCCACTGAAAAAATATATTAAAGATCGAGAAATTTTAGTACACCAAAGAGCATTTCTAGCTCGTGAATGACAATGGAGTTACAAGTTTCTTCTTCTAGGATCATCATAAGTGGGGAAAGGGGTACAAACAACCAATCTTTGGGACATAATGTAATCTAGTGTATAAAGAAACCAATTAGTAGCTCTATTGGCTTGCCTCCTAAGTAAATTGAAATATACATTACTAAAACAAGACAACAAGAGTTTGAGATCATGGATAAAAACATGCAGTCTCCATGGCGGTTCAGACGGAGAAGTAATGGCTCGGTACACAATTGAGTTGTCTAGTTTGAACACGACATCTAGCCATCTCCTCCACTTCGCATACTTAACAGCTACAAGTATAGCTGCAGCTTTTGCTTCTTTAGGAGAATTAGCTACAAAAGTGTTTGCTTCTCCACCACAAACTAACCTCCTCTCATCTCTTACTATAAAAGCAATTGCACATATTCCAGTACAAGGGTCGAAGGAAGCATATGAATCGACCTTAATGCACTGGCTAGAAGGGGCTCTCCAACGTGCTCCTTGGTTAGCAAGTTTACATCTTGATTAGATCTCAAAATTGAACCCATCTGACCAAATATTGTGTTGTCCAGTTGAGGTGTTGTTTAAAGATTACACTTGGTCAATAACGCTGAATGAGTAGGAGTAAAGGTCACTCATGGAGGTTTGCTACATGTTCTCTTGTTTGATGGTGTCGGACATAAGTTGCTATGGAGCTCTTGAAGCCTCCTCTAAAGAGAAGACATTAGAAGCTATCAACTCTACTTCTTCTAAATCTTGCCGCGACATAGAAATAATAGTCCCAATATGTGGATTTTTCTAGTTTAAAACTGCATTACATCTACCTTTCCAAACATTCTATGACAAGATGCATAGCTGATCGAATAAGATTAAAGCATCACAAGCCTTTTCGATACAATCCATTAGCCAAGCATCCAATCCGGGTACCTAACCCACGTCAATTCTCAACCCCATAATAATAAATCAAACTCCTTTAGTCCATTCACAAATCACAACATAGAGTCATGTGCTCAATAATTTCTACATAACTACAAAACTTGCAACAATTTGAATCAGTCACATGTTTCAATAGTAGGTTTCTTTGTGTGGGGATTGCATTATTAAGTGCTCTCAAAACAAAGCATTTTACCCTTGGCAAACATAGGGTAGTGCCACGATAATTGCCACGTAGCTTTATTGACCCAGTGGGAAGATGAGGCACTCTGACTTCGTATGGTAGCTAAGCAATTGAAGAAGTTATAAGCTAACTGAACTGAAAAAGTACTAGATTTTTCATGAGGCCAAATGAAGCGGTTTTCTAAGTTTTTTCCAGCCATTAGAATTCGATGAATGGCTTTAATGGAGTCCTTTTCAAACCACATGCTATGGTAAAAGTGCACCAAGAGTGTGAATCATCATTGATTAGGTCTGAAACCATTAGATTTTGATATCCTTTGGTGCACTTGAGGACTAGAGTGTTACTTTCAAGTTATGGGATCTACTTGTCAAGTGTTGCTTTTATAGATTGTCCATTCCCAACTTGCCATATGGCACTCTCTAGTAAAAGTTACTTGCCATGTAAAATCCTAGCCCATCCCCATAAGTCTCTATAGCCTTTAGAGACCTACATAAAGGTTAAGCGAGGAAAATATATACCTTTGAGAACTTTCACCCATAAAGCATTTGAATTCTGCATTATTCTCCATGCCAACTTGGTTAGAAGCGCTAAATTAAAGGTGGATAGATCTTTAAACCCAAGTCGTCCTTGTGATTTGGGAAGAGACAACTTCTCCCAACTTTACTAGTGAATTTTCCTCTCCTCCTCTATTTGACCTCATCATTTTTATGAGATCATTGAGTTTACTTCCTTACACCACTTGGCGGGGAATTTTAGGCAGCTTATAGAATAAGTAGGGATAGCTCGTGCGATAGATTTAATAAGAGTTTCTCTTCCTATAGTAGATAAAAGATATCTTTTCTAATTTTTTACCTTAGATCATATCTTGTCTTTAACAAATCTTAAGGCCTCTAATTTGTTTCTTCCTCAAATTGTTGGAAGTTCAAGATATTTACCTGGATTTTTCCTGACCTGGATGCCAAACGTATCATTGATTTCACGTGTCCTCTCTGGATGAGCATTATTGTTGAAGAAAATGCTTGATTTCTGAAAATTTACCTTTTTTCTAGATGCATCACAATACTGTTGAATAATTCCTTTTAAAACCTGAATGTTAAAAGGCTCAGCTTCAGTAAAGGAAAGGGAATCATTAGCAAATAATAAGTGCGAGATGACATGGCAAGCTCTCCTAATTCTCACTCCTTTAAGATGAGACTCACTAACTGCCCTCTTAATGTTTCGTGAAAGGACATCAACAACTAAAATGAACAAATAAGGTGAAAGTGGATCACCTCGTCTAAGACCACGAGTAAAAAGAACTCAACCTACAATTTTTCCATTAATAAACACTTTATATGAAACTGCAGTGATGTATGCCATCACCTATTTTATCCAAATGTCACAAAAACCAAATCTTTCCATAATTGCCTTAAGGAAATCCCATTCTACCTTGTCATATGCATTGTCCATATCCAATTTAAGGCCATAAAAGGTTTTTGTTTTTGTTTTTTTTTTTTGTTTTTTTTTTTTGGTTAGGGGGGAGGGGAGGTGTATGTGTGTGGTGAAGATTGCTTAGTTCTCAAAAAACAAAAATCTTCATCGGCAATTATGATATTATCACATATGACTCGCCTAGAAACAAAAGCTCTTTAAAGTTCCAAAATAATATTGTTTAAAAGAAGGTTTAAAATAATTGACAAAAATATAAGAAATAATCTTGAACACAAAATTGGTCGGAAGTGACCAACCTCTCAAGGATACATGATTTTTGGAATGAGGATAATTTCAGTGAGATTTAGGTCGTGGGAGATGGTACAGGAGGAGAAGAAGGCCTTGATTGTATCCACAACACTTTTGCCCACAATGTACTAGTAGTGATGATAGAAGACGCTCGGGAACCCATCAGGACTTGAGCTTTCAACACTCAGTCACTGATTTCCTCAAGGTTTCATTCATTTCATTTGAAACCAAGGTAGAGATCAATTCCAACACATTACCCATCCATGTGCTCCATCTAACTGGAACAGGTTCGCGTATTACTTATAGAAGGAGGCTATGACCTCCTCTTCCTCTTCATGCCAAATACCATCGATACCCTTCAATTAGAGGATTTTGTTTCTTTGATGGCGCATTAAGGTGGATTGGTGGAAGAATTTTGTGTTTCTATTCCTTTCACATAGCCAATTGACCTAGATCATTGTTGCCAATATAGTTTTTCTCTTTTCCATGGCACATTCAACTTCTTTGTAAGTTATCTTTCTATTACTCAGCCCATTTGGCTTCCCTTCTTTGAATTTCCAATAACTCCTTTTACACTTTCCTAATCTCTTAGGTATTGTTTGGGAAGGCTTATCGACTCTATTCCTTGAATTTAGTTTTACAATGCTTTAACCTAAAGCCAATTAGGTTGGGACGATTCATAGACAGGATCTTATTCCAAGCATCTTCAATGATTTCAAAACAACTACTAGAGGTTGACCACGTGTTTTCAAATTTGAAGTGCTTTGGACCTCTCTTATTAGAGAAACAGGAGTCAACAATTAGTGCTACATAGTTTGAGCCCACTACCTCACTATGTATCATTATAGATTTAAGGAAAAGATTGAGCCATTCATTAGAGACCAAAGCTCCATCGATCCTTTTCTAATACCAACATGTTACCTTCGCTCTTATTAGACTACGTGAACCATAGTCCTTGGAATCTAAGATCATTAACGTTTGCATTCATTATCATGAACACAAACCTCTCATTCGGTCTTGTGTACTTGGGGTGACTACCTTCCTTCTCATGATTGAAGAAGATATCATTGAAGTCACCAATATACAACCAAGGGTCATTTATTAAAGAACCAATGCTTTTCTAATTCTTAACACAAATCACTCCTATTAATTGGGTTTGGATCGGCATAGATCCATGAAATGTGTGAGAAGAGAGAACCATCTATTGAGTATACCGAAGGTTTGATGTGATTCTTATCATGCTTTTGAATAACAATTTGAACATCATTATACCACCATAAGGCTAAATCGCCAAATAAACCAAAGGGTGAAACATATAATTCATTATTAAACCGCATCCTTCGACGAATCTTAGATAATCTCTTAACTTCATTTTTTGTTTCCATGAGAAATACAATACAAGGATTATGTCTAAAAATCAGGTCCTTGAGATGTTGATCTATCAAAGCGGGCCCTATGCCTTGACAGTTCCAACTTATTACAGTTATGGCTCCCTTGCTGCTGATTTTAGTTAGTCACCACAACCATCAGGTAAGTGTTGTAGGAAATTTACCGAAATATTCACCAAAAAGTCCAAAACAAAGTCTTTTTGATGAGAAGAGGCTGCTTCATTTTTTCGTCTAGTGCATAATTCCTAGGTTTTCTCTCCCCCACTTAGTAGGGACTTTACTGAGTCTTCCTTAAACCTAAGTTTTTTGGATGGGCTGCTTAGATTGTCTTTAAGGGACCATTTTAATAGCCAGGGTCTTTAGTGTAAGTATAAGTTGAGTTAAGGAGGATTAGATGAGGAGGCGAACATTAGGCAAGTTGGGGGCGAGTCGGGGAAAGTGACAAAGTATAGATTTAAAGGGGTAGGTTGGGGGGCAATAGGAGTATGATGGTTAGGTAGCCTTAAGGATGAAACAGTAGTGGAGCAACAAGTATTAAAAGGTTTTGAAAGGAGGGGTAAGGAAGTTTTGATGGGGTTTATTACTTCTTCATTATTTTCCAGCATCGAAATAGGGGTAGAAGGAGTTATAGGAATGGGAGAGGTGCTGGAAGTTTGTAGATAATGGCCAATGATATGTATAGCTAGTCAGGGAAGTGTTTGGTGGTGTGTATGTTGAGGTATTTTGGCATAAAGGAGGAATGATATATGGTTCTTGGAGATTCTTCCTGATTGGAAGAGGAGGGGAAAAAACATCAACCGCCTTGCCTTTTATCCCAAAAAAATGGGGATAACTCAAAAAAGTGAGGCTAGATTCGCTATAAGCCGCTTCCATAGAGGAGGAATGTGTTGGGGATGAGTTACTTGGTAATCCATCGGCTTCAGGAAAAAGGCTTGACTGGTGGAGCTCTTAACCAAGTACCATAAGTTTTGCTTTCATTCTCTTCACCGTGTTGTTGAATGAATAAATCTTTCACACTTTAAACATACATCAAGTAGCTCTTCATATTTGAAATGCACCCAGTATTTTTCCGTTTTGTTTCTACCAACCCATAATCCCGTTTTTAGAGGTAAAGACCAATCCAAATTGACTCCTACTCTAAGACAACCTATAGTAGCTCCTTTTAGATTTGTCGATTCATGTTCTAAGATTTCACCTACATTTGCTCCAATCTATAAGGCATTGTTATCCGCCATTTGATCAAATTTCATACCCTGGACCTGAACTTATATTGCACATTTAGATGAGGTAACATCCTCTAAGTTCTTATGAGGATCCCATACATTCATGACCAATAGTTTGCCTATAAAAGGCCAGGGGCCATCTTTGATAACTTTCTTTAACCAATTTATGTCAACAAAATTGCAAATATACAAATTAGGCTTAGAATTTACAATCTCATAGTAACCATAAGGGTGCTGGATTTTTTTAAGAATTGAAATCATTGCAACCTTATTTTCAACTCTATCAGAAACAATAATGCAAAACATCACAGCTTTGCTAGAAACATAATATGTTGTTTGTGTATCCAAGTCTATCACAAGTGGGGAACTTACATCACTGTTACTTGCGTCAAGGTGGTTAAAGGTTTTATCAACCACTGCCTAACCCTGAAACCAAACCTTAACAACGCTGATCAGTCAAAACTAAGCGGGAGGACAAAAGAAAGAAACTCAAAGATTAAGAAAAGCAAGACTATTAGCAAAGAAAAGAGAAGCAACAAGATCAAAGAAATCCCTATACTAGGATACCAAAAGCAGCTAGGAAGAAACTAAAATAGATTAGGGTGAGAAGACCTATTAGAGTTGATCACCCGTAGTTAAGGATGGTTTGCTAAGACTAGAGGAGTGCGAGTTGGTTTGTTATGTGTTCTCTTACTTAAGGTTTATTTATAGGTTACAAGAATATGGGTATTCGTGGTACGTGAAGGGAGGTGGTTTTTAGTTAGTGTTACTCTAAGATAGATAAAGGTTGTGATTTGGGTCTAGCTTAGGGTTAAGGTTAAAAGGGACTATCTTTCTCGATCTTAGAGAGACTATTGATGCAAATGGTTATGGATTTGAGCAAAGACGAGCACGATATTAGTGTGGGCAATGAAGATTTGATGGTGTGATGGAAGGGAAAAAAGGTTAAATGGACTCCTTCATATGGGAGTAAAGCCTCTATCACGAAGGAGAGAAGGCTCTCCTAGAAAGAAGAGGTGACTAAAGGAATATCATGCTCATATGATTATAATTTGTAAATCTAGTTATTAAGGGATGAGACCAATAACACTTATGTAAAATCCCCCCAAGAAGGCAATTGATGATCTTGAGAGAAGGGAATGGTCCCATCTTGATGTTTAATCTAAACTATGTGTTTCCATATTGTCTTTACCTCTATATTCTAATGCAAATTATTTTGTTAGTGCTTGTTTTTGTCAATTTATATTCAATATAGTATTAAATCAAATCCATTTAAGTTTTATAATAGGATATTACATCGAAATGTTTCAACGTTTGAAGATAAGTTTATTTAAAGTATCAATGCTTCACAAATTTCATTTAAGATATCAATGTTTAGAGATAGGTTCATTTAAAGTATCAATATTTCAAGTAGCTAAAAGAGGAATCAACGTTTCCAAAAGTGAGTTTGATAAGGTATCGATAATTTACCATTGATAAAACTTAATTAAAATGTAAAAACTAATCAAAATTTTGATACCTTGAACAAACTTTATAAAATGCTGATAACACATTTGTTTCGGTTTGTAAAGCATTCATTCCTCCTTTTAACCATCAAATACGTTAATACCTTGAATGAATTTATCTTCAAATGTTGATACGTTCTAATATGATTCACCCTTTCATAATAATATTCCTCCTCTTGATCATAGATGGCTCCAAACTCATTGGGAAATGTTTAAATATTTTTGAAAAAATTTCCCCTAGCAAAGATGGTAGTACTTTTCATGGTAGATGTTATCAAATAACTATTGTAACATGGTATTATTATCTTCAAAACTTCCTGGAATTTCTATAATATCTTATATTTGTGCACGAAAACGTCATCACAAATTTGATCTTTTGAAGACAACTTAAACTTGATAAATCTCTAAAATGACTGCAAGCTTCCAAGTTAATTAAACCGAGTGGTCGGTAAATTACACTAGAAAGTGTCAATGTTTGGGAGTAAGTTTCTTTAATGTATCAACGTTTTAAGTGGTTAAAAATAGATATCAACATTTCACAAAATGAATCAAATGGGGTATCAATGCCTTGTAAAGTTCATTTAAGGTATCAATATTTCGATTAATTTTCAATTAAATTTATAAAATGTCCATTAATGGTCAATTATTAATATATTATTTAACTCACTATGCAAAATATTGATACCTTTTTTTAACTACTTGAAATGTTGAATCTTGAATGAATTTATTACCAAACGTTGATTTCTCTTTTAAACCACTTAAAATGTTAATACCTGAAATGAACTTATTCCTAAATGTTGATACTTCTCGATATAATTTACTTCTTCCTAAAAAGAGTGAATTGATGATTGATCTCATACCAAGTCATCATGTTATACCCAATGATGGTTTGATAATGACTTATATAAAAGCCATGTTGTATTGATACCTTGCATTAGGTATAAAGATTCATCACATAGAACATGATTGATGGCAATTTAATGCATTATTTCCCTTAATTACAAATCACATCTAATTACCCATTCAATAGCTATCCCTTATACCTCTTTCTTAAACCCAATTTTTTAATTAGTGTTGATGACTTGAGCTTAACATGCACAATGATTTTGTAACCATAGCCCCTTTAGATACATATTTGATCACTAGTAACCCTAAAATTAATATAACATCAGTGAATCCTCGTAGATGTCCAACTACACTTAACCTTGTATATTATTTTTATGGAACTTTGTTGTAAATTAATCATAAATTGAAATTTAAAGAATGAACAATATATGACTACCGTTATTGATTAAACCATTCATTTAGAAAATTGTTTTGTCTTTGGTGTATATAGACACCCTCTTACAGGCAAATATTTTATTAGATTATTTTTTTCTTCCAAAGTTTTCATGAAGTTTCAAAGCCAATTGTTCGCCATGGATTAAAAAGAAAAAAAGAATTTGATTAAGATCTATTGAGATATCCCACCTTTAGTTATGTCCAACTGGCTTATATTAGGCCTGACCTTGATGGTTGATGGCCTAAGTTATGCTATCGAAAGGAATAAGATTAAGTTACACTAGGTTAGTCTACTTAGCGATAGGGTTAGGTGTCATCAGCCATCATATGATTTAGGGGCAATGTCAAAATAATATCTGAACTTTTGCAAAAAATTCAATCGGATATATGAAATTTGATTTTGAACAATTTGGCACATAAAACAAACTTTTGCCTGCATTTTTCCTACTTGTATTTAGTTATGAACAAATTGGTATATGAAGCAGATTTTTGTATACATTTTTTCTACCTGAAGCAAGTTTAATCATGTAAGAAAAATGTACATGAAAACTTACCTTAAGTACTAAATTATTCAAAACCAAACTTCATATATCTGATTGAACTTTGTGCAAAAGTTCAAGTAGCAAATTATTCAAAACCAAACTTCAAATACCCGGTTGAACCTATTGCAAAAGTTTAGGTACCATTTTTTATATTAACCCTATGATTTATGAGAAAATCATTTGAAAGTTGGCTCATGGCTCACTTAAGAGTGGCTATTAAGGGTACAAATGAGCTAAGCTTTTCTTGAGCTTAGTTTGTTTAAAAATTATTGAGCTCAATCTCGAGCCAATTTTGTTATCGAGCTTGATTCATTTAGCTAAATGAGTTTTATTTCGAGCTTAAACTCAGCTCATTTACAAATTAAGTTCAAGTCGAGCTGAGCTTTCTATCATACCTAACGAGCTTTTTATTGAACCTAAATTTAAGGCTTGAGCTTGATCCGTTAAAATAGCCCCATTTTCCATTTTTTTTCAAACATAAAAATAATATATAAGAGTTGTTAAATATATATATATATATTAAGTAGAAATTAGTTTTGTTGTTTTAATTATATATTAATATGTCATAAATATAAAACTTATAAATTTGATAACGAGCCTATTAAAGAATCTACTCATGAGTCTAAAAAGAGTCGGCTCATAAGTCTGAATCAAAACGGCTCGGTTAGATAAACAAGTTTTATTTTAGGCTCGAGCTCGACTCATTTACTAAATGAACTTGAGGCGAGTCGAGCTATATGTGAGCATATAATCCTTAGTATTTTGTAAATATCTAAAGACTCTTTTGGCTGCAATCCAATGTTCTCTTCCCGAATATCTGCCAAGCATTCCAACAATGTATGCAAGATCAGGTTGTGTACAGACCTGTGCATACATCAAACTCCCTATTGCTGAAGCGTAAGGAATATTCTGCATAAACTTGGATTCCAAATCATTTCTTGGACATTGTTTCAAACTGAACTTATCTCCTTTAGACACAGGGGTGTCATGAGGTTTACAATTTTGCATGCCAAAGCGTTGTAATACCTTTTCAATATAACCCTTCTGTGATAATCCTAAAACTCCCCGTGAACGATCATGATGGATTTGGATCCCTAATACGAAGGATGCTTCACCAAGATCTTTCATTTCAAATTTATTTGACAAAAATTTCTTGGTTTCCCGAAGCAATTCTACATTGCTACTAGCAAGCAAAATATCATCCACATATAAGACCAAAAATATGAATCTACTCCCACTGAATTTATGGTATACACAATCTTCAACAGTGTTCACTTCAAAACCAAATGAGAGAACAACTTGATGAAATTTCAAATACCATTGACGAGAAGCTTGCTTGAGCCCATAAATGGATTTCTTAAGTTTACAAACCAATTTGCTAGTTTCCTCGGAAGCCAACCCTTCTGGTTGTTTCATATAAATAGTTTCCTCAATGTCTCCATTGAGAAAAGCAGTTTTGACATCCATCTGATGTAGCTCAAGATCAAAATGCGCCACAAGAGCCATAATAGTCCTAAAAGAGTCTTTCGATGAAACCAGAGAGAAAGTCTCTTTATAGTCAATGCCTTCCTTTTGAGTGAATCCTTTAGCGACAAGACGAGCCTTATATCTTTCTATATTGCCTTGTGAATCCCTTTTGGTCTTAAATACCCATTTAACCAATTGGTTTCACACCTTCTGGCAATAAAACAAGATCCCAAACGTCATTGTCTTTCATGGATTGCATTTCTTCACTCATGGCATTTATCCACTTATGAGAATTAGAACTTTCAATTGCTTCATGAAAAGTGATTGGATCATCTCCCATTAAGTCAACATGTTCTTCATTCTCTATGAGATATACATAATCATCTGAAAATGTACTTCTCTTTACTCTAGTAGATCTTCTTAAAGGCTCTAACTCATTTTGAATTTGAGGTTGTTGAGTTTGATCTTGATGCTCCTCATAAATAATCTTGAGGAACTACTGGATGATCTACAGGTAATGCCTGTTGATCTTGATGAGTAGGAAGTTCAACATCATTATCTTGTAATGGATCTTGATGTTGTTGTTGAATAACGTTAGGTATGACAACCTGATCATTATCAACAGTACCTGTATAGAGAGGAAAATTTATTGAATCCTCTTCAAAAACAAAGTTATTATCCTTATCTTCCCCTCCAAACTCAACATCCTCAAAGAATCGGGCAATTCCCGTCTCAAAAAATGTTCTTGTTTTGGGATTGTAGAATTTATACCCTCGTGATCTTTCTGCATATCCCACAAAATAACTACTAATAGTTCTTGCATCCAGTTTCTTTTCATTTGGCCTATAAGGCCTTGCCTCAGCTGGACATCCCCAAACTCGTAAGTGCTTTAAGACTGGTTTCTTACCAGTCCATAACTCATAAGGGGTTTTATTTATAGCTTTTGTAGGAACTCTATTAAGGATATAGACTGCGGTCTTTAATGCATCACCCCATAGAGAGTGAGGTAAAGTTGTACGAGAAATCATACTTCTTACCATATCCTTAAGGGTTCTATTACGTCTCTCTGCTACACCATTCATGTTTGGAGAACCTGGCATAGTGTATTGAGGGACAATCCCACACTCTTCTAAGAAACGAGCAAAAGGACCTGGACGTTGCTCACCTGATCCATCATATCTACCGTAGTATTCACCACCACGATCAGATCTAATGGACTTAATAGTCTTACCAAGTTGATTTTCAACTTCGGCCTTGAATGACTTGAAAACGTCCAATGCTTGTGACTTCTCATGAATTAAATATAGGTAGCCATATCGAGAATAATCGTCAATGAACGTGATAAAGTATTGTTGACCATTCCATGAAGCTGTAGGAAATGGCCCACAAATATCCGTATGTATCAGTTCTAAGACATCTTTAACTCTCTCGGCTCCTACTTTTCTCTTGTTTGTAATTTTACCCTTAATGCACTCAACACAAGTATCATAATCCAAATGATCAAACTTTTCAATAATCCCTTCCGACACAAGCCTATCAATTCTCTGTTTAGAGATATGACCCAAACGTTTGTGCCATAAAGAGAAAGAATTTTCATTTGAAAATTTGCGTTTAGTGCCTTTGGTTTCAACATTGTGGGACTCACCATAGGAAGATATTGTATCAAGTAAATAAAGATTGTCATAATCAGATAAAGTACTAGTTCCAATAAGCATAGAATTAAAATAAACATTACATTTTCTATGTCCAAATGAACAAATAAATCCTTCTTTGTCCAATACAGAAACTGAAACTAAATTCCGTCTAAAAGACGGTATAATAAATGTGTTGTTTAATTCTAAATAAAAACCAGTAGATAACAACAACTTAAAAGTTCCTATGCCTTGAACTTCCACCGGATTTCCAGCCCCCATGTATATGAATTTCTCATCATTATTGGGTTTTCGGCAGTTCAGGCAACCCTGCATAGATATACTTATGTGAGTTGTTGCACCAGAATCCAACCACCAAGTATACCTTGGAACTGAAACCATATTAACTTCAGTACAAACAAGAGCGAAAGACATACCTTTCTTCACACGCCAAGTGTGATACTTAGTGCAGTCTTTCTTCATATGAGAAGTGTCCTTACAAAAGAAGCATTTCTTTTCTGTACGTCCCTTGGACATGTCCTTATGCTTCTTTTGTGCTTGTGACACCACAATCTCCTTACCTTTCCTCTTTTTACCATGGCCTGAAGAGGTTGATGCCAAATGAGCACTCTCAATCTTATGTTGTTTCATCCTATCTTCCTCTTCCACTAAGTGAGAGATGAGTTCATTAAATGTCCATTTGTCCTTTTGACAATTATAGCTCACCTCAAACTGTCCAAATTGTGGAGGAAGTGAAATCAACACTAAATGAACGAGCAAATCTTCCGAAAGCTCTATCTTTAGTGATTTCAATTTTCCAGCAAGATGAGACATTTCTAAGATGTACTCCCTTATGTTCCCATTACTCTTATACCTCATAGAGACAAGTTTTCTTAAAGATGCACTTGTCTCTGCCTTATCACTTTTGGCAAAGCGCTCTTCAAGGGTATTAAGGAAGCTTTTGGCATTAGTTTCCTCAGACATAGTGTCCAGAAATGTCTCTGGGATAGCATTTTTCATTATCATAAGACTCATGCGATTAGAGGTCCCACCTCTCAAAACTCTTCCTATCCTCGGAAGAGCTTTGATCTGTAAGAGGTGCAGGAGGTTGCTCTCTCAATGCAAGGTCTAAATCCATGCATCCCAAGACCATAGTCACCTTATTTTTCCAAGTTTTAAAATTACTACCATTAAGCATCGGAATACTATTGATTGTGGTAGTAACAGAAGTAGCATTAACAGTATCAGCTGTACAAAGAACAATATATATAAAACAAATAATTAGCTCACACATACATCCATAACCAAAATAGTGATTAATTATGCCAAAAAAAAAAAAAAATAACCCATCTCAAGATAACCAATGTGACATCAAATCTAATCTTTGGATAGAGAATTTGACTCATAGTAGGCTTTCTTGGTGTAGTAATCAAGTAGAAATGATAAAATCCTATCAAACATTTAGCCTTCCTTTGGGCTAACTAAATGCTCACAATGGACACCTTATAATCATCTCACTCATTACCACATGCATGTATAAATTTCTGCCAAATAATAGTCTTCCTTTGGGCCGACATATTATTCGCATGAATAAAAACACATACTACCATCTTAGTGATTCACAAACAAAAAATGTCCACAACAGAGGTCACTTTGGTGACTATATCATTTCAATTAATTGAAGTGAAAAACTAAGTATAATTAATTTAAATTATATAATTAATCACTAATTATAAGCAGAAAAATATATATAATCCTAATGCATATATAAACCAAAATTTTGTATTTATTTCAACTAAAATATTATTCAAAATGAATAAAATAAATGAATGAATGTAACCTCTTCATGAAACAATGTCTCCCATCAAGACACCTATTAGGAAGAGTTACAACTCTTCATGAAACATCATTTCATATTTGGGCCACAATTTATTTTCATTCTTTTTACTGTAAACTGTATGATGATATCCGACATGTAGAATAACATATTATTCGGTCATCACCACCATCATCAGTGCAATAATATAGTGCATGCAATGTTTTCCCTTTCTTTTTCATCAATAAAACAAATCAACAATATAAATATACATTTAATAGAATCCGCATGATGATCGTAGAAGAAAACAATGAAAGTGATAAATATCAGAAATATCATGCATGCATGGTGGACAACAAAATTCATGCATGCCTTTTGATTCGATGTGCTTTTGTCAATATACAAGTATAACATGAGTACACAACAATCAAATTATATGAATGAACCACAAAACCAAAATTTACCAAGATACTGAAATTAAAAATTCTTCCTCAGATCATGTCATAATCAATTCATTTGATCAAATAAAAATTATGTACGATAAGTAATCATCAAAACAGAATTCAAACAATTCGAGAACAAGATTAGGCTCTGATACCACTTGATAGAATTAATATTAATTAATTAATTAACCCAAGAACCGAATCCTGTCTATAAATTATTTGATAACAAGAAAAGATGGAAACGTACCAGAATTCATGATTAATTGAAGAATTAGGAAGATGATCTTCTAATTGATTGTATCTTTAGGTTTTTCTTTTGACAGATGGAATTTAGAAAGAAAGAATTGATACATCAATTAGGGACCACACCCTATTTATAATAAATCTTTATGTGTGAAATTACCAATGTGCCCATCATTAATTGATAATTTACACTTCAGGAATTCTACACATATATTAACACCACACTTTATATTTTAGATGATATGGACCATTACATAAAATTATATCACTTTATTAGGTCCTTAAACTTTATAATAGTAATATGTATATAATTATTAGCCACAATACATGTACGTCTACATGTTCATATGTATTTATAAATATGCATGCACATAGTGTACAATCCAAATTCTAACACGAGTAGCTTGTAAGTAGCTTGGTTTGTTTGTAGCCTTAGTATCTAGTGACGTACCCCTAGGTCACTTTTCTTCATAGGTTTCCTTTTGTCATTTAAACGTTTAACCATTTTATTCTTTTGATTTTCACGTTTGAGATCTTTTTAACTAATTTTTCAATCTCAATTATATAATTTATTATATTTATCAATGATAAAATGCTCAAGTGCTGTCTTGAGGCATATTGTTTTGAAAATGGCAAATGTTAAATTTGATACCTAAATTCTATTTAGATATTCAATTAACAATTTGAAGTTTAAAAGAGTAAATTTACTATCTATAAACTATTTTAAGGTCACTTATAACACTTTAATGAGATAGTTCATTGCAAAAACAAGTAAAATCCAGGTAGTTAATACAAAATTTGATAAAGTTTAGGCAGTTAATTGTAGAGAAGGGTAAAGTTTAGATGTAAATCAATACATTTAAATTTTAGATAATTAGTTATAAAAATGTATAAAGTTTGTATATCACATATGACAATTACCCTTTAAAAGATATAGAAATAAGAAGTTTACCTTTTTAAGGTTCAGGGTCAAAATATATGTTTTGTTAAATTAAGAGTTTATTTTTCATTTTCTTTTTGCAATAAAAAGAAAATATATTTGTTTCATTCTCCTAATTCTATGGAGTTTTGGTAAATTTTTAACGAATGGAAAAAAAGTACATAAATGAGTTGAAATTAAATAAAAAGAGTGGAAAATGAATGAAATATAATATTTATTTTGTATTTAGCGACATATGAAGGGAATAGGGAAATATGCTTCATTTCCTTTTGTCTCGGAGTTTATAATTGACAAAATCAACACAATTTTACTCTTTATGAATATTGGAAGAAAAAGTATTTTTTGTAATTGTTTCAACTACACTTATTTTTACCCATGTCTCTAGAATTTAGTTTGTTTTGTTTTTGGTCATTTTAATATCTTATTTTATTGCTTTTAAACAGATGTTTGTCAAGAAGCAGATATGAATGAAAAATAGATATTTTTACACATAAATAGATCAAATATATAAGGAATAGATAAAATAAAAATATAAATCAAATGTAAATAAGATATAAAAGAAAATCAAACAATCCCACCAGATCCTAAGTTACTATCTATCTATTTTTATTTTACACTTAAATTAATAAGAAAATACTTTTCTTCCAATCCCAGTTATTTTGGATTAATGTCGAATTTGTTACCTGAACTTTATCGAAAAATTTAATTATATATCCAAACTTTTAAAAGTTTAATTTTCAGTATTAATTAAATTTTCGAAAATTATTTTTGGTGTGTTAACCTTCATTGCTAAAGTGACACTTCCAACTATTATGAGCAATATGTGTCTTATAAATATAATTTTATTTTATTTTTTTGATCAATTTTATCATAACTATTATTAACGTTATAATACTTATAATCATATAATTAAGTTGATTTTTTTATTCCTCTCATTTCTTCCCTCTTGAAGACACAGTAAATTTAGTACAACATGTGACATGAACAGGAAAGTTTCGTAGAGAAGGGACCAGACCGTGGGTTGAAGATAGTCTGAGCACCAGGGGCCAGTGTCATTATTTTCGTGCGGCTTTTACCTTTTAGTTTCTCTTTCTATGCATCGGGACTTGGGCGTACCTGACTGACTCAGAAGTCAGAAAAGAAAGAGAAAAGACACAATCCGACTCGAGATGATTAGCTTCTTTACGCGCCACGAGACGCGTCCATTGTCATGTCGCGCTGGGTCCGGGCCTTTATAAATTCGTGAATATATCTGATTTTTAATTATATTTTATTTATATTTAATTTTTTAATATTTTCATAAAAATTATTATATATTTTTTATTTATATATATTTTAGATAATTTATTAAAAAAGGTTAAAAAAAATTATCATTTATCATCCGCTGGATGCCAAGCAGGCCAACATTTCTCATTCTTTCTGTTCTTTCTCATGCTTTGTGCAAAAATTTTAAGATACTGTGACGGTTAAACAAAATATACCGATCAAACAGAAAATATATTGAGAAAATCGTTACGGTAATGATAAGGAAAATATTCAAATCCTAAAAAATTCTATATAATATTAAGTGAGCTTTTGTAATTATAAATTTTTAATCAATACATAATCTGATTAGCCATTTATTAACCGCCGAAATGCTAACCAAGTAAAAAAAAAAAATCCTAAAATAATGGTAAGTTTGCCATAAAAAGATTTAAATGTATACATTTATGCAGAAGATTGAAAATTCAAAAAAGTTCTATGAATATTTGATAGTTTTCAAAAAATGTTAGTCTAATTCATCATAATATTAATTGATACTCTAAGATACTGGCAAGTTATGTAAATAAATTCCTCATCTTTATACGGATTTGCACTTTTTAAAATGTGTGTGGCCAATATTAAAATTTAAATAGCCTTTTCCTTTTCAAATTATAAAACCTTACTCACCTTTTTAGTTTTTACCATATGGCTTGTGTTCCTTTTCTTTTTTCTTTTTTTTTAAAGACAAAATGTAATGTGCATTTATTAAAGAGTATTGATGTTAATTAATGATGTTATATGAACACGTGCCAAAATTCTATTGGTTAAGATAATTAATTTAATTAAAATAAATTACTATAATATAAAATATTCAAAATAATCTAAAAAATCATTAAAAAAGAATACAATCTACAAAAACTGCCAACTCCATTTCAACGACACGCCTCATAATATAGTCGGTGGAAAATAGAGATATCGCACTGTAGGCGCTAGATGGAGTTAGTCATGTTTTGGCCTTTCTACTTTTTTCCAGGATTTCTTTAAATTATTTTGAATATTTAAATATATTTAGTAATTTGTTTTAATTAAATTAATTATTTTGATCAACAGGATTCTGGCATGTGTTTGTATTAACTAATACTAGCAAATCACACCTCGCGATATGTGTGCAAGAAATAGAATTTTAGAAAATATATAAAAATAGTTAAATAAAGAAATTTGTGTCTTTATAAAAATGCATGCTAATTTATATATACATATAAAATATTTAAATATAGATGTTGTCTAAAAATATGATCTAAACAATGTAAATGTTTGTCTATATTAAAGCATAATAGGAGAATAATATTACTTTTGATGCACATAGTGGATATAATAATATTTGAAATACAACACATTTATTGAATTTTTTTATATACATATTTTGCTTAAAAAAAAGGTGAAAAAATGGAGGTAAGACAAATAAATCCATTCCGTGCATTTTGACATACATTAATTTTTTTTCATTAGTTAAAAAAAAAAAAAAAGCAATCCACAAGATTGAAAAGTTATTGAAATAATTTTTCTTTTACCAGCATGATAAACTTGATGAGATGCCGGCATTTAAACTTAAATCTAATATCAAATAAATAAATAAATATATATAACTATAATAAAATTTAGGATATAATGTAATTTTGAAATAAGCTACATACACGACTTTAAACTTAAGAACGAAAACATATATAATGCGTAAATAATAAAAAAAGAAAACATGAAAAAGCCAATTGCCCATGAAAAAAAAAAAACAATAAAAGAGATGTGAAAACTTTTGAACAAAAATAAACAGTTTTCAGGAGAGAAAGAGGCTTCCAACAGAGCATAGAATATATTAAAACTACGTGAAAAAGCCAATCGTCCGCGTGAAAAAAAAAAATTCCAATAAAGGAGATGTTAAAAATTTTGAACAAATTAAACCCATTTCCCCAGCATTTTTTTTTTTTTTTTAACAAACGTGAAAGGGAAAGCAGGATAAGAATAAAACGGTGATTTTATAAAAATATTTTTAAATCGAATACCTGTCAGCTCTTTATAAAAAAATGAAAAATAATAATAAAACGTATCATTTGTTCATAAAATGAGAAAAACACAAATGATATTTCTAAAGCTTACCTTTTTTTTTAGGTAAACTTAGTACTAGGGTAGATAGGTGAGTTTATTGTACCACCTGAGTTTATCAGTAATATTTGATTAGATATTGAGCATCACAAAATATGATCCAAAGTACAAATTTTTCAAACCTTTTTCCCGTTTGGGACGAGTAGGGGTTGTGATCTTCTTTTAGGAGGGTGCTTCATTTGATAAAAGCTCAAAATAGAATATATTATGCGTTTTAACTGTTTTTTTAACCTCAGAACATGTATATTACTTTCTTCTCTTGTCAGTTGGCACCATGTCTTCAATTAATTTTTTTGGGTTACATTTTCAATTAAAGTTATAAAAAGACTAAAATACTATTATATTATCTAAGCTTAATATATATCTACCGTTTCTATAAAAAAAAAATCAATATATAAGTTGGATAAAATTAATTACTAATATATAGTTGCTAAATCATGTCTTGAAAACGAGATAAAAAAATTTATATATAATTTATGATTGTTAATCACGATATCAAGTTTTAATAATGTACCTATATTGCATTTATTAAACACGATATATTATTTTTCTAAGAATATTGCGTTTTAATATTACGATATAGCCGTGGCACAAAAACAAAAAATCATTTTTTCTCTCACCTTTGTCCTCTCTCTCTCGATTTCTTTTTAAATTTTTTCAATCTCTCACTCTCCCTTCCTACCTCCCCCGGTTGTCCCCTCTCTCCTCTTCCTCTCTCTTCTTTCACTTTTTATTTTTCCAGTTACTATATCGCATTTTATAATTATGATATATGCTATATCACGATTATAAAATATGATATACACACGGCTGATATCTACTTCTAATCCCGTTTCTAAGACGCGGTTTTAATATTATATACTAATAATTATTTTCAATTTGATCTTATCTAAGTAATTATTTTTAACAAGTGCCTTAAACTGAAAATTATTTCTATTATTCAAACTTATTATTGTAAGAACTTGTTAGTTTCATCTGTGTAACTATTCACATTAGTAGGCCCAAATCTTTATTAATTGTCCTCAACGTTATACAAGAGCTCACTTTTGAACAAAACAATACAAACACTACTCTAGGGTTACTTCAATTACAAAATTTCTTCTTCCTAAACCCTAACGCCTCTAACACAGATTGATAACCACGTCTTCTACTTAATGGTAATTCTCTCATTCTTAGTGTCATTGCAAGAAACACAAACACAATTTTAATTCTCATGTCTAAATCTTGTATATTAATGGCTCTATAATTTTGTATGTTTTGTAGGTTTACCTTTTTGAGCAAGGTAGAAGCTCTTAAGAAGAAAGAAGAGAGAGAAAGAGACTTCAATGGATACGTTTGGCTAGCTATTCTTTTGCTCTTTTCCTTCTTGTTTATACTTGTTGATGTATGTTAAGTTTTGTTATTCTGTTGTACTTGTATTCTGTTATTAAATGCATAATGTTGTTCCTAAAAAAAATCCTATGTATTTGTAATACAATCTGACATCCAACTGGGTTTCCTTATTATCCTTTTTTTTTAGTTGTAACATTTTCCTCCCCTTCGTCGAAAACAACCTTGTCCTCAAGGTTGTAAGAAGGATAAGCTCTTGTAATCCTTCAAGATTCTCCCATGTAATAGCTTATGGGAGAAATCCATGCCGTTGTGCAAGAATATGAAAAATTACTCTTCCATTAATAGACACCTTTCGTTGGCCTAATATTGATAAAGGCTGAATTAATAAGTGTTGATCAATAGCTTCCCGAGGTAGTTCCAGTGATGGCTCAAAGTTTCCATGAGCTTTCTTTAACTTGGAAACATGAAACACATCATGTATCTTTGAATATGTCAGAAATTCAATCATGCAGGCACACTACAAATACTCTGTAGGGACCATAAAACCTTTTAGCCAATTTAGTCATTTTGTTTTCAACCAAAGATAACTGTTTATATGGTTGTAATTTGGCAAAAACTAAGTCCCCCATCTTTAGGACCACATCAGTCCTATGTTTATCTATATAAGTCTTCATTCTGTTTTAAGCTGTGTATAAATGTTGTTTTAACAGTCTCAATATCTCATCTCTGGCAATTAGATATGCTTCCATTGCTTCCAAAGTACTAAAACCTCTTACATAAGAAGCTATGGTTGGTAGGTCTCGTCCATGGACAATTCGAAATGGTGTAAAAGCAGCACCTCCATGAAATGAGGTGTTATAGGCATATTCTGCCCATGGTAAATACTTGACCCATACCTTTGAATAATCCATAATAAAGCACATGAGATATTGTTGAATGGTTCTATTAAAAACTTTCGTTTGACCATCACTTAAAGGATAGTAGGTATTAGACATGCATAACTTCGACCTACTCAAAGAGAATAGCTCCTTCCAAGGGTTGCTCATGTAAATTGGGTCTCTATTTAACATAATAGTCATCGGATAACCATGTAGCTTGACTATAATATTAAGAAACAAATTACCCACCTAGTGGCAATAAAATGAGACTCCAAAGGTCCAGAATAATAGTATTTTGAGAGTCTATCAACCACTACCAATATAATTGGTAACCTTTGTGGTTTAAGAATGTAAGTGATAAAATCAAGGCTATTTTCCTCCCAAATTCTGTCTGGAACTGATGATGGAACTAATAATCCAGCTGGAAAACAAGTTTGATACTCAACTTGTTGACAAAACAGACTTTCTTGGATAAAAGTCTCAATTTGTTGCTTCATCCTTCCTAATAAAAATCACTAGCTAAACGCTTATAGGTTTTCAAAACACTAAAATGACCCAAACTAGGGGATGCGTGATATTCATGCGGCAATGATTGTATTAAAGAACTATAAGGCACCACAAACAATTGAGACCCAAAATATAACAAATTGTTCAACCATTGAAGATTCCATTTCATTACTATACCCTTGTTCATGTCATATATAACCTATTGAAGCTCACTTAAAGATTGTTATTCTTGTTTTGATTGATCAATTATCTTGTTTATAGACAAGGTAATTGATTGTAATCATCAAATTTCAAAGATAAAGAATTAGTTACTTGGTTTTCACCCCCTTATTTATAGACAATAGAATAATTGTACCCTATTAATTTTGAAAGATACTTCTATTGTTATGGGGTCTGAATCACCTGTGTTAAAATCTCTATTAAGCTTCTATGATTTGTTTGTATAAGAAAATGACCACCAAGTGAGTACTAGCGTAACTTTTTTAACAGCCCCCATAATAGCATATAATTCATGAACATATGCTAAAGATCTTTTTAAATGTGTTGGCATCTTTTTGCTAAAACAAGCAATCATATATGTTCCTTATCACAAAATTGCATCAATTCTAGTCCCATAAGTGTTTGTCTTCGCAATAAATTGTTGGTTGAAATATGGTAGTCTAAGTATAGGAGCTAAACAAAGGGCTTCCTTCAAACTTCCAAATGCTTCAGTAGCTTCTATTGTCCATCTAAACTGATCATGATGTAACATGTTTATAAGTGGAGAGGCTTTCATAGCGTACCCTTTGATAAAATGCCTATAAATAGCCTAATAATCCTAAAAATGCATGCAACTCTTTGACAATATTAGGCAATGGCCATTTCATCACATCATCTACTTTACTTGCTTCTGGCTTAACCCCTCACTGCATACAATATGACCTAAGTACTCAATACTTTCCTAGCAAAAAAAAAAAAAAAAAAAAATCACCTTTCAAATAAAATTATTGCTCCAATAAAGTCTTCAATACAATTGACAAATGCTCTGTATGGTCCTCGAATGATCTATTGTACACTAATGTGTCGTCAAAAAAACAATGGTTTAAACAATCCATTCATGATAGATTGAAAGGTTGCTGGCACATCACTTAGCTCAAAAGGTATCACTACAAATTCGTAGAGCCTGTCATGTGTTTGGAATGCTATCTTCTCAACATCTAATTGATGCATGCATATCTGATGATATTCATAACACAAATCTAGGTTAAAAAAAAATAGAAGCTCCATGTAATTCGTCCAACAATTCATCTATTGTTGGAATGGGAAACTGGTCCTTTATAATCACCTTGTTTAGTGCTCTATAATCTATACACGAGCTCCAACTTCCATCCTTCTTCTTAACCAATAACATTGGTAAAGAATAGGGACTTGTGTTGTGTTGTGTTGTGTTGAATGATTCCTTTCACTAACATATTAGACACTTGTTTTTCATTCTCATATTTTTGGAAATGGGGATAACGATATGGATTTATATTCATTGGTTAAGCCTCTTTTGTTAAATGTATCCTATGCTGCAAATCTCTTTAAGGAGGCAAGTATAAGGGTGTAAAATTTGAGAAAATCTACCAAATGCTTTCTTGATTGAATCATTGCTGGTGGTATTCTCTGATGATTCCACAACCCCCTGAGCCTTCAATTGAAAACAATAGGCTACTCCATCAGTAGCTAATAATCGTTGGAATTGATGATGTGAATAAGTTCCATCTAAATATCCCTATTTCCAGAAAGTTGAACTCGAATGCCATTCAGGCTAAAATTCATAGTTAGGGAATCATAGTCTACTATAACTAGTCTTAATTCCCTTAACCATTGAACTCCTAGGACTGCTTCAGTACCTTGTATGGGCAAAATATAAAATGTAGTTGGAAAGTCCATCCCTTAAATATTAATTCTTACACCCTTACACGTGCCTTCACAGTTTAATTTATCACCACTTCCTACTAAAACCTAGAAATTTGGTGAAGGTTCTACTACTAAACCTAAATATTTCGCAACTTTACTCTACAGAAAATTATGAGTGTTACTAGAGTCGACAAGACTGATATATTTCTACCTTTAGTGCATCCCTGAAATTTCAATGTTTTAGGAATTTGCATGCTAGATAATGCATGAGAATTGATGGTACCTTCATCATGAATACAATCATTCTCCTCACATCCATAATCTGTATCTATTTCATCATCTATTAGCAACAAAAATTTTGCTTTACATTTGTGATCCCTGTTGTATTTTTCATCACAGTTATAAAATAATCCTTTCTCTATTCTGACTAACATTTCTTAATGGATAAAGTAGAATATTTTTGAGATGGTGCTGGTAATAATGGCGATTTAAAAGTTATAGTAGATGAATGGAAAGTAGTTTGGTTAGCCTGTGTTTATGACTTTGAAAATTGAAGTGGTTTGTAACTTATGCTTGTAGAATATGATGAATTGTTTTTATTGGTAAAATAGTTATCATGAAACTAAAGTTGGGAAAAAAAAATCGACTGAACTGCGAAACATACTAAACCGAAATTTTGGTTATTTTTTAAATTGATTCGGTTCGAAACATGATATTCGGTTCGCGATTTGGTTCGCACCGAACAAAACTGTTTGCTTATGTAGTAATTGAAAAAAAATTCATTTATTTTTTGTCTTTCTTTTTTTCCATTTTGAGTGTATTTTTTTCAATAAAATAATGATATGAATTTATTAGTGGTCTTTTAATTTTAAGCTAAAGCACTTACTCATATTTAACCTGTAAACTTAAAAGTCCTAGGTATTTTTGGTTTTATTTTTATTTTTTTATTTTTTTCCTTCTAAAATGATTAATAATATATATTGGTAAAACTTTTTTTTAGAATGCAATGACAATGAAGGAACATGATGCTATTGTTTTTTTTCTTTGACTAGCTTTTCCTCTGCTACGCATGACTACATCTTCAGATGAAAAATCAATTTTTTTAAATTAATATATACGGCTCGAATCGTATATCGAACTGTTTTTTTAGGTTCGAAAAATTAACGAATCGAACCGTATGGATAGATTCGATTTTATAAAAATAACCGAACCGTAATTTTAAGTTATGTTTGATTCGAATGGCAAACCGGACTGAACCGTACCACGCCCACTCTTACATGAAACTTAGATTCATGTATGCAAGCAAGCCATATGGCATAAACTAAATCAATCAGCCAAGCTATTTATACTTCTCTTCTACTATGCAGTTTTAAGCTAGAAAATGAAGCAACTCAATAGGAAAGAATTGGGAATACCTTTTACTTTATTAGATAAGGATTCAAATTGTCTTTAGTATTCTTGTACTGTGGAACCGTGCATTAATTTGGCCAATGTTCCTTGCACATCTTCATATTTCGATAGTCTAAACTCGCCTTTAATGGATCCAAAAAAGATTTCCAAGTTGTGATTTGCTTATTATCTTCCATCCACTGTAGCCATTGTAGGGCAACCTCCTCAAATGCAAATGATGCTATCTCCAGCCTCTGAGTATTCTTTTTCAGTCTTGAATATCCATCCCAATGGATCTTTACTAGAAAAACAAGGTATTTCTAACTTAATTTCCTTTAATAAAGTGTTTGCTAAGGAAGATAATGAATGGGAATTATTTGATGTTGATGCATTATGATTTGAAATCTCATTTTGATTCTTGACACCATCAAGTTTCTCATTCAATTGTTGTATAGAGGACTGTATTGAATTATGTAAATTGGAAATAGAATATTGTACGGACTTCTAAGATTGCATGGATTCAATCATTTGACTTTGCATGTGTTTCATTGTATTCGCTAACGAAAACACCAAAGATTGTAGTTTCACAAGTTCTTCTTGTGATCTTGTACTCATTGTTAACCACTAACTTCAAGATTCTGTATGATAATAAGAGCATCAATTGTTAGTAGGCCCAAATCTTTATTAATAGTCATCAATGTTATACAAGAGCCCACTTTTGAATAAAATAGTACAAACACTACTCTAAGGTTACCTCAATTACAAAATTTATTCTTCCCAAACCCTAAAGCCTTCAACACAAATTGGTAACCACGTCTTCTACTCAATGGTAAGTCTTTCATTCTCAATGTCACTACAAGAAACATAAACACGATTTTAATTCTCAACTCTAAATCTTGTATACTAATGACTCTATAATTCTGTATATTTTGTAGGTTTAGCTTTTCGAGCAAGGTAAAAGCTCTTAAGAAGAAAGAAGAGGAAGAAAGAGACTTCAATGAATACTTTTTGACTAACTCTTCTTTTGTCCCTTTTCTTCTTATTTATAATTATTGATGTCTGTTAAATTATGTTACTCCGTTGTATTATATTATCGAATGCATATTGTTGTGCCTAAAAAAACCCTATGTATTAGTAATATAATCTGACATCCAACTAGGTTTCCTCATTATCCTTTTGTGGGTTGTAACAATTCAACTCTTCATCCAATCATCAAAATGATAATAAAAATGAATACAATAACTATTACGGGTCTATATGAAGAAGATATAAGAGAAGAACAATTTCTAAAAAAGGTTTTTCTATTTTCAATATCTTGTTTGTATATACATAGATATATATATATACTGTTGGAATATCTCTCCTACCACTTTATTAATTACATTGTTTGACTTTATATTAATTACATTATATGACTAGTCTTATCATGCCCCCGCAAGATGGACGGCGGTGGAGTGAGTCCAATCTTGGTCTTAAGTGAGTGGAACTGAGAGCGAGCAAGAAGCTTCATAAGTACATCAGTGAGTTGATCTGATGATGAGATGTAGGAGACACGAAGTGAGCCATTTTGAACTTGTTCTTGTATAAAATGACAGTCAAGAGCAAGATGTTTCATGCACGAGTGCAAGACTAGATAAGAGTAGGGGTTCGTGGCACCAACATTATCACAATAGATCACTGGTTGATGAAGAAGAGTGACACTAAGTTCCGTTAAGAGAGAGCAGACCTAATGTAGTTCGGCAGCTGTAGCAGTAACAGAACGATACTCAACTTCAGTAGAGGAATGATTAACTGTCAGCTGTTTCTTATAGCTCAAAGAGATGGGATTGTGACCAAGATAAATGATGTAAGCACTGGTGGAGATGTAATTATTTTTGTTGCCAGCCTAGTAGACATTAGAGAAGGCATGCAAATTAAGAGGAGAAATGCAACGAAGTGTAATACCATGATCCAAGGTGCCACAAAGATACCGAAGAAGCCGTTTAATTGCATTCCAGTGATCAGTGGTTGGACGATGCATAAATTGAGAAAGTTTATTTACTGTGTAAGAATATCTGGACGAGTGAGAGAGATATATTAGAGACTCCCAACAATAGTTCGATACTCTGTAAGATCAGTTAAGAATGTGCCTGTATTTAAGGTGAGTGGTGGATGGATAACTGGAGGCGTTGAGATAGGTTTAACTTTAGTCATATGAGTTTTGTGAAGAAGATCAGCAATGTACTTCCTTTGAATTAGAAATATACCATCAGTGTGAAGAATGACTTCAACACCAGAAAGTAGTTCAACGTACCCCGATCCTTAATAGAGAACCGATGAGAAAGTTTTTGGATAGACTTGTGTATAGCTTGGTTGCTATTCCCAGTGATAATGATGTCGTCAACATAAACTAAGAGATAGATGAGAAAGCCATAACTATTGAAGATGAACAAGGAAGTGTGAGCTACTGAATTAGTGAAGCCATAATTGAGAAGGAATTGATGTAGTTCATGGTACCAAGCACGAGGCACTTGTTTGAGACTATAAATGGCTCTGCGGAGTTTACACACATGATGAGGATGATCATGATCAACGAAACCTGGTGGTTGAGACATAAACATATACTCTATAAGAGTACCCTGAATTAAAGTATCATTGACATCAAGTTATCGTAGGTGCCAGCCATTACTAATTGCAAGACTGAGAAATAGGCACATAGTGGTAGGTTTGATGACAGGACTGAATGTTTCAGTGTAGTCAACTCTAGGCCGTTGATGAACGCCTTTGCAACTAAGCTTGCTTTGTATCTATCAACAGAACCATTCGGTAAGTATTTAGTGCGAAAAATCCACTTACACTCTACTAAGTTTTTGGTAGGATGAGGAGCAATAAGTTCCCATGTGCCATGACGAATGAGAGCATCAAATTCCTCGGACATTGCTTTGCGTCGCTTGGATTCCTTTATGGCTTGACTGATGGTGGTAGGTTCAAGTATACGTTGATGAAGTTCAGCGTTAAGATTAAGCTTTTGGATTGGTTTCTAGATATTGTGTTTGGATAGAGTCATGATAATTCTGGGTAATGAGGGCGGGAAATTGTGTACATTTGAAGAAGGATTAAGTTCAGTAGATGAGGGAGGATCGAGGTCATATTGTGGAGAAACAATAGCAGACGAAGGGGAAAACTAAACTACCGTATTGGGTTACAAAGCTATGGTGGCAGGCATGGTAGATGTTGTAGAGCTAGAATGGGTAGTAAGGGGAAGAGTGATAGAATACCATTTGGACATAGTAGAAGAGGAGGCATAAGGAAGAGAGGGATGAGAAGTGGCAAAAAGGAAAACAAATTCAACAAATCGGACAGGATGAGATGTATACAAACGATTTGTAGAGATGTGAAGACAAAGATATGCACTTTGAGTGGAGGAGTAACCAACCAAAACACACGGAGAAGAACGAGATTCAAGTTTGTGAGTGGTGTAAGGATGAAGTCGAGGATAACAAAGAAAACCAAACTATGAAGTTTATCATAGTTTAGAATAGTACCAAAGAGTTTGAAAAATGGAGACATATTTTGAAGGGTGGAGCAAGAAGATGATTTATAAGATAGACTATAGTAGTGAAAGCAAATGACCAATACATGAGAGGCATAGATGCGTGAGATAATAGAGAGAGGCCCGTTTCAACAATATGTCGATGACGACGTTCTGAGTACCCATTGTGTTTTGGTATATGAGGTGGAGAAGTAAGATGAGAAATACCATTGACTGTTAAGAAGGATGATAAAGCTTGATACTCCCCTCCATTGTCAGAATAGAGTGTTTTAAATGAACAATTAAAGAACTTTTCAATAAGAGCCTTATATCGAATGAAAACATCTTGGACATCAGATTTTCGCTTAAGAGGATATAACCAGGTATATTTTGTAAAGTGATCAACAAATATTATGTAATATTTAAAATTATTAATGGATTGAATCGGTGATGTCCAAACATCAGTAAAAACAACCTCAAGAGATGAAGAGGTAGAGAGTGAAGAAGAAGAAAAAGATAATTTATGACTTTTATTATAGTAGCAAGAATTACAATAGAACTCGAGATTCGAAGAACCATAAACATCTAAATTGGCTGAAGATCAAATATGCTTGAAAGTTGACACAGATGGATAACCAAGCCTATGATGCCATGCAAGCAAAGTAGTTTTGATATTGAAGAAAGCAAGCAACGGTAAGGAAGAGGTTGGCCATTCATAAATAGCACCCTTAGTTTAACCCTTTAGAAGTATTGTCCCTGTGCATAGGTCCTTCACATTAAAAGAAGATGCTAAGAATTTAGTAGAGGTATTATTGGTCTTGCATAATTGAGAAATAGAGATTAAATTGCGTTTCATAGAGGGAACACAAAGAACATTAGAAAGTGTAAAAGAGTGACAGGGAGTGTTGAGAGATGTTGAACCAGTGTGTGTAATAGGAAGTCCAGAACCATCACCAATCATAATCTCATCTATGCCATCATAACTGTTGTGAAGAGCAAGATTATTGAGATTAGTAGTGATACGGTTCGATGCACCGTTATCAAGTAACCATGGATGATTAGAAGAGATTGAGTTAGCGACAAGAGCTTGTGTGTCACACCCCGGAGGATACCCTAAACGTGGCAGTCAGTCCGCCGCATATAATATTAAAGCTAATGAATGACAATCTTTTTCATGCAGGAGCTTCGATATCACACGCAAGGCGTGCTTCCAAGATAGTAGGAGACTCACAGGGGTATTATACTTAAGTAGATAATAAAAGTATGCAATAACTTATATAAATAAATAGGTGATATTCATTTGGATAATAGTCTCTTGCAACTTCTTAGGGGCATTCTCCCGTCTTAAATAGTCTTGTTTAACTAAACCATCAACAAAATATACATAATTATAACATAAGTCTACTATAGAGATTTTTCTTAGAAGTTTATGTTCAAAACTAAATAAATATAACTTCTCCCAAAAACTCCTAGTAGCTTTGGCTCATACCTGGCAAATGGGGCTCCTTGGTGCCAACCATAGGTAATCATACTGTAACAAAAAAGCTATAGGGATATAAGCAAAACTAGTTTAGTGAGATAATTCCCATCTACAAAACATTTCCATAGTTCAAACAAGTATTTAAACAATCATATGAGAATGCATCAATCACATGAGCAAACAAATTACACAAGATTAACCGGAAACCATGTGTAGCATGGATTTTTCACCCTCCATGTCGGGGGTTGGGTGGTTACAGGTCCATGCAACCATCAATATTTGCAGATTTACTGGTTCCTACTCGCCTGTAGACTTTTCGGCTCCTACTTGCCTATGTAGACTTTCTGGCTCCTACTAGCCACCACTACAACTCCTCGTTTCCTCACACGAAGAATAGTAGTGAAATAAATGTGACTTACAAATATGATACGCATGAATTATTTTCAATATAGGTTTAACCAGATAATGTTGAGTTCAAGTTAAAGGCGATCAGAACAATATTCATCATATCAATACAAGAGAACATAAATCATTCATCAACTCCTCTTTCGATATTCTTAACTTTTATTCAATCAGTCATGAATCCAAGTCACACAATATTTGTTCATTTTATCTTTTGCTTATTTTCTAGTGCTACTAGTTACAAGCACAATCAAGGAAATGTAACAAGTAAGGGATTAACTCACTCCATGACGATCGCTCTTAGTTGAAGTAGTCTTCCGAGAAAGTGATCTTGGTTCCTTCTTCACCTAAACAAGATGAAATACCCAAAATGAGTCTTTCATAGAATTTCTATTTTTGAAAATTCTAATCTATCTTAAATTCGTGGTAAAATCAAATTGGAGAAAATTCCAACTTAAAATGGTTATAACTTACTCATTTTAACTCGGAATTTCGCATATTATATATCGTTTTCTACCTATTCGAAAAGATCTATCTATTTCTAAAGCTATTTTCATCAAACTAAGTCGTTTGAGTCTCGAAATAGTGGTGATTAGATTCACCACGAATTTTCAAAAAACTTGTATTCCTTCTTTTAACAAAAACTCATATAAAAGAGATAGATACTATAATAGTTTGTAAAACATTTGAAATGTATATACATATATTTATTGACTCATATCAAATGTATGAAACCAATGAAGTTGTCTCAAATCATAAATTTTTGGTAATAGTAAAGTTTGAAAAAGTGAAACTTTTGAAAATTCATCTTATTTTTGCTAGAGAATATCTCAAGTTATTTTAAATGAGTATTTTTTCTTTTCCTTAATCTTTTTTAAATTTCCAAAGATTGATTTTTATTTTGTAAGCTTAGTTTCTAATACTTTTTGAAAGTAATAACAATTCTATATTTATAGAAATAATTTCCTTATTTCTTGAGATCATTCTATTTTTCTATGAAAGAAATTTTTTGATGTTTGTCAAACTAGTATTGATAAAAAAGTGAAGTTTAGGAAAACTTTTGTTTACTCAAGAATCTCTTTCCATTTTATTTATGTATTGCAAAATTCTTATGAACTCCTCTAGATTTCTTATAAAAGTTTGTTAAGATAAAATCTTAAGTTTTTATGAAAAATTACTTCCTACTTTTATTTTTAGATAAGAATTTCTATTTTAAGAAAACTTTTTCTCATTTATCTTGTTGAGATGAAATCAATATGTTCATGCATGAGTATGAATATGAATCATAAAATTATGAAAACATAAGAAAGACATAATAATTAAAGAAATAAGCTAGTAAAGAATATATCAAGTATTGAAACCTTAGCTTCATCAAGGTATCCCGGGACTAAGAAAAGACTAGTCCCAAAAAGAAAAAGAAAAAGAAAACGTTTTGACTTGATTAGGATAAGTCTAAGACTAGAAAGGCTAGTCTTAAAAACAACATGAAAGTAAATAAATTGCAAGGTAACAAAAAAATTGCAAGGAAAATAAATAAATTGCAAAATAAAGAAGCTTATATGCTCTAAAAGATATATATAGTTACATAGATATATTTAGTTAAATATATATATATATATATATATGAAAGCAACATAATAGAAATTAGATTCATGAACAAAAACAAAGTATGAACTTATTGTTGCTTTCTTTAACCTTCATGGTTTAGAAAACACACACTAAGCTCGTACTAAGTAAATGAATATAAAGGAAAATTGAAGAAATATTTCCTATGGAAACTAACCTTGAGAGAACTTTAAGAGAGAATTCTTGTAGAATTTTGAGAGAGTAATTTTTGTGTATGGAAGGTGTGAAGGAAGTAGAAGGAAGAGGGGGTATTCATTGGAAAATGTGGAAGGAAATTTGTGTTAATTAAATAATTAAAAAAAACAAATTGAGGAGAGAGGGGGCATGGCCGGCGCAAATGGGAGTGTAGAGAGGGAGAGAAATTTATTTTTTTGTATTTTTGTTAATGAAAAGTAAGATATGAAAGATGTGAAGTTGTATTGGAAATAAAAATTGTAAGAAAGTAGAGGTATGATTTGTAAGAATAGGTTGTAAGAAAAAGTAGAGATAGATAAATAGTATAGAATAGTAATAAATAGTGTAATGTAAAAGAGACATGACAATTTAAGTACCGGTAGTAAGAAAATACGTGTATAATTGCAATATATAATATTTTTAATTACCAAAAAATTATGAAATTGATATTTTTGAAAACCTTATATTTTTACGAGTCTAATGGTACATCGAAATATTTTTACCAAACTGAGCCCTGGGACACGCTTTTCAAAAACAGGGTCCAAAAGTGCTGAAAACGAATCGCGATTTAACTAATATGATATTTTTAAGCTTTCACTTGGTATTACAAATTATTCTACATACTAATCTCTTACTTACTTTCTTAGGGTTGCTTAAATGGGAATGCCGAACTTGAACGGTTGCGTCTAACTAAGGTTTTGTTGACTTTAGGATTCCCGGTTGACTTTTCCAATTAGGGTTTAAGCTTAATTGACAACAAAACTTTGGGGGTTTACATTGTGCTTGCCAAGGAGGTGTAACGTAAGGTTAAGCTGGTGCGGTAGGTTGAGGTGGTGGTTGTGCATGAGGATATTGTTGGCGAAACAGTGTGTATTGTGAAATAACATGTCCCTATGCATGATACCATTGGCATTTATTAAGAAACGGTCGGGTTGAGCTGTGCACCCAAGTGTTAGCAGGTTTGGTGGAATGTGTTGTAGCAGAGGAAAATTGTTGAGATGAACCATTGATAGACCGAGGAGGATAGTTGCGGGTAGACCACTTATTTGAGCGCATGTTGGAGAGATGTGCAGATGCTGGTAGAACAGAGGAGCTTGAAAAATTTCAAAGAGCTAACTCTTTGTTGATGAGTTTTTCATGTAGTTCATCAAAAGAAATGACAGTGTCACGACTATTTATCCCATTTGTTACATATTTATAATTTTCATCAAGTCCTTTCAAGATTTTTTCAATCAAATCTTCTTGATCTAGAGGTTTACCAAGGGCAGCAAGCTTATCTGCATGAGTTTTGATAGCTTGCATGTAATATGTGATAAAAAGAGAGCCTTTAGTGATGTTTTTTATATTATCCTTGAGTTGCTTGATGTGTCCTCGAGAGGGTCGAGCATAAGTGTTGGCGAGAGTTTGCTATGCCTCTTGAGATGTTTTTGATTGAGTGACAAGTGGTAAATATTTGGTGAAAGAGCACCTATAAGAGCTCTAAATAGAAGTTTGTCCTGTCTTAGCCATGTTTGATATGCTGGATTGGGAACGATTGTGTTATTAATTATGATAGTGGCTGGAGAAGAAGGACGAGAACCATCAATGAACTTATGCAGATCATAGCCAATTAGAATCGCTTCTATTTGGGTTTTACAAGAGAGATAGAGATGAGTTTGATTGAGTTGTGAATTGTGATGATAGTTAATGGATTTGAAGATTCTTGAGCATTTTAAATAATAATAGGAGAATCGTTGTTTGCCATTGGGAAGGAAAGAAAAAGGTTAGCATGGATTAAGAAGCTATGATGGAAATTTTTACAAAGCATAGCCAAGGCTTTGATACCATGAAGAAGATATAAGAGAAGAATAATTTTTAGAAAAGATGAAGAAGATATAAGAGGAGAATAGTTTCTAGAAAAGGTTTTTCTATTTTCAATATCTTGTTTGTGCATACATAGATATATATATATATATACTGTTGAAATATCTCTCCTACCATTTTATTAATTACATTGTTTGACTCTATATTAATTACATTATTTAACTATATTAATTATATTGTTTGATTAGTCTTATCACATTGTTTGACTAGTCTTATCACTATATACATTTAAGCCATTTAATAATATACCAAATTCTGTTCCATAATACAATAGAGGGACCACAAAATATGGAGCAATGTTTACCAAAGATTATTCTTTGAACAAATTATCATATGTTCGAAAATCTCCTTAGCTTTGCGAACTATTTCTACCTTTTCCCCTTTTTGATAATTCGTTATTAAAATACATCGCATGAGTTGATAGATTTTGAAATAATTATTAATAAATTTAATATATATGTATGTACAACATCAGCACAAATGGCAAATCAAAACCACAGAGCTAGCTACATGAAAAAAAGAAGAGTTAGCACATTCAAGTATAAGATTATTATGCATAAAACAAAATATCTCCTTTAGTGCAAACATAATATGTAAAAAGAAAAAGCAACAATGCAAAAGAAAATAGATAAATATCACTAGATACTTAAATTTTACTCATTTTCGTAATTAACTAATTAAAATTTAAAAATGTCAAATTAGTACTAAACTTTTTATTTAATTTTACAATTAAGTATTTATAATTTACCTATTTTTATAATTAACTTATATAATTTACATACTAGAAATGACCTTAGAAACGTTTTAGTTAGGACTGATTCAAAAATAATAAGTAAATTATTAATTTTAATAAAATAGAATTAATTAACAAAAGCAACAACCCCTAAGAAAAAAAAAAAAAACAAATATTTACCAAAGAAATAATATACAATTCTTCACAAAAACAAAAGAAAAAGAAAGAAAAAAAATCTAGACCATGTCTCGCTACATGGAAGCGGGTATAGGAGTTCATTAACAATCGATGAGAATGAGATAAGGAATATGGCCGCCTCCTCCATGGTGAGATGAAAAACAACAATCTCACCCTAAAAAAATTGATATTTAAAGGTAGAAATTTTGTAATAAAAAATAGTAAAAATAAGTTATGTTTTATAAATAAAATCTGTGATGATAATTTTTACAAAAAAAAATTTATGTTTAAAAATAAAAATTTGATCCGTAAATCCTTGTTTTCGCCCTCTCTCCCATCATCTTTCACCTCTCATGTTTCCTCCTCTTGAAGAAGTACCTGTAAATCTAAGCCACATAGTTTATATCCAATTTATTTTTCTAAATTGAAAATGCAATATGCTTGAACCAAAACCATGTATTGATATCTTTAAAGGTGGTTTGGCCATATATATATATATATATATATATAAAGGTGGGTGTTTAAAATAAACTAAAAGAATTTTATAGACTGATTCTGTTATCATCAAACGGTTCACACCATATCCAACCGTGATCGAATCCTTAAAATAATTAATATTCAATGTACTGTATTTATTTTAACGATTATATTGTTAAGAGGACCGAAGCTCCAATAAACTAATTTTCTCCTCCCCTAAACACTTATGTTTGGCCGCACCTAGACAGTTGAGAATAGCCATTATTGCAAGGAAAAGAAAACCGATGTGAGATTGAAAAGCTTCATAAACATATATAAAGCTTTAAATCCAGACCAATAAATTGATGTCAATCCAGTAACGTTCACGGCCGTTTACTTGGATATCAATAAGCTAGAATTCGAAAAATTACGCTTTAGTAATAGTACTAACAATAATAGGACACTATGAATGGTATAGAATTTACTATATATGTCCAATTTTATTATCGAGTATACATATTTTTTAATATTTACTTTGATTTATTAATTATAATAGTAAATTGAGAATAACATTAAAATATCGTTATACCTGGAAAGGGGTAAAATAGTCTCTTTGTTTAATATTGGAAAAATTACAAAAATATGACATTATATTTTGGTACCTTTACAAAAAAAAGTGACATGATTTTTAGTTTTTGACAATTATATAACATGTGTTATGATATTTTAATAATCAAGTGAACTAAGTTTTATTTTTAACAAATATATTAGTTGTGTTTTAATATTTTTATAAATAAGTGATTTGGGTTTTGATTTTTAACAAATACGTTACTTATATTTTTAACTAAAGTGATAAATTACAGGTTGTGTGCTTGCCAAAAATTAAAACTCATGTCACTTATTTGTAAAAATACAAAAACACAATTAATATATTTGTCAAAATAAAACCCGAGTTAATTGTTGATTTTAATAGTACCAGATTATGGAAATGTAAATTACTCTTAAATGATCAGATGAGGAGATCATTTTTATTATGAAATGCTTATGCAAGAAGAGTAAAGGTTGATTACCTAAGTATTCCATTTTTCTTGAGTCTTGTCTAAGCATAAAACTAAGTTTTAGATGGATACATAGGTAAAGCCGTGTGCAATGAAAAACGCAAGCATGCTTTGGGGAGGGAATTTTGGTGACCTATTTCATTTTATTTTAATTTAATTAAAAAAATAAAAAGAATAAGGAAATTATCTACTCTAGATGATATATTTATCAAAACTTGAAAACTAAAGTTATTTGTTTGTGAAAGTATCATAACGCGAGTTTTGTTTTTGTATTTAATCCTTTAATTTTTTATTTTGACAGATAATAAAGAGGAAAATAAAACTACCTTTTGTATATGAAATAGAAATATTAAGAATAAATATTTGTTGTTCCCTCTATTATCTTTTAAGTAAACAAACTGTAATTACTATGAGCTTCTCAAAAATAGCAATCTCCATCAACTTCCATTATAAAGAAAGTATAGTACAAGTTATTATTAGAATAATGTAAATGCGCATTGTTCAAGTATTGAGGATGAGGCAAAACGCAGAAAGTGCCAAAGCTTGATTTTTAACCTGGTGAGCAAAGATTGAACTTTACAGTATTTAAGTAAATTAGTACAGAAAGAAATCAAAATTAAAGTAGATTTCATGAATAGACTAATATTTAATTTACTACCAGAACTTTGCTTGAATATACAATTAATTACTAACTTTTAAATAGATTTTTCTAGTACATAATACGATTTAGACTAACACCATTAACTTTGTTAACTAGTATGGTTCTTTTTAACTTATAGAAAAACGTCATATGTTAGTTGATGTGCATCTTATTGTTGTTTATTTATTTTAAGGATAATGTCATGAATGGTACTTAAACTTTGACAAAATACATAATTACATATCTGAACTTTCAAATCACTAATTTAGTACTCGAATTTTGAATTGATCAATTTAGTACTTAAAAAACTTTGAAATTAACTAATTTGGTATCTAAAAAAACTTGATGGAAGTACTGTTGAGATGTATCAAAAGTTATTTTAGATACTAAAATGGTCAATTTCAAAGTCAGTACTAAATTGATCAATTTGAAAGTTTAAGTATCGGGTTGCATATTTTGTCAAAGTTCATATACCATTTGGACAACAACCCTTTATTTTATCATCATAATTATTATTTGTTGTTGTTATTTATAAGAATATGAACAAAAAATCTTGGTCTAATTTAAAACTCTACACACCAAGCTTATTACTTACCTATGAACTTAGATTACCTATTACATTCATAATCTATCAATCAACATGCCTGTTGGCTTAAGCATTAAAGTGGTTGTACTGGGCCAAATTTTGGCATGTTACTAACCATGTTTTATTTTAAAGGCCCACGATTCTTCCCATTTAGCCCAAATTATCAACATCTAGCCTTTACTGGATCTAAATCATCAACATTCGGTGCCGTATGTGGGAAACTTACCCTTTTGTGTGGTTTTCCCCATTCCCAATTCTATACTTTCAACACACTTAATCAAACAAATACATGAGTTTTATATACCTCCTTGTTCTAAGAGCAAGAAATCTCTCCAAGACCATCCTTGAGATGGTTCCAATTCAGCTACGAGTCCACCTAGCTCACATGTGCTTAAGGACTCACTTATAGGACCTAGTATCCTTCTTGCTCAAGACATTTCCTGAGGTCAAGATTTCCCGAATTACCTAGAAAACATGCTCCAATAAATCGTAGAGCAGAACATTAAAACGATGGACCATAATAAATAGGTTGAGCAAATCCTCAAAGAGTTGGAGTAGGGAATCCCTATTTCCTAATAGCAAGTTAGCAGCAACAAGTTTCAGTTATCCCAACTTCATGCACAACAACCTCAGTAGGAACCTATTGCAATGGTGTGTCAAGGACCCCTAAGTCGAGGAACTGGCTCGAGCCCAAGTAGCTCCTCAGGTTTCCCATATCTGGGGATCTTATAAGATAAAAAATCACTTTCTAGTACTTACTATATCCAAAACTTACGTTGATGACCTACCCCTAATCAATCTCCTTATGCACGAGGGAAAACACTTTGAAGGACTTGATACCTATAAAGTTGGAAAAAGAAACCAAGAGAATGCATAAAATAAAGGAGAGTAGGAAAAGTACTCATACACCCAAAGCAGCATTATTATCAATAAAAGCTCCCCTCCGCCCAATGTATGAAGCTGCCTATATTCAAAATATATGATAGAACCACCAACTTACAAGAATACTTAAGATTTTACAAAGACCAAATGCGGGTCTTTTGCTTTAATGATGCTATTTTTGTAAAGTGTTCCTAAGAATAATAGAGAAGGTCGCCTATAGTTCATATCACCAATTGTATATTGGCTCGATTACAATTTTTGACGAGCTAGCTACTGCATTCAAGACGCACTCTAGGATCATCTAATTGCCTAGAAATGACACTTCATCCCTCTTCTTGGTAACTTAGAAAAAAGGACAAGTCCCTCCGATATTATGTCACTTGGTTCAACATTGTTACTGAGTGAATGCCTTGGATCTCAGTATTGTCGCTTGCATTCAAGTTGCAATTCATGGAGCCTGGAAGAATGAAAATTTGTTTCATTCTTTCACTGTGAACAAGTCGAAAATCTTAGCGAAATTTCAACAATAAATTAGGAAATGTATCTAACGTGAGGATTGCATTACTGCTCAAAATGAAATTAAGTGGTGTGAGAGGGATCACTAGAAAGACAAGGGATCCACGAAATATCAACTTGGGTTATTGGTACATAAAGAAGGGTCGGTTCAATGGGGAAGGAAAGGTAAGGGGAAACGAAGATTCTCTGAATCTAGTTTCCTCTATCTTAGCTGATCCTAAAGGAAATGTTCCTCGGGATAAAAAACTTGGGCATCTTACTCAAGGCAACTAGAGTGAATGGAAAGCCTGAAAAGAGGGATCTTGACAAGTTTTATGATTGCCATTGAGATGTTGGTCACAATACTAATGATTGCTTTTAGTTGAAGGTTACTTTCCAAGAGGCCATCAAAAAAGGATTTCTGGGGTAATATATGGCTAACCTAAGCAATAACATTGAGAGACTTAATGAACTAAAGGGTTCACACTTCATTTTGATAAGATAAACATTGTAAATTTAAGTCATATCTTAAGGACAAATTTGTTTTGAAAGATTAATTCTTGAGAAATTTATCTAAAATCTTATGAGATCTCATGAGAAACTTCCATAGCCTCTTTAAGTTTGTATTTGACAAATGATGAGTGTATTATTATATTGTTGTTCATCTTTTCTTTAACGTGATGTTCCAGTGGAATAGCACTCGGATGCTAAGATCTTGCTTCCGGACCCAACTTTGAAGTTATATTATCAATATAAAATTGATCATGTGGTAGTGGCCTATTGGTTGGAAACTAAGGCACAACATTTGAACGCTAGTTATATTTATTTCATGCCAATAGCTTTGCTTGTGGAAATTGTGGATAGTGTCTAGATGGTGAGGTATAGATTTTGAATGGTACATTGTTTTCCCATCAACTTTATGGGGTATCTATGCTAAGAACCTCACTTTCTCATTGATATTTTCTTTATTATATTATATATGATCTATGTTTTATAACACACATAAATATACATAGCATATCCATTTCATGTTTAAAGTATGTATTTATAACTTGCATATTTTATATATGTATAGTCAAGTATATATGTACACATATACATTATTTGTTATGTATATGTTATTTGACATATATATGGATTACGATATATATATATATCTATGTGATATACATTATATGTAATTTCTACATTATATGTACTCTATAAGTTATATATATAGATTATATATAATTTAAACACTTTATAAATGTTCAATATATAATCTTTAATTTAATATAGATGTTTATATAATATGTTATGCATAATAATTATATATAAAATACCCCAAACCTTCACATATATTAGAAATTGGGTTTAAATAGATTTGAATGAATTAAATTAATCATAGAATATAAATAAACAAGTTGACAAAGTTAGATTAGTAATTAATTAAATGAAATTTGAGATTTTGATTCCAAATCTCCTAAACATATTTCTAAATTGTTTAGAGGATTCCTAAACTATTGATTCTTAGCCTAAACACTAAATCCTAAATCTTTACTAAATTTGAATTCATTTGCTTGAATAAAAATATCAGTTCTTAAATTCGAACTCAAATTAAATATCTTTGTATCTAAATTAAATTCCTAAATTAAGTTTTTATTTTAAGTTCTTAATTTCTAACCTATTAGTCCATAAATCATCTTCTAAATGCTTCTGGAACTATGGATATTGATCTGATAATTCTAAACCTAATACATTATTTTGAAAATATATTTATATTTGTCTTTTCCATTTTATATTTATTTTTCTTCCCCTGCCTTTATTTTTTTTTTCTTTCTCTCTCTCTCTCTCTCTCTCTCTCTCTCTCTCTCTCTCTTGTCTTCTTCATTTTCTCTTCTCTCTTTCTTCAATTCATCTCACCACATCTCAAATTCAACAAAGCTAAAGGACAAATCAAAGTTAGGAATGAAGATAGAAGAAGAAATTACATGTTTCTCCAAAAGCTAAGTTTCTATTTCAAGTTATCTTTGTTTTATTTGTTGTTTGAGTTAATAATTGATGAATCCATGTTGATTTGGGATGAGAGTGTTGTCTACATATATGTTTGTTGAAGTTATGGTTGTTGAAATTTGGGTTTGAGATTAGGGATGATGAATAGTGATTTAAAGTTGTTAGTATTTGAAGTGGATTGTATGTTGTTTGATGTATTGAATATGGATGATTGATGTTGAGGAGTTCATATATCAAGTTTAGGAAGGTTAGAAAGTGATTTGGAGAAGTTTGGATGTGTTAAAATGTTTTGTAAAACTTAAGTTTTCGAAAACAAGCTTTTGTCAAAAGCGTGTTCTGTCACTACACCGGCATTTGATACTTCAACGCTGCTAGCGTTGAGCCCGGTGTTGAAGTGATCAGAATGTCAATTCCTTAACGCCGCTAGAGACACTGCTGGCATTTGTCTAAATTTTACCGGCATTGAAGGTTGAACCAAAGTGATTAGAAGCAATTTTTTGTAACGACGTCGGCATTTGAAATAATTTTACCGGTGTTTCCTTTAAAAATTGAACACCGACATTTTGAGTATCAATACCGCCGGCATAGGTTTGAAGCCCAAACTTTACAGCGTTTAAATTTTTAACACCGGCATCCAACGCCGTCTGTGTAGACTTTACACGGCCAGCGTTGGTGCATTGAACGTGGGAATTTTACTGGCATATCCCCTGTTTCGATTTAATTTCTAAAGTCATCTTCGAATCTTTTCCAAAGCGTGAAATACGATCTTCTATGTATGAGTTGACCTTGTATGATGATTTGTATGTTATGTAAGTTGATTGATATAATTAAACATGAGATAAGTAGATTTATAGGTTTAAGAAATAGTTAAATTAAATATAGAAATTAGATATAAAACGAACTTAGTTAATAAAACTAAGTTCAACTTGACTAAATGAGCTTTGATTAGCTAAAAGGAATTAGATTACTTAAGTTTAATTAACTTGAACTAGTTTTAGGTTAAATGATTAATTTTAATCAATTTGGCTTAGATTAAGTTAAAATGAGTTTAATAGCTAATAATTGGCTTAGATGAATATGTTAGGATTATCTTTGAATAACATGAGCAATATATTGTTTCAAATGTTTATTTGCTTTGAATATGAATGCTTTGTATATGTTATGTTTTGTTATAAGAAACTATAATTAAAGTGAAAAGAATTACTTTGACAGGCAAAGGAGAACTGTCCATATTTTGATGGGGCGATATTCGCAGCCATAGTGGAGTTCCATATTAGTGTCTGATCAAATAAGGTTTAATAAAAGTTTGATATAAGTGAATGTTAGTTTAATTTCTTATATGAGTTCTTTCCTTAACAGTGATGGATATCTGACATATCTTTTGAGATGGTTTCTGATCTGTCTTCTGAGATCGCTTCTGCCTCTATTTGGATTTCATTTTCAAGATATGCAGTAATTTGCGTCGTGATTGATAGGATAGACATCCTAAATGAAATAAAAACTTAAAGACGGCTAAATAATTGATGAGTGTTGGTTGTCTATTATGCCGTTGAATCTGGTTTGAGGAGTGGCAACCTTGTCATGATGCAATGATATGGTAGTTAGGCGCTTTAACCTTAGTCATGATGCAATGACTTTACCATGATGCAATTGTACGCTATGATGCAATAGCGATTCTTTTATGGTTAAGCAGGTGATCGATGGAGAGTGTAGTGTCTGTATAATGTTTGCTTAAACTTGGAGGGAAATACCATGGTTTAGTTCAACGTTTATGGGAACGGGTGAACTAGATTCATATTGTGAACTAAGTTAAGTAAAGTTGAGTAACGGCTACAAACTCTAGATGAGATTACTTTTATGGAATAGATATAGGGGATATAGGTATTCGGACTGCTTATATCAACCCCCTGAGCAGCTGCTGTTACTCAGGACCCCCAGATTCCCATTGGCTTGTTTCGGAGTGTGAGTGCTCCATTGTTGATTTGTTTATTTTAATGGAAAGATAATAACTCGTGGATTGATACATTGCATTTAGTAAGCTCGCGTGCCACTCCGTGTGTGATTGTGTTATCGTGTACTGAGCTTCGGCTCATTAATGTTGTTATTGTTCTTTTCTCCAGGTGATATATTGAGGATGATGATGGTTCTCGTTATTGATGGAGATGTTGTTGTTGATGGAGTTGATGATAATGATTAATGTGATGATGCTTGACTCGGGTTTTGGGCGCTTGTGATGATTCAGGGAGGATTTGTGAATGAGTGAAGTGAGTAGGAGCATTGATGTAGTTTAGTTATTTTATTTCTTTTTGTTTTGTGCTTGTGAGAGTTGGATTTATGATTTAAACTTGTTGTATTCTTTAAAAGACGTAGTGGAGCCCATCTTTTGTAATTTAACTTTTGCAAATCTTTGTTTAACCGAATAATTTTCCACTTGATAGAGTGAAAGTTTTGAAATGTCTTTATTTCGAAATTGTTTTATAAAATTTATTTCCTCTGCTAAATCCAGTTGTTGCCAGAATCTAATTAAACGATTTCATAACCTAAAATGGGATAGCAATGTTCAACATAAACACATTCTTTTAAGACAACCTTACATATAATTCGTAAGAGTTATACATGGTTGGGGACTTGATGTACTTAATTTGAGAATAAAGCATATCGAGTCTTTACAATATAACATTTAGATTATTTCTTGGTTTAACCCGTTTATTATTTATGTCGACTTTTATTTATCATAACCCTTTTTATAGTTGTGTCGTGTCCATGTTCTAAATTGCCAATGCTATACTGGAGAATAACTATTGTAGACTCTCCATTTTCACCATCTCTTTATTTTTAACTTTTCCCTAAGTTTATATAGCAAAAAATACTAAAAAAAAAACAAAGAAAAATAGAAACCCCTAACTCGCCCCTGGCCTCCCACCAAAAAAGAAAAAAAAAATAATAAAAGAGAAGGAAACTTGAAAAATATAAAAAGTTATAAAACTAAACAAGAAAAAAAATAATGAAAACGGATGAATATAATTTTTAATAGTTGTAGAGCTTAAAAAGATTTCCGATACACACATATTATAGGGCTAATGTCAAATTTGGTACTTGAACTTTGCTCGATCCTGTCAAATTTGGTACTTATCAAGTAAAAATGACTCTCTCTCTCTCTCTCTCTCTCTCTCTCTCTCTCTTCTTGGTCCCCATCACTCCCACACATACTTTCATTCGCTCTTTCTCTCTCTTACTTACTCGCTTTCTCACTAGCTTAATTATAAAAACCAGCACTTCAACGAAAGTATATGGAAAATATTATAAAAACCAGCAAATGTATTTTCTTGTTTCGTTAATGTTTTTTTGTTTGAATTCGAGCTATCTACATGATTTGTTTTGTAGAAAACATTTTTAGAAACTTAAGAAAAAAATAAAAATAAAAAGAAGTGGACTCACCGCAATGGAGAGAAGCTCTCAAACGCATCTTTAGTAGCTATATTGAACTCATTTATCGTGAATGTGAACGGTTTTGACGAAGAATCATCCTCCATGCATGTATATGAGTTGAATTTCCAAATTGTGAACACCAATGGCAGAGAAGGAGGAGTCGAAAAGGAGATGGAAGGAGCTGTTTTATCTACAAGTGATCGTGTATATGAGTTATGTTGTTAAATCCAATGTGTAATATAAAGGAAAATATTTTATAACGAAGGGTAGTAGTATTATTTGTTATAAAAAATGAGAGGGTTTTATGGTCCATCCTCATAAGTTTTATTTATGCGTATTATATGGCAGGCATATAATACATGAGGTGTCTTTTTGTTTCCTGTGCTATTACAAGAATTGAAGGGTTTCGTGTCTTTTTGTTTTTTGTGCTGTTACAAGAATTGAAGGATTTCTTGTCTTTTTGTTTCCAATGTACTATTACGAAAATTGAAGGGTTACAAAAGTTTATTTATATCTTTACCCCATTCCTCTTCTTTCTAAACCCAGAAACCTCTCTTAAAAGATCTGTTGTGAGTTTTTCATTAAGAGAAGATCAAGATTTTGGTTCAGGTAAGAAGATCTAATAATGATTTTTCAAGGATTCAAGAAATCTACATATTTCTTAGGATTTTGCTTCTGGTTTTTGAAGGAGCTTACGAGGAAAAACCCTATTCTGATTCAAGATCTGGTTTTTGGAGATCTAAGAGAATCTAGGATCAATTAAAGGTAAGATCTATCTTAGAATTTCTAATTTCTTAAGATTAGCAAATTATAGGATTATGATTGTAGTTTATTATTTGTTTGAATTAAGGTTATGTTCAAATGAGATCTACACGTTCTAGGTAAGTGTGGATTAAAACAAATCTTTATGGTTCTAAAATTATAATATTTTCTAGTAATTGTTTTATTAATTGAGAATCTGTATATTGAAGGAATTGTGGAAATAACTAAGAATTTTGGTGAAAGCTATATTTGAAAGTTTTACTAAATTATGAACAAAAGGAACATGTGTGCTGATCTTTTTATAGATCTGTGATTAGGAGTAAAATTTATGGAATTCAGGGTTAAGATTTTATTATGTGCATGAAATCAAAATTGATAGAGATATGTTATGGATCGAGAATTCTTGTGAGATTAGGAATTCTTTTCTGATAGAAGTTCTATTAGTGAGATTGGAGTTGAAGCGAATCCAGGTACAACCTTACCTTGTTTGTTGTATGTGCTTGTAGGTTTAGATCTGCTTGTTGTATGTGTGTAGGGTTAGAATATAAAATTAATTTAATTCTATATGACATATAAAAATGTTTTGCTGCTTGTGTTTGGCTTTGATTAGTAAAGACCACATAGAGTGTGATACTAATGAGGCACCCTGATGATCTATATGTGAGGTTGTCCTCGTGTATAGAAATGATTCTAGTAGATTAGGTTTTGGCAGAGACCGCGGTGTATGGATGATTTTCCAACACCAATATATGTATAATTATCTATTTTCTATATGCTTGTTTTTATGGAGTCATGAGTTACTCCAAGTTTAGGACTGGACTGCTAGGACTGGACTGCAAATAGTTCTAAATTGTGCTATATGCTGGCTAATTTAAAAGATAATAATTTGTGTTTGTTGCATTAGAAATGATTGAATTTGAATATATATGTTATGTGTGCCTATGCATTTATATATGGTTTGGTGTACTGGGCGTTTTCGCTCATTCCATTCATTTTTCAGGAATAGGAGAAGATAAGGTGATTTATGATCATACTGGTCTTTGTAGATTATGGAGATGGCAATAGTGAACTTGGCTTTCTTGCTAAGGATCAATAGAGGTAGATTTTGGATACCTAGAGATAGGAAGACGATTTAATAATATATGAAGTTTAAGTTGAAACTATTATTAGTTTGCAATATTTTATTTACTCTATGAGTTTAAGATTTTTTTATGGGACTTTTCAGTTAAGTCTTAAGTCAGGATGATGTTGGCTTTGATTTAAGCTAACAAGTTAATTAAAGAGTATTATTTATATGATGAATTATTTAACAGATACCCTTTATATGCGAGTATTGGAGTAGTATTTTTGATATTATATGTAGATTAGTATTTCATAGCCTTGGCACGTTCTTATAAAGAGAATGACACGTGGCAGGTTGTAATGTCCTTATTTTAGGGCGTTGCATAATATTAATCAAGCTATCTAATGTTGTAAATTAGATTATTCCATGACAACGAAGCATCACCGCTAAGGAAATCTTTGGACGGTTTTTATCCTTTAGGTCAAGCAACCAACACTATTGTACTATCGTAATAGATTTTGTCATTAAATGAGTTGTAGAATAATTCTTTTCAATTCACAATATAACGTATGGATGACCAACAGCTCATCTCATAACATATACAATGTTATTAGCTAATTTTATAAATTTGATACATATGACCATCACTAGCAAACCTTGTTCTCATAGGAAAACTAAGCAAGTGTGATTTTGGTTCTGTTCGTGATATTGGTTGAGAGAGAGAGAGGGAGAGAGATACTGACCAACATTTTAGAGAGAAGGCGGGAGAATTTATGAGTGGAAGAAGAGAGAGAGAACAGTAAGCAAAGGCAGGGAAGAGAGATGAGTAGGGGATCAATGGTTTTTGGTTTGTCCTAAGTCCCACGTGGAAAACATTTTGAGAAATGGACTTGTATATATAATAGCATTAGAGTAAATTGTAATCTAAGAACAAAGATCCATGAAGGAATAATGCGCTTGCCAAATTGGATAATCTAGGCATACAAGAAAGGCTGGCTTGGGCTTAAATATTAATTTAAAGCCATTTTAGTCAATGAAATTATATTAATTATAATAAATTAACAAAATTACAATGAAAATATTATTAAAAATTTTAAAATTTCAATGTAATGTAAATAAGATAAAAAAATTGATAATGTGCCATGTCAGATGACACGTGTCATGATGTGATTAGTTCGTATGTCCACATCAGCAATGGAGTTAATACCTTTAACTGAGGTATCAAAAAATAGCCATGAAATGTTCGCTCAAGTAATAAAATTGAACTTTTGAAAGTTCAGATACTAAGTTTGACATTAACCCTACACTATATGGATAAATTCAGGACGGATTTTATCAAAAGATTAATTCTTATAAAACCAATCCACTTTAATGTGTTAGAAGTGAGTATCTTATAGATTTTAAATGAAATAAACTTACGATTTATTACAAGGACAAAGCCTCTTTTGGTACCTAAATTTTGACGAAGTAGATAATTAGATACTTGAATTTTTAAAAAGTCAAATTGCATATCTATTTAAACTTCTCGTACCCTTTTTAGATAAATAAAATTTTAAAAAGTCTAATTTCATACTTAATTAAACTTTTTGTACCCTTTTTTATTATCTCACTCTTTTATTGTTCCTTGAAGTAATTGACACATATTAGGAAAATGATTAAATATGTAGTGTTCAGGGATATGAAAAGTTCAATTAGGTATAAAATTAGAATTTTTTTAAATTTCAGATACCTAATTGTTGATTTTATTGAAGTTTAGGTACAAAAAAATGATATTTTCCTTTTATTATATTACATTTTTAAAATTATTGTAAAACATAGATGTACTTAGATTGTTTCTTTTTTAAGTAAATATAACACCTTAGATTGTTTAATGGGAAGATAAATTAAACAATATTTAGCCCATCGATATTAAAAGGATTCAACTATTTATGGATAATCTTGATGGGTAATTATTAGGTTAAGTTTCGTACGGGGTATATCAATAATTTGTGTATAAATGGACCTAGCACAAAAAAAATTAGATTAGTATATTTTATACTTGGTAGACTGCTAGAGCAAGATGTAATGTATTTATGGTAAATTAGTGCATTTTGTTTTACAGACAAAAAAGTGCTTTCACCTCACCTAATACCAACCCTGACATCGACACCAGGTCGAGAGTTCAACACGCTGAGGTCCGTTTTCTGCACTCGAACCAGGCTGGTGCTGGGAGACGTCACGTGTGAGGCAACGTAACCGCTCGACTCGACCTCACTAACCATCGACGTTTCCTGACTCGAATAAGACCAGACAACTCACCAGGGTCTGCAATTGTTCTCCAGTGTCTATGTACTCAGGAAGAAGACGACCAAGATTCCGCGTGCCTGGGCGTGCGACCACCCTGGACTCGCGCGAGACGTGACTAGTCCGATCCGTGAACCTGACCCACCTACCCAAGATCCGACCCACAACTCTGTGAAAAGAAAGACCATTGCGCTATTTTATCATCCATTACAATTTTTTCTCCTTCCTAAAAAAAAAATTAATAAAAAAAAAGAGAGTCAATAGATATTAGAAGGCAGAAGTGCCCGAATCATCTTCATATTTAGACAAAATAAAGATATTTTTAGTATACAATTTTCATGTGCATGCTGAATTCTCCTAACCTATTCATCTTATTCTGGTTGTTTATGTATTTTATTTTTATTACTTTTAAACGTATTGTTTGTTAAAAGGTAGATAAAAACATATCCAACTGACTAGATATAAATCGAGGTCAAACAACCCAGGCTTTAAAAAGTGCTTGTAAAGGAGTTATATTCATATATTTGAGAGCAAAATTCATAATGGATGCCTTCAGGGGGAAGCATTAAGTAATTTTCAGAATTCAAATGGAGATGAGAAATCTAATCTTCAACCTATGGGAATCTCAATTAACAAACTAAGCAAGGACTAACCTTACTAAAGCCAAAACAAAACTACAAAAATCAAAATACTGCCCACTGAATTACTCAGTTTGACTACGATTTCTAGCCCGTTAAAGACGCCCAGCCTTTAGAGAGCAATAGTTAAGAAGACACCGATGCTTTCGTTTTTTCTCTCCAGACGGTACAAAAAGTGAAAAAACATGAAACCGATGATCCTCACGGTTTCACCTCTGTCCTATACCGAAAGGAACATGGAAATGCCCCTCCGGAAACTGACTCTACCCTCGTACGAAAAATTTTGTCGGCCATCTTTATTTATTTCATTTAGACCACATAAGGGATTAAATGCTGGCCTTGACTTGTGCTTCATGTGCCCCGCCACCTATGCAACTGAAAACTTGCTATGCAGACAATAGGCATGCTCTGTGAACCAGCCAATCAGCAAATCGGCTCACTGCTCTGCTCCTTTTACAATCCAAATAGCCCAATTCACTTTGCGCCTGAAATCTAATTTGGCTCATCCTCTTAAATTCTCCCTAATCTCTGTAAACTTCCCCATAAAATATAAAAAAAATTATCATTGTTGACTAAAAGTTGCATATTCAACACAATCATCACTTCTGAGAAATTACATCTCATAAAGATGTGAGTCGGTGCCTAACATGTAATCACCACAAAACAAGTATATATGTGTAATAAGCAATGCGTGATTGCATAGGGCTAGCTAGGGATGTAAATGAAATAAGTTGGCTCACAAACTATTTAAGTTTGACTTGATGTTTACTTAAATTTGATTTGAGAATAGTTGTGTTGAACTTGAATTCGAACTATTCAAGTAGTTTATCGAGCCGAGTTTGGGTTTATTATTGAGCTCGAGCTTAGCACATATCCTTTTTCCTTGACTCATTTATATGCCTAGAGCTAATAATTCATGTTACTAGGTCATATTATTTTTTATTTCGTGTTGAATTCATATTAGTTTGGAGAGTATAACGTCGATTATATATCATTATTACAAGATAATCATGTTTATTAATATTATGATTGTGTTATCATGCCATGTATAATTTCATGCCTAATATTTTTATTATCACATCTCAAAGGATACCTTATCTAATAATATTTCGTGTTGAATTCATAACAGTCTATTGTGCATTGTACAAAAGTCCAAAAATAACATAGCTATTATTTGAAAACTTCGATATTCTACACAAGATGTCTTTGCTATAAATTACTTAGGCGGGTAGTGAAAGTTACATAGCATACACAAACAGGAAAGTGAATGATGAATAATCTTTATAAAGCATAATGATTTATAGAATAATAATAGTTAACTACTTACATATATTATTAGATAAGGTCTACATATACATTAAGGGAAATATAATTGAAACTTAAAGATATAGATCGTAACGTCCTAAACATTAGGATCATTTACAACCTATCACGTATAGATGCATTGAAATATCCCAAATTTTTACTTTCATGCTTGAAAGAGTACCCTAAACGTGATAGTCCACCGTAGACAATATTAAAATTTGAGAATGACTGCCTTAGTTACTTGGAAGTTTCTATGTTGGTAGGAGACATACTGTCATAATGAGAAGACAATGGTGGAGATATGTATTTTAAGATGGTAGTAATAGAACATGCAAGAAAGTGCTAACATAATTGCATCAAAATATAAGGTCTTACAATTCTAAGGGGCATTTCTCGAATAAATTCACAAATTGTCTTATATCTTATAGAATCTCCAAATACAATTAAATACATAAGAGATTTTCTAAGGAAATCCATTATCAAAATCTAAAGAGGAATTTCCTTTAAAAAGCTCCCCAAGGTTCATTCATGCTTGCCTCATCCAATGGTTCCCTAGGGATGGCCCAGATATCGCCCTACATCAAAGACCTATTTAGGAATAAGCTACAACATGCTTAGTGAGAAATCTTGTGATAACGTACCCATAAACAAATAGACAAGTTTTACTTATTCAAGTATATATAATGCATCAAACATATGATTCACACATACATGCGATCTCTTGAAATTGTACGTAGAAGGGATTTTATGCCCTCTATGTTAAGGTTAGGGAATGCTTTGAATATATTAGGTCATTTCGACTATCACACTTTATTAGGTTCCGATCAACCACCACTATTTAGTCCCCAGGTTTTTTACCCTAAGCGATTGATTCGACATGGCTTCTCCATGAGGCCATATTCCTCGAATGATGTAGTTCTTCATGCTGGAGCTAGGTAATTTACCTTTTATGGTCTCATGCATAGGAGCAGTACTGAAAAATGAAATGTGATTTACTTTATGTCATGCATGATCAATTTGTAAAACATATTCCGAATCAAGTTAGGTTCCAATTTAGAGGTGATCAACACAATTGTCACATAACACAATAAATATGATATCGAAACAAGCATATTAGTCAAATACAAAAAGTTTCGATATACTCATAATTTTTTGATCAAGCATGAAAATCATAACACGTTCCCATAATAATTCCCACATGCAAGTTCGTTTCTATCTTTTCTTATATTCTAGTGCACTAATTTACAAACACAAACAAAAATACGAAAAGCGTAAGGAAACTTACTCGGCCATTATGTGATCTTCTAATCAAAATAATCTTGGGGAAACGGTGCGTTGTAATCCTCGTTACCTAGTCAAAAGAAATACCCGAAATGAGTATTTCATGAAGGTTCTACTTAAATTTCTAATTCTATCAATTTAAATTCATGTCTTTTTCTCAGTCATAAATATTCGAACTTAAAATAACCATAACTTACTTATTTTAACTCCGATTTTCACGTATGAGTAGTCGATTTTTACCTATTTTGGATGATCTATCCATTTTTTAAGATTATTTTGCATACTTAAGGTCGTTTGGGGTTCGGACTAATACTGTACAGTTTGTTTCCAAATTGTTCTAGTTTTTGGTTTTGTTATATTTTGCTATTTTTACATCTTATAAATTCTTTAATTTAATATATATCATTCCGATACTTAAAAGATAACTTCTAAATGAATTTAGTAGTCTAAAATACATGCATGATCTTAGTGATGTTGTTCAAGTAAATTTGCTAATAAAATTATCTTACGAAAAAACTAGAAATTTCAAGTTTATGGAAAATTGGATTTGATTGTTATTAAACAACCCTTATAAACTAATGATTTTTGGAAAAAGATTTTTTTAATTATCAACCTTCCAAATTTATGTTTATAACTAATCATTTATGAAAATTTAATAGGATGATCTTGTTTTAAATTTTTCCTCTTTGACCCAATGTTTTCTTCACATCTTGAGAATATGTTTGAAATCAATATTTTGCACAATAAAGAATTATCAACAAAAAGGGTTCAAAACTTTATTTTTGTATAACAACATCACTATTGAAATTCATGTATATAAATATAAAAACAATATCTTAGAATCATAATTTATGGAGATAAGAACAAAACAATAAAAAAAATAAAGATAAGAAATTAAATGCATGGGAGCCTTATCTTATGATTAAGGCTCCGTAGGACTTCGAAATGGACAAGTTTCCTTATATGACAAAATAATTAAGAGCAAAACAAAATAAAATGGAAGTCTTAGAATTATGATAAAATTTATTGGGACTTGAATTATTCCAGTCACCATGTAAAGAAAAACAAATAATATAATGGAAACTTTAGAATTTTTGGACAAGGCATTTCCAGGATTTAGAATATGGACACGTCCATTTTTATTTTTGACTTGACTAAGGATAAGTTTAGGACTTAGATTAAGCATAAGTTTCAACAAAGCAAGTAAATAAACCAATTGCATGTTATAAGTAGTTGCAAAAATAAATGTTAGATTAGCGAGCAATATGCCCATATGTTTATAAATATGTACATAATCATATTTATACATATATTGATTAGATTATAGAAATATATCAACATAAACATAATATTACTGTGATCATAACATAGATAAGGTATGAGTTTTATTTTTGGCATTATCATCCCTACCTTAGTGCATCATGGGGAGATTTATTCTATGGATAATGCACGAAACTTTGGTGATCAACACATAAGATCAACTAAGGAGAGATGGGGTAAGTGTTTACCTAAAATGAAATGCAAAGGAATGTGTGTGTGTTTGTGTGGAGAGAGAGAGAGCCGAAACGTGTAGTGGAGGGGGTGTGGGGATTTTGCTCTAGCTACAGGGAAACAGAGAGGAGAGAATAAGAGAAATCTGATGACTTTTGTAAAGTGTAAAAATGAATAGAGGTATAGGGTATTTATAGGGAAAAATTGATGAATTAATGTGTAAAAAATAAATTGAAAAAAGAAAAATAGAGAGATAAGTCATTTTTACTCTATATTGCTCATAGGATTTTTAGCTCATTTTGCTAAGAATTTTAGATAAAAATCCTGTAAAATTGATGTTTTCGATAAATAATGTTGTTTTGAAGTTGTTAGAATTCAATGAGGAATAATCAAAGTGTTTTAAATCAGATTTGAAGGAAAAAACAACAAGTAAAGTCAAGATTGTAGAAATCGAGTCCTGTAAAGTCACAGCCGAAGCCTAATAAAGGAAGAAAATAGCAAAAATTGGTCTATTGAGCCTTAACTATGAGCCCTTGGCATGATCCTCAATTTTAATCAAAGTGATTGAGTATCATTATGGAGAAAATACATTGTCGTGCCTTAAATCTTGACCCTTGACAAGTGCTTTTACAGACTAATTCTTCGTCAGAATTACATTGATCCTCAATAATACGAGCCTCGACTTTCTCAGTTTTACCCTAAATAGAGCAATGGACAAAAATGCACAATTTACTTTGAAAATTCCTAAAGTAGAGCCTGATTTTGCTTAATACAAGTCTCGACCAATAAATCACACACGACCCTCGACAGGTATTTTCACAAATCATATACGCGCATGGAAAATATCACAAATTCTATTAGAAAGAATCTGCCACGTGTTAATAAAGTAGGCCATGCTTTTTGTGCCTAATAGCCTATAAATAAATTTGCAAGTGTGAGTTATAAAGTACGTACCAACAGTGCAAATCAGTATTAACGTAGAGTAGCTTTCTGAAGGATTGTTGGGTAAAAGAATTTCCATTTCTTCTTACTTGAAAATTTATTTTGTTTTCTGGATATAATCAATTTAACCTGATGTTTATAATTTCTGTGGATTTCTGAGTAATTAATTGATTAATCTTTCGAATCTATTTTATTTCTTCTATTCCGTGCTTATTTTGATAAATCCATGGAGAAATAAACTCCTATAGCTTAGAAATTATGAATCCAATTCATGATTCAATTGATTTCAAATACGCTATTAAGTTAATTTGATTGGGTGTTTGTAATTAGTGACTTGAACATAAACTTGTGGTTTTTAAAGGGGTGGTGCACTCTTTTCGATCCATGATTGATTTCAATCGGATAGATCTGTGGTTGCTAATGGAGTCGGTCCTAACTACCTTTTGCTAAGGAATAGGTGAAGACTTTCTGTCACTTGTTTTAAAAATTCATTGAGTTATTTTTTTTTCGAAACAATGAATTCCTATTCTTTATGCGGGTCTAATTGGATTTTCAGATTACTGGTTTCAGTTAGATCTAGAACTACTAACTTTGAGAGAAGCTTTAGTTTAAATTAGAGACTTCGACGGTATAAACACACAATTCAAACAGCTTTTAAGAAGTTTTTTATTTTTAAAAAATCATTCTTATAAGGAATTAGTGAAGTAACCCCGAGCTGCTGTTTCGTAAAAGTTACAGGCTTATTTCCTATTTTACCCATTAAACGTTTGTGAATATTTCTGTTGGTCCCGAAAGAATAACTAAGAGGGGAGGGGGGGGGGGGGGGGGGGGGGGGGGGTGTGAATTGATTATTCAATAAAAATTTTACTTTTTTAAAAACTCAACCAAATTCACACTGCTTAGTTAATCAAATTATAATGGCTTTTAAACTCAATTGAAAACAACAAGCTTAACCACTAATAGCTTTAATCAAAATTTGAATAAAACAAGTTTACTTAAGTTCACAAAAGATTAAGCAAAAGTTTAAAGTTGAGCTTCTAGTTTACTCTCTGATTTAGTCTCTGAGTATAAAAATCAGCTAAAACATATAAGTAAACATGCATGAAATTAAAAAGATAAGGAAGAAGAAATTGCAAAATCGATTTATAGAGGTTCCACCTCGGACGTTAGTCTCTCTTCTAGCATCAATCCAGGGACCCGGTATTCCACACCGGTATATTCCACTATATCCAAAAATCAACAAGTTACATGTTGAATTTGCCAAAGCACTCGGCTACAATGCACTCAGCTTGATTCTCCAAGCTTTCTCAAGCTAACAATCAATCTATCGAGCCTGTTTGTTACTTTCAACCTCACACAAAAGTACAAATTAAAATCAAGTGAGGAATAAAGAGTAAAATGTTCCTCTCAAATTTCGTGTAGGAAAGAAAATTTGTGTAACAGTATATTTCTCAAATAAATTGATGGAATTCGCAGACTTAGAGTGCTTGCTCCTCTTTTTCACACGTATTCCTTATTTGAACCTCTGTTATATATTCTCAATCTTCTAACGGCTAAAATTTTGAGATAAGTTTTTGTTCCAGGATTTTTTCCAATGTTCTTTGATATTTGTTCAAGTTCTTCCAATGCGTAGGATAACAACGAACCTTGATAAAAATATTGATCCTATTTTTGTGCACCTGTTGGAGATATTAACCTTGCCGTGGATGGGTCTTGAAGATTTGAACTTTATCAATTCAAATCATCCTCTAAAAATATCGTATCAAAATCCCTTGAAGATAGGATAAAATCTCACCGTTCATTATCTTCTTCAAATTCGAAAATTTTCAACTTATAAAGATAAACTTGATTGTTGATGAAGATCCCATAAATTTTGTCTAATCAAGAATAAACATCTTCTGATATTGTTCAATTTGAAAAACAGATTTGTATCATATATCTTTGTAACCCATAAATCTCGTGATTTTGAAATCCTCTAGCTGTCTTTAGCTCTCTTAATTTTAAGTTCTTCTTGTTGTCCTTAAACTTCGTGATTTTGGATTCATTGTCTTGTTAAAAGACGACTTAAAAGATAAAGATCTTCATTATGATAGTCTTGAACCGATTTCCTTCTTGTAAAATGAAATTGATCTTGAATGTCTTAAAAGGTTGAACTCGAACATATTGTCAAAAGATTAAATCTTCAAGAATAACACTTTTAATTCAATATAAACTTGAATTCCCTTGGATATTTGAACCAACTTAGTGGAACATTTGAATGTACTATCCAAATACATTCAACTTTGGTGCTGGGTCTTCAAATTAATAAATTAATTGAAGAAAAATCGATCTGCAATTTTTTTGTTCGCGATATTGTAGCTTTTTTGTGTGTTGCAAGTTTACTCTCTGATTTACCTTTTGAATGTTATAAATGTCTTGTAAACCAGCGATTTAGCTTTTGATTTTCCTTCTGATTATTCATTTGTTCTTAAAAAACTTTCCTGAACATATTCTGAATTACTTTCTAAGTTGAATCTCTTTTGAAAAACATTTTCATAAACCTTTGATCATACTTAAGCACTACACACTTAATAAATTTGTTAGTAAACACTTATACATGTTTTGTTATTATCAAAACCAAATTAGGAGACTTAACAATTCCTAATGTAGCATAGTTCCTTTTTCTTTATGTTTTTCCTATACCTTTTTTTGGCTAGACAATGAATGAGGTTGGGAGTACACTAGCTGCCAACCATTCCCTTTGGACCAACTAAATCATTATCTATGCTACATTTGATGGGTCTGCTTGCCCTGTGAGACTGTAATTATTGAATCTAATTTATAAAACATTTATAAATTTGAAAAACTCGATCAATGATCAATATGAACTGAAATTCAATTAATCCAAACACACAACAAACCAATGGAGGTATGGGGTATTTATAGGGAAAGATTGATGAATTAATGTATAAAAATAAATTGAAAAAAGAAAAATAGAGAGAGAGTATATGGGGGGCCGGCATCATCCCTTGTTTGGAGGGGAGGGAGGAAAGTGATAGGTTGACTTATATGTGATAACTTGTTAATATAGAAAATAGGTAATTGTGTGTAAGAAGTAGGCATAATATTATAGGGACAAATTGGCTAAATTGAATAGCTATGAATAGTAATGAATAGTAATGGTAAAATATCGAATAAGTTACTAGTAAAGATAAAATACGCGTATATGAGCTATATCTAATGTTTTCATAGCTTGAAATTTTTTTATCTAATATTTTACGGATATATTATTATTTTTCTAGTATGAATTGATTGTAAAACAGTTTTACTTGTTCTGTGTATCGACGATTGGATATGGAAATTGATCCCGAAAAGGACTGAAACGTTTGAATTTTTGAAATATATGATCTTTTTAGGGTTTATACTATTTTTATGATTCCAAATTTGAGTTCATCTCATTTTTAATTTTTATTCCACATTTTAGGGTTCTAGTGGCTATCTAATCTGATCTAGGGTTTCTATGATCTAATGGTTGACTTAGTTTGACTTTTAGGGTTCTAATTATGTATCTAGCTTTGAAACTCACTTATAAGATTATGGAAAAATCTAGGGGTTTACATTCACCTTCCTAGATTAGAAATGTTATAATTTGATAATATTATAAGCACTAGATTTTGAAATAAAATTAGAATTTCATTTGGAAATTTAACTTAAATAGTTTAATTAAATAAATTAAGCAAAATCGATAAACTATAGGGAATGATTTGATAGATTAATATAATTAAATTAGTAAATAGATTTAATTAAAAATTGAAATTTTAAATACCCTTTCAATTTGTTTATTTGCTTTAATTATCTATCGCAAGAAATCAAATTGCATCATCATATCTTGCTATTCTAAATTAAACCATCGTTTCCTTTCAAATTCAAATCCATAAACCCTAAACATTCAATTTAAATATTTAGTGGATTCTTAAATCCCTAAACTTTAGTCTAAATTTTAGTTCCTTAATTCCCATAAATTTTGAATTTCATTTGTTTGTTTAAAAACATCAATTCATAAATCCGTACTCTAAGTAAATATAAATTTCTTACAAATTAAACTCCTAAGGTAGACTTTTGATTCAGCTAATAAATTTTTATTTTATAAATTCTCATATTTCTTTCTAATTATTTTCAATACTTAAGATATTTATCTGAAAGGTTTAAATTTAAAGCCTACCCATAAATATATTTTATTTTCTTTATCCTTATCCTTTTCTTTCCTTTTGCCTTTTTCTTTTTGTTTCCCTTCTTTTTCTCTCTTTTCTCTTCTCTCTACGTTTCTCTCTCTTCCTTCTCTTTTCTTCTTCTTTCTCTTTTATTTCTTCAAAATCAAACCTAAAATCTCAAATTCAACAATAGCTTAGGAGAAATTAAAGATGGAAACAAGATAGAAGATGCAAATCATGCATGTAGTAGCTTCAACAAATAAAGAGGAGTAGTAGTAGAGAAGACCAATCTGCATGTGTTTTTTAGAAAGGTAAGTTTACTTGTTTTCATGTTTTCATGTTTTCATGTTTTGATTATTGTTTATGTATGGATATGATGAATTAGTGTTAGATATAAGTAGAATATATGATAAAATTAGTAGATTAGTATAAGATGAGCTTGTAAGCTAAAACCTAGGTATTTGATTATGCATGAATAGCTTAGAAATTTGATAACATGCTTTGTAGTTATATGATGTAATAATATGTCTATAGATGTTGGAAGTTATAATTATGGATGGGTATGCTGATTTTATGATGTTTTATTTGAAGTATAATGTGGATAACTTGAATTTAATTGTGTTATGCTTATTGTTTATCTTTAGTTACTAGTTTGGAATACTAATTTTTGATTTGATGTTCATACAAATTAATTGAAATATTATTTGTATAACTAGATTTACACAAATGGAAGGAGTTGCATTCAATCATAGAAATAGGACAACATAAATTTTCAGGATTAGTGTCAAACCTAATAGGGGGTTCTAGATCAATAGTGCTATCTTAAGGGTTTTAACTACAAAAAAATTTCAGTTAATCAGCTGAGGTCTAGAATTCAATAATCTTGAAAAGGATATTGAGTTGCATTAGGAATCTCTACTATTTAAGAGCATTAACAATAATATTAGAATTACCTTTAGCATAATTACATATCATCTAGTAGGGATTAAAAATCTAAATTTTCTTGCAATTTGGATTATCTGTTTACTTGACTTGTGTAACTCCATAACTAGTAATAATATTATACTAGAAATATTGATAGAGTCCACTTGCCTTTTGTATGGTCAAAACTAAGTTTTGGGTATGAGTTTTAACTTGTATTGATTTTTTATTGTTATCGACATCATACCAAACCTACTAATCATTATACCAAGAGACACTAAGTGCATTGGTGACCGAGTGTTGCAAGATTCGTTTAGCACGTCGAGTCAAGGTGAAAGGTATCATAACGATGCTCTAAGTTGTTATTGACATGAATTGGGCTTTAGCCCAGCTGGTTGGCTCTAGTAGATAATGGGCTAGGCTTGGCTTAGAAGGTCCGTGGTCCATGTTAGACCATCCCCCCTATGCCCACACCCACACCCACAAAATTCGTGAACTAATAAGGATAATGAGCCAAGTGAATGGATCGACCATGGGTAGTTCAAGCTCTTAAGGATATTCATATGGGGTACTTGTTAAGAGGGAATGGGTCTCATTCTTTATTTTAGAGTGGTTGAGCATCGAACGGAAGTGACTTGTTAGCTTGTCTAAGTTAATGACGAAGTCGAGTAGTATATTGAGTTGAATCATGTTGGGGAAGCTCACTTTTTCAAATTCTAGTAGGAATATTTGTGTGTGTCCACATGTCGTAAATTAACAAGTGATTGTCATTACATTCGTACTCTAACAGGTAGCATCTTTCCATGCTATCATTTCTTATTCATCAGATCAAAACAAATGTCCATCCAACAAGTTTTCCCATTATTATCTCTTAATCTAAGAATCCCCTGGGATCCATAAATTTTGCAATTGCATCTCCATTTGTTTTGTGTATTTTGCTTTCTTTTTCTTTAATGCCCTCTTTATATTCTCATGTGTTTCCGAGTATGCTTTGACATCATTGCCTTTAGAAGGGGTCGGCTCATCTGGGTACCTAGGATTTGGCCTAGCTTTGTAGGCACTTCCACTTGGGACTTAGAAGTTTTAAGACATGAGTATCGATTGGAGACAGCTTGGTTAGATCCTTAAGATTTAACCTATACTCATAGGTGATTCTACTCGAGACTTAGAAATTTTAGGATGCAAGTGTTGAATGGAGGTAGCTCGGTTGGGTTCCTAGGATTTAGCTCATCCATTGAGTGTTTTCACATGGGACTTAAAACTTTTAGGACATGAACGTTGAGGGTAGGTAGCTCGGTCGTGTCCTCGATATTTAGCTTGTCTATTGGTGCCTTTCCACATTAGACTTGGGTTTCCACATTTGACTCACTTGTTAGAACATATCCACGCAAGACTTAAGAATTTTGGGACATAAGTGCCTAATGTAGGTAGCTCTGTTGGGTCTACAGGATTTAGCTGACTTGTTGGAGCATTTCTACATGGCACTCATAAATTTTGGGATCAGGTGACAAAAGTAGGCAACTCGATTAGGTCCCCAAGATTTGGCTTGCTTGTTAGAGTCTTTCCACATTGTACTTAGGTTTTTTGGGATGCGAGTTTTGAACATAGGTAGCTAGTTTGTGTTCGTAGGATTTAGTTTGCCTGTTAAATCTTTCTTAATAGGTTAGCCTTCTACAAAATGACAGAACTAAGCTACAATCATTTCTAGCACACACCAATAATCTTGAAATGTGCATTGTGGGAAGTTACTACAACCAATATTCTTGGGCATAGTTGTCTCATAAAAGACAACCGTTCGTAATTGCGAGTTGTAATGTTATAATGTATACATTGCCTTTATTAACCACTCAGACTATCCTCTATAAATAGCCTCCAATCACCTTGATAAAGCCATTTTGCAGTACTTACATTTTGCTTATTTGTAGTCTCAAATTTTTTACTAGCTTAAATACTGAAGTGGCCACATTAGGTAACACTCCAATTCAGCAAAGTTTTTCTTTACTTGCAAGGCTGCTTGTACGCTTTCAAGTCCATCTTATTAGCAATTTTCAACTGGTGGGAAACCAAGTCGGGTCATGAATGACTTATAAATTATTGACTTTGTAAAACGATATAGAAAGGAGCTATTTTTTAATAAGTTGTTATAAAACTGCGAAAAGAAGCTGCCAATGAAATGAATGCAAAAATTTATAGTAAGCTCTTTAAAATAGGAAGATCACAACTAAAACCCAAGAGACAGTGATAAGCGTAGTGAAACAAAATGAACAAAATGGAGAAGGAGAGAGAGAGAGAAAAGCAGAATGAAAAGAATTTGTTGTAACTAACTTTGGAAAGTTACAAAGACCTCTATTTATAGAATAATCAGCCTACTATCTTTCTATATAGCTATACAGTAAGCATAAGACTATATATATATACATTAATACTCCCCCTCAAGATGGTGAGTAGATATTGAGAACTCCCATCTTGCCTAAAAGAAAAAGAAACTGATCAGAAGACAATCCTTTAGTAAAAATGTCAGCCAAATTGAGTTTGCTGCTAACAAAAATAGGCAAAACAGAACCATCCAAAACTTTATCACGAACAAAATGTAAATCCATTTCCAAATGTTTGGTACGCTCATGAAAAACCGGATTCTTCGCAATATGTAAAGTAGACTGATTATCACAATACAACTGAATTGGTCGATCATGAATAATTCGAAAATCAAGAAGTAAAAACTTCAACCAGACAAGTTCAGCAACTGTGGAAGCTAATGCACGGTATTCAGACTCGGCAGAGCTACGAGAAACAGTGGATTGTTTCTTGGATTTCCAGCTGATCAAAGAGTTGCCAAGAAAAATGCAAAACCCAGTAGTGGAACGACGACTATCGACATAACCGCCCCAATCACTATCGCTGTAGGCACGCAAAAGCAGATCAGAACTGGACGAGAAATGGAGACCTTGCCCAGGAGCTGCTTTAATATAACGAAGTAAACGATCAAGAGCAAGCTGATGAGGGCGACGAGGAGCATCCATAAACTGACTAAGAACATGTACAGCATAAGCAATATCTGGACGAGTAATTGACAAATATAAAAGTTTACCAACTACTTGTCTATATGCCCTGGAATCAACAAAATCCTCCTCAGTACAAGATTTAGTAAGATGATGATTGGCAATGATAGGAACAGAAGAGGGACGTGCACCAAGAAAACCAGTGTGATCAAGCAAATCAAGAGCAAATTTGCGTTGAGATAAAACCAAACCACTAGTAGAACGAGCCAACTCCAAACCAATAAAATAACGAAATTCACCCAAATCTTTCACTTTGAATTGGCTATGCAAAAATTGTTTAAAATCAGTAATAACACTCAAATGTTTACTAGCAATAGCAAGATCATCCACATAAACGAGAACAGCAATAAAGGTATCACCATCACCTTTAGTAAACAAAGAATAATCCGAATAAGATTGACAAAAACCATTTGCCAAGAGACAAGAAGTCAATTTAGCATTCCATTGACGAGAAGCTTGCTTTAACCCATACAAGGATTTATTGAGCTTACAAACCATCTTTCCCTCTTTACGTGACTCCCCCTTAAGCATAAGACCAGGTGGAATATCCATATAGATTTCATCATGCAAATCACCATTAAGAAAAGCATTATGGACATCCATTTGATGAATGTGCCAATTAAGAGCAGCAGCTAAAGAGAAAAACATCCGAACAGTAGTATGTTTGACAACAGGACTAAAAGTATCAGTATAATCAAAACCCTCTTTTTGACTATAACCCTTAGCAACCAAACGAGCTTTATAGCGATCAATAGATCCATCAGCCTTAGTTTTCAACTTATAAACCCACTTGCATCCAACCGTGTGTTTACCATGAGGTAAAGAAACAATTGTCCATGTGTTATTTTGTTCTAAAGCTTGAATTTCATCATTCATGGCACAACGCCAATGTTCAGATTTAACAGCATCGTCATAAGAAAATGGCTCACAATGAGTAGAAATATTGACAGTAAAAGCACGAAAAGAAGGAGATAAAGACTCATAAGAAAGAACTTGTTGAACAGGATGCTCTGTCACAGTACAACCAGGTAAAGACTTACTATCTTCTGAAGAAACACGCTGACTCAAATGCAAATGATAGTCAGTCAAATAGGAAGGAATCCACTTGGCCCTGGTACTGCGACGAAGAGATAAGTCAGTAGTATTGTTTGAAACAGAAACGGATGGAACACTGGAATCAGTAGAGCAATCAAAGTCATGAAAAAGATCATGAACAACCGAAGATGAAATATCTGAAGGCAAACTAACATATGAATGATTAGAAGCTTGTGTATGAACAAAAGATTGAGATAAGGACTCAGCTCGAAAAGGAAAAACATGTTCCAGAAAATGGGTATCACGAGAAAGAATATATTTATGATCCACCAAATCATATAAAGTATATCCTTTAACTCCAAGTGGATAACCAACAAAAACACAAGGATGAGCCCTTGGATCAAATTTCTTACGATTTCGCTGAAGAGTATTAGCAAAACAAAGAGAACCAAAAACTCTGAGATACATGTAAGAAGGAACCTTATTGAGAAGCATCTGATAAGGAGTATTCCCATGAAGCAAAGAAGTAGGAAGTCGATTTATCAAATATGTAGCAGTTAAAATCGCATCCCCCCAAAAACAAACAGGCAAAGAAGACTGAAATAACAACGATCTAGCTATGGCGAGAAGATGCTTATGCTTACGCTCCACAATACCATTCTGTTGGGGTGTTTCAACACAAGAACGTTGATGTAAAATACCATGTTTAGAAAAGAAACATGACAAAGCAGCAAATTATGTACCATTGTCAGTCCTAATAATTCGTATTTTCTTCCCAAATTGAGTATCAACCATTTGATAAAACTGAGGAATCAACAAAGAAACATCTCTCTTAGTCTTCAACAAATAGACCCAAGTAACTCTAGTATAGTCATCCACAATAGACAAAAAATACTTGTGTCCATGTAAAGTGGATGTACCATAAGGCCCCCATACATCCATATGCACCAAATCAAAGGGATTAACTGTATCCTTTACATGAAGAGGAAAAGATACACGTTGTTGCTTAGAAAGAGGACAAACAAAGCAATCAAACTTATTACAAACAACTGACTTATCAATCTGATGAATAGTTTTTATTCGATCCCAAGAAGGATGTCCTAATCTGAAGTGCCATACATCAAAAGGAATTGGCAAATTTGGTAAAACAGATAGACCAAACACCTTATTTTTGGAAACTGCATCCAAAGAAGCAAAAGAGTTTTCCAAGACATACAACCCAAGTTTAGCTCTGGCTGTCCCAATCGTTCTCTTGGTGGAAAATTCCTGAATATAAGCACATTGTTTGGTAAACAACACAGATCGTGTATCATCAGAAACAAGCTTCGAAATAGAAATGAGATTAAATCCAAATCCAGGAATAAAGAGCACATCTTGAAGAACAAAAACTGGACTCAAATGAACAACCCCTTTATGCGTGGCCATAAGGCGTTGTTTATTAGGCAATTGAACATGGCAATCAGCAATAGGAAAGCATGAACTAAAATAAGAAATAGAACTGATCATGTGATCAGTTGCTCCAGAGTCTAAAATCCAAACAGCTTGACCAGTAGAAATAGATGCACAAGCAGTAGACAACAAAGAAGTGCAAATACCTGCCAAATTGCTATGATGAGAAGAATATTATGTCGATGAGTCTTGAGAAGAGGAATTCATCAACCCAGGAAGAGCATTACCAGAAGCCACAGAAGAAGGACTATCTGATACATTCAACAAACTCAAAAGACGAAGAACTTGATCTTTTGTTAAATCCAACCCTAAACCAGACTTCTCCACATTATTCACCATACTACCAGAAAGATTACTATCATGTGAATTAGGAGTTTGCTCAACAGGAAAAGAACTCATTACTTGATTTGCTGCAACCGGACGAGACTTGTTATTCTTGAAATGTGGAGGAAAACCAATGAGCTTATAGCATTTCTCTTTCAAATGTCCACGCTTACGACAATAACTACATACAAGCTCAGTTCTCTGTTTTTGTTTAGAGTCATGAAATCCAACTAATGCCGAAGCATCAGCAAAAGAATTGTCCTTAACCCTGGTCATACGCTGAAATTCATCCCTAATAACCAAATTATATGCTTCATCTAAAGTAGGAAAAGGTTTCATCACTAGGATTTGTGAACGTAAGGCAGAAAAATCATCATTTAAACCATTCAAAAACTTAAACACATAATCCTTTTGAAGCATCGCAGAAAATTTATCAAAACACATCTGGTTACAAGAGCCACAAGAACAATGCGGCAGAGGACGAAAATTACGAAGCTCCTCCCAAACAACATTCAATTCAGTAAAGTAATCATCCACACTACGATTACCTTGAACAATACTACTAAGCATGTGATGTAATTGACAAATGCGTGTATCATCAGGCTGCGAGAATCGAACCTTTAATTTCTCCCAAATCTGTTTAGCGGACTGCATATAAAGGACTGTCGAAGCAATCTGTGATGAAATCGAGCGCAAAATCCATGCAACCAGAAGATTGTTGCATCTATTCCAAATCGGATATATCGGATCAGACTGCACTGGCACTTCGATTGAACCATCAAGAAACCCTACATTGTTTCGTATTGACAGCGCAAGAAGAAAAGACCGACTCCAAGTATTATAATTCACACCAGTCAAAACAGGAGTGATCATTACAGAATTCTGAGAATCAGAATGATGAATGTAAAAAGGAGATGAAACATCTTCCAATGGTGAAGTTTGATTTTCCATTTATTTCTATGAAAGAATTCGCTCTGATACCATGATAAGCGTAGTGAAACAAAATGAACAAAATGGAGAAGGAGAGAGAGAGAGAGAAAAGCAAAATGAAAAGAATTTGTTGTAACTAACTTTGGAAAGTTACAAAGACCTCTATTTATAGAATAATCAGCCTACTATCTTTCTATATAGCTATACAGTAAGCATAAGACTATATATATATATACATTAATAGACAGGGAAGATCCAAATATTCACCTATTGGTACAAATCAACTATATCATTTATCTCATCATTTTTCTTAAATTACATGTATCATTTAATTTTTCTTATAATTAGGCAGTGCATTGTTAGATACAAAATTTTCCTGTAATTAATATCTCCTTTATGGTTTGTGTAAGTAGCAACAACTTCTTCCAATTAAGTAAATTAATTGTGATTAACATATTTTTAGATTATTATAACAAATATATTTGTCATGTATTACTTTATTATACATTACTTCTTATTTATACGTATCCTAAAAACAATTTACATATAGTTCATGTTAATCATCACGCTCATTCGTATTGATTGGTCTTTTTTTTTTTTGCATTTTAAATTTTATTATATCATTGTATTTTAATTTTGCACATTTGCTAATAACAATAAATGCAATGGAAATTGATAATTAAGTCCGATGAAGTCTTTTGGACGTCGGAATCATGGGCGTTTATAATCTTTTGATACGTCGCCATCATCTTCCTTGGTCGGAAAGTGGGTGCTTTTATAAGGGGGGAAAAATGAGGGCCAAAATTGGAGCTCTCGATATCCAAATTCTTGCCGGTGGAGATTGGCTTAATTGATAAGGCTCCGGACCCTCTCTAGTTATAGGATAGATTTTTACCACAAACAAATGTGTCTTTCTTGTAGTTAGAATGATCGATTGATTTTTGTCAATTTTAAAACGCTATTGGTAAATCATCTACTCTGCACTTAATAGTATGATGTTATCTTGATCGATCTACCTACTATAAATAGAAGAATGATTGTTGGGTCTCTATAATGGTGGCCGGTGTAAAAATCATCCAAACTTTTTCTTTTATGGAAAAAAATTTCCAAATTCTCGTTATAGAACAGTTATTTAATTTTTAAAACTACCTTTTAGACTAGTGGGCTAGAGGAACGGGGATCCGAATCCTGCTTTTAGATATCGATATTTTACAAGCATGATCCCACCGACCTCACGGAGGGGAAAAAATTGATGCACCATATTGATGTTACGAGGACTAAATTTGAATAAATTCCAGCACAGCACAGACCAGGTGAATAAAAGCTTTTTCCTTTTTTGCATTCTCAGTGATAAGGATGGAAAGTACGAATTATTTAGTATGGATGTCGTTCCTGGGAATTCTATAAGACACACGTGTATGTGCAAGCATGTATAGCTTTTTGTCCTCCAAAAATATGTGATTGTGATTCCAGGAAGATAGAAAATACAGTGATACATTCATAAAGATAAATTTGGATATTAAATTATAGTATCATAATCTGATAATATTTTTCATAATCTTTTAATAAGAAATATCAGGTTCGAATATCTTGTTAGGGGAAAAAACATTTTTTTTGGTCTGATTTAATCAATTATAATATATAGTTTCACTTTTTATCTTTTTATATCCTACTTTTCAATCCGTGATATAAGACTGGATTTGGATGTCTTTAAGTCATCCGGTTTTTAATGAAAAATGAGTAATCAACTTTTTCAATAAAAAAGAGTTATCCATTCAAGTTAGACACCATCAAAGTGGGAGAAAATGTACAATGACAATGTTGCTTTCTTAGTAACCAAGGAAAAAAATAAAAAGAAAAACAAAGTTGCTTTCTTTAACTTATTTAAAACTAGAACTAATAAGAATTACACAATGACATGGTAAAATAAGGAATATTGAAAGAAGAAGTTATTTACTTATGATTTAAAAAAAAAAAACAAAACGTTCGAGATCAATTAAGATTTTTAAATCTTTCAACGACCCAAATTTTGCTTACAAGACATACTTAGTAACATAATTACATGGCTTAAATATACGGTCCGTACTTTGCTGCCACATCTACATTTTTAAATTGGATAAAATTGATTGAAAAATATTTTAAGGTAAATTTCATTTAAAGTATCAATATCTTGAGTGATTGAAAAAAATCAATGTTGGGGATAAATTATTGGAGATATCAATGTTTCAAATAGTTAAAAGAAAAGAATAAAATATTTTATAAAGAGAGTAAAACAAGATATTCATTGTTGAACATTGAGAAAAACTAAGGAAACTCAATAAAAAACAAAATTAAAAAGTTGATATCTTAAATGAATTTTATAAAATGTTGATACTTGTTTGGTCTATTTTACGAAATGTTGATTTGTATTTAACTAGTTAAAATGTTGATACATTAATTGAATTTATAATGTTGATAATTTATACATTTTAAATTATCGTGTAAGAAAGATATATATAAAATATAATTAAATTTTTGTTTAAAAATGAATTGCAGTTATTTTTTTCCCGTATTATGATTTCTAAACCCACGGTGCTAAATATATAAACAAAATTGTGATATTTTCGAACTAGTTTTTATCCCCAAAATTCCTGAATGATTATATTTTAAAGGAAAGAAGGCAACAATATAGTATTGACAAATTATTCCAATTTGTCTACTCTGTCGAAACATATGTATCAAGTGCTAAATTATATTTATATTGGAAAAGTTATATGCTTGTAGATCAAAGTTTGGAGTCAAGTTTAAAAAGATGATTGAATTTATAAGTGGTTAAAATATAGAATTTGTGTTATGCTAAATGGCTAATATAAAAGAACGGAGTTATGCTAAATGGTTAATATAAAAGAATCAAACTCGTTAAAATAAAGATCAATGTTATACATAAAGTTTCCCATCACTATACCACCATGGCTTAATTTAACAGGATTATGACACTGTGCCATGATTAGGGGTGAAAGTAGATTGGCTTGACCGTTTTCATTGAAATCAAACCAAATCATAATTTACGGTTTAGGTTATTTTTATTTCTAATCAGGCTATTAAATTACAATTTGATTCAGATTAGAAATTTTTTAAACCCTTTAAATAATAGTTTAGTTCGGTTCGAATTACAAATTAAATCCATATTCTAATAAAAAAATTTAGTTATGATATTTTACATTTGTTGTGGATATTCAAATATTGAAATCACACTACAAAGTTCATATTGTAAATTTCAACAAAATAGTTTATAAATTTATAACATTCATAATCCGTAAGGTATACAACTAAATAACAAAATTCATACTTTGTAAAGTTCAAACGATTAATTAAAAAATAATATTAAGTTACCAATGTAGGAATATATTTTGAATCCAAAAAACAATTTTCTGAAAAGGGATAAGTTATTATTAATTAATATTCATCGTATAATAAGTATCACAATAAAATCATAAGAACATATATGATCTTTAATCAATCATCATAACAAAATTTATAATTACAACTAGAATATTTTTATATTTATCTAAAACAGTTTGGTTTGATTTTACGGATTAGTTTGATTTCTTCCCTCAAACCAACAATAAATTTACGGATCAGTTCAGAACGATAATTTTTTAAGCTAAATTATTTAAAAGAATAATATTTTTGGTTTAGTTTAATTCGGCTGATTGTTTTCCCACCCCTAGCTAGGATTGTCTATTTAATTAATATACCATTGATGATTAATTTTAATCAATTAAATATTTAGCTCAAAACATTTATCTCGTGGATTATAATTTTATCTATTTATATTTGTTGTTGCTGTAATTCTAGAAAAAAGTTTTTACAATCATAGTCCCAATTAATTACGGTTTAAAGGCTTGAAAATTTCATGTCCAGACTCCGAATTGATATATTCTATGGATCCCCTGTAATTTTGTGTTGCTATCCATGACAAATAATGAACAAGAGCTCTGTCCACCGAAAAAAAAAAAAAAAAGAGAGAGCTCTTTTTAAGTTTTTGTTTTATTATATTAAATAGCATATGGTTAGCAGGTAATTGAATCGAAGCATTACTCAAATGTGAAAATTTGTTGCGGTGAAATAAATTGTAAGAAAACGACCACGGGGTACAAGTTCGAATGTCTTGCATGGCATTAGTTGACAGTAAAAAAATTTGTTGTTTTCCTTTCGCCCTCAAACCAATCTTTGCGGGGATTTTCTATCTATCTATATATATATGATAAATTGCAATTACATTTTTTATATTTGGTCCATGTGCACTTTGCCCCCCTATCTTTGAAACCATGCACTTATTTAAAGTTCATATATTTTGGTAAACAATTATTAATTATAAAGATTATACTATTCTATTATCCTGATTATAACTTTCAATATATTTCTTAATTATGAAGATTAGCGTAGTAAAATATATAAGGTACCAATATTACGTTATTTCTCTTAATAATATAAATGATTATCATACACATTATTAAGGTAAAGAAATTTAACTTTATTTGGCTAATTTTATGAAGAGATAATGTCACAAATGATAACTAAATTTTGATAAAAATATGCAATTAGGTACTTAACTTGAAATTGATTAATTTATTACCTGAAAAAACTTTAAAATTAATCGATTTAGTGTCTAAAAGAACTCAATCGATGTATTGTTGGCATAGATGAAAATTTCAAAACTTAGCTAACTAATTGCATGTTTTGTCAAAATTTAGGTATTACTCGTGATATTAACTCTTTTATGGAATAAAATTTTAGCGTATATATACACATATTTTGACTTGCTACTACATTCCTTCATGTTTGCTCTTTGTACACTTTGCTTCCCTATTTTTGAAATCATGTACTTAGATCTCCTAATTTTTTATAAATGTGCATTTTTAATGCATCTAAGTCTAAATGCATGTTTTCGGAAGATTAGAAACATATTTACAGTTTATCCTATACATCCTTTCATGCTTGGATATGCTTATCTTTGTCTTTAAGTATATTGAGGCTAGCCACTATGGATTATGAGTAGAGGTGGGCAAGTGGGTTAAACGGGCCAACCCGGCCCAGCCCACTTTGGCCCGTGGGTTAAACGAGCCAAAAAATTTTGGCCCGTTTAACCCACGGGCTAAAATTGCCTAACCCTAACCCAACCCACTTTAGCCGGTGGGTTAAACGGGTCAACCCACTTTTTGACCCTTTTAACCCACTTATATATTTTGTGAGTTAAATGGGTCAAATTGACCCATTTAACTTATTTATACTAATTAAAAAGATATATATATATATATATATAATAAAAAAGAGAGTTTTATAAGGTTATATATATTAATGATTAATTTCATTATTATTTTAATTACTTTTTTTATAAAAATAATTTTTTTAAAATAACTTATTAGATAATATATTTCATTTAAAACAATAATAATATATTTTATAAATTTTTATGGTGCATGTGCATTAATTTGTCATTCTTTGTTATAATTAACACATAAATTTAATCTCAAGTATAAAAAATCTCTAGAATAACATTCATTAATACATATTTACCCTATAATTATTTATTTTAATTTTATAAAAGTGGGTTGGTGGGTCAACCCACTTAACCCGCGGGCTAGCCCACTTTGGCCCGCGGTTAAGTGGTTTGGGTAAAATTAACCCACTTTTAAACGGGCTAAAAAAAGCTGACCCTAACCCACTTTTAAAGTGGGTTAAACGGCTGGCCCGCGGGCCATAACCCATTTGTCCAGCTCTAATTATGAGAAAAAAATTCAATGGGCCATACACAGTATTAGGATTGTTTATGTGACGTGTAAATCCCAACAATATTTTGATACAGGGACAACCTACTATTTATGCAAATACCATTATAGCCATTTTAAAATAATTAAAAATCTTATTAGTTTAAAATGTCAAATAAAAAAATTTAAATTGGCTAAAATGGTATTTGTATAAATAGTAGGTTATCTGCATGTTAAAATTTTATTAGGATTTACTTGCCACTAGAAACAATACTAGAAACAATCCTAGTGACTTGAATCACCCAATGAATCTTTTCTCAAGTTCTCATCAATCTCAACGCATAAACAGATTATAAAGTGAAACAATTTTTAAAATGACCTATTGATTAATGAGCAATGATGTTTAGTTTAAGCCATTTATTAACGGGCCAATTCCTTTTTACTTACAAACTTTTTTGATAACGTTAACATGGATTTGGTTTGGATTTCAAAAAAGAAAATTTACTTTATATTTGTGAGCCTGAATAAAGTCGCATATGAAATATTGGAAAAGCACCAAGTTAATATTAGTAGAAAACTTTAGGACCAATTGGTTAATAGGCACATTAGTGTCTATGTCTATCAATCAATTTTGGTTTGAATGATTATAAATGGTATTAGAGTTGACCCTTTAAGAAGTGGATATTTTAGGCACCACATAAGCTAGTGGGCTTGTTTCATGCAAAATTAAGGAAGAGGATAGAAAGGGATGGGAGTGTGATTAGGATGTGACTCTAAAATGTTTCTAGGATGACCTATAGGTTGAGAATTGTGAGAATGAACCAAACTGCACACTAAAAAAAGGGGAAGAATTAGGCCCAACTGTAAGGTCATGTGATAAGGACATCACATGTTTAGGAGAGGAATATTGTGAAACCCTTATCAATATAGTCCCACATGGATTATAGAAAAGAATTAGTAGATTGTTTTTGCTTTTGCTTTTGAAAAATTATGGTTCTGTTTAAGGATTGAGTAATTGTGTAAGATGCTTCAACCACCCTTTCAAATACTTACTTAACCTATACAGTTTTATTATAATACATAAAGGTGAGACGTAATACCATCTCCAAGATGAGGATATGTCTTATTATATATGTACATATATTTTTGTTCTCCATCAAAATACTTATATAACCAGATTTACTTAGTATCAATTTAGTTTACTACAGCCGAAGCTATTGCAATTTTCTCTTATGACATAGCTATGACACCTAGGATAACACCATATCATGAACTTTATAAGCAGATTTTTAGGGTCTTGATATCTTTCGAAAAAAAAAACAATAAATAAAAATAAAACTTGGGTTTTTCGTATGTAACTAATTGTATCCTCTAATTCATATATGCCCTTAATTTAATTAAACCAATTATGCTCTTAATTTTCTGAAACAAAATTTATGGCAGTAAGGACAAATGAATTTATTGGCAAAAAAAGAAAAAGACTAATGATTTTTTTTTTGGCCACTAAGGACTCATGAATTAATGGAATTAAATTTGTAAGTTAAAATACTTGATGAAACTCAATAGATTGAAATAGGATTTTATAATTTGGGCTCTGTACCAATAAATTTGAATTGCAGTTGAAACGAGGATAATGTAAATCAATAGATTTAGGGGATTAAGTTATAAGGGATATATTAATAGAAACCCTACTGTTATGTTTGATATGCAAAAATCAATGAAATGGATTGGAAGATAATAAAATGATCATCAAAATAACAAAGTTCATTCCTATTGAAAATATGCATAGAGTGGAATCTCTATACAATCTTCTAAAAAAAAAAAGTTAAAAAACATAGCAATAGTTATAAATTGTATTTGATAAAGAGCTAAATGAAATAGATTGAAATGACATGAATTATGCCTTTGAGAAGGGAGAATCATCTTCCCTTTTAAAGTTAGAGTTGCCAATTTCAACAAATTGTGATTTTGACATTTAAAAATCCTATCTAGAAAATGGAATGAGATATGGAACAGTGTATCTATTTCATGTACAATCCACATGCCAAATGTGCTATAAAATTCAGTTGTAGCGTAAACACATGAAAGAATTAGATGGAAAAATTCGATTGAACAAAAAAGAGTGGTTCATCCCTTTTTCATACCTAATCTATTGACTTATATTGGCTGACCATTTATTCTTCAAGTAATCATTTAAATTGTTATTTGATGACAACTTTTTATCGAAGTAAATCTAGAATATAAAACATAAATAGTAAATTTTGAGGAATTAACATAAAAACATGGAGAAAAAGCATACCGAATAAAATAGTTTTCTAATTTAAAACTATACAGGGCTATTTATCAAACCAAAAATGTCTTGTGAAAATTAATAAATGGAGAAACTAGAAATTCATAATTTTCAAGGTGAGTATACGTAGCCATTATTGTAATCTTTATTATTATATTGAATTGCGGGTTTCATTATTCGTGTGACAAAGTGGAATTTGAGTTATTCCAAATGATGGTTGTTAGAATTGTGTTGTTAGGTGGATTAATGATATATAAATTAATGATTTGATGTTTATTGCATTTATTTATATAAGCCTATATGCATATGTTGTATATGAATGTGCATAGTGTGGTATGGTATATTATGGCTAGTTGCTCATCCTTTTAAGAAGATATCTTTTCAAGTGATTGATTATATATTTATGAATTAGAAGATTTGGAGAGCATAGGATACGAGTCTTGTATGTTTCCATTCAAGAATATGCGGCAAGCTGACAACGCTTTTGGGTGTGGGGTATGATAAGTTATTAAATGCACATAAATGCTCTAAATTGATCTAAATTGTGATTTACTTCTTTAAACTTTAGAAATTATGCAAATATAACTCAAATAATCACTAACCCAAAAGCCCTTGAGATTTTTTTTTAAAAAAATTACTGAGAAATGAAGTTACAATTTGAAAAAATTTAAAAATACATCCATAGTCTAGAAGACGTATTTACAAACAATATATGCACTATAGTTATAAAAGATTTTTGTATTTTGGGTAAACAACGGCGAGTGATGAGAACGATATATGGATTGAAACGACAACAACATCTGGCCATAAATTCAATGCACTTGCTCAAAGGCGAAAATTGACGAGCACTACCAAAAACCATGGGACGACGGATTCGACCACTTAAAAGAAAGAAAGGCCCGAGATGAATGCCGCAAGGAATCAAATTTGACAAGTGACATCTACGCAACGAAGTAGCCAAAAGTCGATTCCCGGAATAGAACAAAACAAACATAAGGAAAAAGCTTTACATCATTTAGCTATCCTTTTTCCTTAAAAATAAAATTCTTCATAGCTCTTGCTGGGTATGTTTAGTGGATTACCATAATTGTATGTACTTTTTTTTTCTTGCTGTTAACGGAGAGGAATTTGAACCTGGATCTCTTACTTGAAAGACCATGGAGATGCTACTAAGTTATAATGTTATTGACCATAATCGTATGTACTTATTTTGCATATTTTAGTTGTGCTGTCATTAAGCTATTGGTTATACACACTATTTAACTTAGGTGATATATGTATCATTAACTTTATTTTTTAGAACATGACTTGATAATTGAGTACCAAACATGTTCAACTTGTTAATACATAACAGATTTTAACCGTGCCAAACATTTTTTTATTAACTACTAATATTACCATTGTCGGAAGAAAGAAACCAAATTTGATCCAATTTTTCGAAACACTGTACTATTAGCCTACGAGGTATTGATATGACAAACACTGTTTTAAAGTTTCACAACACATTTAAGATACAATCAAAGTATAAGATGATCAGATATAGCTGATACAAATTTTTAATGTGGGTATGTAGCATAAAATTGAAAATTTAATGTAAATAAACTCCGAATAAGTGGTGATGAAATACGTACAAAAACGCGCTTTGACATATAATAATATGAATGTTTATATAAACACTGTATTTTAGAAAGTATTATTATTTTTTTTTAAATATAGTATTTCCATACATTCCCTACCCCTTGTCTTCTTCCTTTCTTTCTAATCCTAAGGATGAGTTGAGGCTTCCTTTTTGTCCACCAATTTAACGTTCGTATTGGTAGACTTCCTCTTATAAACCATTTTCGAACGGTAGATTCAAGATTAAAGCAGTAAACTAGTGTACACAAATATGATTGAACATTTTTAATTGATTGTTGCTTTTTTTTTTATACTATGGGTTTCATCTTTGCATTAATTACATATTTCTGTTTAGAATAAATTTTTAATTCATTTAGTCATAGTATTGCAACCAATAAAATTGTTAAAAGAAATTATACAATTATGGAGCCACATTAGATGACATAAACATCCCAAAATATATTTTAATTACATCATCGTGACCCTATAAAAAGATGTCATTAAAATGTAATAGGGAATTTACCTAAGCATCCATATTTCATGAGCCAATAGAGGAGCTAAAGGGACATCTAACATTGTGTAACAACAAATACAAAAAATATTAGTTCTTGATTTCTTTTCATTGCATGAAGCCTGATTTGTTTGAAAGGAATATTCCTGATTTCGATTGATTAGACAAGCAATTTCCGATTACGCAAATATATACGAACCTAAGAATCTCAACATCCATTCTAAAGTTAGAGGAAGCTATATACATAATAATATAATAATCATATAAATATCTTGGGAAATTTTATGGTTCAGTAATTAATTTTGATGAGACTGATTCTGTCACTATCTAATGGCTCATACCATATTAATCGTGATCGAACCATTAAAATTAATATTTCAATTATTATCTTTATTTTAATGATAAGATGGCTCAAATATCTTAATAGGATTTGTGATGCAACGAAGCAAAAAAGAGATAACTATCATAATTCATTGATTCTGCAAACATTCGGAAAGCGATCTTCTACATCTAAGTTGATAAGAAGAATACTCAGATAAATAAGCATCAAAATTCAAGAACTCCATAAGAGTGCGAATTTTGAAAAAAGGATAAACATTACAATCTGTTTATTCGCACACGAGTACCAAAAAGCAATCTTCCATCACCTGTTGATTCCATCATAGATTACCAAGAAAGATAGGAGAGACAAAAATATTTTATTCCATAACAAATCTCCGTCTCAACGTTACAAGTCTAATATATTCGTAGGATTGAAATGAAATTTAATTAAATGATTTGATATAAATAGAATGACCTTAATCATATTAAAAAAGATTATGCTCCTATAAAATTAATATTAATTCTCTTAAAAGAGATACTGTTGCTATTAAAATAACATTAATTCTATTAAATGTAGAAAAAAATTACAATCTTCCTAAAATAATAATATTTTCTTTTTATGCTTACACTCTGATTATGCGCCCCGCATCAATTTGACTATTTCCTAGATCAGCTAATTGCAAACATTCTATGTTCATTACTTTCCAATTTTAAAATTATTTTTTTTTTTGTAGAAAATTACGTTTCCTTGTTGTCTCAATTGTACTAATATGCTACATGATTTAATTAGTGATGTATAATTACTAATATATGAGTAATATGTTGAATTCAATACATCATTACCATCATTCACTATAATAATATTGATATTTGCCTACCGTTTAATATATAAAAACACATAAAAAAAAATTAGAACTAAATCTCTTTTTTCTGTCTCAATGGGCCTAACGTGGTGAAATAATTTTTTATACTTTGACGTTGTAATTCGTGATCCCGTCCAGCTTTGATTTTCATGTCCTTCACCATTATGAGTAAACTCATCGTTATAGTGTAGAATATCATCACATGCATTTAGATAATTTTCTCACTAAATTATTAGATTTTTACTTATATTGTATTTATATTTAAAATTTATTTATCATATTTGTATATATATTTAATCAATTTGTGATTAAAATTATAAGTTTTTTTTAATATATGTTTTTTATAAATATTTATTTAAAAATAATAAAAATACGATGAGAATGAAAACAAACATAACCAAAAAGCCGCGTTTTTTCAAAACGAGACAAGACAAAACAAAAGTTAGGATATATTAAGGTCCCATAAACCTTATAAAATTGAAAAATATATGTTATGGCTAGAGCCACAAAGCACCAGCATCCTTTAACATTTTCTTGAGAGATCCATTGAGATGCAAGGTCATGACCATATTAGCTGACCCAACAAACTTCCCTCCAATAAACACGGCAGGAACCGCGGGGTTGCACCCTAGCCTAGTCAAAGCCCACTCCATTTCCTTCCCCCTCGATTCGTGGTCTAGGTCTACGATCGATGGGCTCACACCTTGCTCATAGAACAATCTCTGAACCGCGTGGCACATGCAGCACGTACTCTTGCTGAATATAACTACAGCCTTTTGTGATGCGAATTTCGCTACCTTATCCATGGATCCTCCTTAAATTATTCAAAATCCTCAATCTCCTGATTTATATGACTCCACAATGGGTCACACGATTTGAATCCAATTGCTTATGTCTTAGAGAAGATGTAAGTAATAGGATTTTTATGGAGAAAGAGAACTTGATATATATGAGAAAAATAACTCGTTTGATTTTCAAGGCTATGCATTTTGCGGTATATATAGGAGTCGGCGGGTGAGCTCGCATGAGGAGACTTTCTAAATAAAATAATAATTGGTGGTATGATCAAAAAGCATGACATGAGATTAAAACCAAAATAAAGAGGATAAAAAGTTGATAGATTCCTATCGATTTTGATGTGTAATGACAGAATTACCCTTGACATGACATGGTCATCAATTGCCTATCTCCTTAAGGCACGACTCTTTGTGCCCAAGAATCTGGCTTGTCCGATGATGATAAGCCAAACGAAGCCGAAAGTGGGACTAGGGTTGGAGAAGTATAACATTTTTGCGTGGTTTGATTACGTACCATTACTTTTTTCAGTTGGATTTCGTTGATTATTCTTGGATTATTATGAGAATTGGGCACGTGAAGGTGAATCAATGGGGAATGTCAACTTGATATTGGATAAGAAGATAGAACATGTACGCAGATCATGCATTCATCATCATGCCTGCATCGTCAGCCATGAAAAATTATTTGGGGATAAAATGATTTGGAGCAAATAATATATCCACAGATCGACAAACGTGCTTCTAGTGGTTTATGACCATGTATATGGGTGTTAGGAAAGCATGCAGCAGCATTGTAATCGTTGCGAACGGTACAAAATATTTCATAAAGAAATGGTGTAAGGCCTAAATATTAGGATTATCTGTAGCCTGTTGTGTGGGTCTAAATCCGGGTGCAATGATCACGTGCGTGCCGCGTGACTATCACGTTACACGTAGCCTAGGGAAACAACACGTGATAGGATGATCAAGACAGTATCGTGTAGGGAGGAGGAGTAGGCAATCTCAATAGGCTCTAACACACGTGTGACAGGCGAGGGAGCTATTGAGCATCAACCTCACTAAGTACCACGAATATTGTGTGCGTTCTTGAGTGAATCAAGTAATCGATTCACAGAAATGGAAATCCGGCAGCACAACGGTGTTTTTCCAAGATTTCACCTTGTCCCAAATGAGGTAAGGACTAAGGTATTTATAGAGAATTTGGCCGTCGATGTCGTCCGTCAGATGAGACCGACAACCAATGGCTAGGATGAGTCCCCTCATTATGGATATGAATATGGGCTCCCTTATGGACCCAGGCCCATAAGGCCTTCAGTGTAATGTGTGTGAGCCAATTTGAGAAAGGTTGGAATTGGGCAGGCCAATTCCAACGGGCCCTACTCCAAGCCTACCATGCCAATTCTCCCATGATCATCCCAATTGAATTGGGCCCAACTCTTTAAGCCTTGTCACATTAGCCCAAAGAGTTAAATCTAAATAAGAATTAGGCTTAAGGCCTTTGTAATCAAATTGTACATCTACATTTTGCCCCTGACCAAAGTCTTTCGAGCATATCGAAAGGATTTGGGCATTAATTAAGCCCTTTCGAATGACAAAAGTCTTATCTAGCCCATGTGCGCTACAACTTAGCTGCACTGCTGCTTGGTGTGTTAATTTCTTAATGGCTTGCAATGTAGGAATCTGTGCAACACCGTCAAATAATTGAATTCTTTTGAGAGATATTCCTGTAGTATCATCTATGAGCATATTGTCTCATATTGAAATTATACCATCCCTGAAACAATGGTGTATCGGCATGTTTTCCTTTGTATATGAATTCATCTTTCGCTTCTGTTCCATATAAATGATCCTTCTCGGCGAGTTGATTTACTTGCATTTTATGAAATCTTTATCATACTTAGCTTGCTGGTCTCAACTTTATACTTAACTAAGTATCACCAAGTTGACGGATGCATCATACTACCACCGATTCTTGCTTTCTTCTTGAAAATCTTAATATTAATCGGACAGCTTCAGGCAAGCATTTGCCTTCAAAATCATTGTGAACATATTTTAGCAGGATTTCCCCATACTCCAAATTTAAGAGCAAAGAGCTACAGAACGTCTATTCTGAGCAGTTGGACCGATGTCCCTTAGATAGCAGCTTAAGCGATTTCCCAACAGTAGATTCTTTTGCTTGCGAGCTAAAGCTGGCAAGCTCATGCCCAAACTCAAAGTAACTGAGAACCTTACTGTAGGGATAGCAATCCTGATGCATCTCATTTATTGGATATTTTTTTTTTTTTGACAGAATGAACATAAGAGCTAAATAGTGATTGGAGCTGTCTAGGTCCATCTTGATGGCCTCCAGGATTGAATCTATTCTCCAACGCTGATATACAGTTCAACCATGTAGCATATGCTGATGAATCGACTAATCCATCAGGAGGTAGAACAGACAGTACCTCTTCTAGTATCAACTTAGCCTTCCGCAGATCATGAGGCACTTTTTCTATTGCAGCAGATTTGGTCAATGTGACATAAAAAATGAGTTCGATCAGCTCGCCACACATCCAGTTCGCATGTAACATCAATAGCTCATTCATGTGTGGAAATTGTTTGGTGCAACAAGGCAGCATGTGTGCAGTAGATCAGCATGCTGCTGTGTTTTGAGCGCTCGGAATTGCCCTGCTTGGGTGCTCCATTTGATCTCCCGAGTGTTCAATTGGAGGAGGTGATCTCTGCATCTCAGTATTGTAACTATAGTAAAACTCGATTTGTCTCGGTTTAGGTTGGTGAATATCTGCTTTGATTTGTTTTGATCAACATGGAAGTCAGGTCGGCGTTCTATCCTATGGCTGGTACGCTGAGATAGCTGAAACAAAGCTCAGTAGTGCTTGTTTGCTCAACATCCTGGAGTGTACCATTTTGCTTAATCGTGTGGCTGTTGGAGATTTAGTGTTGCTCGCATTGATCTTTATAACATAGCAAATTGGACATGAGAATAGTAGCAACGATGTTGGGTCTGTCATAAGCAGCTTGGCACATTTGTGAAGAGCTCAGTTTTTTTTTTTTATGCATAAGCTGTTGATCAGTCTTGCTCGGTAAACAACTGGTCTAATCATGCCTCGTTTCTACAACTTTTGCTTGCATGTATTCTCACAGTGGCCAGTGTTTTCCAGGCCATCTTGTACAATACCGTAAAGTTCCACCACATTGGGATGGTAAGCTTTGAAAGAATATCAGCTTCTCATTGAAACTCCACTGTCAATCTTTCTTGCTTAGATAGACCTTGGAACATTTTTGAAGGCTTGTGCAAGTTTGCGAAGTATCATAAGTTTGTAGTCCATGGAACCCTCAGAAGTAGGATCTACTTAACTCTGCGAATGTTATACGCTCCATTGGTTTCAACTGTGATGAAAAGTACTTTGCTACAGCTGGCTTCAACTGACTACAATGGAGTAGTTTATATGGATGCAGGCACCGCTCGGGTTTTGTCACGATTTATGGAGCACCAGAAAAGAGCTTGGTCTGTTGACGTTTCTTAGATGGATCCAACAAAGTTTGCCAGTGGAAGTGATGCTTTCACTCATCTCTTGGCTTTTCTGTCTACAAACTCAATTCTTAGCAACTGCAACTACTTGCTTATTGATATGACATTGGCCTTGGAGGAATCAAGGATTGGATAGGAGGTGATTCTGAACGCTTTCAATCACATCTTAGGCATACAATATTCCTCCCAAAATTCACAACATCACACTGAGGACACTCCCATTCCCTACTAGTTAGCTGTCTCTTTGGCCATGCATGATCACATTCTAGGCACTTCATATTTCTTGCGAAGTTCATGAAATTGCAACTTGGACATATCCAATCTCCTCTTTTCATTTCAATATTTTGACCTCGAGACCTTAGAGCTTGATTATCGCAGAACATAATCTTGACTTTGGAATGAATCACATGGTATTGGAATTGCTTAAGCAAGATAATCCCAGTGAGGCAATAGTTATAGGTCTTCGTGCTCTGCTTTCCATTGTCATGACTCCTTCAAGACAGCATAGTGGCTTCAGCATGGTATAAGTATTGATCCTGGTGTTCGATTCTTCATTTTCAGTTATATTTAACTAAGACTGATGTGACTCAGTTGCAGAACCTGCAGTCTGATCCTCCATATCAAGCTTTGTATCTTCCAGGAGAGTAAGCTGCCACATAATTTCACGATGCACACGCCTAATATCTTCCAAAACATCTTTGCTTCCGTTTGCAAATTTCTCTCATCTGGGACCACACTGAATTCGAGCAAAAAGGATCCAGTAATAGCAGAAAAGGCGGTCATAGCCTTGTTCAAATGTTCCCGAAGCGCAGTGCAGAATGCGCGTGTTAGTGGAGCTGAGTGATGTTGTGTAAAACCCTAGAAAACCATGGTACTATGTAAGGCTATAGACATTCCTTCAAACGATTGAGCAATTACTAGGCCGTAATAAAAGCTTCAGTAAAGCATCAATCCCTGACTTCTCCACAAACAAGCGACATATTTCAGAATTTTCCATTGTTCTATAAACCAATACCATTAAATGGAAAATGCCTAATTGAATGAACTGCTCATCACTGATGCTTTCCAAAGTCGAATCCACTGAACCAACCAGGCAGCAACTACTCTTACTTTCTTTTTCTTCAGAATTTGTATCCATTGCAGTATTCCCAGTAGCTTTTCCTAAAGATCCAACATCACCACTTCACCGCGTTCCTTCTCATCTCAGCAAAAAGCCTTAAGACATCAAAGGCACATCCAAACTGACGAAACAAGCCCATGATTGATGTCCAGCTGCAAGTATCTTAACGATCAATCCTTGTGTACAACCACATAGCACCTGTGACCCCAAAACATTGCTTGCCTTCACAATAGGCAAAATAGTCAGCTCACCCAGTACAATACTCATCCTTCTGAATTGATTGGATCACAATACAGCATCTTCAGAAAGCTCATTACGCACAAATCCTGATAGGATTGCATTGCACGATACTAAGCTTGGGTCTTCTAGGTCCTCAAACATTTTACAAGCAGATACCAGCTGCCACAAGTTGTTTCTTGGCAGTAGGATGTTCGGATAACACATGCAGTATCTCAAGGCATTGAGTGACAAAAGTGCTTGCACATCCATAGCAATTACCTGGTGACCTGGAAATCACTAGTTTAGATGCCGCAACAGTGCTGTTTGAATGCTTCTGGTGCAAGTAGTTCATCAGTACTCTCCGTAGACCTTGCAGGGTTTGAACACTTTCGCTAACTGAATCAAAAGCTGCTTTGCACTTCTCACCATATAATACACCAAGAAGAGCAATCTTACGGTTAATTTTACATGATGGTCCAGGCAAAGAGGCCATCATTTGCTGGACAGAATCCTTTTGTTGGGAGTCCATTTCATTCTCACCAATGCTTGATACAATCTTCAAAAGAGGCTTCTTGAATCCTAGAAGTTGCTGGTATCTCCTATGGGCATTTTCTGATTCAAATTCTATAGCTGCCAAACCCCTCTTCGTGTCTTCATCATTCTCCATATCATGAAAGGTAAAGCTTGGTTTGGCCGTAAAATTAAACTCAAAATGGCCATACTTGCTGTAACCGCATTCGTTGCAAAGAAATGAATCCAGGTTCTCGTAGTTAATATTGCGACATTGTCTGCACTGATAGGCATTCTCATGACAATTGCTACAAATTCCATGCCTATTCATCACTGGTCTAATGCAACGTGGACACTGCAGGGGTTCTAGGGACAAAGCTTGAAGATTCTCATAGAAAGAATCAAGCTCAATCATGAAGTTACATGCAGTAATTGTGATATGAAATTCCACTTTCAGTTCAGTTTGATTGAAAGCAAGATGACAACTTCTTGCACGCTTCCACAAGGCCCAATTATTTTTCAGCTCAGATAAATCAAACACTGGTCGATTGTTGTAGTAAAGATTAAGGACTTTCACTGATTTAGATCTACGAGCATCATGAACATTCATGGTCACTGTTTGAATTGTATAGCTACTAGTACATTTCACAATGATTCGATTGTTTGTGAACTTTGTCTCAGATTTCAAACTTTCAAGTTTCATCCTGCTGTGAAATCATTAGTTTTGTTCAATGAAGGAGGCACCTCCGTAACTATTTTTTTTATTGGCACAGGAAGTTGACGCTGCCCCTATTAGAGTTTCTAGATCTCTGTTTAACTTTTCAATATTATTTTTGACCTTTTGATGCTCTCTCTCAATGTGGGCCATAATCTCCTGAAGCTTCTTAGCATCCCAGATCGGAAAAAGTGAACAATATAAGACCTCATCATATAACCATAGCCTTTTGCTTTTGACAGGAACAGGTGTCATCATTCTTGTTGCCATGGTACTAGCTAATGTTTCATATATCCCCGCACAAACGCAGAGGGCATTGCTTTCATGTCCTTTTCTTCTGTACATTTCAGAGCAAACATATATCCCAACACAAACACAAAGGGCAGTGCTTTTATGCTCTTTTCTCCCATACATATATATATATATATATATTTCTGATTTCTCCATATACACTAGCACAGGGACATCAGGCACCAGCACAAGGACATGGTATAACTTGATACCATGGACATATATCATAATTTGATTGGTCTCCGATACAAACGAACGACCTATTCTCTTCAAAATATTCCTAGCTTTGCGTTTTGCAGCTTCAATATATTTTTTTTTTTTTGGTCTTTGCTGCCAACATATTTATGGCACAAGTTTTGTACTATTGAGAGGTGCCAAAATTTGATAGGCCCATGATACAAAGGGGTAACTTTTTTTTTCTGTTGTAGCCTGTATTCTTTGTCTCTTTTTAACACTTTTCAATTTTTTTTCATCTTTTTCATGGTATTCTTCTTCATCATTTCATAGCAACATCATAAATGGAACCCTGGTACTCCGTCCCTTTAGCAAAATTGACCTTAACCTTGATTTCCCCAGCCCATCTCCTCCCTTGCAGATGCATCTCCCCATACCCATTTCCTCTAAACCACCCTTCTCATGCAGTACAGGCCCCAACACTTCGACATAAATTATTTCTGTTCCATGCTTCACGATAAATGCATAGCTTCAGGTGTAGCCATCTCTGCAGCCATTATAAGATCCCCCTCATTTTCTCTATCCTCATCATCCACCACCAACACCATCTTCCCTTGACGAATATCCTAAAAAAAAAATCAAACACCTCCTTCTTAATCCTACTCTGCTCGTTCGTGTCCTCGGTTCATTACATGAAAAACCCAGGATTTGTTTAAGGTTGTTTCGATGGCTTCAGATGCAGAAGGATTTTATCAGGTCAGATTGCTTCATTTGTTTGCTTCTTGAGATTTTAGTTGAAAATAATTCTATAAGGTCTGCTTATTGGGTTGTTGATAAGGTTGTTAGTTCAGGAATGGATGGTTTTGTTGATTTTTTTGTTGCTCGCAGCTCCAAGCCCGAGGTTTGTTTAAGATTTTGGATCTTTTGTTGTGGGTTTATACACAATCTGGACGCATGAGAAGGGCATGTGAACTTTTTGATTATATGCCAGTCAAGTTGGTCATTGCTTGCAATGCAATGATCATGGGATTTGGCTAGAGTGGGGAAGTTGATAGGGCAAAGCATATATTTGATGGGATGTCAGCTAAGGATGATGGAACTTAAAGTGCGATGATTAAGGTTTATGAAAGGAAAGGATTTAAATTGGAAGCGCTGGGTTTGTTTGCTACGATGCAGAAATAGGGAGCTAAACCGAATTTTCCTTCTTTGATAAGCGTTCTGTCTGTTGGTGCCAGCTTGGCAGCTTATGACCAAGGAAGGGAGATTCATGCCCAGTTGATCAGATCCTACTTTGATGTTGACATGTATGCTGCCTCTTTCAGTGGAAAGTGATTGCAGAAAGTGTGTAAATGCTGGCATTGTGTATCTTCATCGTTTGGCTGGAGCTGAGGATAATATCACTTCATTACATGTCGTGATGCAACTTATGCGGCACTTGCAAGCCAAGTAGATAATATCACTTCCCTGAATATTGCTGTCTGTTTCTTTATAATTCAAGAATTAAGTATTGCTGCAGTTTCAAACGTATCTCAACCTTCACTTACACCTGGTGCTTCTCCAAGTTCAGTGGTTGCTGATAGTCCAAGTTAACTTGTTTTGGGTATCCTTTTAAAGGAGAACCACCACTCTTATCATTTGACATTAGTTCCAGGCATTGGGATTGCTGTGACAGTTGGTGCTGTTTTAATGTTAGTGGTCTTGGTATTTCTTATCCGTAGGAAGAGCAAAGAGCTAGAGGATTCTGATAATATGGAGGTGGCCCCCTCAAAGCCATTTTCCCCTCAATCTATTAAAAAACTTCAAGAAGGGCAATTACTAATGTTTCGGAAATTCAGCTACAAAGAAACAAAAAGGCAACTAACAATTTCAAGACTGTTATTGGACAAGGGGGATTTGGGACTGTGTACAAAGGGCAATTTAGTGATGGTTCAGTTCTTGCTGTAAAATGTATGGACAAAGTCCTTAAGTAGGGAGAAGATGACTTTTGCAGAGAGATAGAACTCCTTTCTAGGCTTCATCATCATCATCTCGTTGCTCTAAGAGGGTTTTGCATCAAAAAATGTGAGAGGTTTCTCATGTATGAATATATGGAAAATGGAAGCTTGAAGGATCATCTTCATGCGCCTTAGAGACCGTTGAGCTGGCAGAGAAGGATCCAAATTGCAATTGATGTTGCCAATGCCTTGGAGTACCTCCATTTTTACTGTGATCCACCTCTATGCCACAGAGACATCAAATCAAGCAACATTTTACTGGATGAAAATTTTGTTGCCAAGGCTGCTGATTTTGGCCTTGCACATGCTTCTAAAGATGGCTCTATATGTTTTGAACCTGTAAATACTGATATTAGGGGAACTCCAGGTTACATGGATCCTGAGTATGTGGTCACTCATGAGCTCAGTGAGAAGAGCGATGTCTACAGCTATGGTGTGCTGCTGCTAGAGTTGGTCACCGCAAGACGTGCTATTCAAGATGGCAAGAATTTGGTGGAATGGGCCCAGCCATATATGTCATCATATTTGCCAGTATCTGAGCTTGGGGATGTGAGTATTAGGGGCTCTTTCGATCTTGAGCAGCTTCATTCAGTCGTAACTATTGTACAATGGTGCACTCAGCATGAAGGGCAGGCTAGGCCTTCAATTAAGCAAGTTCTCTGGCTTCTTTATGAGAGCTCTGATCCTGTGCATAGTGGTTTCATTCATTCTCCCATATATATATATATATATATGTACCACCATCATCAATGACATTTTCGCTCACTAAGCTATTTGTTTTATGTAGGAAAACACAAGGTCCAATCACACCATATATTTTCACATCTTGTGTTGTAACTACCTCAATTGTGACACCAAAGTACATTTTCAGGTTTCCCTCTTCATCACAACTAAAAATATTTCACAAGAATTTCCTGAATTCATTTCTTTGAGACACTCATGAAGCATGATTACTCCTTTGATCTTTATAAACACTTGAAGAATGAATTCCACCGTATTGAATTTGGCTTATGCATGCCAAAATAATATGAAAGACTATTTCTAGGCATTTAGCCATTGCATCAGGAAATTACATATGTGCTTCATGTCTTGTCCATTTAATTCCTTGTCTTGTGGAGCCATCATAAGTGGGTTTAGTACTTGTCAAAGAATGTGTATACTTCTTTATTATATATGTCTTCATGACAATGAAATTCTGCATGAGTGAAACCTTCCTTGTTTGTAAAACTAACTCATCTCATTTTCTTGCAATGCAGGGCTCTAGATTGAAGTGTTGAATCTTCATCACGTATCCTCTTGATTTCATTTTTTACAAGTATGATTTTTCACTTTATAGACTGCTTACTTAAGGTCATATTAGTGTCATCAACCATTAATGATTCTTGAACATATGCCAAAAGAATACTCAACTTTAAACATTCCTGTCTATCATGTATTCTATTCATTCACCAAATGACTATGGTGTCTCATGATATTTAAGACAAAGCTCTTTGTTGTCCGTGTTCCGACCGCATAAATGGTAATCTTGAGACCATACACTGTATGATGACACTCTCAGCCGTCCGTGTCCCAAACTTTACGTGACAATCTTGGGACCGCACATTACGTCTGTGTTCCATTCTTCACGTGATGATCTTGGCACCGCACTGCTATGAGAGAAGCTCTCCTCAGTTGTCTATGTCTCACTCGCCCATGCGATGATCTTGGAACCGCACCACTATAAGAGGGGACTCTTTCTCATCTTGTGCGCCTAGTCGTTTGGTGAATGAATGCAATACTTTGGTAGCTAATACACTTGTTGTGTATGTCTCATGCTGTGAATTTGAGTTCACAAGTAGTACATATTGTCCTCTAAATCAAGGTTTTACATAAACAACTTCATCTACTATTTTCATTGTACCAAGACTCTTTCTCTTTTTTTTTTTTCATTATTTTAGTATCAAACTTGCTTTCTTGACTTTCTTGTGGATGAACAATATCATAATAAATAAATACTCCAAAGTAGACAACTGTCTAGTATGTATAATTGACCTTGTCGGAAAAGTAGATGGTATGAGACAAATTGTTGATGACACGTGCCATTTTTTTTGGAAAATAGCACTCGAGTACCTTTACTTCGATAATATGGATAATGATTGATGGTTTCATTCAAAGTATGAATCCTATACCAGCGCTCCTTGAGACTTTGTAACATATCATTGCCCCACTTGCTTTGTATAAATCTAGCAGCTATGCTTGCTACAGCTTATAGTGCATGTGATACTTTTTTTTTTAACTCAAGTTTGGATGTCGTGTCCTATGCTCCTTTGAATTCGCTCGAGTCATCATTGCCATACCTTGAAGGAACATATTGACTTTGTTTGAAGACAAGCATTATTTTCATGGAAGCTAGTGTCGCATGCACGTACATGTTTTGAGCATATTACACAAATGAACTTCATGCATCGTTGCATAAGTGAGGATCACGTACAAACGAACATTTTGCACTTCAAGCATCACAAATGTGCATTGCACATTATTGATTTGTGATAGGCATCTACTCGCGTCTTTCTTTATTGTATCTTTTTGGTCATGCAATATTGTCTCCCTTTTTCCTTTCAATATGAGTTGTATCGAATATGTGAAACTGACCAGGACAATAAAATCAACTCATCATCTCTATATCCATTTATATTCTTGATACTCACTTTCGCCTTGGTGATATATCTAGTCATCTTGCGCTTTGGAGTAGTAGCTCTCATATGATTACAATCACAAGAGAAGACATAGTAGTAGGATCACTTCAATCCCTTAGACACTTGTAGAGTTATTATACGCATCACAGACAAAGAGCATGTCTAGATAACAAGGATTGCCATTGAAACACAACACTTAGTTTTAAAACATGCTCTTTTTTTTTTTTTTTTTGTAATCATACGCGCTTAGGAGCAAAGCTTCAACCAAGCAGCAATATTATCTAATATAAAAGATGAGTGGAATTATCATGTGCATTGAAGTAGCACTGCTACTTCCTCGCAATGATGTTTAGACAATCCATTTAAGGAACATGAACATTCACGCTTATACAGCGATAGTAGCATTCATTATCGATCGCGTTCATGCAGCGATAGCATTTATTATTGATAAATTTTTATTAGTCAAGGGGGTGTTTCCCACTACTCAACTATATAATACTTGTATAGAATACCATATGCCAAGGATTACTTGGCTCATCAAGGGGATTATCTCCACTACTTGACAACTAGAAATACCAAAAAGAAAGCAGTGATGAGCTATCAACATTGTGCGCCTGGGAGCTACGCTCTGACCCGTCAGCAATGATGTCTAAATCAAATGTTATATTTGTTATTGTTTTTCTTTCAGTACTGAAGGGTAATCTTACTCAATTTGATGTCGATCCCCTTTTTTTTTAAACTAGCTTTGCGCGCTAAGAAGATTTGTTTCTTACTTTGCAGCGACAATAGTGATGAAAAGGAGAATAAGTGATCATGCAATCATATTTTCACGAACAATACTCACTGATTGAGTAATACAGTTCATTCATTAGGTAAAAGTATCTAATGCTTTGTTTACACAGAAACAAAAAAGGAGTGAGTGAGATATGATAATAACACTCTTTGTCATAAACAGCTCTTTCTTCAATTCATGCACTGCTTTACATTTCCATCCTATCATAAGCCTTCTTGTGTTTCTTTACACCTCCACGACAACCACGCTTCTTTCTCTTTTTAAATTCTTGAGTCTTAATTTCTTCTCTGTGGGTAGTGATTCCGCATTGGATTCCACTAAAGTCATATCTGCTTCATTTTCTTGTTCATGTTCATAGAAAAAGGTAGCTTCAGCAAAGTGGAGTTCATTACGATTGAATGGATTCTTTGTCGCATGGATTAGGATATCACTTCCACTCCAATGACCTTTCATGCACTGATGTTGTGTTGAGGGTATCATGTTGTACTCGTGCAGCCATGTCCTTCCTATGAGAAGGTGATAGGACACCGGTGCATCAATTACATGAAATGTAGCAAGGCTATGAATGGGCCCAACTTTAAAACTTGCTTTGACATAACCCATTGTCATTGTAGAAGATTCGATAAAACTATTCACTGCGATGGGATGCTTCATCAAGTATCGGATATCTATTCTTGCAGCTTTGAAAGTAGACATGGGCATGATATTGAGTGAGGATCCATTATCGATAAATGTCCTCTTGATGGGGTAACCATTGAGTATACTCTCTACATACAAAGGACGATTGTGATTGAAGTTCTTCAAGTGTGCATCAGTTCTAGTAAATGTAATTGCATAATCCCTTGTAGAGACCACTCCTTTCTTAGGTTGAACTATGTCGCATCCACTATAATGACCTTGCGCAATTTGGTTAAGTACAGTCGTTGCTGCAAATCGTGCATGATCATCAAATCCAAGGAGATCAAAGAAATTCTTAAAATTTGAAGTCTTTAGTAAAGTAAAGATGACATTATCATCCCATGAGTTTCAATTTTGAGTGTATTGTCATTTTCTTCATGTCCCCCAACTAGCTGTGTGTCTGTTGACTCCATTATAGTAGGATCATGGGTAATGGCATTCACAGCACCACGTTGATTGCCATGAGCTGGAAGTGGGTTATTCCTGACATCATTATTCTCGATGATAAGTTCACCATTCTCAACTCTTTCATTAAAGATCCTCTTCAAAGTAAAACAATCCTTAGTAGGATGCCCCACAATCTTGTGAAATCTACAAAATTTAGGATTATTTTTTTCTTCCTGAGTTGGCAAACGTTCTACTCTTAGGAGTTTGAGATTTCCATCTCTTAACCACTGATCTAGCACAGCGTACACCTTTCCCATTGAGCAAGGATATGTTTGTGATTCTTTTGCCCTCTCACCCTTGGGCTTCTCAACTCTTGGTTTCTTCCCTTCTTTGAAATCTTCACTTTGAGCCAAATTCACCGATGAATCTCTCTTATTAAACTTCATACGACAGAATTGTTAGTCCTTCGTGCATTCTCAACCAGAGTGGAGAATGAAGCTAAAGAAAGATTTTCTAGATGCACCACGTACTCAGTAAACATGCCTTGGATACAAATTTTCACCAATTCTCTTTCATCACATATGTCTTGGATGTCTAGTGAACGCTCCCTGAAGCGCTCAATATAATCCATCAAGTCTTCCTTGGGCTTTTGACGGATTCGTCCCATATCAGTCAAGGTCACTCGTTCTTGTGTGGAGAAGAATTTTCTAGAACATTTTGCACATGGTTGCCCATGAATCTACAGATCCAGGGGGAAGATTGACGTACCAAGTGTACGCTTTCTCTGTGAGGGACTTAGAAAATTCTTTCAACTTTAAATCATCATCAAATCCATAAACCTCTAGTGTTTCAATGAACTTCAACAAATGTTCCTTGGCACTTCCCTTTTTACCATTGAATAGCATGAATTTGGGACTCACATAGTCCTGAGGGTATGGCTTAGCAGCAATACGTTGATTGTATGGGAGCTTGAGATCCAATACTCCCACATCAGACTTAGCTTGTATTTCCCTTAGGTACATGTCCAGATCTTCCTTCGTGACGAAAGTACCTTTAGGAGTTGAAGTAGTAACTTCAACTGGTGTAGCTGGAGTGGCCGTTTGGAGTAAAGTTGCATTGGGTTGAACAGTAGGTCCACCAATGACAATTGTGGTGTAGCCTGTGAGGATGAAGATCCTCAAGTTGAGCATGTAATGCAGGCTGGAAGTTGATGGTGTTCCAAGTTGAATTCCAGTATTCATTACCTGAGGTGCAAGCGGTTGTGTGATTACAGGCTCTAATGGAGGGATTTGCTCTCCAACTCTGGTAGGATCTTGTTCAGGAATAGGAGTAGGATTAGCAGGTGGAGCAACTTGAGGTGCCTGAGAAGCGCGTTGTTGCGCAACAACAACAGGGTCGACGAAGTCGCACCTTGTTGCGTGGCAGCAATAGCAGCTATTCCAGGCAGGTACTGAGCAAATATTGTCATGAATTGTTGGAATTGTTTTGCAGACTCTTGCATTGATTGATTGACTTGTTGGTATTTTCTTGCACAGCACGCAAGATCGCAGCATTGTCGATTTGAGCACCAGTAGGTTGGTTCACATCCTCAAGTGCTGGCATGTCATGTTCAGCGGCCTCGAGATTAACATTAGTTTCTTGAGTTGTACTCTCAGTGGATCGGTAGGTCTCTTTCTTGGAGGTGCCATCACACAAGTGTTGATTTCCCTTCCCCAGTGGAGTCGCCAAAAATGTGTGGGTATGAATCCGGATGCAACGATCACGTGCGTGTCGCGTGACTATCGCGCTACGCGTGACCTAGGGAAACAACACGTGATAGGATGATCAAGAGAGTATCGTGTAGGGAGGAGGAGTAGGCAATCTCAATAGGCTCTAACACACGTGTGACAGGCGAGGGAGCTATTGAGCATCAACCTCACTAAGTACCACGAATATCGTGTGCGTTCTTGAGTGAGTCAAGTAATCGATTCACAAATGGAAATCCGGCAGCACAACGGTGTTTGTCCAAGATTTCACCTTGTCCAAATGAGGTAAGGACTAAGGTATTTATAGAGAATTGGCCGTCGATGTCGTCCGTCAGATGAGACGACGACCAATGGCTAGGATGAGTCCCCTCATTATGGATATGAATATGGGCTCCCTTATGGACCCAGGCCCATAAGGCCTTCATTGTAATGTGTGTGAGCCAATTTGAGAAAGGTTGGAATTGGGCAGGCCAATTCCAACGGGCCCTACTCCAAGCCTACCATGCCAATTCTCCCATGATCATCCCAATTGAATTGGGCCCAACTCTTTAAGCCCTGTCACATTAGCCCAAAGAGTTAAATCTAAATAAGAATTAGGCCCAAGGCCTTTGTAATCAAATTTATACATCTACACCTGTTATGTGTCTATATTTAATGCAAGCATGATAGGACTCAAAACTTTCAAAAAATCACAATAATTGCATATAATATCATTAACTCCCATTCATACATAAAAAAAAATGGGTTCATTCATACAAGAGGCAAATAGGATTTGCAAAATTAACCATACTAGTGCACACTACACAAGACGGCTCATAAAGGAGTCCATCTGTCTTACAACAAACTAACACACAAAAACTGGATCCAATGCCCTAGTAGAACAAAAAAATAAAAACTAAAAAATAAAAGGGAAGCTAAACACATATTTAAACAAACTTAAGGAGTCTTTGTCTCCAAGGTTCATCACCGTAAACTACTTGTTAGTAGCCTAGTCTTCATCACTAGCACCTTCTTTATAGTCTACGACTATATTGTATCCCAAAAGATTAAACATAACTAGAGAACTACCTATACCCCGAAAAGAGAAAAAGAGTAAACTGGAGCCCGATAGACACAATGCATGAGTAAGCACCATATAGTCACATTCCCACCTATGTAACTAATGCAGTAACAACTAGTTATTATCTTATTAAGTCCGTCAACCACATAGGGATAACTTAGTATCCTAACAACACACAAATTGACATATATTTAGTATATATACTTATACAAAGTTGGTACTCCCAACATCCATGAGTCAATGAGTCTAATCCTAGATCTACCCAAAATCATATATGAGTACAACTCTACACAAGACAACATCATAAAAGGATCATTAGGGTGTTGCGTTGACATCACCGATACTCCCATCCACCAACCATAGCCAAACACAAGCAACACAAAATAATTATGGCTGAATATCTTATTAGTCAAGTTATTGAACTATCTTAACAAGCAAAACCAATAAGTAAGGTAATACACATATACTTGATTCATTCTAAGTACTAGAATCCACTACCATTGTTGTTTCAAGAGCTTAAAATACACTTCAATCCTAAAAGAAAGAATTACATTAAGTTTTCTTACTTTTCAAGAGAAGAAAGAAAGAATTTGGTGAAAACACTTAGTGAACGGGGCAAAGTACTTGGTTGTGTACTAGGTCGTATACTACTAAGAAGGTAAGGTTCACAACATAAGGAGTTACACGACTTAGAGCATGAAGTACGTATCGACCGTGCAATACTAAGGTTCAAAAATCCATTCCTTTATAGAGAAATACATTACTTGATACATAAGCTTGTGTATGGGTCATGTACTTTTAGATTTCTAATGTTTCCACTATTAGACATACACGGCCAAAAGCATGGGCTCATGCATGGGTCATGTGTTGGAAAAAATTTGTTTTCATGCACCAAGAGACACACGATCTAGTGTATGGGCCATACATTAGGTTATGTGCTTCCGAAATTCACCATTCGTTAAAACAAAACTTAAAACACCTTTAAAAACTTTTGCTAATACATTCTTAACCCTAAAACTGTCTTAAAGCGTGCCACACCTTTCCAACCATATCCAACACTTGTGAACAACCATGTATTAAAATAATAACCATATTATCTTCTTGAGAATCTTTTGTCCTTCTTTCTACTATAATCCTTTACCTTTTTTCTTTTGGGATTTCTCTAGGAATTCCACTCACGTTCATCATGTCTCCCATAAAACTCATTGTCAACACCGGAAGAACTTAAGTTTTATTACTTCCTCTATTGTCTTTGTTGAAATGGTATTTCTCTTTCATTGTGATTTTTCAAAATTGGAAGAGGAGCAATTATGGGAAAATAGAGAATGTTCTGTACGTAAGAAAAAAGGAACTAAGGCGATTATGGTATGATTTTTAAATGTTTCTGACTGTTATATCTTTTAAAAGATATGTAGTTAGGTAGATATGCCCTTATTTTAAAAACTAAAAAATCACTATCCCACCTCCCATAAATACATATATATTATATTGTTATGTTTACCTTTATTTAGGCTATTTCAAAGGGCATACCACTAACCACCGAGAAAGACTTCACTAATACTAATATTTTTTTTTTGTAATGATTACTGTTACATAAATACATGGAAGGTTTTGATAGTTATTAATTTTTATCAAATATTTTTAGATTTGGAATAAGTAATCAAGATGTGGAACCATCCCCTTGTTTACTTATTCAAACCCATTAAAATAATTCATATGGGCTGCATCGACGAGCTCAATTTGCTTGTTCGTCGGCCTACGAAATAACCACAAAAAAATTTCATAATTTTAAATTACCTGACTCCTCTTCCTGTTCTATTGATCAAAAGCATCCAGCAGCGCCACGACAATTTAGAATTCGATTAAGAAGGATTTCCCGCCCGTTTTCAAATGAAGTAAGTTTCGATCCACACCTAGCTAGCATCGAAGAGCAAAGCGTGACTCCGGTTTCCTCATTTGCCATAGAAGCGGCCCTGACTCGAGGAAGAATTAAGTAGAGATAGGAAAGAAAAAAATGGCTTACTAAAATATAATGGTTTCACCTTATACATCGGTCCACTCTTTTAGATTCAGTGTTGGGGATCTAGTATTCCACTATTACTACAAGAAAACTAATTTTTAAAGATAAAAATTTTATGATGAAAAACTAGTAAGAGAGTTATATTTCTACATATAAAATCAATGAAAATGACTTATGTGACAAAATTTACATTCAAAGGTAGAAATTTTGTTTCTAAATCTCAGTTTCCTTATAGTGTATGCCCAATGAAAAATAAAGTATAGATGGTCCACCAATTCATGAGGCTTTAATTTTTCTTACTTCGCCAATCTACTAGCTTTATCAAGAACTACCTTGTCTATTTGAACTCGCTTTCACAGTTGAACTAAAAAACACAAACCAAAATTAAGGAATTAAAGATTGATGTTTCCTATAAATTTTAGCATCATAACTCTAAGACATAAGATGCTAAAAGGTTAGCCCACAAAGGAAAGAATGGATGAGTGTATTTGGTTTTCATTTAGCTCTGATCGAGTGGAGTTACTTGCATTTTATGATATTTTAAACTTTTAGAAAATAAGATAAATTACACCGGAAGTCACAACGTTTGAGGATAAGTTCATTTTATGTCATAACATTTTAAATGGTTAAAAAGATATCACAATGTTTAGAGAAGTAGATCAATTGAGATCACCATTGACACGTGTCAACCAAAGAAATATTTAAAATTAAAACTTAAAAGATCTGACATGTTATGACACGTGGTAATGGTGACCTCAATTGACCCATTTTTTAAACGTTGCGACTTCTTTTTAACTACTTAAAATGTTGCGATCTTGTGACCTTAAATGAACCGACTCCTTAAAAGTTGCAATCTCTTTTTAACAACTCGAAATGTTGTGATCACAAATGAACTTACCTCTAAATATTGCGACCTTCTAGTATAATTTATCCTTTACAAAATATATATCTTGATGTTCCAAACTAGTTTATTGACTTAATATGAATAATTTTTCATAAACTTAACCATTAAACCTAGATTGTTGTTGGGTTAATGCTTAGAGTGTTATCATGTCTTACAATATAGATGACATTAGCCTTGATTATATGGACCGATGGAATGAATAGAACCAAAAATAAAGTTTAGATATTTCTTTAGATTATGTTTTAGCATTATATTACTATTTTTCACACTATTTATAAACAATTTTCATTAGAAAATAAAGTTTCTTTAGGTTTTATTGATAGTTTTTCCATTATTTATGCTACATTAGGTGGTACTAGAGTAAAGTTATGAATACAATATGATGTGTAATGACAACATAAATCAAGACTCCAATATCTAAGATGATGCTCAAGGTATAGAAATGTTGGGTATAGCCTTGAAGGCGTTATAGTAGATTATAGATTTCAAGCCTCTGAGAGACGTTGTGATGATATTGTTGATTGACTAGATGCTTTGACGATAGGTAGTGTCAACATGGACGTAAATAGGCAATAACTTAAGGATGATGTCACTTAAGGGAACCTATCAAAAGGTTTGTTCCTACAGTTAATTATGGGCAACATGCCTATAATGATGATTCCGAGGAAGATGAATTTGATGCAGCTCTCTAACTTGTAGAGTTTTGTGGTGGCTAGAATTATTATGATGGAGCGCAGAAGTGGCAGGGCACATGGTGTTATAGAGGTTAATATAGAGGTAAAGGTAATCATGGTGATAATTTTGATAATTATTATGGAGTGGGAACGGATACAAAATATTGATTTCACACTGAAAATAAGTATTTTGTACTTTAACAAGAATTTAGGAATTGATGATTTCATTAACTAAATTGCTAAAATAGATAAATTCTTCAATTATATGGAGGTGTTAGAAGAGAGGAGAGTAAGGTTGGTAGTATGTGGGCTAAGTGGTGATGCATCTACATGGTGGGAGAGTTTGTAGAGTAGGAGGAGTCATGATGGAAAAGTACTTATTAGGATATGGTATCGAGTGAAGCAGTTATAGAAAAGAGAATTTTTGCTTCTAATTATGAGCAAATCCTGCTTTAATAGTATTAGAGATGTCATTAGAGAAAGAAATATGTCCATGAGTTTATGGAAAAATTTATGAGATTGGCACAGCGAATTGATTTGAGGGAAGGTGAATTTCAATAGACAACTAGGAATTTAGATGGGTTGAAACCTCAAACGGAGAGAGAATTTGTATTTAGGTGATGAATAATCTAAGTGAAGCTAAGTATATGGCATGGAGGATTGAATAGATGTTGCTACAAAAAAGGGAAATCGGATTCTAATCCAGAAGCTATGGTGGAAATTATAGTGGTGATTATTTGGAGATTGTTGATAATGGGAAGACTGTGAGAAAATGGCTTGATGAGTTATTCACTTCCTTCTCTCATGAATTCTATCCTATGAAATATTTGTAAGTTTAATCTTGTTTTTTCTTTGAGTTTGACTCATTATGGGCTTAAGTGTGTTAGTAAAGTGTTTTGAAAATGAAACCACTTGCCTAACATTGCCTACTTGGTCCGGACTAGGTCTCATTTACTTATCTTATTCTTTATATCTTTTGAGTTTTAAATTTTAACTTTCAAATTCCTTAGTCGAATTTTTTCAAAATCTGTAACTGAAATAAATTTTTCTTGAAACCAACATTTCCTTTATTTTTTTAACTTAATTCATTTTAGAAATGAAAAAAAAAATTCTTTGAAACAATAAAAAATAGGTTTTTTTTTTTTTTTTAAAGATTTGGCATTTTTTATCTTTGGAAAAATTCTGATGTATAGAAAAATTCAATTTCGTCTATCTGGAAAATTTTTCGTTTAGGCAATTGTGAATCTTATTGTTGCAAGCTTCTATTGCGAATGCATGTGTTAGAGTTGATTACCTGAGTATTCTAGGCAAGAAACTGAGTTTTAGATGGATACATATGTAAAGCCCTATGCAATGAAAAGTGTAAGCATGGCTTGGGGAGGGATTTTGGTCACCTATATATTTTTATTTTAGTTTCATTAAGAAAGAAAAAGAATAAGAAAATTATCTCCTCCATCCACTTCGTCTTTAAGAGTAACCAGGACTAATTTAGTTACGTTTTCATGTTCCAATTTAACACTTTCCATTTTTTATTATTCTCAAAGGAGAAATTATTCTTTTTACCAAATATCTACGGATCCAATCATGATCTTATAATAAAAGTAAGAGATCTTTCTCAATCAATCCTGTCATTCTTTTAGAATTAGGAAGATCCTTTTCAAGTTTGAATAGCTAACATTGGAAAGCGGATGACGTTTGTCGTTTTGCACTTCGGTCATGCCAAAATTCTCTTTCAAGATAGTGGCTCATCCACGACACACTCAATTGATAAGTGATTTATGTACCTTTCGATTTCTATTTCTTACAAAGACAACCTAGGATACACAACCATGTGGCAATAAAGGAAAGACATGTGGATTGGAAAATAAAATGCGGCGAATGGTGAAGAGGGGTAGAAATGAATAATCCTTGTGTTAATCCATTGAATGTGAAATAAACCAGTCATCAATATTTTTTTAAGCAATAAAAAATACACATTATATATATTTTACAAAGTTAATCTTATTGACGTTCTGGACATGGTTGAGTGGTTGATTTTAATTTTGATAAACTAAAGGTCGTGAGGTCAATTCTCATTATTTTTACTTTACTTTTTATATTGCATTTATTACTCATCTTTCAGTTAATTATTGTACTCTCCTTTACTTTCTCTCTCTCTCTCTCTTTTTCTTCCTTTGCATTATAACAAATAAAATAAAATTTCATTTGTTTTAAAAAAGTTAACCAAATGAATTCTCATTGGATACTATTTATCAATTAACAGTTATACAAATATATATATATACACGCATATAGACATTTCAATGCTACATAATTTCATAACACAAAGTAATAATAAATAATAATAGCCATTTATTTAATGTACTAATATGTGTGTGTGTGTATATAGAGATTTTTTCTTTCACAAGTCAAATATTATAAATAGAATGATAATCATGTATTTAAAAATAATACTTTTTGAATTTATTATTTAGATTAATAAATTATCTATACTAAAATTAGTAAATTTACTAATAACTATTACTAATAATTTAATCAAGATCACTTTTACTAAAGATATCAAATTGCAAGACTTACCCTAGTAGTTGAATTACCCTTAATTTATTATGTAACATTATCAAATAAGTTTCAATTAATAAATCAACTCTTAAAATGTATAATTTTTAAACTAAATTAATATCCCTCTCGAGACTACTAATCTTTAACCCAATCAATCCCTCAAAATCTTTTCCTAGATGATAGCAATCTAGAATTACATTATTGTATAACCAATCCACTATCAGATCTATTATAACTCCAGATTTTAATCTAATATAGAAGAATTATGCCGGAGTGCCATAAAGTGATTTTGGTGGAAAATTACACGCTCTAACCCTTAGAGAGTCAACTAAACCAATTTTTGCTAAAAATAGCTAATTTTGGTAGCATATATGCTATGGTTTATGAGCTTTTGGTTCACTAGAATAAAACTCTATTTCTCTTGAGAGGACATCTATACAGGTGCCATTATATGATTTTAGTGGACAATTGTATGCTTGAGGCCTAAACAAGTTAACAAATCCATTTTTTGCTATTTTTTTTTTAATTTTTGTGACCATAGGTCATAGATTTTAAAATTTTGGTGTAACTCAGTTGAAACCCCTATATTTCCTAAGATGATAGTTGTACAATTGCCATTAAGTGACTATGGTGGAGAATTGTATGCCATAGGCTTTAAAAAATGACCCGAATTTATATTTGCTAAAAATAACTGATTTCGTTGGACCATAGGCCATGAATTGAGCTTCTAGGGTCACCTAGTAAAAGTCCCCACTTTTCTTGAGAGGACACCTATTCAATTATCACTAAGTGATTTGGTGGAAAGTTGCATCCTTTAGGTCTTAGGAAGGGGTAAGTTACAATAAAAGATATCAACGTTTAGGGATAAGTTCATTTAAAGTATCAATATTTCAAGTGGTTAAAAAGAGGTATCAATATTTTATAAAGTGATTCAAATGAGGTGTCAATATTTTACAAAATTAATCTAAGGTATCAATGTTTCGATTGATTTTCAATTAAGTTTCTAAAATTTTCATTAATTGTCAACTATTAATACCTTATTTGACCTACTTTATAAACCTTGATACCTCTTTTTAACCATTTGAAATATTGATACTTTAAATGAATTTATCTCCAAACGTTCATTCCTCTTTTGAACAACTTGAAACGTTGATATCTTAAATGAACTTATCTCCAAACATTGATACTTTTTATTGTAATTTACTCTCTGGAAAGTCAATCAACCTATTTTTGCTAAAAATGTCCAATTTTGATGGATTATAGGCCATAGATTTTGATAGTCTAGATCAATTTGTTAAAATTCTATTTTTCTTGAGAGAATATCCATACAAGTTCCATCGAGTGATTTTGGTGGAAAATTTCTTACCATAAGCCTTAAAAAGTCAACTTATCCAATTTTTTGCAAAAACATGTTAGGTTTCGATCGACCATAGTCCATGGATTTTTCGCTTCTAGAGTCATCTAGTAAAACTCCTGCTTTTTCCAAAGACATCTGTACAGCTTTGATTATGTGATTTTTGTAGAAAATTGTGCACTCAAGGCCTCAAAAGGTCAAGCAATTTAATTTTTGCTGAAAAGGTTGATTTTAGTGGACTGTAGGCCATGGATTTTAAGCCTCCTGCATCACCATATTGAAATCCCTATTTTTCTTAAAAAGAAATTGGTACAATTGCCATTAAGTGGTTTTGGTGGAAAATTACATACTTTAGGCTTTAGAAAGTAGAGTAATCTAATCTTTACTAAAAATGGATGATTTCGGTAGACAATAGATTTTTAGGTTTCATGGGTCATCAGGTTAAAATCCATATTTTGCTTGAGAGGACATCTATACAACTATCATTAAGTGATTTTTGTGGAAAATTGTACACACTAGGCTTCAAAAATTCAACCAATCTATTTTTTCCTAAAATGGTTGATTCTGATGGAATATAGGCCATAAATTTGGAGGTTGTGGGGTCAATAAGTTAAAATCCCTATTTTTCTTTCAAGGATTTAAGTGATTCCAATGGAAAATTACATTCCCTAGAACTCAAGAAGTAAAAAAAAAAAAAAAAAAAAAAAAAAATCCCAATTTTGCTAAAAATAAACAATTTTGATGGACTAGACAATGGATTTTTAGCTTTTGGGGTAACTAGGTTAAAATTCCTACTTTTCTAGAGATGAAATTCGTATGAGTACCATTAAGTGATTTTGTTAGAGAATTATGTGTTATATACCTCAGAAAGTCAACCTATCCAATTTTTGCTAAAAGTTGTCTATTTTTCTTGAAAGGACATATGTACAAGTGTCATTGAGTAATTTTGATGGAAAATTGTGTGTGTAATGCCAAAAAAAGTAAATCAATTAAATTTTTGCTAAAAGCAACCAATTTCAATAGACTATAGAGAATAGATTTTGAGCTTCTTGGCTCAATAGGTTAAAATCCTTATTTCTTTAAAGCACATTTGCAAAATGCCTTTAATTGATTATAATGGAAAGTTGCGACTCTAGGCCTCAAGAAGTATACCAATCTAATTTTGCTAAAAATGGTCAATTTTAGTGAATCATAAGCAATATATTTTGAGCTTTCGTGATCATTGGGATAAAATCCCTATTTTCTTGGTAAGACATATGTACTAGAGCCATTAAGTTATTTCAGTGGAAAATTGCACGTTCTAGGTCTCAAAAAGTCAACCAATCTAATTTTTGCAAAAAATGACTGATTTATATGAACTATAGGCAATGGATTTTTAGTTTCTTGGGCCACCTTGTAAAACTCCCTATTTTTTTTAGAGGACATCAGTATGAGTGCCATTAAGTGATTTTGAGAAAAATTGCACCTTTAACCCTCAAAAAGTCAATCAATCCAATTTTTGTTAAAAATGATCAATTTCGGTAGACTATAGTTAATAGATTTTGAGCTTTCGAGATCAACCGGTTAAAGTCACTATTTTTCTCGAGAGGACATCCCTAAAAGTTTCATTAAGTTATATTAGTGGAAAATTGCCTGCTTTATGTAAAAACAAAAGTCAACTAATCTAATTTTTGCGAAAAATACTAATTTCGTTGGACTATAGGCTATGGATTTTGAGATCCGAGGTTTCCCCCTAAAAATCCCTATTTTTCCTATGAGAGGAAATACATGAAAGTGTCATTATGTGATTTTAGTGGAAAATTGTATGCTTAAGGCTTCAAAATGTCAACCAATTCATTTTTGTTTCCTAAAAAGGCCACTTTCAATGGATTATTGGTGAAAAATTTTGAGCTTCTAGGTTTACTTTGTTAAAATCCCTATATTTCTTTAGAGGACATCTATATAATTGTCATTATGTCATTGTCATGGAAATTGCTATAGGCCTTAAGATGTCAACCAGCCCAATTTTTATTGAAAATGATTGATTGTGATGGACTAAAGGCCTTAGATTTTGAGCATGTTAGGTCACTCATTAAAATCTCTATTTTTCTATAAAGTACATATGTACAAGTGTGGTTAAGTGATTTTGGCATAAAATTTCACACTTTAGGCTTTAGAATGTCAACCGATCTAATTTTTGCTAAAAATAATCGATTTTGGTGAAACGTAGATAATTCATTTTTAGCTTTCTGGGTCAACGGATTAAAATACCTTATTTTATTGCATGCACTAAGCCTTAAAAAGTTAACTAATTTAATCTTTGCTAAACATGGGCAATTTCGTTGGACTATAGGTCATGAAATTTGAGCTTATAGAGTCACCAGTTGAAAATCCCTATTTTTCTTGAGAGGTCATTTGTACAAGAGTCATTAAGTGATTTTGTTAGAAAATTGCACACTTTAGGACTCAAAAAGTCAACTAATCCAATTTTTGCTAAAAGTAGCAAATTTTGGTAGACTATAGGCAATAGATTTTGAGGTTACCTAATAAAAATCCCTATTTAACTTATGAGGACATTTGTAAAAGTGCCATTAAGTCATTTTGAGGGAAAATTGTGCTTGTATGTCTTAGAAAGTCAACCAATCCAATTTTTGTTTAAAATAGCCGATTTCCAAGGACTATAGGCCATGAATTTTGAGTTTTTGGTGTCACTCAGTTAAAATCCCTATTTTTCCTCATGAAACGATCGCACATGTTCCATTACATGATTTTTGTGAAAATTACGTGCTTAGGCTTGAAAAGGTATACCAATCAAAATTTTGGTAGAAATGGCCGAATTCTGAGGATATAAGCTGTGGATTTTAAATTCAGTTCAACTAGTTAATATTGAACTTGTATGTTCAATGTGGATTTTGATGAGGCAATATAATGCACAATTGACTATTCAATTATTGTAAACTACACTTAATTAGTCCATATTATGGATGCTATGCTAAAATATATATGTGCATATTGTATGTCTTTGTAGAGTTTTTGCAAGTTTTTAGCAGGAACAAGATTAATGATTAACAGTATTAGTTGAGGGTCAAGTTGAGAGTAAGACGCTTCATTCATCTAGGTGCAACAAAGTTAAGACTAAAGCTTAACAATAGGGACGCAACCAAGTGGGTTGTTTTAGGATACCGACTTACTAAAAACCTTATAGGGTTTCGGGGCGGATTTTGAGATTAAAAAGAAAACCGGATAAGTTGTCAATTCGGGTTTTAGGTTTGTATGTAACCTGTTGAGAAAACCTAACCCGATATAAATTTAAAGTAAAATATAAAAAATTGAAAAGATTAAGTTATTAAGACAAGGAAAACACTAAGAAATAGTAAGTTGGTGAGTGAAAATGAAGTATTTGCATCCTTTCATATGATGTTATTATCTAAAATTTAGTCTTTTATTGTAAGTGTTGGCATTTTTAATAACATCAAACAAAATTCATTCCTTTGCTTATTTTTTTTAAGAAAAAAATCGGAAATCTTTGACTATTGGGTTGGTAAACGAGTTCCTTAAAACCCTGTAGGGTTGGGTTTTAGGAATGATAAGAAAAACCTAATCGTGTTTTTCTTGGGTTCTAGGACACCCTATTAAGAATCGGGTTGAATTCGGGTTCCAAATGATCCGTCCCAAACCTGCCTTAGTTGCATCCCTACTCGACAAGTCTAAATGCAGAGTCAGTGGTCAAGGGGTTAGTTGAGGGCTTCGCAGGTCCATTGGTTAAGGCACAACAAATTCAAACCCAAGACTCGACAAAGCTTAAAAATGTACAACCTTGGTCGAGGGGTTCGTCGAAGGCTCGATGAGTCCAATGTTCAGGGCATGATGAGTCTAAAGTCTAAGACTCAATAAGATCAAAGCATAGTATTGGTCGAGGGTAAATTTGAGGCGTGACACATTGAAGCACGACAAGTCTTGAGGCACGACATGGGTGAATTTAAGACTCGATGGAGTTCATGCAAGCAAAAACTTGTTGAGGGCAAATTTGAGGCATGACAAGTCTTTAGGGCATAACAGTTAAATATTGGAGCCGATGTGGCAAAAAAAGCTATTAAAGCCCATTTAATGCTTGGCGACTTAAAGATGTTATCTGTAATGGACATTTGAATTTTTGAAGGTTATATATATAATATGTTCTTGGGAGATTCAAAAGTAGAAAAGTGAAGTGTGAAAGAGCTTTTATTTGCGAACCAACAAATTATTAATTTTCTTGTTCTCTTATGCATTAAATTTGCATAATCTACAAAGAGAGTGAAAAACATTCTAGTGCTCTATTCTTATACTTGTAATATCTAAAAGAACATCTAGAGCGACAAAGGAAATATATTAATTCCTGTGTATTGTAAGCATTGTAATTGCTCAGCTTGAGCGTATTTTTGGTGATTAATAAAAGTGATAGACCATAGAGAGTAGGAAGTGGGCCGAGTTCCACGCTAAATCCATACTAATGTTTTCTATTCTTATCTTTTTTACATTTCATACTATTTTCTATCTGCCCATTAAAATTAATTGTTTGAACTTTTAGGGCAAGTACTTAATTAACCAAAATCCCTCCTTCCCCTTAAGTATTTTATAGTGATTTTTCATGTTTTATTTGATATCAGAGCCTCATCCCTATCTTCTTTTGCTTAATTGCATATAGAGCAAAGATCATAGCATCTAATGCACTAGAGTTTTTGGAGGGGCAAGCTATAAATAAACCACGGCTTCTAAGTGAAGGTAATTATGCATATTGAAAGTGCAGAATGAAAATTTTTCTTAAAGCACAAAATAGATTAATTTGGAATGTTATAGAAAATGGGCCTTTAAAAATAGAAGGAAAAGGTGAAAAAGATTATAATGAAGAAGACTAGAAAAAAATTAGATTTAAATGAAATTACTATGAATATTTTGTTTTGTGGTCTGAATGAAAGTGATTTTAATAGAATATGTACATGTTATTCTACAAAAGAAATGGGGGATGATTAGAAAAGACTTATGAAGAAACTTCTAGAGTTCGAGATACAAAAATAAGTTTTGCATGTGGGCAATTCAAATATTTCAAAATGCTTCCTGATGAATCTATAGATGAAATGCATAACAGATTCATTAATATCATAAAGCCCTTGAGTATAGTTAGGAAGAATTTTACTAAGTTGGAAATATATTTTAAACTTCTCAGGTCACTACCTCATGATTGTGAAGCAAAAAGAACTGCCATAGAAGAAGCACAAGACTTAAGTGTTATAAGCAAGGAAGAATTCCTTGGAGCTCTTAAAGCGTATAACAAGAAGGCTATTGCCTTAAAAGTCATAAGTCAAGATTTTAATGATGGTGATGATGAAGATGAAAATGAGGAACTTGTTTTGATGGCTAAGAAGCTAAAGTTCATGGGGCCCAGTAACAAGTCAAAGAGAGTAAAATGACAACAACTCATCTAAACACAAAGAGAAGGTTGTAATAACGTGATGCAAATATTAAAAGCTAGGATACATCCAACAATATTATCCTTTGCTCAAGAAGGCTTCAAGGGGATCCAAAAAAGAAGCACTCATTGCCACTTGGAGTGATGATGACTTAAGTGGATTGGATGAGGATGTGTGCTTTATGACACTGGACAATAAGGTAAATTCCCCTTCTTCTCCTTTTTATGCTGAGTTGTATGACATGTATGATAAAGTATACTGTAAGTTAGCTAAAGTAAAGAAAAAGAACAACATGCCTAAATATTTAATGATGGAAGTAGGAGAAGAGCTAGAGAATTTTCAAAATAAGCATAAAGAGTTTAAATAAGAAAATAATAAGTTGCATGATGAAATAAATATATTGAAACTAGAAAATAAAAAGATAAACAATAAGTGTAAGAAGTTGAAAAGTAAAAATAATGAATTGAAGGAAATTAATGAAAAATTAACAATTGAAAATGATTTGCTTGATATTGAAGTTAAAATATTAAATAATAATGATGATGTTGCATATGTTGGTAGTAGTACCGATGAGATCTTAAAAGAACTAGAAGAATTAAAAAATAAAAATATAACGTTAAAAGCTAGCTTAGATGATTCAAAAGCAACTATAACCAAGTTAAAAAACAATAAAAAGAATTTGAACACACTTCTTAGAAACCAAAAGTATATATGAAATTGGCTATAATAGAGAAGGTAACTACAAGTCCCACAAAACTTGTTTTATAAAAGCTACTCATGGGACATTCAATTACTGTGGCAAATCAAGTTATATTACACATAATTGTGCAACAAGAAAAACTATGCATTAAATTATAGAAGCAATCTAGTTTGGGTTCTTAAGAGAGAGGTTTTTATACCACCTAACCAAAAAGGACCTAAACTCAAATATGTACTAAATAAATAATACTCTGTTTTGTAGGGATCTTCAAGTGGGAACAACAAATGGTACTTGGAGAACGGCTACTCTGGGCACATGATTGGAGACACATCTAAGTTTACATCTCAAGATTTGAAAGATCAAGGTATTGTTATCTTTAGAGACAATCGAAAATCAACCGTTCTTAGTGAAGGTAGCATTCTTGTAAATAAAGATTTAATTATTAAAAATATGTTGCTTATTGATAATCTAAAACATAATCTGCTTAGCGTTAGTCAATTGTGTAATAATGGTTTTAAAGTAACATTTCTTGCAAAAAAAAAAAAAATGTTTGATTGAAAGAATTGACAATAACCAAGCTTATTTTGAAGGGTATAGATAAAGAAATATTTACAAATCAATTTAGATTATTTTAAATCATCAAATGATACCTGTCTATATTCCCAAAATGATAATAGTTGGCTATAGAATAGAAAATTGAGACATGCTAGCATGTATATTATTTCAAAACTTGTTAAAAGGAATCTTATCAAATGTTTGCCAAAAATAAATTTTTAAAGGGACAAGATTTATCAAGCATGTCAATAAGAAAAGCAAACTAAGGCTTCGCTGAAGTCTAAAGATACTATTTCCACTTATAGGCTATTAGAATTATTACACATGGACTTATTTGATCCTACTCAAACTCTAAGTTTGGTAAGCAAAAAACACATTGATTATTGTTGATGACTTCACTAGATATACATGGACTTTCGTCTTTGCATTTAAAAGTGAAACAAATCATGTTTTTTTTTTTAAGATATTGCAAGAAAGTCTAAAATGAAAAATGTCTTACTATTGTATCTATTCAAAGTGATCATAAGGGAAAATTTGAAAATTATAAAATTGATGATTTTTTCAGTAAACATGACATTGAACATACTTTTTCAGCATCTAGAAGTCCATAGCAAAATGGTGTAGCCAAAAGGAAAAATAAAACCTTAATTGAAATGGCTAGAACCAAGTGGTGCAAAAAAAATTTACCAAAATATTTTGGGGCTGAAGCTATAATACTGCCTGTAATATATCAAATAGAGTTTTATAAAACTAATTCTCAAGAAAACCGCCTATAAGCTTCGGAAAGGAAAATGACCTAACATATCTTATTTTCATCATTTTGGCACTAAATGTTACATATTAAACAATGACAAAGAACAATTAGCTAAATTTGACGCTAAAAGTGAAGTATGAATTTTTTTAGGTTATTCTTTGACAAGTAAGATATATAGAGTGTTTAATAAAAGAACATTAGCTGTTGAAGAATCTATACATATTACTTTTGGTGATTCTTTACCTAATTTATGCTCAAATGATGATTTGATGCTGTTTATGCTAATTTGAATAGATTTTCTCTTGAAAATAATAATAAAGAAGATAATGAACATAAAATAGATGCTTTGCATGGATCTGCTAATTAGGATCTTCCTAAAGAATGGAAATATGCGAAATCATCTAAAAGATCTAATTATTGGTGAACCTTTTAATAAAGTAAAAACAAGATCATTCTTAAACAACATGAGTAATCTTGTTTTTCTATCACAAATTAAGCCTAAAAATATTGAAGAAGTCTTAAAAGAGCAATTTTGGTAACATGCAATGCAAGATGAATTAAGCCAGTTCACAAAAAATGATATTTGGACATTGGTTCCTAGATTTGAAAGTAGACTTGTTATTGGAATTAAATAAGTTTATAGAAACAAGCTTGATGAATCTGGTAATAATAAGAAAAAAGGCTAGATTAATTGTTAAAGGTTAGAATAAAGAGAAAGGCATAGATTTTGATTAGACCTTTGCCCTGGTTGTTGGACTACAATCTATTAGAATGCTTTTGGCATTTGCTGCTTTAAAAAATTTTACTCTTTCTCAAATGGATGTTAAAAGTGCATTCTTAAATGATTTTACAAAAAAAGAAGTCTATGTAGAGCAACCACTGGGTTTTGAGAATAATGAATTCCCTGATAATGTTTTTAAATTAAATAAAGCTCTTTGTGGTCTAAAGCAAGCTCCTAGAGCTTGATATGAAAGACTTAGTAGCTTCCTTTAAACAATGGATTTTCTAGAGGAAAAATTGATACAACTTTGTTTATTAAAAATCACAAGTCATATATATTGATTATGCAAATCTATGTAGATGACATTGTGTTTGGAGCTGCTAATATGAGTTTTATAAATGAATTTTTGTAATCCATGAAGAAATAATTTAAAATGATCACGAAGGGGAACTCAATTATTTTCTAGGTCTTCAAATAAAATAATTTGAAAATGGAATATTCATCAATCAATCAAAATATAGAAGAGATTTGTTGACAATGTTTAAAATGGATAATTGCAAATCAAGATCTACACCTATGAGCACAAATGTAAAGCTTAATGAAGATGAAAATGGGAAAAACGTTTGTGAAAAGCTTTATAAAGGCATGATAGGTAGTTTGTTATATTTAATAGCTTCTAGACCTGATATTATGCTTTCGGTGTATGTGCATGATTTCAATCTTGCCCAAAAGAATCATGATTTATGCATATTTAAGTATCTTGCAGGTACGATTGAAATTAGCTTGTGGTATCCAAGGTTTACCTCTTTTGATCTAATTGGCTACTTTGATACTTAATTTATTGGGTGAAAGTAAATCAAAAAAGCACAAGCGATACATGCCACTTGGAAGTTCCCTAATATCTTGACTCTCAAAGAAGCAAAATTTTGTTACACTTTTAACTGCTGAAGGTGAGTATATAGCTGTTGGTAATTGTTGTGCACAAATTTTATGAATGAAACAAATCTTGCTTGACTACGATTTAAGATATGAAAATGTTCGAATTCATTGTGATAACACAAGTAATAAAAATTTGACAAAAAATCCGATTCGACACTCAAGAACTAAGCATATCAAAATTATACATCATTTCATTAGAGATCATGCTCTAAATAAAGATATCAGTTTGGAATTTGTTGATACAAACAACTAGATTGCTGATATTATTACAAAGCCCTTGAGCGAAGATTGTTTTTGCACATTGCGAAGAGAATTGGTCATGATCAAGTAAGATGAGTGCTAAAATATCATGGAGCCAAGTTGATCTAAAACTTGATCTGAATAAAAAATCTATTAAATGTTCATATATGATTCTGTAATTGGTATAATCCGTTTTACTTACAAAAATTTGTTATATGTGTGTATTGGGTAGTAAGTAAAGTCCTCATGGTGAGGTATTTGTGAAGTCCTCTGTTGAGGTAGCGAGTGAATCCTCTGTTGAGGCATTGTGTGAAGTCCTTATGTGTTGAGGCAAGTGAGTGAAGTCCTCCATTGAGGTAATGTGTGAGGTCCTCATATGTTGAGGCACGTGTGTGAAGTCCTATGTGTGTGTAGGCATTTGTGAAATCCTCTGTTGAGGCAATTGTTGTGAAGTCTTCTTTATAAGACAATTGTTTTGTATCGAATGAAGTGTGTGAAGTCCTCCTTGAGTGGGGCAAATTGCTGAATCTTGTATGTTATTTGTGCATCTCTCTTTATTTGCAATATCATAAGTCTATCATTTTTTTGATGAGTACAAAAGGAGAGAAGTGTAGATGCACAATTAACAAGCATGTATGTAGTCTGTTTTGAAAGGGAGCTAACTGACGTATTAAGTATAGCTTGCATTTCCCTAAAATTAAGCATCAAGTCTTTGAGTTAAACTTGAGAAAAATTCTTTGAAACCTAGATGCTTAATTGAGGGGGGAGTATGTTTAATCGAAAAGGAGTTAATTGTGCATAATTGTCCTTATAAAAAAAAGGGAGATTGTTGAACTTCTATGTTCAATGTGGATTTTAATGAGATAATATAATGAACAATTAACTATTCAATTATTAGAAACTGCAATTAATTAGTTAAACATATGATGGATGCTATGCTGGAATATATATGTGCATGTTGTGCATATTTGTGGAGTTTTTGCAAGTTTTTAGCAGGAATAAGATTAATGATCAACAGTATCAGTCGAGGGTCAAGTCGAGAGCTAGACAACTTCATTTATTTAGGCACGAGAAAGTTAAGATCAAGACTCGACAAGTTCAAAAATGCAGAGTTAGTGGTTGAGGGTTGGTTGAGGCTCGATAGGTCCACTAGTTAAGGTGTGACAAGTTCAAACCCAAGATTCAACAAAGCTTAAAAATGTATAGCCTTAGTTGAGGGGTTTGTTGAGGGCTCAATGAGTCCAATGTTCAGGGCATGACGAGTCCAAAGATTAAGACTCGACAAAATCAAAGCACAGTATTGGTCAAGAATAAATTTGAGGTGCAACACATTGATCCAAGAGAAGTCTTGATGTGCAACATGAGTGAATTCAAGACTCGATGGAGTCCACATGAGTAAAGACTTCTTGAGGGCAAATTTGAGGCACGACACTTGGAGGTGTGACGAGTCTTTAGGGCGTAAAAATTTAAATATTGGAGCTGACGTGGCAAAAAGAGCCGTTGAAGCATATTTAATGCTTGGCCACTTAAATACGTAATTCCTAATGGACATTTGAATTTTTGAAGGCTACATATATATATTCTGTCTTTGGGAGATTCAAAAGTAGAAAATTGAAGTGCGAAAGAGCTTTTATTTATGAACCAACAAATTATTACTTTTTCTTATTCTCTTGTTCATTAAATTTACAAAATCTACAAAAAGAGAGCAAAACATTCTAGTACTCTGTTCTTACACTTATAATCTTTAAAAGAACATCTAGAGAGAGAAAGAAAATATTTTATTTCCTGTGTGTTGTAAAATATTGTAATTGCTCAGCTTAAACATATTTTTGGTGATTAATAAAAGTGGTGATAAAGTTCTCGATTATAGGCATTGGTGGACCATGGAGAGTAGAAAGTAGTTCGAACTCCACGTTAAACTGGACTAATATTTTCTATTCCTATCTCTTTTATATTTCATATTGTATATGCTGTTATATTATCTACTGTAGTTAAAGTTATGTTTTATCTGCCCATTAAAATTAATTGTTTGAACTTTTAGGGCAAGTACTCAATTCATTCCCTCCCCAAGATGATTATCTTATATTGCATTTTTATGTTTTAAGTTCAAACCCTAATTTCTTGAGTAAAAACCTGTATAAGTTCCATTATGTGATTTCAATGAAACATTCCACGCTCCAGGCCTGAAAAGGTAAGGTAGTCCAATTTTTACTAAACATGGCTGGTTTCTGTGGACTTTGTGTATATATATATATATATATATATATATATATATATATATATAGGCCATGGATATTGAGTTTCTATGGTCATTTAGATAAATTCCTTAATTTTCTTGAAACAAATTTCCATATAAGTGTCATTAAGTTATTTTGGTAAAAAAATTGTGCATTCCAAGCCTCAAAAAGTTAATCGATCTTCTGAAAAAAGGCCGATTTCAATAAAACTATATTGATGGATTTTGAGCTTTTAGGTTTAACTGGTTAAATTCCCTATTTTTCTTGAGAGGACATCTATACAAGTGCCATCGGTGGAAAATTGCTTTCTCTAGGCCTTTGAAAATCCACCGACATAATTTTTACTAAAAATGGCAAATCCTAGTAGATTATAAGACATGACTTTGAGCTCCCAAGATCCCCAGGTTAAAATTCATATTTTTATTTAAAGTTTATTTATACAAGTGCAATTAAGTGATTTGATAAAAAATTGTGCACCTTAAGTCTTCGCAAGTCAACCATTCCGATTTTCTGTAAAAATGGGTGGATTTTGATAGACTATAACATTCAATTTTGAGTTTTCAGGGTCACCCAAAAAGGATCCCTATTTTACTTTAGAGAACAACCATAAAATGCCACTAATTGAATTTGGTGGGAAAATACCTACTTCCAGCCTCCAAAGGATAATCAAACCAATTTTTGTGAAAAATGGCCGATTTTGTGGGCAATAGACACATATTTTAAGCTTCTAGGTCAACCAGTTAATTTTTTTTTTTCTGAGAGGACACACATATGAGTTTCATCAATTGATTTTAGTGGAAAATTGTGCACTCTAGGCATCGAAAAGTCAATCAATCCATTTTTTGCTAAAAAATATTAATTTGGTGGACCATAGGCTATGAATTTTGAGTTTTTGTGATCATTCGATTAAAATCCCTATTCTTATTAAGAAAACATCTGTACAAGCATTATCAAGTGACTTCGGTGGAAAATTGTGATTTTAGTAGAGTATAAGCCTTAGATTTTGAGCTTCTAAGATAACCATTAAAGATCCTTATTTTTCTTGAGAAAATATCCTTATAAAAACCATTATGTGATTTCGGTGGAAAATTGCATGCTGAGGGCCTTAAAAGTTAACTAATCTAATTTTTTTTCCCTAAAAAAGTTGATTTCGATGGACTATTTGCCATAGACTTTGAGCTTCCAAGGTCAACCAGTTTAAATCACTATTTTTCTAGAACTGACACTTGTATAAGTGCTTTTAGGTGATTTTAGTGAAAATTTCATATTTTAAGCTCACAAAGTCAACCAATACAGTTTTTGCTAAAAAAGACTGATTTTGGTTGACTATAGGTGATGGATTTTGAGATTTAGAGGTCAGAAGGAAAAAATCCCTATTTTTCTTGAGAGGATATATGTACAAATATAATTAAGTAATTTTGGAGGAAATTTGCATGCCTTAAGGCTTAGAAAGTCAATCAATCCAATTTTTACTAAAAAATACTTATTTTGGTATACTATAAGCCATGAATTTTTACCTTTTAGAGTCACTTGGTTAAAACCACTATTTTTTTCAAAAGGACGTTTATACAAGTTCCAATAAGCGATTTTAGTGGAAAATCATATGCTTTAGCGCTCAAAAATTCAGCCAATGAAATTTTTGTAAAATTGACCGATTTCAATAGGTTAGGTCATAGATATTGAGATTCTAGCTTCACTCAGTTAAAATCCCAATTTTTGTAGGGAGCATATCCATACAAGTTTTGTTAACTGATTTTGGTGAAACATTACACTTTTCAGGCTTAAAAAAGTCAACAAATCGAATTTTTGCTAGATGAGCAATTTCATAGGACTTTAGGCCATGCATTTTGAGTTGGCGGGGCACTTCGTAAGATCCCTTATTTTTCTTGAAAGAACTTTAGGCCATGTATTTTGACTTTACCAATTTCATACAAGTGTAATTAAATGGTTTTGGAGGAAAATTGCATGCTTTAGGCCTTAGTTATCAAACAATCTAATTTTTGTTAAAAATTGTTGTTTTAGTAGACTATATGCTATGGATTACTAACTTCTAAGGTTACTCAGTTAAAATCACTACTTTTCTTGAGAGGACATCCGTACAAGTTCCATAAAATGTTTTTGGTGGCAAATTGCATGCTTTAGGCCTTAAAAGGTATACTAATCAAAATTTTGCTAGTCGATTTCGGAGGTTATAGGCTATGGGTTTTAAATTCAGGTCAACTAGTTAAAATCCTTAATTTTCTTGGGTGGAAAATCTATACAAGTTTCTTTATGTGATTTCAATGAAAAATTTTGCGCTCTAGGCCTGAAAAAGTTAGACAATCCAATTTTTGCTAAACATTGCTTGTTTCAATGGACTTTGTATATGTATAGGCCATGGATATGGAGTTTCCACGGTCATTTAGATAAAGTCTTTATTTTTCTCAAGACAACTTTATGTACAAGTGTCATTATGTTATTTTGGCAAAAAATTGTGGTTCCAAGCCTCAAAAAGTTAATCGATCTTCTTAAAAAGGACCGATTTTAGTAAACTATAGTAAGAGATTTTGCGCTTTTGGGGTCAACTAATTAAATTCCCTATTTTTCTTGAGATGACATCAATATAAGTGCCACTGGTGGAAAATTGCATTCTCTTGTCTTTGAAAGTCAACTAATGCAATTTTTGCTAAAAATGACTAATTCCAGTAGATTATAAGACATAGATTTTGAGCTTCCAAGATCCCTAGGTTAAAATTTATATTTTTGTTTAAAGTACATCTATACATGTGCAATTAAGTGATTTGGTGAAAAATTGTGTGCCTTAAGTCTCTACAAGACAACCATTTCAATTTTCTATAAAAATGATGGATTTTAAAGGAATAGGCATTCAATTTTAAGTTTTTGGGGTCCCCCCAGAAAGGATCCCTATTTTACTTTAGAGAACAATGATACAAGTGCCACTAAATTATTTTGGTGGAAAAATGCCTACTTTCGGCCTCAGAAGGATACTCAAACCAATTTTCGTGAAAAATGACTGATTTTGGTAGACAATAGGCATAGATTTTGAGCTTCTAGGTCAACCGGTTAACATTTTTGTTTTTTCTTGAGAGGACACACATTTGAGTTTCATTAATTGATTTTGACAGAAAATTGCACGTTCTGGGCCTCAAAAAGTCAATTAATCCATATTTTACTAAAAAATATTAATTTGGTGGACCATAGGCTATGGATTTTGAGTTTTTGTGATCATCCGGTTAAAATCCCTATTCTTATTGAGATAACATCTGTACAAGTGTTATTAAGTGACTTCGGTGGAAAATTGTGCTCTATAGGCCTCAAAAAAGTCATCAAATCCAATTTTTGGTAAAGAAGGTTGATTTCAATAGACTATAGCCTTAGATTTTGAGTTTCTAGGGTAACCCTTAAAGATCCCGATTTTTCTTGAGAAGATATCCTTACAAGAACCATTACGTGATTTTGGTGAAAAATTATGTGTTGAAGGCCTTAAAAGTCAACTAATCGAATGTTTTTTAAAAGGTTAATTTCGATGGACTATTTGCCATGGATTTTGAGCTTTCGAGGTCAACTAGTTAAAATTTCCATTATTTTAGAACAAATATTTGTATAAGCGTTGTTTGGTAATTTTAGTGAAAATTTCATGTTTTAGGTCTCACAAAGTCAATCAACACAGTTTTTGCTAAAAAGAACCGATTTGAGTTGACTAAAGGTGATAAATTTTTAGATTCTGAAGTCAACAAGTAAAAATCCATTTTTTTATTGAGAGGATGTTTGTACAAATGCAATTAAGTGATTTTGGAGGAAATTTGCACGCTTTAAGCCTTAGAAAGTCAATCAATCCAATTTTTGCTAAAAATGACCGATTTTGGCATAATATAAGCCATGGATTTTTACACTTCTAGGTCATTTGGTTAAAACCTTTATTTTTTTTGAAAGGACATCATTACAAGTTCTAACAAGTGACTTTAGTGGAAGATTGCATGTTCAACTAATTAACTTTTTGCAAAAATGGATGATTTTAATAGGATAGGCATGGATATTGAGATTCTAGGTTCATTAAGTTAATATCCCAATTTTTGTAGAGAGCATATGAATACAAGTTCTGTTAAGTGATTTGGGTGGAAAATTATATGATATAGGCTTAAAAAAGTCAACTAATCCAATTTTTCCCAAATGACCAATTTCATAAGGACTTTAGGCCATGGATTTTACGTTTCCAAGGCACTTTTTAAGAATCCTTATTTTTCTTGAGAGTACATCTATACAAGTGTCATTGAGTATTTGAACTAAAATGAACAATAATTAATTTTTATGCAACAAATCAAATTAAAATTTAATTATAGTAGATATCACAATAATAAATTATAATATGAAAAATAAAAAGATAGGAATAGAAAAATTAAGCCCAGATTTAATGTGGAGTTCAATCCACTTCTTACTCTCCACAATCACCAATTGCCTCCAACTGACGATTTCATTACTTTATTGATCACAACTATACATGCTCAAGCTAAGCAATACACCACTTTACAACATATAGGAAATAAAATATTTCCTTCTCTCATAAGTTGCTCAAGAACAAAGCACTTAAATGTTTTTCTTTCCCCTTGCAGATTTTACAAATTAATGAGCAAGAGTATAAAATTAATAATAAATTTTTCTAATTTGTATATTTGCAAATAAAAGCTCTTTAAAAGATTTTGCACTTCATTGTTCTTTTCTTTTCACACTTCTCCTTCTGAATCTCCAAGAGAACATGTGTTTATAACTTCAAAACATTTATATGTCCATTACATATAACATCTCAAAATCGCCAACCATTAAATGCCTATAATGGCTCTTTTATGCCACATCAATTTTATATTTTAACCTATCATGCTTTTAGACATGTCGTACTTAAATTTGACCCTTGATCAAATCTATGCTTCTTCGAGCCTTGAATTTAAACTTGTCGTGCCATGATGAATGTCGTGCCTTGAATTTACCCTCGACCAAAGCTATGCATCTTTCACCTCGTCGAGCCTAAGACTTGATCTTCTCGCGTCTCAAATGTATGGACTCGTCAACCCCTTTAAGTGACTCATGACTAAGGCTGTGCTCAAGAATTTTTTCCTGCTAAATCATATACAATCTCCAGTGAATAATATATATATATATATATATATATATATAACACATATATTTCTAGCATATTGTTCATCATATTATTTGACTAATTAAGTGTAGTTTAACACAATTGAATAGTTAATTGTGTAACTAATTGTCTAATCAAAATCCATATTGAACATCGAAGTTCAATATTGAGACATCAGACAATCTAATTTTTTCTAAAAACGATTGTTTCAGTAAACTATAGGTCATGGATTACTAACTTCCAGGGTTACTTGATTAAAATCACTAATTTTCTTAAGAAGACATCCATACAACTTTTGTTAAGTGATTTTGGTAGCAAATTGCATACTTTAGGCCACAAAAAGTCAACCAATTAAATTTTTCTTAAAATATCCGATTTCAGTGGAATACATGTTATAGACTTTAAGCTTTTGGGTTCACTTGGTTGAAATCCCTACTTTTCTAGAGATCACATCCGTACAAGTTCTATTAAGTAATTTTTGTGGAAAATTATGCGGTTTAGACCTCAAAATTCAATTAATCAAATTTTTGCCAAAAATTACCAGTTTCATTGGATTTTAAGCCACGATTTGTGAGCTTCCAATGTTTGCGGGTAAAAATCCCTATTTTTCATGGGAAGACATCTGCACAAGTACCGTTAAGTAATTTCGGTTGAAAATTGCACACTCTAGTCCTCACAAAATCAACCAATCCAATTTTTGCTAAAAGTGTACGTTTTTAGTAGACTATAGGTTATGTAATTTTTTTCTTTTGGGGTCAGTTAAAATCCTTGTTTCTCTTAAGAGGATATTTGTATAAGTTCCAATCAATAATTTTGGTGGAAAATTGTACAATCTAGGCCTTTGAAAATCATCCAATCAAATATTTCCTAAATATGGCTAGTTTCGATGGACTATTGGTCATGAACTTTGAGTTTTTGAGGTTTCTCTATCAAATCATTAATTTTCTTTAGAAGACATCTGTACAAGTTCCATTAAACAATTTTAGTGAAAAGTTGCACACTCTTGGCCTTAAAAAGTAAACCAATCCAATTTTTGCTAAAAGTAGCAGCCATGGTATTTAAGCTTTCGAAACCGCCTAGTTAAATACCCTATTTTTCTTGAGATGACAAAGTGTACAAATTTTGATAAGTGATTTTGGTGGAAAATTATGTGCTCTTCGCCTCAGAAAGTCAGTTAATGCGATTTCTACTAAAAATGGTTGATTTTAGTGGACTATAGTACATGGATTTTGATCTTAAAAATCCATTCTCTTTAGAGGACATATGTACATTTTTTAAATTGATTTTAGTGGAAATTTGCTTGCTGTAGGCTTCGAAAGTCAACAAATCCAATTATTGCTGAAAAAAATGACCATTTTTGGTGGACTATGGGCCTTGGATTTTTAGCTTATATGACCATTAGGTTAAAATCCTTATATGTCTTAAGGTGACAACTGTGTAAGTGTCTTTCATTGAAATTGGTAGAAAGTTTCATGCTCTAGATCTTAAAAAATTAACTAATCCAATTTTTGCTTGAAAAGGGCAAATTTTAGTGGACAATAGGTCATGAATTTTGAGCTTTTGGGGTCAAGCTGTTAAAATCCTTGTTTCTCATGAGATGACAACTATACAAGTGCCTTTTATTGATGTTTGTGGAAAATTGCATGCTCTAGGCCGTAAAAAAGTAAATCGATCCAAGTTTTGCTAAAAGTGGCAGATTTCAATGGACTATAGGTTAAGGATTTTGAGCTTCTAGGATCACATAGGAAAAATCCTTATTTTTCTTGAGAGCACATCTAAACAAGTGCCATTAAGTTATTTTGGTGGAAAATTGCATACTTCATGCATAAGAAAGTTAGCACATCCAATTTTACTAAAAATGGTCAATTTCGAATGACTGTAAGATTTCCCAATTAAAATCCCAATCTTTCTTGAGAGAACATCCATACAAATTTCATGATGTGATTTTGGTATAAAATTGTGTGTGCCGTAGGCCTAAAAAAGTTATCTAATAAAAAAAAAAATTTTTTCCTAAAAATTGCTGATTTATGTGTAGGCAATGCATCTTTTAGCTTCCGAGGTCTGTCGATCATATTCCCCATATTTCTTTGAGAACGTCTGTACAAGTTCCATTAAGTGATTTTGGTGGAAAAATACTCATTCTATACCTCAAAAGTCAACCAATCCAAATCCTACAAAAAATGACTGATTCTGGTGGACTATAAGTAATGAATTTTGAGCTTCTAGGCTCACATAGTTAAAATCTCTAATTTTCTTGAGTGGAAATGTTAATTGGTTTTCATGAAAAATTGCATGCACTAACCTTAAAAATACAACATATCCAATTTTTATTGAAATTGGCCATTTTTGTGCACCATAAGCAATCAATTTTGAGTTTCCAGGGTCACCAACTTAAAATGCCTATATTTTCTTGATATGATATCTGAATAGATGCTATTAAGTGAGTTTGGTGGAAAATTGCACATTCTAGGCTTGAAAAACTCTACCAATCTAATTTTTACTAAAAATAGCTGAATTCGTTAAACTATAGACCATGGAATATGAGCTTTGGGGTCATACAAATAAAATCCGTATATCTCTAGATTGGACATCCATATAGGTGAAATTATGTGATTTTAATAGAAGACTGTAGGCTTATTCCTCAAAATGTCAACTAATCTAGTTTATACAGAACATGATTGAATTCGGTGGACTATTAGCCATTGATTTGAATTTTCGGGGAGGCTTGGTTAAAATCCCTATTTTTCTTGAGAGAAAATCTGTAAAGGTGTTATTTAGTGATTTTGATGGAAAACTACTCACACCATGTCCCAAAAGGTCTACCAATCAAAATTTATTAAAAATAAATGATTTCGGTAGACTGTGGGTTGTGGATTTTGAGTTTTCGGGCTTACCTGATTAAAATACCTATTTTTCTTTGGAGGACATTTGTACATGTCTCATTAAGTGATTTTCATGAAAAATTGCATAGTAGACCTCAAAAGTTCAATCAATCCAATTTTTATTGAAATTGGTCGATTTTAGTGCACTATTGGCCATCAATTTTGAGTTCCAAGGCACTAGGTTAAAATTGATACTTTTCTTGATTAGACATTCACACAAATGCCACTAAGTGTTTGTTTATTTTTGGTGGAAAGCTACAAGCTATAGGAATCATAAAGTCTACTAATTTAATTTTAGCTGAAAATGGTTGAATTTGTTAGACTAATACCATGAATTTTGAGCAATAGGGTTACTTAGCTAATTTTTTTTTATTTTTCTTGATAAGACATCTATATGTGTTATTAGTAATTTTGAATGAAAATTGCACAATCTAGGTTGCAAAAACCTAACAAATCCAGTTTTTACTTAAAATAGTTGATTCTGATAGAGTATAAGTCATGAATTTTAGCTTTTGTGGTCATTCGGTTAAAATCCTTATTTTTTATAAGACAACAATATAGGTGCCATTATATGATTTTTATGGAGAATCACGTGCTTTAGGCTCAAAAAGTCAATGAAACCATTTTTTTAATTAAATGTGTTTAATTTTGATGGATCGTAAGCAATAGATGTTGAGCTTTCGGAGTGAGTGGGTAAAAGTCCTTGTTTTTATGGATAAGACATTCATACTAGTGTATTAAGTGATTTTGGTGAGAAGACATCCATACGGGTGTCATTAAGTGAAATGGTCAATTTCAGTGCATTATAGCCATCGGTTTTGAGATTCTGGTTCAAGTTAAAATCCTTATATTTCTTGACACATCTAATTTTTGCTGAAATTGGCTTATTTTGGTGTGCTAGACATGAATATTGAGTTTCCGTGGTCATTGGGACAAAATGCCTATGTTATTGATAAGACATTCGTACAATTACTATTAGGTAATTTTGGTGGAAATTGTAGGTTAATTTCTTATATCTATGGCCTATTTGGATTGTTAGATTTCTATTTATATAAGATCGATGTCGATTCGGTATCAGTTTGGTTTGGTTAGTTTATGAGTAAAATTGTTGATTTTTCATCGATATCATATCAGTATCGATTCAGTATCGGATCGGTATTAGTTCAATTTGAAAACGACATCAAAATGATGCCAAAACGACAATCCAAATACATCTTAATGCAAAGATTAGTGCAATTATGGTGACGTCATGTCAAAAACTGATAATGTGCATGATATTGGATCAATTGTGCTTGAATGTGTCAAAGCTGTCGAATAAAATGAGAATGCTACTTGAATGACTCTGTTGGAGCCATACTGGTTTTTGATTGAATAAAGGTAATCAATATCCTTGAAATCCTCATATAATTAAAGCACGTGGTTTGTTTGAGGTGACGACGACTTGAATTTTAGAATGAAGCAACGAGCAGCAAGCCAAACAGAGATAAAGCGACAGCAGCAGGACTCAAACCGAGCCTCAACAAATCTGCATCAGTCCGCAGCTAATTGAAGCAGAACACCATCAATCCAAGCAGCTTAGCGTCCAACCAAGTTCGTTTTCAACAGCACATCCACCAAACGAGTCGCCAGTACCGAGCATTGGCATTTACAAAGGATACCGAGTGTGCAGAACACAAGCGGATACCGACCTGCTCTACATCAAATCCGAGTCGCACAATGAATGCACCAACCAGAATAATTCAAGAACCAAGCTATTGCAGAAGTTGGAATAGCAGAATAAGTAGCTTTCCATCAACAGACGGAAAATTTGTGTGACGAGAACCGACTGACCAAGCAATGGATTCAAAGCAAACAACTTGCTCCTCCACTGCAGAATTAAGTCTATGCCGAAGATTGGCTTTTGTAATAGCCACGGTTGAAGTCCAAGCATCCAGCACGAATAGAGCCATAACAATTGCATCAGCCTCTCGAGCAGAACAAGATAGCACCATACCGTGGAGCCGAGGATCATTTGTTGTTCACCGACAGGAACTTTCTGCTGAACCAAAGTGCACACACAGAACGCAAAGCTACTAGCAGGCTGGAGAGATGAAGAATAGCACACTCCTAAGTCATTTTCTTCAAAATTCCGAACTACTACAGTACTTCAAGGCTGAGCTCTGAATTTGAGCACTCAATGGACTTAACATAAGCGCTATCAATCTCAAGTTAAAGCGCTTATCATGATTCGTTGGAGCAACCCTGTTCTAATTCCGGGCTGAGCAGAACTTGGCAAACTTGATGAGATCATGCTGATTCAAGCAGAAATACAAACAACCCGAACTGATCGACCAGCAGCCACGGCACGACTGAGAAACGGCAGAACCAAGCCAAGACAGCTGAATCAAAGTGAATACCAACCTGTCTGCAGCAGACCGAACTGCAGCAAGAGCAGCGCATTTTGATAAAGTTATATTTTACTTACTTTTTATTACTCAATTCATGCTAAATTATTATGATTTTTATAGAAATCATAAAGAAATGGTACTCAGTTGCACTTATTTTGATAATTTCAGACCTTAGAGCAAATTTGGAGAAAAAATACAAACTAGGTCAGCCAATGGAAGTTCAAAGCTGCCAGCCTACATACAAGCCGGCCATTTCATATTTAAAGCCGCCGGCTTAGAGGACGACCTTCACCATAGCTGAAAACTCTCAAAGCAAAGCAGTCGGCTTAGCACAACGGCTTTCGTCTCCAAGATGAAAGCCAGTCATCCAAGGAAACAAAGCCGCCAGCTTTTCATTTCAAAGTTGCCAGCCTTCGTCTACAACAATCAACGCTGGCACCACAACAAGAAAAGTCGCCGGCTTTGCCGCTGGCTTAGCTTCTACACCGCCCCAAAACAGCTAGCTTTCGAGCCAGCCAATGTCTATGCACAAATCCTCCTTATTTGCTGTATAAATACATCTTTATGGGGTCTTTTGAGAGAAACATTCCAAGGGTTAAACATTCTTAGATCTATAATAGTTTTAGAGAGAGTTGTTTATGTTCTTAATTGGTTATTGATTGAGAAACTTGGGATCCATCTTGGAGATCTAAAGATAATTGTTTTTGAAGTTCTTGGGAAGTTTTTGCATCTAGGGTTCATATTTGTGTCAATTGAATTGGTTATCCCTGAACTTAATCTTTTCATGCAATTCAACCATTTGATTTTATTGCTAAACATGAATTCTATTGTAATTACTTTTGTGATTTGTGATTTTGTTGTCAATTCCATGATATTCTAGGTTTTATTTATGGGAATATGATGAAACATAGATAGAAATGTAGCCATATTATAGAATTGTTAGATTTGTGGAATATTCAAGTTGTTATTCCTATTCTATAAATCATGTTTCTTGATTGAATTAGGTTTATAGTAATCTTAATGACTTGAAAGAGAAATTAGGGTTTATAGGAGTTCTTAATTAAGATTGAATGATATATGCGGGAGCTAAGTTGTTTAATCTAAATAGAAATTGTCCTTTGGAATTAATGTAATGTTTTTGGTTGATTTTTCATTAAGCGATTATGAGAGATTAATCTAGGACATTAGTCAATCATAGAATCGGAAGGTTTATGATTGTAATTTAGAGTCCACTATCAATTTGTATAAAGAAGTTCATGAATTGATTTGGGTTTTAAGACTTTAAAATTTGGAAAAGGATTAAAGGCTTTGACAATTTCATATGAATATCCACATAGCTAATAGTTATTATAATATGATTGCATTTTGATTAGTGAAACTAGGGCTGAATCTGCTGTTCCCACACTCAGTTGATATATTTTTCTCAAACACTCTTTTTGCTATCATTGATAATCTGGGTTAATCTTTAGTTAATTAGAAAATTTTCTAAATTCAATTGCTTAAATAATAGTAGATTCTAATACAGGTCTAGTAGTTAGTTAATCCTCGTGGGAGCGATATTCTATTCATTACTATAATACTTGATTCGATCCAGTATACTTGTTGGTAGTATTCGCACTTATTTAATATATACATATGCAGCGGATCACGTTTGATACTCAACTCTAAGTTGTTAGAATGTCAAACTTTAGCAAATTCCGAGTGCACATTTGGGGCTTTGATGGAGCAACTATCAATTAGAACCGAGCAGCAACAGCTAGTCCGTGTCTACAATATTCCAATATGATTTTGCCGGAGCACACTGACAACAAGACAAACATGATAAGACGACGAATGAGGTAGCTATAAATCAAGTTATCAAGCTGGCATATGATGTTGTCAACCTGAAGCATACGAGTCAGAGGCAAATCAAGCTATCTTAAGTCGTGCTGACCCTGGCTTTGCACGACTCCAAGCTATAGCAGCAGAGGCTGACCCAAGTCATTTTTCCGAGATGAGTGATTTGAACTGAATTGTCATGTACCAAGGCGACCTATACAAGGTGACTCAAGTAACTTCTTATTCCATTTTCTATTTTCTATACAAGGTGACTATTAAACTATTCGAGTCCAGTTTTACGTGCAATATTCAGAACATTTTATTTTGTGTTTATACTGAAGGATCCACTCCACTGACCACACACAAACACTTCCTACATTCCTTAAAAATATGATACACGTTCCGTCGTCTTTTTCTTTGTCTATCCTTTACAAACCACCGCACCCTCCGTCTCACCGCACTTTTTAGACCACTTCCTCCATACCCATAGACTATACACTCCATTCATCCACCTCACCCACACACTAAGCCATATACTTCCATCTCCATACACACTACAGACACCTTCCATTACCATTACCATTACCATTACCAACAGTGGAGTTGGACCTTAAGATTTTTAGAAGAAATTCTTGCGAATTTTAGGTGATTTCTTCTCATTGATCTTCTATAACGCATTGTGCTTGGCTCATTTTTATTAATGAAATTACATATTTCAATATGAGTTAAATTTATTGGTAAGATTGTATAATGGATTCATGGATTTCCCGAGTAGTTGAGTTGTTTTTATAATGAGTTTTATTGATTTAGAATTTTTATTATTTCCTTTTCAATGTTTATGAAATAAATTAGTCTATGAATCTCTTATAAATCAGAACCCGCTACTCTAAAAGAATTTAAACACTTAATTGAAATAGAAAATACAATTTCAAAATCTACATGGTCAGGTGCAACTTTGGTTGATATCAACTCACGCTCTTAATGTGATTGAAATTGTGATTTAGGATATGGATACATGCTTGAACCAAAACTTCGATTAAAGTCATAACTATGTAAGAGAAACATGTCATTTACCTAGTGGTTATAAATGGATTACTTAAAAGGGATATTTATGTTATAATTAAAATTTTGCAACTTGAGAGAAAGAGAATTCTCGTGAGTTTAATCAAAGTCCAAATAAACAAAACTCGATTATAATCTTGCACTTGCATAATCCCACACCCATGCACTGAATAATCCCACACCCATGCATTGAAGAGGTTTTATAAGCAACTTAATGTTTTGTATAGTTTTTAGTGATAAATTAGTAATAATTTTAGTGGTAATTTTAGAAATAGTTTACTTAGTTTAGAAATATGAAAATAACTATTTTGAGTTGCTTGGATTAGAGTAGGAGCACCATAATCTACTCTTTAGTTTGATTTCCCCTGAGAAACAAATACAACCTTTGTTTCCCATCCAATACTACTTGCATGACAGATGATGCGCTTGCCGTTGCATGTCACTAAATCCATTTTCTAAAGTGCAATTAGAAAAATAATTTAAAAAATTCTATGACATTTTTAGGTGATGCACATGTAAACCAATCAATTTGGCACCATTGTCGGGGAATCCCAACAAAAGCTAATATTATATTTGTGTTCCAAGCCAAGACAAGGCTTTTTATTGTGCTTGTGTAGTTTTTCTATCATATTTTGGTGTTTTGATTTGTTTTGTGTATTGGAACAGTGTTTATGATTGTGCCCTTTTAGTATCTTGTGCTTTTTTGATGTTATAGTTGTTGGTTGGGTGATATTTGTGTTGCTTTTATCCTTTTCAAATATGAAAATTTTCATAAAACCCCACAAAAATTTGAATAGTTCAAATATCTTAGGAAGAACTCTTACTTGGGCTTGCTTGTGCTGTGTGTTAGGATAGGGGGTGTTAGATTTCACATTCCTCTTTGATCCAAAAATTGAAAGAGCTCGCCACCACCAATTGAGAGCAAGATGAGCAAATTTGGAGCAGATTAAAGCCATAGAGCGTGAAAATTTGAATGAAAGAATGATTGGACATAAAGGGGGTAATGGACAAGAAGTAAGGAGGGCTTCTATGGGAATATGACATGCCTTTAGTCGGAGGATTAGCTCCTACGATATCATTGCCGATAGTTCAAGCCCACAACTTTAAGCTTAAATCAACTTTAATCTAGATGGTTTGCATGAACCAATTTATAGGAGGACCAATTGAAGACCCAAATGATCATATAATGAATTCCTTTACATTTGTGCTACTCTCAAGAGTAATGGATCATCAAAAGATGCCATTGATTTTGACTAGATGACCTTGGATTTTGTTGGAGTATAGGCCATGGATTTTGAGTTTGTAGGTTAATCTCCTAATTTTTGTAGATAAGACATCTGTATAGATGCCATTATGTGATTTTAGTAGGAAATTGCTTGCTTTAGGCCTCAAAAAGCCAACTACCTCAATTATTATAGAAAGTGGTTGATTTAAGTGGTCTATATGCCATGGATTTTGAACTTACGAGGTCATCGAGTTAAAATCCCTATTTTTCTTGAGATGACATCTGTTCAAGTGCCATTAAGTAATTTTGGTTGAAAGTTGTGCGCTCTGAGCCCTAAGAAGTCAACCGATCCAATTTTTATTGAAAATGGTTGATGACATTCCTACTATCGCCGTTAAGTGATTTTTGTGAAAATTGTTGCACTCTATGCTTAAAAAAGTCAACCAACCCATTTTATGCAAATGGTTAATTTCATTAGACTATAGGCCATTGATTTTGAGCTTTCATAGCTTACCTAGTTAAAATGTCCATTTTTCTTCAGAGAACATTTGTATATGAGCCATTTAGTGATTTTTATGGAAAAAATGCTTGCTTTATGATTGAAAAAGTCAACCAATTTGCTTTTTGTAGAAAATAACTAATTTTGGTAGACTATAAGCCTTATATTTTTAGCTTTCGGGCTCACCTGGCTAAAATCCCCACTTTTCTTGAGAGGATAGTTGTATAGGTGTCATTAAGTGATTTTCATTGAAAATTGTATGATGCAGGCCTTAAAAAGTCAATTACTCCATTTTTTCCTTAAATTGGTCGATTTCGTTGCACTTAAGCTATTGATTTTAAGCTTCCAAGGCCATCAAGTTAAAATCCCTATTTTTCTTGATAGGACATTTGTAAAAGTGTCATTAAGTGATTTCGGAGGAAAATTGCGCATCTAGGCCTCAAAAAGTACAACCATTTAAATTTTGATGAAAATGGGTTTTTTTGGTAGACTGGCCATGAATGTTGAGCTTCATGGTCACCTCGTTAAAATCTTGATTTTCCTTTATATGACAACCATACATGTACCACTAAGTAATTTTGGTCGGAAATTACATGTTTTAAGCCATAAAAATCAACCAATCTTATTTTTACAGAAAATGGCCTATTTCATTGGAGTATATGCTATGGATTTAGAGCTTTTGAGGCATTCATTAAAATCCCTATTTTGCTAAATACGACATCTATACAAGTGCTATTAAGTGAGTTTGATGGAAAATTGCGCTCTCTAGGTCTCAAAAAGTCAACTAATCTAATTTTTACTGAAAATAGTTGATTTCAATGGATTATAGGCCATTGATTTTGAGCTTCTAGGCTCACCCAATCAAAATCCTACTTTTTTCTTGAAAGAATAGTTGTATAAGTGTCATTTAGTGATTTTGGTGGAATAATAATTGCTATATACCCCAAAAAATCAACTAATCCAATTTTTGGTAAAAATAGCTAATTTGGTGGATTATAGCCATGAATTATGGGGTGAATTACATTAAAAAGATATCAATATTTAAGTGTAAGTTCATTTAAGGAATTAACAATTTGAGTGATTAAAAAGTAGTATTAACGTTTTTAAGGTAAGTTCATTTAAGGAATCAACGTTTTGAGTGATTGAAAAAAATGTATCAATGTTTAACAAAGTGAGTTGAATAAGGTATTAATAATTGACTATATATGTAAAGTTAAAGAAACTTAATTGAACACTAAGCTAAATGTCGATGTGGCTAAACTTTGCAAAACGTTAATTTCTCATTTGATACACTTTACCAAACATTGATACATCTTTTAAATCACTCAAATTGTTGATAACTTAAATAAACTTACCTCCAAATGTTGATACCTTCTAGTGTAATTTGCCCATGAATTTTGATTGGTCAATGTCACCTAGTGAAAAAGCCCCATTTTTTTGGATAGGACATTCGTACAAGTGCTTATATGATTTTGGTGTAAACTATGCGCTCTAGACCTCAAAAAGATAATTAATCCAAATTTTACATAAATGACTAATTTTAGTGGACTATAAGCCATGAAAATTCTAATTCCAAGGTCATGTGGTTAATATCTATACTTTTTCCTAAAAGAACATTTGTACATGTGCCATTAAGTGGTTTTTTTGGATTTTACAAGCTTTAGGCCTCAAAAAGTCAATGAATCCAATTTTTGTTAACAATGGCCGATTTCGGTAGATAGACCATGATTTTGAGCATCCAAACCCACCCAGTGAAAATCTTTGGTTTTCTTAAGAAGTCATCTGTGTAATTGCCATTTAGTAATTTTGGTACAGACATGCTCGCTTTATGCATTAGGAGGTCATGGATATCAATAGACAGTAGGAAAAAACCAATTTGTCATGAGAAAATCTTTATTGAAAATAGTCAATATAAATGGACAGTAGGAGGTAATGGATTCTAAGCTTCCAAGGTCATTAGGTGAAAAAACCAATTTGTCACGAGAGGATATTCGTCCTTATGTTATTAAGTGATTTTAATGGAAAATTGCGTGGTAGGTCGTAGATTTTGAGCGTTTGAGGTTATGGGTTGAAATCCTAATTTGTCATAAGGAGACATTCGTCCTTATGATATTAAGTGATTTCAGAGGAAAAACATGTGCTTCAGGTCCTAAAACTCAACGAATCCATTGTTTTTTTTTTTTTATCTAAAATTGGTTAATTTTGGTAAACTATAACCATGGATTTTGTGCTTTTAGGGTCACCTAGTTAAGATCCCTATTTTTATTAGGCAAACATTCATATTGGTGCCATTGAGTGACTTTGGTACAAAATTTCATGATCTAAGCCTCAAATGAACCAATGTAATTTTTCTTGAGAAAATCTATTTTGGTGCATAATAGGCCATGAATTTTGAGTTTACAATCACCTAGTTAAAATCCCCTTTTTCCTTGATAAGACATCCATATAGAAGCCATTAAGTATTTTGGTTGAAAATTACGAACTCTAGGCATGGATTTTGCCAAAAATGGCCAATTTCAATATACAATATGCCATGGATTTTATGCTTTCATGATCACCGATTGAAATCCCTAATTTTATATGGAGGACATCCATATGAGTTATATGAAGTGATTTTGGTAGAAAATTAACCACTATAGGCCTCAAGAATTCCATTAATTCAACTTTTGTTAAAAATGGGCAAGTTTTGTGGTTCATAGGTGATGGATTTTAGAACTTCTAAGGTCACCCTATTGAAATCGGTATTTTGCTTGAGAGAACACCCATAGAGATTCCATTGTGATTTATTTGGAAAAATGCTTACTCTAGGCCTCAAAAAGTCAATCAATTCAAATTTTATTGAAAAAGACCAATTTTGGTAGATTAGCTATAGATTTTGAGCTTCTGCGATCACTTGGTTAAAATCCCTAGTTTTCTTGATAGGACATCCATACACGTGTGATGAAGTGATTTTGGTTGAAATCACACGTTTTAGGGATAAAAAATTTTTGCAAATCTAATTTTTGCTAAAGATAGCCAATTTCAATGGATTATAAGATAAAGATTTTGAGGTTACAGGCTCACATGATGAAAATCCCTTTTTTTCTCAACAGGTGATTTGTATTGGTGTCACTAAATGATTTTGGGGGGAAATTGCGTACTTTAAAATTGTGAATCAATCAATTTTTTGCCAAAAATAGATGATTTCTATAGACTGTAAGCTGTTGGTTTTGAGCTTTTAGGATTACTTAGTTTAAACGCCTTTTTTTCTTTTTTTTTTTTTTTGTAGAAGACATTTGTACCAGTGCCATTAAGTTATTTTGGTGTAATGCATGGTTGTTGTCTAAAAAAAAACACCCAATTCAAATTCTCCATAAAATAGCCAATTGAAGTGTACTATAAGCCATGGCTTCTGAGCTTTTGGGTTCACCTAGTTATAGTACCTATTTTTTTAGATATGACATCCATATAGGTGCTAGTTAGTGATTTGGGTGGAAAATTGCATGCTCTATACTTCAAAAAGGACATTTTACTAAAATCCCAATTTTTCTTGAGAAGACATTCAAAGGTGCCATTAGCTGATTTTGGTGGAAAATTGCACACTCTATTCATCTAAAAGTCAACCAATCAAATTTTTTCTTAAAATGACTTATTTCAATTGGCTATAGGCCATTGATTTTGACCTTTTGGGGTCACCCAATTAACATCCCTATTTTTCGTAAGATGATTTCTATACAGGAGCCATTCAGGTATTTTTGATGGAAAGTTGCTCACTCTAAGACTCAAAAACTTAGCTAATCCAATTTTTACTGAAAAAAGTCGATTTCGATGAACCATAGGCCATGGACTTTGAGTTTCCATGTTCACCTAGTTTAGATCCCTATTTTATGGATGAAACATATATACATGAGCAACAGATTGATTTTGGTCGAAAACTGCATACACTAGGATTTAAAAGGTCAACTAGTCAATATTTTGTTAAAATGACCAATTTCAGTAGATTGTGGGCCATAGATTTTGATCTTCCAAGGTTACTTAAAATCCCTACTTTTCGAGGGTAGACATTTATGACATTGTTATTAACTAATTTCGATAGGAAATTGCATGCCCTAACTCTCAAAAAGACAACTTGTGAAACTTTTGTTGAAAATGGTGGATTTCGATGGACTTAGGCCATCGATTGGCGGCTTCCATCATCAACTAGTTAAAATCCCTATTTTTTTAGAGGACATCCATATAAGTGTTATTAAGTGTTTATTTTTTTTATAGAAAAATGAATGCTCTAGGCCTTAAAAAGTCAACTAATCTACTTTTTGTTGAAAATGGCCGATTTTGGTACACCATAGGCCATAGATTTTGAGCTTACAGGATCACTTGGTTGAAATCCCAATTTTTCTAGATGAGATATTCATACAAGTGCTAGTAAGTGATTTAAATGGAAAATTGCTCACTCTAGGACTCAAAAAATTAACCAATCTTTTTTTTTTTTTTTTTGTCAATTTCAATATACCATGGGCCATGAATTTTGAGCTTCTAGGATCATCCAGTTAGTACCTATTATTCTAAAAGGGACATTTTCAAAGGTGCCATTTAGTGCTTTTGGTGATAAATTGCTCGTTTTAGGCCTCAAAAACTTGATCAATCCAAGTTTTACTAGTAATGACCAATTTCAGCAAACCATGGGGCATGGATTTTGTGCTTCCAGGGTCACTAGATTGAAATCCTTATTGAACGGATATTCGTATTGGTGCTATTAAGTGATTTTGGTGTAAAATTGCCCATTTTGTGCCTCAAAAGTTAACCAATCCAATTTTTTTTCTTGAAAATGGTTGATTTGGTTGCACTGTAAGTCATGGATTTTGAATTCCACGATTAACTGGTTAAAAATCCCCATTTTTCTTGACATTCATATAGGTGTCATTAAGTGATTTTGGTGGAAAAAAGAGTACTTTAAGCCTAAAAAAGTAAGTTAGTTGAAATACTGCTAAAAATGGTCTAGTTATAGGCCATAACTTTTGAGCTTTCAGGGTAATCTATTTTAAATTCTTATTTTTCACGAGAGGACATCCGTACATGTGCCATTAAGTTATTTTGTTTGAAATTTATGTGCTTAAGGTCTCAAAAAAGTCAAATTATCCAAATTTTGCTAAGAATGATCGATTTCAATAGGCTATGTGCAATAGATTTTTAGCTTCGTTACCTAGTCAAAATCCATATTTTTTGTGAGAGGACATCCATATAGGTACCATAAAGCGATTTTGGTGGAAAAATGCCCGCTCTACGCTTCAAAAAGTCAATGAATCTAATTTTTGCTTAAAAACGACTGATTTTGTTGCACGATAGGCCATGGATTTAGAGCTTCTAGCATCGTTCGGTTAATGTATAGGGGAAATTAAATAATTTTGGTGGCAAATTATACACTTTAGGTTTCAAAAAGTTAAGCAATCCAATTTTTACTTAATATTTTTGATTTCAAGAGACTTTAAGCCATGAATTTTGAGCTTTTGAGGTCATACAGTAAAAACCCTTATTTTTCTTAAGGAGATATTTGTATAGTGTCATTAATTGATTTTGATCAAAAGTTGCATGTTGTTGGCCTCAAAAAAAGTCAACTAATCCAAATTTTGCTGATAAATGACCAAATTTAATACATTATAAGCTAGGCTACTTAGCTTCTAGGGTCACCTGGTTAGATACCCCATTTTTCTTTATAAGACATTCGTATAGGTGCCATCAAGTATTTTGGTGGAAAATTCTACCTCTCAGGCTTTAAAAAGTCTTTTCATCCAATTTTTACTCAAAATTGTCAATTTCAAGGAATTATAGACCATAGATTTTGAGCTTTTGGGGTCACCTGGTTAAAATCTTTGTTTTTTCAGAGGACATCATTATAGGTTCCATTAAATGATTTTGGTTGGAAATCTTGTACTGAAGATATCAAAAAGTAAACCAATCTAATTTTTGTTGAAAATGGTAATTTTGGATAGATTATAGCCTTGTATTTTTTAGCTTCCAGGGTTACATAGTTAAAATCCCTATTTTTTGAGAGGACAATTATAGAAGTATTAATAAGTGATTTTGATGGAAAATTATGCGTGTGGGCCACAAAAAGTCAACAAATCCAAATTTTATTAAAAATAGTTGATTTTTGTGGATTGTAGCTAGAGATGGGGTCACTAGGTAAAAACCCCTTATCTTCTTGAGGTGACATCTTTATTGGAGCCATCAAATGATTTTTGGTTGAAAATTGGGTGCTCTTGGCCTTAAAAAGTCATTTAATCCAAATTTTGCTTATCAACAGGAGATTTTGGTGGATAACAGGCCATTAATGTTGAGCTTCAAGGGTCATCCTATTGAAATTCCTATTATTCATGATAGAACATCTGTATAAGTCTAGTCAGGTGATTTCAGTGGAAAATTGTACACTTTAGTACTCAAAAGGTCAACCAATACAGTTTTTGCTGATAATAGCCGATTTGCTCCACCGAAGCTATAGATCTTGAGCTTCTACCATCACCTAGTTAAAATCATTATTTCTCATGAGAGGACATTCGTATATGTGTACTTAAATGATTTTAGTGGAAAATCGCATGATCTAGGCTTAAAAAATTTAACCAATCTAATTTTTGCCGGAAATGGCCCATTTCAATGCATAGGTCAAGGATTTTGAGTTTCCAAGGTAATCTAGTTAAAACCCCATTTTTCTTGAGTCCACATTCGTATGGATGTCACCAAGTTATTTTAGGGAAAGTTTCTTGTCTTGGCCCTATAAAGTCAATCAATCCAATTTTGATTGAAGAAGATTGTGTTCAGTACACTATAGATTATGAATTTTAAGCTTCCAGTGTCACTAGGTTAAAATTGCCATTTTCTTGATAGGACATCGGTACAGGTCCCATTAAGTGATTTGGATGAAAATCATGTGCTTTTAATCTCAAAAAGTCAACCAATGTAAATTTTGCTGAGAAACGGCTAATTTTAGTGGACAAGCCATGGATTTTGTCCTTTTAGGGTCACTTGGTAAAAATTTTAATATTTCTTGATGGGACGCTCCTACAGTGTCATTAAGTGATTTTGGACAAAAATTGTGTGCTCTTAGCCTCAAAAGTTAACCAATCTAATTTAGCTAAAAAATTGTCGATTTTCGTGTATTGTAACCCATGGATTTTAAGCTTTAAGGGTCACCCAGCTAAAATCCTTGCTCTTCATATGAGAGGATCTTGATACAGAGCAATTAAATTTTTAGGGTAGAAATTGTACGCTCTAGTCCTTAAAAATTCAACCTATCAAATTTTCATTGAAAGTGGTTGGCTACAGATTTTGAACTTCTAAGGTTACATGGCTAAATCCCTAGTTTTCATGAGAGAACCTTCATACAGGTACATTTTAGTGATTTTGGTGGAAAATTACGCGTTCAAAGACTCTAAAAGTCAACAAATTAAAATTTTGCTGAAAATGATTTATTTCAATGCACTATATGGGCCATGAACTTTAAGCTTCTAGGGATACCTAGCTAAAATCCTCATTTTTCGATAGGGTATCCATACAAGTGTTATTAGGTGATTTTAGTGGAGTATTTCATGCTCTAGGCCTAAAAAAAAACAATCAATCCAATTTTTGTTGAAAATGGTGATTTCGGTAGACTTTAAGTGAAATATCTCAAACCTTCATCTCAATAAGAAATGGAGTTTAGATAGATTTAATAAATCAAATGAATTATAGCATATAATTAGGCAAGTTGACATAATTAGATTAATTATTAATTAAGTTGAAATTTGAGATTTTGAATTTTTAAACCCTTAAGCATGTTATTAAAATATTTAGTGGATTCCTAAACTCTTAAACTTTAACCTAAATTCCAATTCCTTAATCCCCATAAAATTTGAGTTCATCTGCTTGTATAAAAATATCATTTTTTAAACCCGAACTTAAATTAAATATAATGTTGGTCTAAACTAAATTTCTAAATTAAGTTCTTATTTTAAGCTCTTAATTTATAACGTATTGATTCTAAAACCATCTTCCAAATATTTCTAAAACTAAAGATATTAATCTGAAAGTTCTAAACCCAATACCTTTATTTTAAAATATCATAAATTAAGTTTATCCTTTCCTTTTCCTTTTGTTTTTCTCTACCTTCTTTTTCTTTTGCCTTTTTCTTTCTCTCTCTTTTCCTTTTCTCTCCCGTATCTTCTCCCTTTTTATTTCCTTTTTCGTTCTTTCTCTCTTAAAATTTATCTCCATAAATCTCAATTTCAAGAAGAGAAAAAAAGGAAATCACAGTTAGAAAATGAGATAGAAGAAGAAAATGAAAGTTAGGAGAAGCCAACAACAAGAAAAGAGGATTAAGTTGCATGTTTTGCCAAAGGATAAGTATATTTGTTTTCATGTTGTCTTGATTGTTATTTATCCAAGTATATAGTGAGGTTTGATGAGTTATGAAAGTTGTAAGAATAGAAATATGAAGTTTGTTGTGGTTGCTTTAGTGAGTAAATGAATTGTAGGTTTATATGTTATATGGTTTGAGAAGTGAGGGGATGAAGTAGTAGTGTTGATAATGATGAGATGGTTAGGATGTGTGTATATGAACGTGTGGTGATGGGTATGTTGATTTTGAAGTTGTTTTTGAGATAAATGTGTTGTGGTAAACAAGTGGTTACATATGTTGAAGTTGTTGGTTATTAGAAGTGCTTGAAATGGTGTAAGTTGCTATGAGTTCATGCATGAATTGATGAAATTTGGAGATGAAGGATTTGGTATAGGTTCTGTGATGTGGTGAGAGTTGTTTGATGTTAAGAAGTGAAGTTCATATATATTTTGAGTTGTTAAGTGCATGTAATATGTTATATGATGCTTGTATAGTATTTAGAGTATAGTAGGATGTGTGAAAATTGTATAAAAATAGAGTTTAAAATAAGGAAAGTTTGAAAAACTTTAAACATCCTGTCAAATGGCTTTCCATCTATGGGACATACACCCCTTAAAATGACCTATATGGAAGGGTATTTCACTTTCTGGGGCCTCTTTTTGCATTTCCCCTAGGTTCAAACAGCATTTGAAATGACCCGTATGGCAGAATGTTTCACTTTTTGATCTTTCATGCAAAATTCTCTTGATCCTATATGCCTCCGGCCTTCTTTCTTACGCACCGTCCTTTATTCCCTGCTGCAATATTGTTTTGTATTTTGATCATAACTTTTTTATCCGAACTTGGATTAAGGTGATTGAAAATGCTAAGGAAAGCTTTTCTAGAGTGGACATATGTGAAACCGTTATTAACTAATTTCGGTAGAAATTTGTGTGCTCTAACTCTCAAAAGATGACTGATGAAAGTTTTGTTGAAAATGACTGACTTCAGTAGGCCTTAGGCCATCGATTGGGAGCTTCCATCATCACCTAGTTAAAATCCCTATTTTTTTGAGAGACATTTATACAAGTGTTATTTAGTGTTTTTGTAGAAAAATGCATGCTCTAGGTCTTAAAAAGTCAACTAATCTACTTTTTGTTGAAAATGGCTGATTTTAGTACACCATAGGCCATAGATTTTCAGCTTACGAGATCGCTTGGTCGAAATCTTAATTTTTCTAGATGGGATATTCATGCTGGAGCCTGTTAGTGATTTTAGTAGAAAATTGCTCACTCTATGCCTCAAAAAATCAACCAATCTATTTTTCTTTTGTCGATTTTAACGGACCATGTGCTAGGAATTTTGACTTTTGGGGTCATTCAATTAGTGCCTATTTTTCTAAAAAGGACACTTTCACGTATGTCATTTAGTGCTTTTGATAAAAAATTTCTCGCTCAAGACCTCAAAGAATCAACCAATTTAATTTTTGCTAAAAATGACCAATTTTCGGTAGATTATAGGGCGTTGATTTTATGCTTTCGGGATCACCGGATTAAACTCCTGTAGGATTCAAAAGGTTAACTAATCCATATGTTACCGAAAGATGACCAATTTCAGGAGATTATAAGCCATAGATTTTGACCTTCCAAGGTCACTTAGTTAAAAGCCCTATTTTTCCAAGATGGACATCTGTAAAATTGTTATTAACTGATTTTGGTAGAAAATCACATGTCCTTACTCTCAAAAAGACAACCGATGAAACCTTTTTTGAAAATGGATGATTTTGGTGGACTATAGACCATTGATTAGGAGCTTCCATCATCACCCAGTTAAAATCCCTATTTTTTAAAGGACATCCATACAAGTGTTATTCAGTGTTTTGTAAAAAAATGCGTGCTCTAGGCTTTAAAAAGTCAACTAATCTACTTTTTATTGAAAATGGTTGATTTTGGAACACCATAGGCCATTTTTTTCAGCTTATGGGATCACTTGGTGTACATCCTAATTTTTCTAGATGGGACATTCGTGCAAGTGCAGTTAGTGATTTTAGTAGAAAATTGCTCACTTGATGCCTCGAAAAATCAACCAATCTATTTTTCTTTTGTCGATTTTAATGGACCATGTGCCATGAATTTTGAGCTTCTAGGGTCATCCAGTTAGTACCTACTTTTCTAAAAAGGACCTTTTTCACATGTGTCATTTAGTGCTTTTGGTGAAAAATTGCTCGCTCTAAGCCTCAAAAAGTTAACAAATCCAAGCTTTACTAAAAATGAACAATTCTGGCAGACTATAGGGTGTGGATTTTATGCTTCTGGGGTTACCAAATTAAAATCCTCTAGGATTCAAAAGTTCAACTAATCCATATTTTACTTAAAGATGACCAATTTCAATAGATTATAAGTCATAAATTTTGATCTTCCAAGGTCACCTAGTTAAAATCCTTACTTTTCCATGATAGATATCTATGAAATTGTTATTAACTGATTTTAGTAGAAAATCCTGTGCTCTAACTCTCAAAAAGACAACCGATGAAACTTTTGTTGAAAATGGCTGATTTCGATGGACCTTAGGCCATCGATTGGGAGCTTCCATCGTCACCTAGTTAAAATCCCTATATTTTTAGAGGACATCCATATAAGTGTTATCCTGTGTTTTTGTAGAAAAATGCGTACTCTAGGCCTTAAAAAGTCAACTTACTTTTTGTTGAAAATGGTCGATTTTGATACACCATAGGCCATAGATTTTGAGCTTGCGAGATCACTTGGTTGAAATCCCAATTTTTCTAGATGGGATATTTGTGTAGGTGCCTGTTAGTGGTTTAAGTGGAATATTACTCACTCCAAGTCTCAAAAAATCAACCAATCTATTTTTGTTTTTGTCGCTTTTAATGGATCATGGCCATGAATTTTGAGCTTCTGGGGTCATTCTGTCTGTACCTATTTTTCTAAAAAGGACATTTTCACATGTGTCATAAATTGCTCGCTCTAGGTCTCAAAAACTCAACCAATCCAATTTTCGCTAAAAATCACCAATTTTAACAGACCGTAGGCATAGATTTTATGCTCCAGGGTCACCAAATTAAAATCCTTCTTCAATAGACATTTATATAGTTGCTATTAAGTGATTTTGGTGGAAAATTACGCATTCTATGCTTTGAAATTCAACCGATCCAATTTTTTCCCCTAAAAATGGTCGATTTGGCTACACTATAGATCATAGATTTTGAGCTTCCACGTCACTAGTTATAATCTCCATTTTTTTCTTGAGGGGACATTGTTTTAGGTGCCATTAAGTGATTTTTGTAGCAAAAATGTGTGCTTTAAGCCAAAAAAATTCAATTAATGGAATTGTTGCTAAAAATAGTCGATTTATAGGCCATTAATTTTGAGCTTCCAGGTTGATCATTTTAAAATTCTTATTTTCATGAGAGAACATCCATATAAGTGACATTAAGTTATTTTGTTTGAGATTCGTGTGCCTAAGGTCTCAAAAAAGTCTAATAATTTAAATTTTGCTAAGAATGACCGATTTCAATAAGCTATACACAATGGATTTATAGCTTCTGAGTTCACCTATCAAAATCCATAATTTTTATGAGAGGACATCCATTTAGGTGCCATAAAGCAATTTTGGTGAGATATTGCCAACTTTAGGCCTCAAAAAGTCAATGAATCTAATTTTTGTTAAAAATGACTAATTTTGTTGCATAATAGGCCATGGATTTAAAGCTTCTAGGGTTATTCGGTTAAACTCTCATTAATAATTTTGGTGGAAGGTCTGAAAAGGTTAAGCAATCTAATTTTTACTTAATATGGTTGATTTCAAGGGACAAAAGCTATGAATTTTGAGCTTTTGGGATCACATAGTAAAAACCCTTGTTTGTCTTAAGGAGACATTCATACAGGTGTCATTAATTGATTTTGATCAAAAGTTGCATGCTGTTGGCCTCAAAAAAGTTAACCAATCCAAATTTTGCTGATAAATGACTGAATTTAGTAGACTATAAGCTAGATCACTGAGCTTTTAGGGTCATTGGGTTAGATACCCCATTTTTCTTGATAGGACATCCATATAGGTGCCATCAAGTATTTTGTTGGAAGATTCTACCTCTCAGGCTTTAAAAAGTCTTTTAATCCAATTTTTACTCAAAATGGTCAATTTCAAGGGATTATAAACCATAGATTTTGAGCTTTTGGGATGACTCGATTAAAGTCTTTGTTTTTTCAAAGGACATCATTACAGTAGAGGTAGGCAAAGCGAGTAAATGGGCCGACCTGGCGCACAGGCTAAATGGGCTGGACCCTAGGCTAAAATTAATTTTTTATTTTTAATTTTTATTTTTTAATATTAGTTTATGGGAAAATTAGAATTATTTATATATTCTAAGGTTTTATATATATTAACGACTAATTTTATTGCAATTTTATTATTTATATATAAAAATAAGTTTTTAAATTATTTATTAGATATCATATTATGTTTAAATCAATAAATATGTATTTTAAAAAATATTATAATACTTGTGATATTTGCATTCATCCTTCTCTATCCATAATATACGTCAATAATCACTAAGATATTATATTATTCTTATTTTTAAACTTCTCCTCTTGTTGTTATTTTTTTTTTTCTACTAGCCTGCGGACCAACCCAACCCAGCCCAGCCCAGCCCGCTTTAGCCGGTGGTTAAACAGATCGAGCCAATTTAGCTCGCTTTTAAACGGGCAAAAAAATTTTAGCAATAACTCGCTTTTTTAAGCGTGTTGGCGGGTTAGCTTGCAGCCCATATACTCAGCTCTAATTACAGGTTCCATTAAATGATTTTGGTTTAAAAATTTTATGCTTAAGATATCAAAAAGGCACCAATTCAATTTTTGTTGAAAATGATAATTTTCAATAGATTATAGCCTTATATTTTGAACTTTCATGGTCACATGTTAAAATCTCTATTTTTAGAGGATAGTCGTACAAGTGTTAATGAGTGGTATTGGTGGAAATTGTGCTTTTAAGTCTCAAAAAGTTAACCAATCCAAATCTTATTGAAAATGGTTAATTTCGGTGGATTATAGCAAGGGATGAGGTCCCTTGGTAAAAGTCCCTTATCTTCTTGAGTGGATATTTTTACGAATGCCTTCAAATGATTTTGGTTGAAAGTTAGGCACTCTTGGCCTTAAAAAGTCAATTAATCAAATTTAGCTTATCAATGGTCGATTTCGGTAGATAATAATCCTAAATATTGAGCTTCAGAGGTCATCCTGTTAAAATTCTTGTTTTTCACGATAGAACATTTGTACAGGTCTAATCAGGTGATTTCAGTGGAAAATTATGCACTCTAATACTAAAAAGGTAAATTAATACAGTTTTTACTAATAATAGTCGATTTTCCTCCATTAAGGCTATGGATCTTGAACTTCCAAATTCACTTAGTTAAAATCATTATTTGTCATGAGAGGACATCCATATAGGTGTACTTAAGTGATTTTGGTGGAAAATTGCATAATTGTCGAAATGGCCAATTTTAATGCACATTTTTCTTGAGTATTTTGAGTTTCCAGGATCATCTAGTTAAAATCCCCATTTTTCTTGACGTGACATCTGTATGGATGTCACCTAGTGATGTTAGAGGAAAATTGTGTGCTCTTAGCCCCAAAAATCCATCAATCCAAATTTTATTGAAGATGGTTGTGTTCAATGTTATAAGCCATGACTTTTTTAGCTTCCAGGTCACCGGTTAAAATCACCATTTTCTTGATAGGACATCTGTATAGGTCCCATTAAGTGATTTTGGATGAAAATTATGTGCTCTTAACCTCAAAAAGTCGACCAATGCAAATTTTGCTAAAAAAATGACCAATTTTAGTGGATAAGCCATGGATTTTGGCCTTTTGGGGTCACTTGGTAAAAATCTTAATTTTTCTTGATGGGACACTTGTATAATATCATTAAGTGATTTTGGGCGAAAATTGTGTGCTCTTCACTTCAAAAGACAACCAATCCAAATTTATCTTTAAAAATTATCAATTTTGGTGTATTATAACTCATGGATTTTAACCTTTAAGAGTCACCTAGCTAAAATCCTTGGTCTTCATGAGAGGACCTTAGTATAGATGCGATTAAATTATTGTGGTGGAAATTGTACGCTCTAGCCCTTAAAAATTCAACTTATCAAATTTTCATTGAAAATCGCTGATTTCACTAAATTGAGGCCATAGATTTTGAACTTTTGAGGTTACGCAACTAAAATCCCTAGTTTTCATTAGAGGACCTTCACACATGTACATTTTAGTGATTTTGGTGGATTTTAGCTGAAAATGGCCGATCTCAATGCACTATAAAGCCATGAATTTCGAGCTTCTAGGGATACCCAACTAAAATCCATGTTTTTCTTGATAGGGTATCCATATATATGTCATTAAATGATTTTCGGTGGAGTATTACATGCTCTAGGAATCAAAAAGTCAATCAATCCAATTTTTATTGAAAATTACAAATTTTAGTAGACTTTAGGTCATGGATTTTAAGCATATAAGGTCATCAAACTAAAATCACCTTTTTTTTTTAGGACATATACATATATGTGTCATTAAGTGATTTTGGTGCAAAAATGTGTGTTGTTGGCCTTAAAAAGTCAACCAATCTAAATTTTGCTAAAAGACGGCCGATTAGGGTGCACTATAAACCATGAAATTTCGAGCTTCCATGGTCACTTAGTAAATATCCCTATTTTTATTTAAAGGTCACTCGTATATGTTATTAAGTGATTTTAGTGGACAATTGCATGCTCTTAATCTCAAAATGTCAACCAATTCAAATTTTGTTGAAAAATGGCGGATTTTGGTGCACTATAGGCGATGGATTTTGAGCATTCAAGATCATCCAATTAAATCTCTATTTTTCATTATAGGACATCCAAAAATGTGCCGTAAAGTGATTCAGTGAAAGATTATGTGTTCTAGGATTAAAAAAAGCCAATCAAACTAGTTTTTATTTAAAATGGTTGACTTCGCTACATTATAGAGCATGAATTTTGAGCTTCCAGGATCACACAGTTAAATCTATTTTTTGAGAGAGGATATGTATAAAGGTGCATTTATGTAATTTATGTGAAAAATTATGCGCTTTTAAACTTGTAAAAGTCAACCATTTTCTACCTCAAAAGTGCCAAGAGCCCAAACATAAAGATCTAACTTAGATATTGTGGCCTTTATGCTATTATCTCTATCAATAATCATCTTATAATTATAGCCATTACAAGTCGTATAGGTGTCGAATATACCGCTTTGTCTCCAATTATGATGAGATACCTAACAACATTCAGGCTAACTTATCATCGAGTCATATCATTCTTTATGTCAAAATTGATTCTAGGGGCTAGTGTAAATTTTTTATTGTTTTCCTAACCAATGTTTATGTGACCTGCAAAGGTTTCTAATTGGCTACTCATCGTCCCTAAAGTTATCATAACTCTTCCATCCTGGATATCATTTGATCCAACTGTACGGTAATATTATTTTCATCAATTGAGTTTTTCTTGAAGTTGTATTACTGTATCTTTTCCTGGTTCAAACGCTTTTTTTTTCCCCTCTCTTGAAGACATAAAAACGAAATTTTCTTTTGGATTAATGCATATTGAACTTTACCAAAATATGTAATTTGATATTGAACTTTGAAATCAATCAATTTATATCTAAATTTTAAAATTGATTAATTTTCTACCTAAAAAATTTTTTTTGTATATGCCAACAATTTTTCCCTCCTCAAGTTCTTCTGGTACGAAATTAATCAATTGCAAAGTGGAGGTACCTAATTACATATTTTATCAAAACTAAAGTATCAATTCTGATAGTATCTTTTTGGTAAGGAATAAAGTTAAAAATTCTTTTTTTTTTTCTTTTAAGAATAACATTAACCTAGGTTTTATATCAAAACTTGTTTAGAACTGTAGAAACAAATCAACACAAGAAAATGACCATAAGTAAAACTAAAGAAATTTAAATACAAATTAAATCAGGCACCATTATAACAAGAAAATCACTGCATATAGTAAGAATAAGTACTAATCAAACATGGAATTATAAGTTCTATTGTATACAGCTATAATTTACTAATGTCGCCTAACCCAACTTTGAGATTTGATCCAGATATGTTAGAGCATCAAAAATCAATAAATAAAATCAGATTGAATTGTGGTTGATTCACGATTAAACCGGACTGTTTCTAATACCGATCAACTTTTACTAAAATAAACTGAATGGATTAATTCAGGTCTGATAGCAATGTAATTCACTAAATAAAAAGTTCATAATCATTCATCAGTGGTGCCAACGGAATAAGATGATTGGATTTGGCTTCCAGGAACGTGCCGCACAGTCTCCAATTTGATCTGCAGTATTGAACTCTTACAAGCCAACGAGTCGCTTCGATCCACTATTTCATGCCAGGATATACGTTATCGGTTTAAGGAAATCGTTAATGTGAACGGAACTGACCGTAGTCTCCCAGCCGAGAACTTGACAAATCAATATTACCAATAGAATTGATTGTTTGATACCATCCATAAATTTTATCATGGTCATATATCATTATTAAGAACAACGACACACTTTTGAAAGGATGAAAGTATTTTAAGCACCATTACTACAAAATAATGTTTAAAATTTTAACTTTTATAGTTTATTACTCCAACATTGAAATAATGTTCATTTCAATATCTCTATCATTTGAATTTTAGTGCTACTTCTTTGGGATAAAGGCAGAACAAAATCAAATGCCTATACTTTTAATTTTTAGGAATTTGATATTTTATTTTTAGATTTTAATAAATTAATACTCGTACTTTTAAAGTATATGTGATTCAATATCTCTATTAAATAATATTTGTTAGACATTTATTTTGATGATGGGATTATGACAAATACTTAGACAAAGATTACAAAAATTTAAAGATATCATACTAAACTGACAAAAATTAAAAGCATATTACTTGGTGTGTCATTATCTTATCATCAAAATGAATGTTCATCAAATATTATTTAACAGAAGTACTAAATTATACATACTTTGAAAGTACGAGTACTAATTTGTTAAAATCTAAATATGAAATATTAAATTGCTAAAAATCGAAAGTACAAACACTTGGCCTATGATTATCCCTACTACTTTTAAAACAAAAACATTAAATTGAATGTTGTTTCAAAGTAAGAGGACTAAATTTCAAGAAGTGAAATTTTAGACACTAAAACCTAAATTTGAAATTAGAGACACTTGCATTGCATTTATTCCCACTTTTGAAGGAAATTATTTAAAATCAACCAATATATCATTATTTTAAAACATTAAAAGGAAAAAATTTATAAAAAAAGTGTGGACAAATATAAAACTTGCCATATAGATGTAATCTAACAACTATTGCTTAACCACATAAAAAATAATAGAAAAAGAAACTAATAAATCATATTGAATTTAATAAATCAAAGACAATAATAAAAATAAATCTATCATTACCTAATGGGTATGTATTTGCGTTTCATGTGAAAAATAAACTTCAAAACATAAAATAATTATTGAATCAAATAATGCGCATGATTAATAATTTTAAGAAAAATCAAATTATGCATAAACAATTCTAAAAATGCCCAAGGCAAAGAAAAAGTGTACAACAATAGTAGTACAATAACATTTATTTGCTACATCAAATAAAAATATATTTAAATTATATTTTATTTATTTTATCAAATAAATAGCCATATGAATAAAAAAATTATAAAATGTTGATTAAGGGTTTGTATATAGTAATGCATTTTTTTTTCAATACAACTTAATATTGTGTTGTAGTTGTAAGCATGTACATGCATTGTGTGCACTGCAATATTATAAATAAATTAAAAATAAAATTTATCTTCAAATATTGTAAGAAAAAGGATACTACATTAAAATAATCATAAATTGATATTCCATTATAATTTCTTAAAATCACTTATTACCTGTTGTAGAGAGAAATGAATTTTATGCTCACTCTCTTGAGTTTGGGAAGACTCTTCGAACGAAGCTTCCAAGTACTTGTCTGCTCTCGATGAGATTCTTCACTTGTTTGAGGAATTATCGCTTGAGAATGATAAGGACTTCGTTGACCGTGCTGATGCAGTGATCCAAATCGCTATGTCGAGGCTGGAGAAAGAGTTTAGCCACATTTTGATCCATGACACTGTCCCTCTCGATGTCAAGAAGCTCTACGGATCGATCCATATCACGTTTCATTCTTATAATTTTTTTTTGTAAAAATACGTACAATGCATTTATTATACACGATATATGTGCAGTATATGAAAATTCATTTATCCCATTTTTCAGTTGCGATTTTGCGACTGTATATTGGTAGAGCTAGGCATAAGAGCTGCGGCTCGCGGGTCGGCCCAATTACCCACTCAAAAAAGCAGGCCGCGGCAATTTTTCTTTTTTTTTTGCCCGTTTAAATATAGGCTAAATTGGCCCAGCCCATTTAGCTTGCGGGTTGGCCCATGACGGGCCGACCAGCAAGCCAAGAGTAAAAAAAAAAAAAAAAAGAGAGGAAAAATGTAAGAATAAAAATAGTACAATAACATATTTATGATTATTTAGGATATATTATAGAATAAAATAGATTAATACATACACCATAAGCATTATAATATTTTTTAAGTATATATTTATTGATTTAAACATAATGTAATATCTAATAAATTATTTTAAAAACTTGTTTTCATTTATAAGTAATGAAAATGGTAACAAAATTAATTTTTAATATATATATAATCTTAAAATATATAAATATTCTAATTTTTATATAAACTAATATAAGAAAAATAAAAATAATAAAAAAAAAGTATTTGGCCCGCGAGCCGGCCCGATTTAGCCGTGGACCAAAACGGACCCGCCGGGACAAGAATTTTTGGCCTGTTTAAAAGCGGGCTAAAATACTCGGCCCGTTTAACCCACGGGTCGATGTGGGCATGCTCGGCTCGGCCTGCCAGGTCCGTTTGGCCAGCTCTATATATTGGTGATCACTTTTGTGTTGATTTTAAAAAAGTAATTAATTTTTATTAATGCCATAACATGAAATTATTTTTAATTGGATGTCTGTGATGATAGAGATGACAACAATTAACAAAAAGGAACGAGATATGAATGGTAGCTATTAAACATCTAATTGAATTTATAAATTAACAATTTAAAATATTATATACATTATAAAAAATATTATATATAAAACTAAGGTGCAAACTAACACATTGAACCGAGTAATCTTTATACCACAAGCTGAATAACACTGACACGACCCTCCACGCTTGTATGGGTGGTCATCAAATAGTTTCACAAATGCGTTTTTCGATTCAGATTTCTTCTTAACTCAGCAGTACATGTTCTTCTTTGTAAGGGTTCATTAAGATGTCTTATAAGTCAATAAGAAAAATGCCCTCAATGGTTACATTTACGATGAAGAAAACAATTTATAATGATGGCCCTTGGCCCTTCGATTGGGTCGGTTTTTTATTTGAAAAGACAGATTCCACGAAAATTTTTTATAAATTTTTTTAAGGGTATATCAATGGTGGTACGATCTCAACTTCACGAACCCCATACCACAGATTGAAAAGCATAAGGGAATTTTATAGAATATATATACATATATATATTATGTATTTTATCTGACATGACCATTCTCACTTTTTCACTTATGTTGACCAAGAATCCATACTGTTATAAGGTGAAGAAGGACAAAAGCCGAAATGCAAAGAAGTGTGATAGCTTTTGCTTAAACCATGAACGCGATCTTTCCGGAGAATTGTAGCATTTCTAGCAATATCGCCCTTCAAATATATATCAAAATCCATGTCCTGATAAATGTTATATATATAACTATATATATAAGATAAATATCACATTTGATGTCTATATTTTGCCTATTTTTATAAATAACTACCTAAACTTTGTATAAGATATTACAAAATATCTCAAAAAAAAATTTTTTTATAATAAATTAATATTTTTAATTTAAAATAGCTAATTATAAAAATAAATATTATTTAGATACCAAACGTTACATTTATATATTGTTGTTTTACTTGATTCAATATTGCTTATTCTTCATTGTGTAACTTAACGATTCCAATATCAAGGTAGGTTTAAAACTTTCACATATTCACCATAATATGAACATTTTAGCTTGCATTCACTAAGTTATTTATACAACTAGATAGGGTTTTGATTAGGGATGCAATCAAGGTGGGTCATTATAAGGTACTCGGCCCTCGAACAGTTAAAAAAACCCTATAGGGACGCGAGACGGGTTTGGAAAATTACTTACTGACCCTATAGGGTTTCGGGGAGGGTTCGAGTCATTAAAAAACCCGATGAGAAATCCGAACCTGTCATAATATAAATAATTTAAAAATTAAGTCTGAAATTTTAAAATCACAATTATGTAATATATTTTTATTATTTCTTGACTTTTAACGTCTTGATCTCCACCTCCATTATATTTAAGATATAAAGTAGATAATATATGTCATGAAGTTATTATCTTTTCCTTTTATTCTTTTAATTTTGTAGGTTTAGAGATGCTTGAATTTGAAGAACCTGAAGAAGGGGGTGAAGAAGTGGAATACAATAATGAAGATGACAAGTGAAGATAATGATTGATGATGACTTCATATTTATGTTATTAATTTATTTTGGTTGATCCGGTGATGTTGATGCATTGTTTATTTTGGTTGGTATGGTGGACTGAGCTTCGAGTTTATGATTATTATTGGATGGTTCATTTGATGATGTATTGTATTTGCTTTTGTCGTTAATGTATTTTGAAGACAAGTAGAAAAATAGAAATGAGTGTGTTGGGAGGTTGGTTTTTTTGAGTTATTGTTGGAGAGTGAATGAAGTGTTGGTAAGTTGTTAATATGTTTTGAAAACATGTTTTTCTATTCTTGAGTCTTCACAAGGCACAGTTCCTACAAATGTATTATGTATATTTATGTAAGTGAAGTAATATTTTTTCATCTACATTTGAAAATCTTCTTATGATAGTTTTAAACCTTTATATTTCTTAATAAAGTTGTGGGATATCTTGTAAAATTCATTCAAGTATAGTTGTAACTAACTATTGTGTTCGTATAGGATAAAATTATCGTTAAAAATTGTAATTTAACTAAGTGATAAGAAGAGGAAAAATAAATTAAGCGGGTCACGGGGCAAGACGGGTCAGGGTCAAAACCCTACAGAAGCAGGTTTGGGTATTAAATAGATAACCTTATAGGGTCGCGGAGCGGGTTTGGGAAACCCTATTGGAAAGAGGGGCGAGTTCGGATCTTTTATGACCCGTTCTAAATCCGCCCCGGTTACATCCCTAGTTTTGATTAACTATATCGTTTGGTCCATCCAAGTCTTAAGTATTATTAAACCTAGTCAAAAGATTTTTTTAAACAATTAATCTATAATTCTAGTCATTAAAAATAAATCCTACTATGTTGTTTTTTGAAATTAGAGAACATTTCTTTTATATTACACTACATTCTTAATGACCCTTCTGTGGTCTTAAAAATACATATTAATTTTGCTTTGATAATATCACGAACAATCAAAAGAAGGATTTATCAATGCCAAAATAAAATGAAAAACTATTTTTTTTCCCTAATTTCTATCTAGTACAAACTTAGAAAGGAAAGAATCGAACATTAATCAATTTCGTTGGGAGACTGATGTTCATACTAGTAGCATGTTCGATAGTACATAGTCAAACATATGTGTACACATACCATATAAATAGAAATTTATACACAACCTACATTAGTGTAACATACACAACTTAAATATCTCTATTTATGTTAAAACAAATGCACAGCCTTAGGTTTATATAGACTCAGTGATTCATGATTCCCAAATTATTTGAAACTTATACAGAACCAATACAAAAACCACTAGTTGTGTCTTCCCAAGATAACAAATGAGCAGCCATTACCATTAGTATGTTAGTCCACTGTAGGTATCTATAGAAGCATTCAATGACTACTTTTATGACCCACTTGGAGTTTCTTTCACATGTGCAAACTTCGTTACGATGTCATTGAGGCTAGCAACCATCAAGAGCATTGGCGCTTCACTTAGCAAATCTCTTTGATACAATGTTGCTTGAAAACCATTTGTAATATATCAATCATTGGATGGATTATCCACATCATCGACTATCTCAACTCTTTGGCATTTACCAAGTAAACGTAGCAAGCAATTAGGGTTTCACTTAGACTTAAGGAACTCATTCACTATATACATCAAATTTAGATTCTAAAAGTCCCAAATCCTTTATTAGAAGAAAAAAAGAGGTCATTATTCCTCCTAACTAAATTCAAACCGAATGTTATTTGAACTGATAATTAGAAAACTTATTGACTCTAAAAAAAAAGGATTTGAATCCTCTCATTTCATTTGATTTTTCTTCATTTTAATTAAATTAAGTAGGATTTAGGCTATGTAAATCTCCAATGGAAGACGAAAATGGTATAAACTCTAAAGAGAGAGATATTTTTTAAAATAAATCAAAACAAAAGATATAATAGTAATCTGTCTGTTACCTTATCTATAAATATCTTCTAACCTAGGTCTCTAACTATAGTCTTTATGAACTCTCGAGTTGTCTCTCCGTCCTCTCCCAAAATCCAAGGCACTACTCTTGCCTCTCGCTGTCTCTCAACACCATTATGTGCTCTTCAAGTTCAATCCTAAAAACCAAATTTTGACAGGGTAAGTCAATTTATTTAGCCAATCATATTGACAATCTTTGCACTGCAAATAGTTGGGAATCGAATTTGACTTAAACCTTCCTCTATTGAAAGGTTTGCACATAGGAAGAAGATTGAAGAAAAATGATAAATAAGATAAGAAACAATTTGTTAATGTATTTAATGACTCATATAGATTCTAACACTATAGGTAATCAATTAGAAGATACAAAATTGTATAGAAACCTGCTAACTTTCAATCTTAAAGAAGCAAGTGAGATTTATCAACCAACTTCAAGGTAAACTAGTCCCTAAACCCTTTTTCGCATCCTTCATAAATCTACGTAGGTTTCTAATTAATACACAAAATCCCATAAAATTTAGTATTCCACTAAAGGGTTAAACTCTATGTCAAATTAACAGGCTTCAATAAAGTGGAAATGAAATATGCAACTAAAATGGGAATCAGATGAAATTCACAATTTAAAGATAGATGATCGTCAAAGGGTTGATCTTAGATTTAAAAAAAAAATGTTTCGATTGAAATTAACAGGAAAAAAAAAAATAAAGTTAGAATTAGATAGGATCAACCTAAGGCATAAACCAAGTCAAACTAGGTAATCAAGTAGAACTAAGGAAACGTCACTAGGCCAGCCGATGGTCCATATTAATCAATCTTCCTTTTAATCAACCAACTCTATGTAGATTGAAAAGCCTGTCATAACTCCCTTTTTGCCCTAAATTGGTCTTACAGTAAAATTAAATAGCTAAAGGATCAAATTAGAATTAAGAAATCATATTTTTTATGTTCAAATCTAATTGACATGTGTTGTCCATAACTAGGAGTTTGTTTAAAGTTTCGATAAAGTAGGAAACTATATAGGTGATTAATGTTGTCTATTGTATATGCATGCTAGATGTCAACTTATAATAATTTTTTTTCTGTTAATTGAGGTTGTAAAAAAATTTGCTTCACAAAATCTTTGGAATCACTATAAATTTATATTTTCAAAACTCGAACTCCTAGAAACTATTCCACACTTTAAAATCTATTAAAAAAAAAAGATCAACTATTTCAAAAACCTAATCTATAGGTGTATTAAATGATCCATACTTTCATAACCCAAAATTTAAGGGAGCATGTCTCATGTTTTCAAATACTAATTGGTAGGGTTTAGGTCCAACTCGCAGATGTTTTTAGTATTCGCTAAAAGTAATAATAATTTGACTTGCATTTTGACATTTTTTTTTCCTTTTTGCATTAGAATTCTCAAACTTGCATGTGGATTGGCATTGATTATGTTTGCATTTAGTTTATACTAAGTTTTACTGCTCACCCCTTGGGACATTCTATTTTAACTACCAATGCTGAATTAGACACTTATTATTACTTGGCATGCAATTTGTATACTAGAGGAGGGACTGACAATAGCTATGATGGTGAATTGTTATGAATACTTGTTAAACTTCTTGTTTTTTCCTCTATAAACTTTAGTTAGGGCATGACAATTTCAATTTATAGATCTTTCTTTAAGTTGAAACACAATAGCTAAATAACTAATAATTGCCTCAAAATATCAAAAAGACTTAAAATAAGTATCTTATCCCCACTTATAGGAAGAAATAAGGAGGGAAAAAATTAATCGATTCTAAACTAGAATTACATAGTTCATTCTCAATCTTTAGAAAAGATATATTGAATGTGCAATTATTCTTAATTTACACTTAGTTATATAGAAGAAAGCTAGTTTGGTAATTAGCTAGCTAATCATCCTTAAAATATACCTAAAGATTTAGTTATCAACTATTTTTACAAACATATTAATCCCTTGTTGGATAATTAACTTTTAAAAATTGAATTATTGTACACACAACACTATTCTTTACTTAATTACTTATAATTTTCTTTATAATTACAATATTAATCACTGAATTTACCCTTTGGTTTAGGTCATTATAATTTGAAAAGCTCAAGGTGCTTGCATTTGATGTCAACCTCTAAGTCTCATTATTGTTCATACATTTTCAAATTACTTCAAGATACCTAAGATCCTTTTACCTCGTCTCTACAAACTTAGAATGTCTTGCTTTTGACTATTCTCCATTTACATGCTTCAACTTTCTAGATTGATTCTTCTAAATAATTTGTTCCATGCCCATTATTGTCCATTTGTCTTTATAACAAATATTTTCTTATTATTATCAATCATATACTTTATATGGTTGAGTTTAATGGCTAATGGATGCAATTCTACAAACATAAACTATATAAAGTAAATTGCAATAAAGTAAAATAGAATGCATTAGAGAAACAAGCTTTGATTTAATGTGGAGTTCAATTTGACCTCTAATTTCCAACAATCTCACAAATGCCTCCAATGGAGAACTTCACACACCACTTCATTGATATCAAATAAATTGCTCCTAATAAGCTACTCATAAGCACATACAAATAAAACTCACATAGTCTCAAGAGTTATTCCTTTAAAATAATTCCCTATATCACTAGGCATAAATCAATCACTTAAGGAATTCACACAACAAACTCTTAGTGCATTACAAAGAATTGCAAACTAACATTCAATGGCACTGCACTTTTCTCTACCTTACGAGAACTAGCAAATAATAAAGTGGATTGGGAGAATTAATACAAGTGTTTGTATGCAATAAATAAGCTATTTTGAGTGCATCAAATCTGCCCTAAACCCATATTTATAAGCTCTCCAAAAAACTAGTTGTTGCCACATCTTTCTCCTTCCTTTGCTCAAGCACTAAATGCTTTGATAGCTAATTTTCTAATAACTAGCATCGAGACGCAACAAGCAACCATCCAAATTCCCCCCACAAAATTAGGCATAGAAGGTTATGAACCAAGCTAGTGTATGAATGCTAACCTATTACACAAAGCATGCCTAGCATCTAAGCGCTAATCCTTAACGTCCAAACAATAGTTATGCTTCACATGATCAAAGTCCTGATCATGTTAGTATTCAAATGCCATGCCCTGAGGCATGTTTCATGTCCAGACACTAGTTATAGTACAACTAGGTCCTACAATATCACAAACATGAACAAATTCAAACACATAAAATGCACAAACTCAATCATATCATATCACAAAAATTTGGTCAATTAAATGCAACTTAACTCTAAAAAATGATTAAATGTGCAATATATTTCCTAATTAAAATTCAACTTAAACCCTTTATTCAACAATCTTCCCCTTTTTAATAAGGACAACCATTGCACAATTAACTCCCCTTCAACTAAATACCCCTTTTTTGACAAAATAAATTCAAAAATTGATGTTTAATTAAAGGAAATGCTAATTACACTTAATAGACCATACAACACACATACATATTCATTATGCAACCAAAAATTTTTCCCCATTTGACCTTATAAAAAATAAAACAATACATCAAATTAAATAATTTAAAAATAAGCTTAAGACATGCATAAATTTAGCTATCGCCCAAATGCTACACAACAGTCCATCCTTATCACAAAAGGACTTCATGAACAAACTATCTATGTAAGTTCATATTGTTATGACAAACGTCTAAGATCATGCCAAACATGCATATCCCAACATATTGCAAATATGAGGATATTATGGTCAAAAAGTGCATGGGTTTTCCCAAAAAAAAAAAAAAAAAAACAAATTCGCCTTCCTCATACATGTTTGTCCATACATAGAGTTTTAATACTCAAATATAAAGCATGAAAGAATATTTTTTAAGGAAATTTCAAACTATACCCCTAAACTTTTACTTAAGTGTGGATCTACTTGCTAGACTTTCAAACTGAGCTTTTTAATCCCTTAAATATTCAAACATTAGCACGGTTAAAGATACTTAACATTTTTCATTGCTTGTTTGGATTATCAGATATTTATTTATATCGATTCAGTATCAGTCTAGCATTGATTCGGTTTAGTCAGTTTATAAGTAAAACTATCAGTTTTTTATCTATATCATACTTGTATCAGTTCAGTATCTATTTGATTTGAAAACAATACCAAGACGATGATCCAAACAAGCCCACACTTTCATCTATATGCAAATTTACCTCCCTCTTCCCCTTCCCCCATCCCTCAACCAAAAAAAAAAAAAAAAATCCTAAATTCATGGAAAAAGTTAAATGTCCTTAAGTATGCCAATTTTTTAAAGTTCAAGGGGCTAAAAAGCTCACTTTGAAAGTTGAAAGAGTGTATTTGCATCTTGGTAAAATTTCAGGAGTAATTTGCAAATTCCCTTATTACATATGCACTACAAAATACAAGCAAATTAGGATAATACCAATCTTGATGCCCATGTAATGCCTTGAGGATACCTACAAAACCAAGCTTCGTCTTTTTGGTACCCATTTGTACTTGGGTCCTTTAGTATTAGTAATAATAAAAACTTGTCCCGTAAGGCCCACACAAACTTGCTTTGATGATTCAAATCTCAATTTTTCCTTTTCACACAACTATGTGCAAAAAGGTCAATTATGCCATAATAACTGCAAGTCCTATTAGTTGATTTTATAATAGTACTTGCATTTATTATTTCCATTATCGTTAATTCCACTGTTTTTTAGAACTAAGTTTTTGATTGCCAAGAAGCACATTTAAATTAATTCACCTTTGATAAATTTGGCTATAATTTGATTTGAATTATTATTTCAAAATTGCATTTTTCAAGTTTAAGCTCCTCTAGCTTTTTCATACATGCATCATCACATATTATAGCATATCCATTCCCCTTTAGTATTTTGTTCCCAATTTTAGGCAAGCATTAACTTTACACAACCCATCATTCTTATTCTTCAACTTCACATTTTCCAGTTTTAAGTAATCATTATCATCACATAATTTCTCATTTTCAACTTTTGACTTATTAAACTCATTTCTAAATTCATCTAGTTCTTCTCCTACTCTTTTCATCATTGATATTAACATGTCCCTTCATTTTTATCATTTCATTACATAATTGATCATAATATCTGTCACTTCATCATACTAAATGTTAGAATAAGAAGAGTGTATCTCATCATCAATGGCCATGAAACACACATCATTATTGAAGTTGGAGGAGTCATCGTCACTTCATGTTGCCACCATTCCCTCCTCCTTTTCTTTGTCGATTTTCTTCGAGTTTAGGCAATATTGTTAGATATGTCCCAACTTGTTGCATTTGTAGCACATAGTGATCTTTTTCCTCTCATTCTTTTATCTTGAAGTGCTTTTGTCCCTTCCTTTTTCAACTTCTCATTGAACTTCAAGAACATTGCAAATTTATTGGTCATTTCATCCAAGTCATCATCCTCTTCACTTTCCTCTTTCTCACTTGAATATGAGCATGATACTTTGTGGATCATCTCCTTCTTAGTGGATTCTTCCCTTTGTCTCTTGATCATCTCTTGGATCTTGAGGGTACCAAGGAGCTCTTCATTGGTCATTTTGTTTAAATCATATCCCTCCTCTTGGCTTCCCCATCCCTTGATAAAGACGTAAGAAGCTAGCAATTGGTTTTCTCATTAGTAAAATTCTTACCAAGAACACTCAAAGTGTTTATAATGTTGATATCATCTATAGACTGATTAGGTTTCGTTTTAAAGTTTTCAAATTGTCTACAAAGCAAATTTATTTTTGCATCATTAATTTTAGTTGTTACTTCATTTGTTTTCTTTAATTCATCCCATATTTTTCAACATTTTCACATGTATAAATTTTACTATAACCATTTTCACTTAACCCACAATATAAATTGTTCATAGCAATTTTATTTAATTGAACTCTTTCTTTTTTTGCTTTAGTATATTTTTGTTTTCCCTCTATTATTATAGGATCATCATATACAATATTCCATAACATCCTATTTTATGCTTTTAGAAAAAAAAAATTCATTCTATATTTCCAATAAATATATATATATATATTAACAAAAGTGGTTTACTTATTGTTTGTCCTTCTAAGAAACCTAGTGCATTAGTAGTCATGATCTTTAATCAAGGATGCAATCAAACACTAAATTTCTAGAGACTAGCTCTAATACCAACTATAGCACCTAAGATAAAACTGAAGGGGTGGAGGGTGGCGGTGAATTGAGTTATAAAACTATTATATTTTGTTTTGCAAATCTAAAGCCTAATGGATGCAATTATACAAATATATACTATATAAAGTAAATTGCAATAAAGTAAAAGAGAAATTAGATAAAAAAAAATTCTAGATTTAACAAGGAGTTCGGTCCACCCTTAATTTCTATAATCACATAAATGCCTCCAATGAGAAACTCCACACACCACTTTATTTATATCAAACAAATTGTTCCCAACTCCCAAGGAGCTCCACACAATAATACACAAATAAATCTCACTAACTCTTAAGAGTTATGTCTTTACAACAATAACTTATATCACTAGGCACAATTTATTCATGCAGGGAATTTTACACGATAAATGCTTATGTAGTGTCATACGAAGAATTTAAAACTAACACTTAATGGCACTACATTTTTCGTCTCACACGAAAAATAGCAAATAATACACAAAGAGGATTGAGATAATTAATACAAGTGTTTATATGCAATAAATAAGCTCTTAAAAGTGTATTAATTCCACCTAATAACTCCTACTGATAAGGTCTCAAAAAAACTAGTGGTTGTCCCCTTTTTCTTCCTCCTTTGCTCAAGTATTAAATATTTCAACGGTTAGTTTTCTAGCAACTAGTGTTTAGATGCCATAGGCTACCATCCAGACACCATTTGCAAAACTAAGTACAAATAGTTATGATGACATCTGGACTCCAGCTATAATATGGCTAGTTCCTACAATATCATAAACTTGAATAAATAAAAACACATAAAATGCACAAACTCAATCATATTATATCACAAATACAAGTCAACCCAGTTTACTTTAACTCTAACAAATGAATAATTAAGCAATGTATTTCTTCATCAAAATTCAACTTAAATTCTATAGTTTAACAAATATCATACCTTTTTTGTCCCTATTTGACTCATCCGTTGCCTTTTGAAATTTCTTGAGTTCTCCTCAATCATGATTATCTATCTCAAAATACATGTAATTCAATTATGTCCAACTTATATCCACAAATTTTCTAACACCAAGTCCAATTCATAGGATATCTACAAATGACTCCAAGATGTTACTTTCCTTTTTACTACACTTACCATAGCCTATCAATGCTTTAAATCACTATTATTAGCAATGATGATATGCTAGGAAAGTATCCTAGAGTATTGTAAATAATCCATGTGCCTTATGAATAAAAATTTTAAAGAGTATTTAATTTTTCAATGTCGAATTTTCTTGATTCAAAGAAAGAAGGAATCTTCTTGGGGGTGTTACAATATACAAAAAGAAAGGGATATGATCTTGCAGCATATTTGTTGGCAAATAAGTTATTGCTTTAGAGTGAATATGTGTGAAACGATAGACAGCTTCCTTCTATAAAGGACTGTAAGTATCACTCAAAAGATCTTGTCTCTATAATTCCTTATTTAACTATGAAAGATTTGATTGACAATGATGGTGGCATCAAGAATTTGAATTCGATGGAGTCTCAACCATTGAGAAAAGAGATAAGTGCATTTTATTCAATATATTTATCTAATTTGTCACTGATATGTTTTCTTTAGCCTTCAGGAGGGACAAACATTATTCAATGAAGACATGAATTGACAATAGATTATGCAAGGCTCTTTAGCCATTGGACGTTCAACCCAAAATTAAGCATTTCCATATAAAAGACGTGTAACAATCTATTAGCAACTAATCAAATTTAGCGAAGAAGAAGTGTAAAACTTAGCTTAATTATCCTTTTTATGAAATTATTGAACCTTCTAATTCATTTAAAGCATCCATCATATAGGATCGACTTTTACTAATCATTAAACACTTCATTAAACATGATTCAAGAACATACTGGTATTAATCAACTTCAAGTTCTTACATTCAAATTTTCTTAAAAAAAAATTGAAAAATCAAACAGTACTTAACCATTCTTATATTCCTAAACTATTTTAAATCTAAAATACATGCTAACAACTCAATATCTAGAATCTATCAAAATCAATTCAAATTACAAATAAAATCAAACCCATCTTGTGAGCATTATCATAAACACTCAGCACCTAATCATGTACCTCTATTACAAATATCATCCCTATGCTACTCGAAGTACACAAACATAACCCAAAATTCAAAAATATCAATTAAGTTGATCAATTAACGCATTCTTCCTAAACATGCTCTGCCACAAAATACGAGCGCATGAATATACCTATTATAACACCCCAAAAATTTAATTCAATTAATTAAATAACTTAAAGCTACCACCATGTATAATACTCTCAAATATTATACGCTAAGGCGTTCTTTAAAAGACTTGTTTATGTTGGACATTGCCATTCTTTTTTTTTTTTTTTTTTTTTGAGAATTGTGAAATTGTTTAATTAGATTTTCAAATACTGGATTTAGCAGTAGAGAAATAACTTTATAAAAACAATTTAATACAACTCTATTCTCTTAAGAGTAAACCAACTTTCTAAGAAGCAAAACTTTATAAAAATATTTATTAATATACTCTTAGGGGTAGATCTTCATTTACAAAACATATGGGCATTAATAAGCTCAATTAAAAGAATTATAAATTTGTAAATAAATCCAGTCTTCACTAAATAAATCAAAATAAAAGAAAATACAAACATTCAACAGCCATAGCCCACTTCACTCATTCTCACGATCTTCTGAATCGCCCCAAAAACCCGAAACAAGCATCATCATCAACTACAGCATCAACATTAACCATAATAACTCAACAACATCAACATCATCCTCAACATCTCATCATCACCATCTTCATCAACAATAACACTTGTAAAAAAAACAACAATAACAACAATAATGAGTCGAAACTCAGTACATAGTAATACACTCACAAGCGATGTGGCACATAAACTTAGCTAAATTCAATATAACATACAACAAGCTATTAAGTTTTTTTTTTTTTTAAATTAAACAAATAGCACAGGAGTATTCAAACTCCGGACAACAGTGATCGCGAGGGAACTTGAGTAACGATCATGATGCTCAGGGGGTTGATATAAGCAGTCCAAATACTTATATCTCTTAGATGATATATGCGAAAACGAGAAATAATAGTCTCATCTAGGGTTCTCAGCCGTTACCCGACTCTACTTAAACTCAGTCCACAACATGAATATAGTTCATTGTTCCCATAAAATGTTGAACTAAACCATGAGATTTCCCTCCAAGTTTAAACAAAAGTTACGCTGATACCAATTACCCCATCAGCCATCCGCCATACCACTTATGAAAGTCATATCTCAATGACAGGGGTTGCCTAAGCGCCTAAAACTACCGTGCCCCCAATCTGAGTAAGGCGCTGCTCCCCGAACCGGATACTGAACCGCCATCTCTGGTCATAAACGGATTTAAACGGCAGAACAGACAACCAATTCAAACAATTATTAGGCCGAGTTTAAGTTCTTAGTCCATTTAAGATGTCTATCCTAACAATCACCACGCAAGTTACTGCGTACCTTTAGATGATGCCCACAACTCAAAAGAAACAAAAGAAAACCCAGAAGAATCCACAAATCAGATTCAAACATCTGTTTCAAGAAATTGAATTCTTATAAGAACTTAAGCTATAACTCATTTATCTACTTATATTAACTTTTATTAAAATCCTATTTGAGCAAACACTAAATAGGAACCTTGCTATGGTTGCGAATATCGCCTTACCAAAATACAGACAGTTCTCCTTGTCTGTTAAAGTATTTCATTTTCTCTTTGTTTGTAGTGTTTTATTACAAAAGCATCAATAAAGAGTTTATAAACCAAAAACATTCATTTTTCCAAGCAAACACACATTTTAAACAACATATACACCTTGTTAATCTAAGGTTATCATATCTCATTAACTTAAACCAATTAGTAACTATTAACTCCTTTTAATTAAATCCTAGCCAAATTCATCAAATTTAAACAATCTAATCCATTTTAATTCATTCAAGTTCATTTAGTCAAGTTGGACCTAGGTTTGTTAACTAAGTTTATTTTATAACTAACTTCTAGATTTAATCTAATTATTTGTTAAATCTATAAATCTACTTAACCTATGTTTAATTACATCAATTAACTCACATAACACATCAAATATCACTTATCTATCTTATTTTAGCTCAAAAAGATCCAATTCCTAAGCAAAAACACATTTAACAAGCAAAACATATGTTTTTGACTTAGTTTGAAAAACACAACAGCTGGAAAGAAATAAAATTTAAGTATCAATAACTTTCAAATTTGTAAAGACTTAAAAAATAAAAGTTACATATCTCTTTTTAATCTTTCTATAGCAACTTAAATCACATCAATCGGAGGTCAGATGAAAAAGTTATGGGTAATTTACAAAACAGTATCGCAATAGGAAAGAAATCAGAAACCACAACACCCTTGGCAATGGGACCGTTTGGGAGGCTGTTTCAACTCAAGGAAAAATGAGATATCTTATCCGAGAGCACAACACCCCTTCCAACAGGGCTGTTGCCAAGGCCGTTTGCTCCATACACCCACCACCCCCATCCCCATCCCCATCCCCTCCCCTCCCCCCCCCCCCCCCCCCCCCCCCCCCCCCCCCGCACCAAATGGGGATGTTTGACAGATTTTTCAAAAATTTTGCCTTACGAAAATTCTGCAACTTTACACTTTTAAGTCTTCTTCCAACACATTATCAACTTCATACATCATCCTACTTATATCCTATCATCCTATAACATTCATAAACTTCATTTTCAACTCAAATACAAATTCAACACAACATACCACCAAATCCACTTCTCATATTCAACTTCAATTACACCAACACTTCAAGTGATATGTTTAGCACATCCAACAAGTTCTTTTATCATCAATATACTACTTAAACTATCATTAACACATAGAACTCATCCAACACATATATCTAGCATTAAAACATTATTCACATAAGAAAGCCTACTAACAAAATACATAAAACAAACAACACACATACCTTAAGAGCTTTATGTCTTGAATTTGTGGTCTTGTTGTAAGCCTTTAATGATTTTCTTTGTAGAAGTTGAAGGGGTTAATGATATATAACCATAGGTGGGCTTTTAGAGAAAAGAAAATAGGGCTTTGAGCTTTCTAAAGGAGTGTTTTAGATGTCTGAAAATTTCACACAAAATTTTCACTATTTGAGATGATATTTATCAACTTGTTGACTTTAGGAGCTGCCTTAATTAAGGCTTTAAGTGGGCTTGGTTTTAGTTAATAAATGGGCTTATTTTATGGCATTAAATGTGTGTTTTTGGGCTTAGTTAATGGCTAAAAATTCTACTATGTAAGAGATTTTTTTGTTAGCTTATTTTTACTTGTTTTAAGCTAGTTTATCACACACTTATATACACTCACAAATTTATAAAATTAATATTTAGTTATTCTAAGACATTTAAGTATTTTAACACATCAACATAACACATATATCATATATTAACATAAATCACATTCATCATACTTCAAAATCATGCATAATTTAATTAACACATTTATAAAACATAACTTGGGAAATTATGGCTATTTCAAGTTTGTTTAGAAAAATAATTTTATAAAATAAATTAAATAGATTGATTTATCAAATCGATTTAAAGAAGAAATAAATATAAAGAAAAAGAATATTTAATATCACCTATCTCCATTTAACCTATTTACTAATTCAATTATCTCAATTTTTCTATTTCTTTTCTATAATCCAATTAAATCATTTCTAATTAACTAGGTGAGAGTTTGGAGTATTTCACCTATTTTATATGGTATAACAAATTACACTCTATTTGATGCATGATGGTGGTTTCATTATTAAGGAATATAACCATATCATTTAATTTACCCAAAACTCTTTCTTAACATAAGTTATTACATTATTTAACATGTATAAAATTATATATATATATATATAATATTCATCAAATCAAGCATCAATACCCAAACTAAAGACTTTTGCACAACATGAAAGACCCTAAATTCATCGATTTCTTAAAATTGTAGGTTCTAAACTTCGATTACTCATCAAATCCGTTAAATTTAGATATCAAGAGAAACTATCTTTTGAGAAACTCCATATGGTTCCATAAAGTAGAGATCCATTATAAACTTCAAGATCAAACCTCTTGAACCATAGTCTTATCTATTACATTAAAGTAAACTTAAATCAATTTTCAAACACATAGATTTAAGGAACTTATTCACGATGTATCAAATTTGAATCCTAAAATCATAGAAATAAAATTCAACTTAATAACATGCAGTTGACACCATGTATAAGAGATTCCTTAGATTACTTTTACCTACTTCAAAATGCCCTAAATCCTCCATTAAAAGAACCTAAAGTCACTATTCCAATTGATTTAATTGAAGTTGAATCTTATTCAAGCTGATGATTTAATAATTTACTAGATCCCTAAGAAAGTTTGATTTAAATCTTCTTAATTCATATTCAAATTGATTAAATTAAGCAATATTTGAGTTATGTGAATTTTTATGGAGGACGATGATGGTATAAACTCTAAGGATATGGAGAGAAGTAATATTAATCTCTAAATGCTTTTACTATTTGAAAACTAAAGACTAAATAACAACCCATTCCCTCTTAATTTTAGAAAGACTTAAATTTACTAAATTATGCCTTTTTAATTAAAATAGCACTATGGTTAATTTGGTTCTTGAACATTGGCATTTTAGAAAAATATCTTAAATGTTCAATTACAAATTTACCCTTACTTATCGTGAAGACTAAGACTATTTTGGTAATTTGGCAAATAATATTCCTTATGATATAACTAAAGATTTTAATTATTAAATTATTCTTACAAACAATTCCATCATTTAAGTTAAATCAATAAATTGTTCCGTACTTAACTTTTGAAATTGAACTCATTACATACATAGATTCCCTTCTTTACTTAGTTACTTATGTTTCCTTTTTGTTGATTGTATCAATTACCAAATTACGTCTAAATTTTTATAAACCTTTTATAACTTTAAACTCAAAAAAGCATTAAGAGTTCACGCTTTCAAAACTTGGACTCATGAGGTTTGTTTCCAAAGAGGTTATGTTTTGCATATTTAATTATATGTTATTTGATGTATTTATATGGTTTTTTGTTGCAATAAGTCAAGTATGTATGTAGCTTGACTTTCATATATATATATATATATATATTTGTATGGTAGTTGATCCTATAGCTGAGTTTTTCTCAGGCCATTAGGAGAATTTTTTTGGGTTAATATCATAGATGGTAACTAAACTTTGGAAAATATGTAATTAGGTATCTCAACTTTAAAATTAATCAATTTAGTACCTAAATTTTGAAATTAATCAATTTAATACTGAGAAGAACTTTTTGTATACATTAATAGTACATCCGTCAAGTTATTTCAAATACTATATTGATCAATTTCAAAGTTCAGATATTAATGCCCCGTTTGTTTCAATGAAATCTATCAATTATTACTATCTAAAAATATTTATTAATATTTTAAATATTTTTCTTTAAGTAGATTTATTTCTCATTATAATATATGTTTTTTTTTTTGTTTTTTATATTTGAAATATATGAGTTACCTCAAAACTGTAAACAAAGGAAAAATATTTTCATAAAATTAGCCAAACATTTGAAAATATGTTACTTTTTCGTAAAACTTTTTCAAGAAAAAACTATTTTCATTAATAAATATTTTTCCTCAAAACAAACAAAGCCTAAATTGATTAATTTTAAAGTTCAAATAACTAATTGCATATTTTATCTAAGTTTAGATACTATTCATGATATTTACCCAACGTTTTTAAGTAAACATTAAATCGATAATAGAAAAATAAGAAATTGTAGGACATGAGTCTTGTATTCTCTATTGGAGCACATGGCAATTTATGGTGCCCTTCGAGTTTAGGGCATAACATCATCTCTATCCTTTCTACCATTCACTCCCAAATGCAAATATAGTGGAAAATATATCGTTGAAGACTTTCAAGGATTTTTTTTTTACAAATTACACCAACAACCAACGTCCTCTGATTCTCACCAGCCACAACTACAACTTTGAATTGTGAGAAGCCATGATTAGCAGTGCCAATTTAGTATAAGAGTGTTGTTCATTATTTCATTTTATGGCAGATGCATGATGTTTATCATGACACAATTGTGAAAATAGATTGCCAATCATGTAATATATAATTTAGATTTTATACTTGAAATAAAGAAAAAGAATAAAATAAAATGATGGTATTCATGACAAGCACGCAGGTGATCTTTACTGTCAAACATCTAATTTTATTTCAATAATTATTTTTGAAAGATTGCAACTTTTGATGAATTTCTTAAAGAGTTTCATATATTTTGGTTATGTCTATTCGTGATGATGATTCATGTTAATTAATAACTAACTAACTAACTTAAAATCCAAAAGATGCAATCTATATCTAAACAATGTAACTCTTGAAAAAAGTTGTGATGGTTGGAATATCTAGTCATTGTATAAAATGTGTTGCATCTAGTAGAAATGATACTTATGTATAGATGAATTCTTCTCTTTGTTTTCCCTTTCTTCTTAGCAAAATACATATACATATACATCTCAAATTTTTTTAAAGTGTGATTTGATACTTGAATATTTGCTATTCAAGCATCAAGACTTAGTTGTATCCTGAAGAAAATCCGAATTCAAATCCCATAGCAAACTTAGTGCGGGAGCATAAATTCTCTAAAGAAAGCAATTTATTCATGCCTCTAAGTCCATCTTTGTTTTTAGTTTCATCAAACCAATTTTACAATCTTCTATGAATTGTTTATTTTCATTAACTATACTTTTTCTTACCAACAATAAATACCCACCTTATTCGTCAATTAGTTAGGATACGTAACTTACTTGATATCGATATAAAAAATGACAGTGAACAATAATTACCTTGTTTCTCAATTGATAGCAAGTAGCCACCTAATTAATTTTCACATAACAAATGATAGCGAATACCAATCACGTTCCTTATTCCTCAATTAGTAGAAAGTGGCAACTTACTCGGCATCCATACGATAAACGACAGGTTTGATTGGCAAATATTTATGGGTCTAGACTCGCGAGTGACAATAGACTTCAAAAGTAATCAATAGCTGCTTCGACAATGATTAGTAGACAAAAGCAGCAACCACTTACTTCCTACCTTCTCTTTACCTTTCCTTTCTTGTTCCTCAATGGGCAGTAAAAGTTTAATTCATTGAATTTGGCCAGAACAAGAGCAACACATAACTAAAATCTATTATGGTCAGTAGCTATTGATCTTTATGGTGTTGCTCTTTGACCACCATCGCCATACAGCATGCCAAGATATTATGGACCAAATCACTCTCCTCACTCGTAAAATCTTGACTGCACACTGTTCCGCTTTGTTACCCAAAACTTATCATAAGCAATCTCTTTCAATTATGCAATTTCTAGATCTAACATCTTTCCCTCTTCTTGTTCAATGTCTTTTGTAATAATAATAATAATAAAATAAATAAAATGATTCGGGTTAAGTAAGTCTAGTTGGGTAATTTCACCAGCACAACTAGTGTCCAACCCACCACTAATGTTGTTGGATTGGCACTTTGTGTACAATTAGATCTAAATCACACTTCATGGATCACAAAATTTTAAAAATTTCACATCAGAAAATCTTGAGCCATTTTGTTTCCTAACAAGCTTTTTTCTTTAGCTTCATAGCCGAGTGCTTTGGATTATTCCTACAAGAGATATATCATAAATGGTACATGAACTTTGGCAAAAAATACAATTAGGCACCTAATCTTTGACATTAATCAATTTAATACCTAAACTTTGAAATTAATTAATTAGTCTTTAAAAAACTTTAAAATTGATCGATTTAGTACTTAAAAAAACTCAACCAAGGAACTATTGGTATACATGAAAAATTCTTTTAAGTACTAAATTAACAAATTTCAAAGTTCATATAATGCATTGATCGATTTCAAAGTTCAAGGGCGTAATTATATATTTTGTCAAAGTTTAAATAGCATTTAGGACATTAACCCTTCCTACAAATATTGCAACTCTCTCTCTTCTATTCTTGTTTAACATGGATACCTCTTCATTTAATCATGTGTAAATATCACATTTAATACCTAAACTTTACCTTTTGTTTTAACAAACTACCTTGAGTTTCAAAGTGTCAATATGATACCTAAATTTATCTATTTTTGTAATCAAATACTTGAATTTTGCTTATTTTTATAATGAGCTACCTAAGCTTTACTCTTTTCTTTTTTTTTTAATTTAATTTTATTATTTATTTATTTTTATTTTTTGTAATTAAGTATCTAATTCGAGTATTAAAAATGACTTTAAAATATTTATAGATAATAAATCTTCACTTTTAAAATTCCCGTCAAATTTTCCCATTAATCCTTAAGTTTCTCAATCACTTAATTTATATTTTAAGTACATAATTTGCGGAAAAGAAGAAGAAGAAGAAGAAGGTGAAGGTGAAGGTGAAGGTGGCAACACGAATATGTGAAGGAAAATAAGAGGATAACGTTAGGATCTCGTGATATCTCATTGGTATGTGACTACGACAAATCTACTCGTTCCACTTACGAATATTTACGATGACGTGAATTAGAATTTGGGCCAATGCCACATGGTCCTTGCCCAATGACTTCATCGATATCTCGAAAGAGAGATCCCAATCTATGATCATGATGGCCACCAAAAAAATCAATGATCATGACCCCTAAAATAGGAGAGTCTTATAACTTAAGCATATCGTGTGGTTTTCCCATTAATGAAAAGTCGGAAATTACTCTGACTGTTTCTATGAAAAAGAACTAATTCGACATTATATATTACATGTGATTGATAAGTATCAACAACGCCTGAATTTATTATAGTAATATTAGTAGTTTGTAATACAAAGCTATTTATATTTAAGATAATATCATGAATAGTACTTGAACTTTGACAAAATATGTAATTAAATACCTATACTTTAAAATTAATCAATTTAATACCTGGACTTTGAAATTGATCACTTTAGAACATAAAAAACTTTAAAATCGATCAATTTAGTAGGTACTTGATGAAAGTACTATTATGGTATGCACGAAAAGTTTTTTAGATACTAAATTAATTAATTTCAAAGTTTTGATACTAAACTAATCAATCTCAAAGTTCAGGTAATAAACCAATCAATTTCAACGTTTAAATATCTAATTGCATATTTTGTCAAAGTTCAAGTATTATTTTTGACATTAACCTTTTATATTTTACTCAACCATAATATATTAAAATTTTATCAATTCCTAGCCACTAATTATACATTTACGTGCCTAATAAATATTTATCTTTTTAGGAAAATTATAATAGTTCTGTCACTAATTTTAACGGTATAGGTCTCACCAATCGTTTAATGGCTCAGATAGGGCTATAAACGAATCAAGTCGAGTCAATACAGTATCAAGCTCAAACTCCAACTTAATCGAGCTTTGATTTTTAAGCTTGAACTCGACTTGATATAATACTTAATATACTCGAACTCTACTCGATTAAACTCTATTGTTCTTTTAAATATTAATTTAACTATAAAGAGTATTCAATAATCGATAAATTCAAACTTGACTCAACTTAATTTTAATATTCAATTATGCTCAATTAAGCTTGTGAGCTTACTAAGCTGAGTATTTTAAAGATCGAACTCGAACTTGGTAGCTATTTGAGTAGCACGAACCTGAGCTTGACTCAAACCTGAGCTTGACTCAATTATAATCAAGTCAAATTTGAGTTTTCATAAACCTAAAGTAACTCATGAGCTGTCTCGACTCACGTACAGTCCCAAACTCAAATTTATACTCAATTGTAAGCTTGTCACTAAAATAATTAATATTCTAATTATTGTATTTATTTTAACGATAAAATAATTGACTAAATAACGGTCTCGTTGAGGAACCATAAAAGTTCTCATCTTTCTATGGCTTTTTCTAGAATGATGATTGATTTTGAAAATGAATGTCCAATTTGAACATTTCAAATTAAGAAACAAAGATAAGCGATAGGATGTTCTAGAAATTACAGACTAGTGTAGATATCTCATCGAGGTATCATAATCAAATGCAAATTTTCCATTTTAAAACTAATTCATTTGGGGGAAAATCAAAAATATTACCCTTATACCTTATAAGCATTCAGTTTTTTATATTTGAAATTTAGTATTTAAATCCTTAAAGAAGAAGAAGAAAAAGAATAACACTCTTTCAAACTACTTAGTCCTTTTTGCCCTTCAAAAGTAAAAAAGAAAAGAATTACAAAAATGTGCCGAAACTATACACATACATATATATAAACACCATTTATCCTAATTTAATACGTGAACTTTAAAATGGTTAATTTAATTTCTAATCAAACATTTTATAAGCTATAATTGATAATTTGATTAGATATTAATTCAAATATTTCAAAATTTAAATATCAAATTAAATTTCTATGTAAAATTAAGATATCAAATTTAATATTTTTTTTCTTTTATTTATTCAATCCAAGAAAATAACTGTGAGACTAAACACTTAATTTCAACAATAGAAAAGCTTAAGGGTGAGTGGAAAAGAAAATTGTACATTTGCAATTTACCTTTGATTTTGACAAAAGGTGTTGAATGGAGGATTCTTTCTTTTGTGACGGAGCAAAAGGCTATGGACTTTAATTCTGTTTCGATGGGCACCTACCTAATATTTCAATCATAGAAGTCAAGATGTTAACAATAAAAAGTTACTTGTTTCACTAATATTTTCCACTCGTTTATCTTGTTTATGATGATGATCTCTTTCGAGAATAACAGAATGAGAATCTCTTTGCATTGTGATCAAAAGAGAGGTCCCAAGTGGATAAGACCATTCCTGTCTCCAACTCAGTGGATGCTTCCAAGATAGATACAGGACTCTAAGTTAGAAAATTTTCATTTTCCATCTTGGAAACTAAAATCGACCAAAAAAAGAAAACTATAGTGCAACTTTTCGGTTTTTTTTTTTTTTTTTTTTTTTTTGGTTCTAACAAAATTCCCTGCAGATTTTTAACCCTTGACCCCACGTGCAAGTTAACAAGATATTCAGAGCTTAATATAAATACATTTATGTTGTTTTCTGTCTAATAATCCAATGTAACGACAAGCCAATAGTTATTCAATTATGTTATGTTTGGATTGTTAAATTTTTATCTGATTTGTATTTATATTTTATTTGTATTATGTTTATATCATATTAATTTGATCAGTTTATGAGTAAAACTATCAATTTTTTATCATTATCTATTTCTTAATAAATATCTGTTTGAAAACAATAAAAATATAATGTCAAAATAATCATGAAACAAATAAACCTTAAAATTGACAAATTGTATAAGATGACGGTTTGCTCGTTTCAAGGCAAATATTTTTGGACTACATCTAAAATTTGTAACAATCAATTATATAGTCGTTAAATGTTGTTATTTGTAGTTTGAGTGATAATAGGTAAAAGTCGTAGTTGACGAGGGAAGAAGTAATGGTAGCAACTACAAAAATAAAATGCCCAAATAGAAAATGAAGAAAAAACTTTTCTTTGTTTTAGATCATCTTTATTTGCAATTACCTAATAAAAAACCATACTAAGTAACCCAAATCATCAATTGAAAAAAAAAAGTTATTAAGGATTGCTTGACACAAGAATTAAGATTTAAGTTCCTAAAAAAGCATACAACTACACTTTTCGAGCATATGAAAATAAACACACCCCAAATCAAATAATTTTTCCAAAAAAGCTAGTGCTGATAAAATTGGCCCAATTGACGGAACAAATGATCGAAGAGCTAGGTCTGAATTTCGACAAGTACTTGGCCGACAAAATATAATTAATATAATTTTTATACAATATCCATAATCTACGTCCTTCCATTATTTAATTAAAAAGTAATAATGAATAATAAATAAATAAAGTGTTAGCGCATCCATGCGTTTTTTTTTTTTTTTTTTTTGGGCCAAAGTATCCATACGATTGAAAGGAAAAGATAGTGCAACCGTACGAAGGACACGTCTCTATTATCCCTAAGAAAAGAATCGTCATCGAGAGCCATCGTGCAGTTTCTTTTCTTTACAAATCGTTGTCCATATATGCGTAATTTGGAAAAGGACCCACAAATCTAAAAGGCTCACTTTAAGTTATTCTCATATATTTTCTCCTTTTTTTTTTCTTTCTTTTTCCTTTATAATAATCCACAAACCCCACTTTTAAACCCTATATAAACGAGTCCCATGGCGCCCATCTTTCCTCACACCAACACAACAAATTATATCGTTACGAATTTCCCAATAACAATCAATACACATTTGTTATTTCCAAAACAAAAAAAAAAAGAAAAAAATGGAGAGTAGTGTCAAAAAAATGGGGTCCGAGAGACCTGTTGTGATCTTCAGCAAGAGCTCGTGCTACATGTGCCACACCATCAAAACCCTATTTTATGAATTTGGGGTCAACCCCGCTGTGTATGAGCTCGATGAGATGCCCAAGGGTAAGGAGATTGAGCAAGCCCTATCGAGGCTCGGCCGCAGCCCCTCCGTGCCGGCGGTGTTCATCGGTGGGGAGCTTATTGGTGGAGCCAATGAGGTTATGAGCCACCACCTCAACAGGTCTCTCATTCCCATGCTCAGAAGTGCTGGAGCCTTGTGGGTCTAATTATATTATTATTCAAGGGTTTCTAGCATGACACTCATGACCAAATTACTTAATAAGTGTGTGTGCTTTTCATCACACACACATGAGTTTTGTCTTGAGAGAATAAGTCATGTAATACTGTCGGATGCATTTACCTACCTAGTGGCTGCGAGTCTTCTGTAGTTCCTATGTTAGAGTTTATTGAGAGACCATCTAACTTACGTGTGTGCATGGGAGGGTGTGTTTTTTGTAGTAACACCTTTTGTGGTTTATTAACTAATTAATAAAGTACTCTTTCTATGAAAGGTATTATATACTATTGCTTTGTTTTTGGCCTTTTATTTTTAATTTTTTTACTACTATTTATAATAAAATTATTGGAAAAGAGAAACTAAGGGCCTGTATATTTGTTGGCAAATTACAAATATAGATACTTTTTTTGAAATTTTTTCTAATAAATTATTTATAAAGAATTAGATACAAATAAAAAAATTCTCAATTCTCATTAAAAGAACAAATAGATCAAATATAAAGATATGAATAATGATGCTTCTGTTTACTCACACTAGATTATTAATGGATTAATTAATTAAAAGGCAAGTCACAACATCTTAAGAAACCATCAAAGATGGAAGATAACCCCAAATTTCTAAAATATTCGCTCCTTTATACCCCTTAAAAACTACTGAAGATACTAATAATTTTCTCATTCAGTGCAATACTAAATTAGGTTTTTCCTTACATATTTTATTTGTAATGATTTTTTTAAGGGTTTTATTGGCTTTATTAGTTAGTAATATTTTACCCATTAGTTTGGTCATATCAACTAACAAATGGACTTTAAAACATAATTAGAACTTTACATTATTACTAAAAAGTCAATCGGTACTATATTATAGAAATTTAATTCTAGTGTTATCATTTTTAAAAGGGTGTAGGCGGGACATTTAAAAATTCGGATCTTTCTACATTTTCAATAGTTTCAGAATGTGTTGCCACGATTTAATTGATTAATTGAAGCCATTTTTTTGTGCAACGCAAGGTAAATAAATCATAATCAGAAGCTGTCATCTCCTCGCATTGCAACTGGGATAAAGTAGCATGAATAAGGGAATATGTCCCAGCTAGCTAGCAAGGGACAAGTAGTGGATACTATGTCTATTCACAAGCAACAGAGTAATATATAATATGTTTAGAGAGATTCTTATCTTTACTTGGTTAGTTGTTTTGAATTTAAGTAGAATTAATCATCGAACTCGCTTTGTTCGGACTTAATTATAACAACCGGAATAATTGTATAAATTTTTCCGACAAAAACTCAAATTGAACGGACTCTTGTTGAAGAATTGTTTTGACATTTGATTCATTCAAGTTAGGCATTGTCACGGTTCGGTTCGGGTCTGGAATTGGACTCAAACCCGAATCGTCAGTTCCTAGTTTCAAAAATGATAAAACCAGAACCGGATCCGTGAGAGCCAGTCCGATTCCTGGTTCTTAGGAACCATCAGTTCCCACAGTTCGATTTCGATTCTACAGGAACCGGGAACCATGAAATAAAAATATGAAAAATCAATTAAATAATTTACTTAATTTAACTAAGAAAAATACAAAATAAATTTTTAACTTGAAATAACATTTAGCCTAACAATAATTATTCATAGCATTAGTTAAAAGAAATTCTATAATTATGTATTTATCTATATACAATCGCTTGCACTTTTTTAGTTGTTATATTAGTAATGTGACACTATAAAATATTCAAGATATAAATAATTCCCAACAACATAAAACAAATCACACATTGTTAAAAAAGAAAATCTACTTGGGTTAGAAGTCTACATAAATTTAACAATACATAATTTCATGTATTTATTACTTATGTTGGTAATAATAACACATTAAATATTATGAATAGGAAATAAATTTTTTATTATTTATGCGAAAGTAGTTTTAAATATTTGTTTTATAATTACAATTTTCTATAATTTTCTTTTCTTTTTTAATTTTTATGGTGTAGAACCACCGGTTTTACCTGTTCTTGAATTGGTGGTTTGAAACCGCTGAGTCATGCAATTTTTAGGAATGAAACTATAAGGATCCGTCAGAACCGACGGGTCCTTTAGCTGTTTAGACCCGTCTTTCTCGGGCCAGTTATCGGTTTAGAAACCGCTAGTGACAGGTCAAGTCAGTTCTCGATTCGAAATCAATGCGTGATGATGTCTAATGCAACTCCCAAGAAAAGAATATTCATCAGTAAAAAAAATTATTAATGAGACGTTTTAGAGAGGCGAGCCTCTTATTTGCAAATTGACAAACAAGGATATTGTAACAGGTTTCGCTACGTAGAGGAGATCTAATAATCAAGAGTATCTAAAGAACCAAGTATGTTAAGCAATGAGACTCGCCTCTCTAATTAGAGATGAGTGTCACCTCATTTGTTCATAAAATGGCAGGTCTTCAAAAGCGAGTCCTTGAGACGAATGGATTTGCACCTGTCTGGCAAACAAGGTGATTTTGGCCTTTTTTGAGGCAAAATAAACTCACTTCTCAACTTTATACCAAAAGTTAATATTACAAATAGTACTTACACTTTAACAAAACATACAATTAGATAATTAAAGTTTGAATTTAATTAGTTTAGTATCTAAACATTAAAATTGATAAATTTTGATACCTAAAAAAACTTTTCGTGTATACTAACAATACCATCACCAAGTTTGAATTTAATTATTTTTCATGTACTAAATTTATTAATTTAAAAGCTTTTTATATATCAAAATTAATCAATTTCAAAGTTCAAATACTAAATTAATCATTTTCAATGTTTAGATATCTGATTGCATATTTTGTCAAACTTCAAAAATCATTTATGACATTATTTGACCCTGTGCAAATTAATGTTGATTAAGTTGAGCGAAGCATTGGTGGGTGCTCTACGATAAAGTTACGGACTCGACTCTTGACAAATTCTTATATAGATAAGAAAGTTTCTAAAAAACATCAAAAAATCTAAGAGATCTTCAATCACTTGGGAACAGTGGAAACAATGCTAGAAGTCCCTGAATTTGTATATATCTTGGCATATAATGAATGATCGATATTGATTAATGGCCCCCTTTTAATTCTAAAATCATTATTTTAAACTCAAAATTAATCAATCAGACATCCTACCTAGATGTATCAAAGGATGAAGAAAACTAGGTTACAAATTGGTCCCTTTCCACAATACTCTCAGAATGGACCACTTCGGTCACTTATTCTTGGTTCGAGCCAATATAAATTTTAATTTTTTAAAATACATCAAATACATCCTTGAACCTTGAATCATATAAATCTATAAAAATGCAACAACAAATACAACTCGCAAAATTCAACAGTACCTACAATTTTTATCAACTCATGTTAGATTAAAGAATTGTCAAGACCCAACCATACTATAAAATTTAAAGTATGTTGTGTGAAAATCTTTACCCAAACATCACCTGCATATCATGATTGATTCCTATTTTTTTTTCTTTTTTCTTTTTTTTTCTTTGTGTCTTTATAATGATACACAACAATGCTTTACTACATGAAATTCAAGTACCACAGTGAACACATATTGCAAGGACAAAACCTTCTCTAGCTAGTACTGCCTTTCTTTTAATTTTCTTTTTTTTTTTCATTAGCAAAAGCTTCTCTAAAGAAAGGGTTAACTTAATAACCTAATCATTTTTAGAAAGCATGCAAGCAGTCTAGTGGGAAAAAATAAATAAATAAATAAGTCAATAAATAATTCTTCTTTTTAATGTATTGTTAGGACTGTAACTTTTGCAGGGAGTGACTTTTTGCTCTAAATTTGTCATTAGACTTTCGTATAAAGTCTCACTAACCAAAAACGATCAATATAATTAAGGAAATTGTCTAATTATCCATCCACAAAAACAAAATTATTAAAATACCAATTACATGAATATAGTTATCAAAATACTCAAAGTGTATATTGCATTTATCATATGCGATACTAATGCAAACACATAAACCACATGCGTGATATGCGATTTAATGATATAGAAACTCTGGAAATTGCCTATTGAACATGTGATTTCTTTATTAAAAACAAAATTGCATGTACTAGATGCAATTTTGCAATGGTAATTTAATCAGTGAAATCATGTCATTTGTATTAAGATAATTTTGTTTTATAAGATTTATAACATGCGTTTCACCCCAATGCAACTATATATAATTCTTCCTCCAGTCCTTCTTTTTCTCTTTTCTACTTGTCATATCCTTCCTACACTCTTGCCATTCTTCTCCATTACAATCTTTTTTTTCTTCTCTCAATCCTCCCCATCCCTATCTAAACTACCCCCTCCCCCAAACCCACAATCCCCCTCTCATCACTCTCCCTTTCCTTCTCTCTCTACTAATGCACCCCTTGCCCCAACAATCACATAGGTATATTTTTTATTCTTTTTTTTTATTAATTTTACATACGGTTATTGGCTTTACTTTTATTATTGTGAGCCCCTACAACTTCAACATGTTTGCTTAAGTAGAACATTGATACCAAGGCCATTGGAAAGTAGTTAGCCCGAGTTTTGACCAAGTTAATATAGACTTGAAATAGGGGTTGTAAAGGTTCTATATAAAACCCAAGCTTTAAGAGTAAAACATAAGAATGATAAAAGAAGTAACGGGCCAAATTTAAGGGTTGAGAATTGAAGTGTGATCCCCATATTATGCTCAAAACATAACCCAACAAGAAAAAATTTAGAGGATAAATGTCACATTCAGTACATGCACTTTATTAATTTATGCAATTAACTATGTAAAGTTAAAATTGTCAATTACTATCTTAACTTTACCCACTTTTGCAATTAAGTACTGGAATTTTACTAATTTTGCATTTAGTTATCTGAATTTTACTCAAATGTGTAATTAACTACCTCATTTTGGTAATATAAATAAACTTGAAAAGTCTGGAGATAGTAAGTCAATGTTCTTAACTTTATATAGTTAATTGCACAATTTAGTAAATTCAGGTATTAAATGTGACATTTACCCTATAAAGCCCCATTTTTGCCCATTTAGGATTTTTAATACACATATATTATGTATATAACATCCTGTAGGATTTCACCAAAATAATGGTGAAATCTTATAGATTATGTAAGATACTATGAATGGAAACTTTTTCTCGTTTAGATTTACATAAGATCAAGATGCAAAAAAATTTGTAAGAAATATATACATCGAGTTGTATTAAGAGAATATCATGTTTGGATAATGATCTATTAGAATATCCTCTCATCTAGAAAACTTTTGAAAACAAATATCCCATTTTTAGTCATAAAATTAAGCAAATATGACAATAAATCAAAGATCAGATTTTTCTCAAGCTTTCTAAAGAAATCGAATATTGAAATTTCGGATTCTCAAAATCAAATCCCTAATTCGGTGCAGGAGTCTTCTAATCCTATTTCTGGTAGAGGGGAACACTTCGCACGTAACTTGAATGGGGGTGTGTAGGTCAGAATAAATGCGGATGGGTCCTGGGTTGGGCCAAACAAATGGGGGCAGTGGCTACAGTAGTTATGGATAACAAAGGCAGCTTAATTGGGGGCCTCAATCTGGGGCTTATATCCATCGGCAAAGGCAAGTGAGATTGTAGCCTTGACACTTGGAATAAAACTGGCAAAGAAGAATAGGTGGACAACAATTTTATTTGAATCAGATTGCAAGCAAGTGATCCAAGCTTTCAATGGACATCGTGAAGGACTTCATTGGTCTTCTCTATCTTGCTTTGAAGAAGCCCTATCCTCTCTATCTTGTTTAAGGAATGTTAAGTGCTCCTTTGTGTTTGTAAGACGAAATGCAAATTATGTTGCTAATTGGATAGTACCTTTTTAGAAGGAGGATGTGCCCGTTGGATTGGTGAATCTCCACCCCATCCTCATTTCAAAAGCTACTTGACCGGGATTTGTCTATTCGTACTGATCTATCTTGTATCGTCCTTGATAATGGGTAATTTTAATTAAAGTTCATGTTTCTTTCAGTCAAAGAAAAAAAAAAGAAATGCCATAAATAAGACCTCTGGAAATCATTTTGATCATCAACAATCACAAAATCACTCTCAAATCTACAAGTTCTAGTTGTGTTTCCAATGAGCTAGAGTTTCGAAATTCGAAGAATTTTAACATTGAAATTCTTCCTCCTTGTAAGTTTTAGAGGAAAACTACCATCATTGGGTGATTTGTAAAGGGAAGCTATCGATTGATAGCTGAAGATTACCCCGAAGCCACTAAGAGCCACTCACGACTCGCAAAATCAACCCACTTGACATTCCGATACACATGCTCTGTCTCCTCCAAGTAAGTATTATTTGTTTTCTTTTGTTTATTATTTGTTTCTTTAATATATTTCCAAAAACAAAAAATATGTATAAATAAATGTAATGTAAAAAAATATATATACAATATATGTAGATGTATACTAATGATATAAATATATAGAATAAGCTTTCAAGGTCAATTATATAAACTCACTTTTGACACCTATGAAAGTTCTTATTTTCCTAAATTAGAAAAAAAAAATGATATCGGTCGTTTAGAGGATTTTATCACATGACAATTTTATTTTTGCCAAAATAACAAAACTAAAGACACTTAAATTAAAAATAGTTTAAAATATAAAAGAAGCCAATCCAATAAAGTTTTCATGAAAAGAACTACGTGATGTTTAATCTTGATTATTGGGGTATGTATGCACTTACAGGATGACTCAAAAAAGAAAAAAATATATTTTTTTTTTACCCTTATCTTGTAAATATTATTTCAATTATTGATTTTCTTATAAATATTCATTCACTTTACCTTGTAAATATTAATTTAGTTATTGATTTTCTTATATATACTCTTTCATTTTACCTTGTAAATATTAATTCAAAAATTGACATTCTTTAGAGGATTAAACATTGGTATGGACAAGAGCTTTAGAGGTGAATTTAATCCCCTCAGTAGATTAAAATTTTGTATGAATTAGTCTATTCAGGCAATTAGATCGCCTCAATTTTTTCGCTTGAAAATGTTTGTCTTGTTTCAAAAATAGAGGTGAGAGTCACCTGATATAATGGACCAGAGGCAAATCTCGCCTCTCAAATCCGGAAATTCATTTTCCGGTCCTTTTTTTTTTTTTTTTTTTCCATGTTGAGGTGACTTTGGCCTCAAAACTATATATATATATATAATATATTTAATTTCCCTATTGAGGCAAAAATCACCTCAAAGGGAATTATTTTTTTTAAATAATTCAATATATTCTAGCCAAAGAAAAATCTTTTACATTTGATTTTTTTTATATTGACCCCGTTGATTTTTTTAGTGATTTATTTTTTAATTATTTTATTATAAAAATTAAAAATCCCAAATTTAATGGTTAATTTTGAAATTTGTATGAAATAATAAAATTTTTATAATATAATTGTTATGAGATAATTAATAATTATAGACACGTATAAACATGTAGTCATTGCATGTTTTAATTCTAATACCTATCAAAATAGCATGAAATAATAAACATTAGTGATAGAAATCATTTATCATACAAATAATATGAAATGAAAATTACTATAGAAATAATATATTTTTATCATTAAGATATAATAATATTGATCATATATCATTCAATACCTGGAAAATCACATAAGAAATAAGATTAATATACTTCACAAACATAGATAACAGCAAAAAATATATATAAGTAATTATGTAGAAGAAAAATTTCCACTTGAGTTTGAGATAGAGAGATAATGGAGGGAGAGAATGATAAAGAGATTGTAGACGTTGAGACTGAGAGAATGCGGGTAAAATGAAGGGAGATGTGGGTAATAAATATATAGGGAAGAATAATGGCGAAGGCGATTGCTATATTTTCCAGATTGATGCGACTTACACCTCTGGTGGATATCTGAGGCGAAATTCGTCTCTGTCCGAAATTAAAACTTCCAAATTTTTCTTCTGGGCGTGGCAAAGCTGAAAATTTGCCTGCCTCGGTTGCAAAGTTGAGGCAAATTATTATTTTAAAATTTAACAATATATATATAAACAGTAAGATAAATTGTTTGAATAAATAATTTTTACTTTTTTGTTAACAAATATTGAATTTTTTTTACCTATGACTATTTAATAGAGTACATAATATATTATAGTCGATATATTTTTTATTCATAATTTTTAAATTATATATATAATCGAGCAAATTAACTCATTGTACAAATAATATTAATTTTTTATTAACAAATATTAAACTTTTGGATGTCTTATTTTCTGCTTTATTAAGATTTTGGATGTCTTATTTTTGACATGTCTAACCGGCCTGAGGCGAATCTCACGTCAATTTGCAAGGATGTGGCAACTTTTGCCTCAAATTGTATCCTTAAGGCAAATTTCACCTTAACTTGGCATGGTTGAGGCGATTTTTGCCTCATATTTTTTGATGAGGTAAAAATCATCTCTTCCTCTCGCCTGCATAGCAACAATTTTTACTACTGAAAGTAATAAAATTAATTTTAAAAATTTAAAAGTGGTAATCGTATGATTTTAATATGATAGTCCTGAACTCATGAAACTTTAATTATCCTTAAAAATCAATTTTTCACATTTCAGTAACTAGATTAGGATCAACCTATCCATTGATCAATTTTTTTTTTATCCCGGTTGGTGGCGACTCCTAAAAAAATATTTTTAATCAAATTTTTTTTAAATTTCTAGTCAGAATTCGTATTATATGAATTATGATTTAATACAAAACTAATTAAAAGATATTAAACTAAAAAATGAAAAATCCAGGCTCAACATATCCAAATTTCAAAACCAAGTAACCCTAAATAGCATGTTTTAGTAGTTCATTAAGACAAATTATTCAAACTATAAGATATTAGATTTAGAGACCTCTGAGATACTAATAGACCAAAGGATTGCTATTGAGAATCATAATATCATCCCCCGAATTAAATCTTCATTGATCAGGAAACTCCTACTAATACACATACACACATATTGCTAGTAGTTGACCCACGCTAAGTGCATGTAAAAACTATAGAACAAATTTTGCAAGAAAAATCATTGTGTCAAATCATAACTTATTATTCCAAACAAGTCTAGTAAATTACAAAGTATGAATTAATGATAGGATGATGATGATGATAACCAACTAAACTATAGCTAAAAATATACCAGCAAAACTCTACATGAAACGTGTGAGCTTGTAATGTTATATCTTTGGATTACTCAGTTGCTCATGTATTTGAGATATATTATTTATTGATTATACGCACTTTAGGTAAACTCACAATAACTTATCCCTAGTTACACTAACATGCGATGAAATTCTCTCTACAATGAAAACATCTTATTAAAGTAGTTTTCTTGTAGGATTTGATAATCATGGTTATCAAACTCAAGATTCTACCAAGAATCGTCAGAGAGTCTATAGAATCGGAATATAAATGGTAAGATTCTACAAGTAATATAAATTTGTTTACAAAAACTATAGATTTACTTATTGTACAAATAAAATTTTAAATAAATAATAAAAATAAAGAATTGAGCCTTAGTTTTAGTTACATATAGCCAAAATTTAAGTTTTATCAATCACAATTCACATGCACTTCTTAATATGTTTAATACAATACTAATAATAATTACAACAATTATATACATTTACTAATGATTCACAATTTATAATTATTAAGATGTATTACAAATTGTTCAAATTATCATGTGCAAGCAGCTAGTTTGGTGCAATAATGAACATTTTCATGTTCGCTATATATTTGTACAAAAAAATCATTAAATTTATGACAAATAAAATACATACAATAAAAAATAAATAGAAGGGAAAGAAATACCACTCTATTTGTTTAATTTTCATTCCAATCATTCAAAATATATCAGAGCATATAACCTATAAGAAAATAACATCTAAAAAAGAAAAGAAAAAAAACAAAGGAAAAAAAAAAGAAAAAAAGCACCTAAAATTATGTTAACTAAATATAAACATCAAGAACCAACCCAAAAATTCATAATGTATTAATTGCTTTTTTAAAAGTTTAAATAAAATAAAAACGTGTAAAATTCCTGCACAACGATTCTACTATCAATTTTGCCACCAATTCTACTATGTAGAATTACAAATCTACATGAGTTTGCTCCAAAAACGATTTTATATGCGAGTTGAATCATAATCGCATCATCAACTCGTAAATTCATAGAAACGTACAAATTAACTCGCAAGTTTGACAACCATGTTGCTAATACATAACGTTTATCACAAATTATATATGTGTGTTTAAATTGTCCACGCACTATTATGTGTTGTAAACCACAATTTTCAACAATAAAGAAACAAGTGAGTTCAAATGTTTTTGCTAAAAATCGATTATTACATGTAATTTTGTGAATATCCTATACTCCATGTACACATAATCACTCCAACTATGAACATGAAATCCTCTTACTCATTAAAGTTGATGATCAGTGTAAGCCTCTAGATTTTTCGGTAAATATAATAAATCCTAAGAACCAAAAGTCAAACCGGAACCCAAAAGTTAACCTAGTTCTATGTTTAATCTAGTGAATCTAGATCCGACAATCTCATGTTCTTAAACCCTAGACAACGGAATTGAGATAATTGTGGATAATGGTTCGTAATAGTATAGGAAAGCTTAAAAATATTATATTCGCAAATTTCTAGTATCTTTTGGATCCGAACGGGATCAGTTTACGAAAATCGTGCCCTAGTATACCGAATAATGAAAATATTCTGACAATACCAACAGACTCATAAATATATAAGGTTTTCAAAAATATCAATTTTAGAATTTTTTTCGGTAACTAAAAATATCAAATATAGGCCGTTTACGTGTATTTTCTTTATTACCGGTATTTTAATTGTCTAGTCTACTATTCATAATATTATTCCTACTATTCATTACTATTTCACTACCTCTACTTTTTCTTAGAATCTACTCTTACATACTACCATACTTATATCTTACGATTTACCTTCCCCATACAACTTAGCATGAACTTAATGTATATTTCTTAAACTCATGAGAGTTAAAGAAGCAACAATATGTTCATGTTTATATTTTCCATTATGTTATTATCATCATATTATTGTTGTTATTATGCTAGCTTCTTACTTAGATCTAATTAAATATATTTATGTATCTATATATCATTTAGAGTATATAAGCTCACTTATTATTTACCTATTTTCATGCTTTGCAATTTATTTACTTGTTTCATGTAAATTATTAAAACTAGTCTTTCTAGTCTTAGACTTGTCCTTATCAAGTCAAAATAATTTTCTTTCTTTTCTTTTCTTTTCTTTTCTTTTCTTTTCTTTTCTTTTCTTTTCTTTTTGGGACTAGTTTATTCTTAGTCCCGGGATACCTTGATGAAGCTAACATTCCCAATACTTGACCTTATTATTATGCTCTTATTTATTCTTGTATATATCTTATCTTATTATTTAATATTATTATATTTTCCATAGCTACATATTCTCATTCATACATGAACATGTTGATATTGTCTCAACAAATATGAAAAAGAGTTTTCTTAAGTAAAAAAAAATAACTCTCTTTAAAAATAAATTTTGTCACAAAAGAAATGATTTTTCCATAAAAAACATAAAATTTTATCTTAACAAATCTTTTTCAAAATTAGAGAAGTTTATCACAAGTTTCTAGTAATAATAGTACATGAAATTTCATCCAAGTATACATAAAGTAAAGTTATCACATACTCTTTTTAAACCAATGAAATAAGAAAGTTTCTTTAAAAATTAATATTGCTAAATCATTATTTAACAAAGGTTGTTCTTAAACTCATTTATCGAAGTTTTCCACCAACACTCTAAAATATTAAAGTCTAAACAAGTTTTACAAAATTATCAAAAAAATAACCTTTTTAAAGATAAGTCTTACTTTGGAAATAAAATTAGTAAACAACTTAGAATATCATTAATATTATTTATTTAAAGTGGAACTCACTTTAGGAAAACTTTAGAACACATAAACATTACTACTTTAAGAAACTTTAGTCACTACCAATAAATATTTAGAAAAACTATATTTTTCAACTACTAGAATGGAGTTGTGGGAATCTTAAAAAGACTAAAATTATTTTTAAAAATTTTAAAGTATTCTCTAAGGTTAATAAATGAATTTAAAATAAGGAAATACTCAATTATAATAATTCAAGAAATTTTTCCAACAAAACTAAAAAGGAATTATTCAAGTCTTAGCATTTTCTAACTTTTAAGACACATTGTTTTACAAAAATCATTGTTGAGACAACGCCACTAAGTTCATGCATATAATATGAGTTTATATATATGTGTATATATATATATATATATTCAAAGGATTTTTCAACCATATAAATATCTATATTTTAGTACAAGAATTTTTTGATGAAGAAAAGTATGAAAACTTGAGTTTTGAAATCTGCAATTTTCATGATGAATCTGTACATCATTGTTTCGAAACACAAATGGCTTCTTTTGATAAAAATAAACTTAGAAATGAATAGATATTTTTGAATAGGTAGAAAACGGTATATAATATGTGAAATTCCAAGTTAAAATGAGCAAGTTATGGCCATTTTAAGTTGGAATTTTCACTCACGCGAATTTTGAAGAATTTAATAAGATAGAGTTAAAAAATTTAAGTAGAAGCTCGATTAAATACTCATTTCAGGTATTTCTTTTGTTTAGGTGACAAGGACCAAGATCTTCTCTTTCTTGAGGATTACTTCGATTGATAAAAGATCACTATGGACGAGTGAGTTTTCCTTTACGCTTTATGTATTCACAAATGTGCTTATAGAATAGAGCATTAGATTCTAGGAAAAGATAAAATTGATATGCATATATGTTATCATGGGAATTATGTATGTGGATTGTTATGTGCGATCAATGAACGATAAGTATATCAAAACCCGATTTATGATTATTATAATTGTCTTTATGTATACTGTTGTGTGTGCAAATATTGATTGATCACTTTAAATGAATTAATGTCGGATTGGAAATTCTCTTAAACTAAATTGCTCTTGCATATCACGTAGACTATCATTTCGCATTATTGCTACTAATCCTTAGCGTGGGACCGAAAAGGTAAGCTGCTTAGCTATATCTTGAGGATTTAGGACGCTCGGAGAATACGGCCTCAAGTTATAGCCGAGATAGATCGATCGCTTTGGGTAAGGAAAGCTCGAGGACTGGTAGTATGGTTCATTAAAACCCTAAGACGAGAGCAAAATTTCAAAAAGGTCGATTGGGGCCCAGTTCAAATCATTCTCTAACCACCGATAGAGGGGTAAATCTATTATACATATAAAACCGAATAGTTGTACATATTGGTTGATCATATGGTTGTTACATTTCATATGCCTGTTTAATGAACTTGGTTGAATGCTTGTTATAAGTACTTTTGCGTAAGGAATATCTCACTAGGCTAGTAATGCTTATTCCCCAATAGACTTTTGATTTTGCAAGATTGTGATTTTGCACTCGAGACTACCCTGTCCGTCCAAGTAGAGCTTATGATTTTGGGAAGCTTTTGGAAGAATTATGTTTTGAAGTCTTAGATTAGATTTCCTTTAAATTCTTTTAGCTTTAGTTAATCTTCATATTAAGACTATGTTGTTATGGAGATTATCAAGGAAATGCCCCGTAGAAGTTGTAGAAACTTATATTTTGATGAATCATATGAATATTATTTTGTATGTCCCACTATCATTATCTTAAAATGCATAACTCCATCGGTCTCCCTTTGTTGTGAATGTACATCTTGTACCAATATGAAAGCTTCCAAGTGACTAAGGTAGTCATTCTCAAGTTTTAATATTGTGTACGACGGGCTGTCGCGTTTAAAGTACCCATTAGAGTGTGACAATCAATCATGAAATAACAAGTTTCACATAATAATTATGCTAAAATTTACTAAATCAACAAACCCACAACACACTAAACTCCACATTTCATTCATTAAAATACTAGCATTATACAAAATTAGATTAGCCATAAATTACAAAATAAAGCATGTAAAGAAACATGAATTCAACTTAAATAAACACATAGTTGAAAATTTAGAGAAAAAGAATGCAGCACTTAGGAAGACCTAAACCAACAAAAGTACAAATCCACACTCCAAATATGTTCCAAAACTCCCAAATAATAACAATGTAATGATAAAATCTACTCAAAACATGTAAAACAACAACTCTTTCTTAAGGAATGAAAGAAAATGAATAAAGTGTAAAGCATGGGTGGCCTTCCCCTAATTGATATGAATGACATTATTTATAATCTATGGATCACATTCAGACTCCTTAGGTGTTAGCATCCAGGTGCTAGACATGTATCAAGCTTTGATTCATAAAGTTCTTTTGAATCATGTTTAAGAATGGATCCAAACTCTAAGTGAACTAACATTCAAATAGGAAGGCTTGGCTTTAATTACTAGTTGAAGCATTAAAGAATCTTCTTCAAGCATGTGAATGATCTCGAATTGTGGTAAGAGTCCAAACATTATAACACCTAATGTTAGAATGCTAGACCTTAATTGTACTAAACATTAAATTAGCACTTTTCTGAGTGCAAATTTGACCCCTTTTTTTCATATTTTTATATTTTAGTATTGTTGATTCAGTTTTACATGCATGTAACTATATTGTAAATATTCTAAGCCATTTTAGAATCAACAATTACATGTAAATGGCACTTTATGTTTGGAAAATCACATCATTCTATGAGTTATCAAATTAAATATTTGTTTGTCTTTAGGAAAATCAATAAATCATAACAAGTAGAAAATGCTTTAAGGGCAAGACATCATTCTTTTAATACAATACAACACTTTAAAAGTTTAGAAATGTGCCAATTCCCAAATTATCCAAGTAAAGCACTCACTTCAAAAACTGCACTCTATTGATCAAAACAAAACTTGTATAATACAAGAGTATTTCCTCTAGATAGTTAATCAAGCAAATTTTTATAATCCGATATGATAAACAATGGCAAAAAAAAACAAAAAAAATAAAGCACACACAAGATTTTACGTGGAAACCCTTTTGAGAAAAACCATGGGCAAATGAGAGGAGAATTCACTCGTGTTAAAGAACGGAGTATAGAGAATGTGTATACAAGAGATCTCAGAGATCTAAACTCACTCACTCACTAAACCCTGATAAAACAACATATATTTATATGGGTTTTCGTAAGCTGGAGCAAAGGCTGGCGACCTGAATCTACCAGCCAACCTTTTAAGCCAACACCATCCCAAGGCCGGTAGCTTTTAGCCGACCTACACTAATCCTTGCTCTCTAAAAAAATTTCCAAATTGAAAATGAATTCAAGGTCAACCCCAAGGTTGGCGACGTACAAAACATGGGCTGGCAGTGTAGATCCTAGAGCTGGTTGCTTACATGAATTTGAGTCACATATCCAATAATCTCCACCTTGACTCGAATTCAGAAGCAAAATCAATACAAACTCTATCTTCAACACAAACAACAAAACATTCACCTCCTCTTCCACAAACCCCTAATGGGAATTCAATTAACAACATACATTAACCAAGTCCAAACAATGCTTAAACTTAGCTATAGGAAGTATCTTGGTCATCATATCAATAACGTTATCCTGAGCACTGACCTTGCTCACAGCAATATCACCATCAGTAATAACATCACGAACAAAATGATACCTGACATCAATGCGCTTCGTCCTCTCATAATACATTTGATCCTTAGTGAGGTATAATGCACTCTGACTGTCACAAAAGACTATTACAGCCTTCAAGTCATCACTAATTTCACCAAATAATCCTTTTAACTGAATAGCTTCTTTAAAAGCTTCTGTAATGGTCATGTATTCAGCTTCAGTTGTGGATAGAGCAACTGTATCTTGCAATGTGGCTTTCCAACTAATAGCGCAGCCATCAAGAGTAAAAATATACCTTGTGAGAGATCTTCTCTTATCCAAATCTCCAGCAAAATCAAAATCCACAAAACCAACAATTCCATCTCTAGTTCTACCAAAATGTAGACAAGCATTAATAGTACCTCTTAAGTACCTGAAAATCTATTGGATAGCTCTTTAGTGTTCCTTACCAGGATTCGCCATATACCTACTGACAACACTCTCAGCATATGATAAATCAAGTCATGTATAGACCATAACATACATAAGAGATCCTATAGCACTAGAATATGAAACCATTAAATTGTAGTCAATCTTATCATCTGACTGTGGAGATAAAGCAGATAAAAGTGTGAAATGTGCTGCTAAAGGTATACAGACAGGCTTAGCATTCATCGTATTAAACCTGTAAAGTATCTTCTCAAAGTAGGCCTTCTAACTAAGATGCAAGGTACATGGTTTTCTATCCCTCAGAATTTCAATCCTAAGTATCTTCTTTGCTGCTCCTAAGTCTTTCATCCCAAACTCTCTACTCAACTGAATTTTAACTTTCTCGGTCTTTTCTCTATCCTTAGCTGCAATTAACATGTCATCAACGTACAAGAGAAGATATATAAAAGATCCATCATCACATTTCTTGAAATATAGACAATTATCAAAAATACTTCTCCTGAAATCATGAGAAGTCATAAATGAATCAAACCTCTTGTACCATTACCCGGGTGACTACTTTAAGCCATAAAGTGACTTCTTTAACATGCAAACATGGTCCTCCTTTCCTAAGACCACAAAAGCCTCTAGCTATTGCATGTAGATATCTTCCCCAAGCTCTCCATGCAAGAAAGCTATCTTCACATCTATTTATTCAATCTCAAGATCTAGCAAAGCTACAATACTAAGTAATGCTCTAATCGAGCTTTGTTTTACAGCAAGAGAAAACACATCAGTGAAATCAATACCTGGTATCTAACTGTCCTTTACAACAAGTCTTGCCTTATATCTGGGTTCATCAACACCCGGTGTTCCATCTTTCTTCTTGAAAACTCATTTACAACGAACAGACTTCTTCCCTTTAGGAAGCTTCACTAAATCCCATGTACCATTCTTCTAAAGAGATTCCATCTCCTCCTGCATTGCAATCATCCACTTGCCAGAATCATCATAATTAATAGCTTTTAAGTAAGTTGATGGCTCCATATTAGAATTAATTTCCTTTGCTACATTCAATGGATAACTGCCTCTGCATATCTCTGAGGAGGCCTAACTTCTCTCTTAGGTCTGTCTTTAGCAATGGAATACTACTGTTGTATTGGTGTAGAGACAGAACTACCCTGTGTCCGTGATCTAGGTTGAGAAGTAGTCTTTGATGTAGAACATGGATCAATCTCAAACTCCACCCGTATGCTTGATTTATGTTGTGTTTTATCAGATGAAGTGTTAGAAGATAATTCATGTAGCATAGCTACTTCATCAAAAATCACATCCCTATTGGCAATGACTTTCTTCAATTTAGGACACCACAACTTATATCCCTTGACACTAGGTTTAAAACTAAGGAATATATATTTCAAAGACCTAGGCTCAAGCTTCCCAGTATCTACTTGAGCATATGCAGGACAGCCAAAATTTTTCAACTCTGAATAATTTGCAGGAGTACCAAACCATACCTTTAGTGGAGTCTTCTTCTCAATTGTTGTTGATGGAGACCTATTAATCAAATAACATGTTGTAGAAGCTGCTTCAGCCTAGAATGACTTCGGTAACTGAGTATTAGAAAGCATATATTTGACTTTCTCCATAATAGTTATGTTCATCCATTATACTGCCCCATTTTTGTTGAGGTATACCAAGAATTGCTAGATGCCTCATAATTCCTTTTGATTTGCATGGAACATTAAACTCCTTAGAACAAAACTCTAAGTCATTATTAGTGTGAAGACACTTTACCTACTTCCTAGTATATTTCTCAATCATAGTCTTCCATTCTTTAAATGTGGGTAAAACATCACTCTTCTACTTTAAGAAAATACCCAAACTCTTCTAGAAAAATCATCAATGATGGTCAGCGTGTAGATAGCACATCCACTTGAAAGCACTGTAGACAGCTCCAAAGATAAGAATGGATGTAATCTAGAGTACCCTTTGTATTATGAGTACCTGTGGTGAATCCGACTCTTTTTTGTTTCCCAAAACACAGTGTTCACAAAATTTTAACTTACTGATGCTTTGCCCATCAAGAAGTCCTATTCTGCTTAATTCCGCCATACTGGCTTCACTCATATGCCCTAGATGCTTATGACAAAATCTAATAGCATCTTCATTTGACAAAGAAGAAGAAGTGATGGGTGCATCACCTGCAACAACTAAACCCTAAAAAATATATAAGTTAACATTCTTTTTCTGCCCCTTCATCACCATAAGAGATCCTTTACTGATCTTCAAAACTCCTCCTTCACCAGTGTATCTGTACCCTTTTGTGTCAAGAGTAATAAAAGAAATTAAATTTCTCTTCAGGTCAGGCAAATTTCTCACTTCACCAAAAGTCCTGACAACACCATCAAACATTTTAATCTTTATGGTGCCAATGCTTGCAAACCTGTAAGAAGAGTTATTACCTAACAGGACAACAACCTTGGATACAATTTCATATGTTGAAAACCAGTTCCTGATTTGAACACATATGAAAAGAGCAACCTAAATCCAAAATCCACTCCTTGCTAGTCTAAGGATCATCATTAGAACCAACAAGAAGATCTCCACTACTGTGATCTTCAGCTACATTAGCTTCAGTTGATTTTTCTAGTTGTATCCCCTTCTGATTTTTAGCAGCTCTCTTATTCTTGTTCTACAACTTATAACGATCAAATTTAATGTCTCCTTTCTTCTTGCAATGCCTGCAAACCTTATCTCTATTAAAAGACTTCGATCTTCCCTTTGAATTTCCACCAGAATTGCGATCTTAACTCCTACCACGAGTAAATAGCCCCTCTGTTTGAGGCTTAAATCTAATCACCAAATGTTTCATCTTCTCAAAAGAATCCAAAGCATCATAAACTTCCTCCATGATAAGAGAATCACGACTATACAAGATTATATCTCTAAAATTCGAAAAAAAGAGGTAGTGAACACAATAAAATTAAAGCTAAATTTTCTTCATCATACTTAACCTCTAATGTTTCCAAATCAGAAAAAATTTCTTTAAAAATGGTCAAGTGATCTTCTAGAGACCCACCTTCCATCAATCGGTGTGAATATAGTTATTGCTTCAAATGCAATTTGCTTGTTAAACTCTTCGTCATACATAACTACTCAATTTAAGTCATAACCTAGCAATCATTCTCCTTCAACACATCCTACAAAATCTTATTCAACAAGTGAAGATGAATTTGGGAAAGGGCTTTCCGATCCTTACGTAATTTTTCTTCCGATGACCAAGACTCAGGGATCTTGTTAAACCGCAACAACGCATCATCCAAATCCATATGTGTTAACACTACTTGCATCTTGACCTACCATAGAGAAAATCTTGTGTTGCGATCCAATAAAGGAATACCATACTTCACTATTGTCATTGTAGAAGGAACACAAAACCAAAACCTTCAGCTCCGATACCACTTATTATAATTCAATATGACAAATAATGGCAAAAACAAATAGATAAATAAAGCACACACAAGATTTTACGTGGAAACCCTTGCGGGAAAAATCATAGGTAAAGAAGAGGAGAATTCAATAGTGTTGCAAAACAGTGTACAGAGGATGTGTGTACAAGAGGTATCGAAGTTCTAAACTCATACAAAACCCTAATAAAACAACATATATTTATATAGGTTTTCGTAAGCTGGAGCAAAGGCTGGCGGCCTAAATCTGCCGGTCCATATGTTATGTTAATGCCAGCTTAAGGCCGATGTCTTTCAAAGCTAAGGCCGATGGCTTTAGAGAAATAGGCCGGCAGCTTTTAGCCGACCTACACCAATCCTTGATCTAGGGAAAAAATTTCGAATTAAAGATGAATTCAAGGCCGCACTATAGATCCCAGAGCTGGCTACTTACATGAATTTGAGTCACACATCTAACATAAATAAAATTCACCAACTTCATAATTTATAAGTTAATTCATAATAAAAAAAAGGTTATACTACTCTATTTAAACAAATCTTATGAAATCAAAGCTTTAAATTAATGTTTCCAACTAGGTTATTGATACTTTTTTCACTACACTTCAATGTATACCATTATTATATGATTCATGAGTTTGATAATGAAGGGTAAAAAGGCCAATTAACTCCAAATACCTTATTTCACTCCTCACACTTTGCTAGCTACTTGTTCAAAGGAGCTTTTTACTCCTCACCTTTTTCACAGTATGATCAATTCACAGTCCATCAGTTCCATTTCCTTAAGATTCATAATGTTCTCCATCTCCATTACTCTCTTTTTTTGTTCAACATTTTCTTACAAATTCCTTAAAGATTGGATTTTCTCTTTTAGGGTTTCTTAATGGCATTTGTTCATGTTTCAAATAAGAAAAATCTCTTACAACATACTTTCTTTCAACTTGCTCATCTTTACCCTCCTTTACAAACTTTTCATCATTGATTTTCACCTTTTCATAATGGTTAATTTATCTACCATCTACTTTGCTTCTTCCTCAATTTCTTCTTCTTCTTCGATCTACATCTCCAAAATGCATTTGGTTCTCTTCGTAGATTCTCAAAAAGATCTAAACCACTCAGTTTATTTGTAGTCTTAGTAGAACTTTACCTTCAGCAAAGATATCCTCACTCATTATGCCTTAACAATTTGTCATCACTCTTATTGGTAGTCACCATTGTAATTTGGTGATTTAAGTCAGGCACCTTTCACATAAGATCATGTTTGTATTCTTTACGATTAGAAAGTCTAACTTGATCCTTACAATTATTTCAATAAAAACAGGTAACACTTTTTACAGTATCTTGTTCGAGCATTCACTCAACTATCCCATAAACTTCTCCAAATTTTAATCAATAATCTCTTGGCTACTCATTCACTTTTCGATAAAAATCTTCATTAATTATCTACTGATTCATCCTTCTATCTTTGTTTTAATGGCAGTAACTCACATGTGCCATGATGTTCTCTTAAACCATTAAATCCTCTATTTTGATTGCTTTCCCAAGCTAAATTCAGATGATTGTGCTACTTAGAATTATATGTGTTGGAATAGGAATTGTAATGATTCCTTGCTCTTTTATTAAAATTATTTATAGGATTATGCTCTTCCACTTGTGTCTCACTTGAAGAAGAAATAGGAATTTCTTACTTAGCAAATCAAACCTCCCTGTCCTTCTCTATACAAGTGGAAACTCTTAATAAGTTAGAATTGGTTTTTAGCATTTCTTTGGGCTCCTTTCTTTAACTATGCAATCTTAGAGTTTTTAGTGATGCTACTTTCTCTCTTAATCACTTCATCTCGTTAAAATATTATGGTTTTACCACCCTCTTAGGAGTTACCCTTTCATTTTGCTAATCATGAACACACATCGACATCAACTCAAGCAACCCATAGGCCTTTTTAGCACTCTTGTTCATGAATGTTCCCCTAAAAGTTACATCAATCATTTTTCTCTATTTATTATCTCAAGCCTTACAGAAGATATTTACTTAGCTCCACATAAGGAAACCATAATGATGTCTTATTTTAAGCAAATACTTAAACTTTTCCACAGTTTCAGTAAATAACTCCCCCGTCAACTAATATAAATATTGTAATTTGTTCCTAAGCCTCATAGTTTTGATCGATGGGAAGAAATGGTACAAAAGCATTTGGGACAACGAATCCATGTATAATTGAATTAGGTAGTAGTGAATTTAAATAGTTTCTGACCTTATCCCTTAAAGAAAGGGAAATAATCATAGTTTAATAGTATCATCAAGTACCCCCGGGTTTTCAAAACTGAGAACCATTATAAACTATAAACACCCAACAACTACAAATCACATGTTGGAAAATTTTCATGCAAGTATTCAACAGCCAACCACCAAATTCCTACAGCACAAAGATTTAAACGGTAATCTAGCAATAATTCTAGCAAAGTTAAGTAGCTGTTAACTAATGACAACAACAGCTAATGAGGTTAACTAAATTATGCTACTTATTAATGTTAAGATCTAGAGTATGCCTTTAATGGGGAGAAATCCAATGGACTTTATGAAGGGTTACACAAATGGACTTTTGACACCATATATAACCCAAAACCTTAAGGCAATGGGTTAATGGGTCCTCCCTTCTTATAAACTCTTCACATAAGACTTATATTTGCCATGTGGGATTCTCACGCTTGTACCCTAACATTCTCCCCCTCGAGTGTGAGTTAATATAGTGGCTTGCGCATCCTTAATTGTAGATGATGACATTCCTACCACTTATAATGAGGCGGTCCAAAGTTTTAAGGGGGAAAAGTGGAGTATTACCATGGAAGAGGAGATACATTCCCTTCATAAGAATCAAACATGGGAACTAGCTAATCTTTCAAAAGGAAATTAGGCAATTGGGTGCAAATGGGTATATGCAAAGAAAGAAGGACTTCCTAACCAAGGTGATGTTCACTAGAAAGCAAGGTTGGTGGCTAAAAGCTACTACAAAAGCAAAGTACATGGCAATTTCAAAGGCTGTAAAGGAAGCATTTTCGCTTTAAGGCTTACTTGGTGAACTGTGATTTGTACAAAAATATGTTAGAGCCTATTTGAAGAATTTCTCCCCATTGAAGCTTACTCCTCTCCCAACAATTGGTATCAGAGCTAATAGTTCAACTGGAAATCTTCATGGTTGACCCTCCATGTGAAAAGAAGAGTTTTATGGTGTGACTCATTTGTGAAACCCATGGTGAGTAGGTCATTCACAAAACGAGTTTAATAAGTCAATTTAATAAGCTCTTGAGGGAAAATATGACCTACCCTATTGTGGGGACTCACACTTGAGGGGGAAATTGTTAAGGTGCAAGTGTAAGAATCCTACATGGAAAATATGGGTGTTATGTGAAGAGTTTATAAGAAGGGAAGACCCATTAACCCATTTCCTTAAGATTTTTAGTTATAGATTATGTCAAAAGTCTATTTGTATAATCCTTCACAAATTTCATTAGATTTCTTTCCATTAAACGCATATTTCAAATCCTAACAATTAAAAATGATAAAGAAAATGACTTAATATTAGAGTCCTTAGCAAATTTATTATTAGCTTACCCACCTTCCCAACAATGATACCAAAACTGACACATGTTGAGTACACATACAAATTATAAAACAATTTCTGCAAGAAAATCATGTAAGGTATATTTGACAGACCAGTGTGCCTAGTCATATGCAATAATAATACTAGTGAGTAACCATTATGAATAAAAAAAGTAAATAGAAATATAGGTACATGAAACGTGCTAGTAGATGGATATTTGTGGCAAGTAAATACTGGAGAACACATGTATACTAATTATTTCTATAAATTTCTGCAAATTGTGCCCTAATTGAGTAGTAATGCGCAAGAAACCCAAAAATTCTTTTTTGTTCAAGATCAAATCTTTCTCACAAATTGGGTTTCTTAAGCACAAATGAACACTTCTACACTACAAATAGAGGTCCTTACATCACTTTATGACGCAAAATTCAAATTTCACTAACAAGTTTCTCAAGATTTTGTAGGTTCCCTTCATTGGGGTTTCAAGTGTTAACTTTATTTTAATAAACTACATGGGCTTATATCTATAAATAATAATAATAATAGTAGTAGTAGTAGTAGTAGTAGTAGTAATTATATATTATTATTATTATTATTATTATTATTATTATTATTATTATTATTATTATTATTATTATGTGATAAGGCTATTATAAAGTCCAAATAAAGTAATTTAGTGAAGCTATAAAATTTAATTTATCATATTGAGTATGAGATTTCATGTGTAGAGACCTTTTATGTTATTTTTAGTTTTATGATGTGCTAAATTAAATATAACAAAAATTAACATGTAACAATTGGCACATGGACACACACATATATAGGTGTGATCATGGTCCCTAAGTCATACATAATGCTCATTACTCATTCCAACATCTCATTAGCAAAAAGAAAAAAGCTACACAAAATCTACCGAAAAAAATCTAGGTTGATTAGGAAGACCATACATTTAAACAAGATATTTCTACGTCTTCCATCTTTGGATTCAGCTATCCTTCTACATATTTAATTGGATTTGTTTGTGTGCTAATTTTATATATGCATTGTTCAATTTAGGGATTTAACGTTTAATAAATCCTAATGCCAAAAGAAGTTCAAGAACGATTTCAAGGTGAATCAGACGCAACATGGAGTTTCCATAGCAAAATTGTTTTGAGGGCTTTTTTTTTTTTTTTTTTCCTGAACTTATGTTTTGAGGGCTCAAAAGAGCAACTTTAGACGAGCACAATCCACCCCTATGTCAAATGATGACCACAGAATTGGCAATAATTGTGCAATCAATGTTTCCTTAATGTAAGTCAACTTTACCCTCTTATTTTTATATTATTTTGAATTTTCTTGAAAAGTCACTTAAAAATAAAATAAGGTTTCAAAAAAATTACAAAATAATATTTGTCCTAATTGTTGGTAATCTTCTAAAGTTTTGTAAAATTTTTTGTTATTTTTCATTATAAAGAAAATAAAAAATAAATTTAAAAAATTGAAAATTCTAGAATAATATTTGTCATGATTATGATGATTTTGGCACATAATTTGATGTGTGTTTATGTAATTTTAACCTTTGAATTGATTTCACCATACAATTTAGGTAATTAGTGATAATTTGGTACGTCAAAAATACAATACAGATAAACCAAAAATCCAAAATTTTACAAAAAATTGAAAAATTGTAAAATTAAAAGATATCCTTTTATGATAATTTGATGAATTTTATGGCTTTAGCATGTCTAGGATGCTTAATGACCCTTTTGGTGTATCAAAACATGTTTTTGTCATCATTTAATATTGTTTGCCACTTGAAAAATACAAAAAAAATAAAAATAAAAATAATTATTCATGCCCATGATGCTTTTGTTGTTTTAGCCCATTTATTTGTGTGTGATAATTTGTTTGTTTTTGTGTTTGAGATGTTTTTATCTACTTTAATTCCTTCTTTATTACTAACGTGTGTTTGTTTTCTTTTATTTTTTTTTCTTTTTTAATATTTTTGTAAGCTAGAAAAAACTTTTTCTTTAGTAAAATAGTAATAATTGGCCTTTTCCAAATTTAAGAATTTTCAAGCTTTTTCATGAAAGGATAAAAGATTGCTTTTCAAATATAAAAGATATTAGTAATTCATTTAAGGTGGAACTATTTTTAATTAAAAAGGGCTAACATACAAAAGTTTTTTATAAAATTGAACTACAATAGCATAGCCGATATGTAGGTATCACTAGAGCAACCATAAAAAATATTACAAAGGAAACATTTTTCCATTTTTAGTTTTGATTTTTCTTTTCATTTTTGTACTTTTGTAAATATATAAAAGTATTGGCCTATTTAAATTTCTTTATAAATACTTAAGGAAATCATTTTGGTTTTAATAAGATGGGCTCGAAATTCAAAATATCTTATTCTTTCTTTCTAAATCTTTTTAGAAAAATTCATAGATCAATGACTTAAATTAGAATCATTCCACTTATTTGATCCCACTTTCCCCCTTTTTTCCAATTTTAGTTGGATGATGACTCTTTATTTTATGTTTTCTTTAAATATTTCCTTAAATCAGTCGAATGATTTATATTGACTATGTCAAACTTAATATAAATCGAACTAAGGGAAAAGAAAACCAAAATTCAAGTCCAACATTTGCTATTTAGTCCATGTAAACAATGGTGCTTTCCACCTTTTTATCAATGAATTTCACCCTAACTTTATCCCATTTGTGTTGAATTCAGGTTAATTTAAGAGAAAAATTTTTAACTAGTAAGTTCAATGCAACTTTTTTACAAGGAAATGGATTGCACAATTACTCATTTGATTGGAATAAGTTACACTTAATCAGTAAAACAAATATGTAATGTGATATGTTTTGTTTGCACAGTGGTTAGGATCATGTTGAAGTGGTCTAGACTTATGCAATAGTTTATTTTATTTTTATTAGGTCCAAACCACTTGGAAAGAGTTTAAAACACTTGGAAGGTGCTTTGAAGAACCTGGTTCAAGTAGTCCGGACCATTTAACAAAGTTAAAGTGATCACATAAGAAGAAGGAAATGCAATATGCCCAGAGGTTCGGAGCACTTAGCCACTATATGGTCTGAAGGAAGAAAGCGCTCCTAGAGGTCCAAAAAACTTGAGTACAAAATGGCCAAAAGTTATGGAACACTTCTAGTGGTCCGAACCAGTTGTAAAGAGTACAAATCTTTATGTTTTTCAAATTGGCATTGGAGCATTTATTGCAATATGAAGATGCAAAGAGCAAAGGGACCCACGACCACTTTTTAAGAAGGCTATAAATACAAGTAGTTAGGAAGATTTAAGATGTTAGAAGAGCTCATTATTTGATTATAGAATGTAGTATTAAATCTCTCAATCTGATATTGTGTTTCATTTGCTTTATCTTGTCAGTTAGAGATAAAAGTGCAGTGCCATTTGTTTTTTAAGTTACAATCTATCATAAGGCATTACACTAGAGATTGTTTGAGAGTTTTTCAAGTGTGTTAGAGTATGAAAAGAGTTGTGTTTTGAGTGTTTGAGTGCTCTTGTAAAAGGCACAATTCAACAATTCAAGTGTTGTGTAATTGCTGTGTAGCTCCATTGGAGCGTTCTTTTGAGTTGTGGAATAAATGTATGATATTCTCCATTGAGGGAGGCATTATATATGCCATGGAAACTAAGGGGCTGGCTAAATTCCATATTATATTATGGTGTTTTCTTCTCTTACCCTTCTTTTTATTTATTCCACTTCGTGTATTATTGTTGTTTACTAGTACATTTGCATCAAACTAACTTAGGCATACTCCTCAATCCTTAGGTGTCACATAGGTTTAACAAAATTACATAATATCTTATTAATAACAAAGGAGGAGAAATTGATAAATTTAAATAAATAACTTTCAAAAATTAGTAAAATTTAGATTGAATTCCTAATTTATGAAATTTTGAAAATTTTCTGTAGAGTAAAGATTTCTTTTGTCACATATTCGAAACAAAAAAAATAACATGAGCGAATATACGTATAAATACTTCAATATTTTTCTAAATGGCTTTTCAAGTCTTTTGTTCTAATTTAAAATGGGAATAATCTAAGTTCGTTTCTGAAATGTTTTGATAATAATAAACTCATAAAATAACTTAGAAGGTTATAATTGTCGAATGTAATTGGATAAATCAACTGGCTTCATACTACTAATCAATTTGTATCGTAACTCAAGTTAGTTCAAGAAGAGGAAAAACGTAATGCTCACAGATGTAGTTTTGGATGGTTGATTTGAAGACATAAACAAGTTCAAGAAACGAGGATGATGAAATTCTGGAACTGAAGGTATGTGTCAGAATATTTATTTTGAAGATATCTGAAGGGAATTTCGAATATTTCAAAAAGATTTTATCGAGATTAAATTGAAGATAACCACCGGGAAAAAAAAAGATTAAATTGAAGATGTAGAAGAAGATGAAGGTAAGGTTCAGTTCCACATGATCTGAGTTATTATCTATCTCATGAGTTTGGTGGAGGTTTGACTTCGAATTTGAGAATTTTATGCATATTTATTGAAAATATTACCAAACTATTTTCACTGAAGTTTTATAAGTTTATTCAAGAACGTATATGCACCATGAGAAGATAAACATCGGAATTCAACGAACAAGAGTCAAATTCAAATTTGTCAATAAATAAATAGAAATTATGAGAAGCAGTCACATATATTATGAAGAAGACAAATATCGGTTTATTGTCAAGAGCAGGAAATGTGGCACGCCACAGCCAAATAGCAATGTTTTTCACAATTCCAAATTCAAGTTTATCCAATTCTAGCCAATGAAAAATGACAATCCAAGGCATATGTGCTCATAAAAGTAAAAGGAGATGCTCTGACTTTCAGATTCATTCAAAGCAGATCAATCATTATTTTTCGGCTTCTAATGTTATGTAAAATTTCTACTTCTAATATATACTTCGAAACTTAATTAGAAACGTTCGAAGCTGTATTTTTTGAGTGAAAAGCTGAGCTTTTTTGTTTGTTTTTTATTGATCATTTCTTGAATTTTCTTGAGTTATGTGAGATTTTAGTCATTATAGATCAATATTAGCCTTGAGATAACACTAGAAGGAATGACCGTGTTAACTGTAATCTCCAAGTTTTTTCTTAAATTAAGCTTAGAAAATAGAATTTAAATTTTATGTATTTTGAATATGAGTGTTATAATGTATGGAATGTTAAATAAATTCAATTACAATAGCTTTTGTAAAATAGATCTAGTAGGAATAGAAATTCAAAATTGTCAATTGAGTTATTTCAAGTTGTTTGTCAACTAAATTATGTCTTCAAATTCCATTAGAAATTTGAATTTCATAAACTTAACTCTTAAATTATCAAGAATTTTCAGTATGGATTGTTATAAGGAATCATCTAATTACATTGAAGGTATAAACTAAATTTTTTTCCAAACTTTGTATTGATTTCATGAAATAGATGATTTTAATGCATTAGATGTATAAAGGACAATTTGTGTTTCAAACAAAGCTAAATTTCTACGAATTTTAGGTCCTTTAGCCTACTATAAGTATTATGCAACCACACAAACATGATCACCTTCAAAAGCCATAAACATCAACATTTGCTTTTCATATATATAAGCATAATTATCCTTTGAAATTGGTAGAAATTTCACTCCCTTTTTCCTTCTCCAAACCAACGTTTTTCACACACACATACTCCACCTTTCTTCTCAATTTGTCATGAAAATCAAGCTAAGCTTCTATCTTTAAGTTAAGATACATATAGGTAAGTTGACTCTTGCTTTTATTTTGTTGCTTTTGCATTTGAGTATGTGTAAGTTACGTATCATTGTTAGTTGTTGGTATAAATAGAATGATTATGAGTTTTGTTGTTAGATATGTGGTGTATGTAATTGTGGTATGAAGTCTTAAATCATGGGTATTATGGACTATGGTTGGTTGGTAGAGTTGATATAGAAAGTGCTAAGTGTTAAGAGATATGAAGGAGTAAGAGGTGAAAATGAGTCTTGTATATGGATGTTAGAGTGTTTTTTATGATAGCAAGACCTTTAAAGTTGGTTGAAATGTGTAAAATTTTGATGTGTAGAAGTATATTTCACTGCTGGATGAGCACAGGGACTGGTAGAGGGCATGGTGTGTTTTGTGAATGCTTCTGGGTGGACACACCCCACCATACGGGGTGTGGCAAGGGTATGGTAGCCCCTGTATCCACGCCTGGGCTGATACACCCCTCCACATAGGCAATTGCATGGGGCATGGTGGCTTCTTAGCTCCAGCCTTGCTCATGCACCCATCCATATGAGTCGTAGTGGCCTATGTGCATTGCCCTACTCCATAAGCCCCTTAATACAAGACATGGCCATGGGTATAACCTTTAGTTTGTGTTTTTGCCTCTTATAGATTTAAGATCTTGTTTAATCCTTCCTCACATTGTTATATAGTTAGCAATACAAGTTTTCTATCTTATAGGAGTCCTATATCAAGACCCAGATTTCCCGAATGATTATTACGATGATTGAGGTAACATGCAAGGGTGAGTAACTTAAGTATTTTTACTTTGTTTATGATTGTATAATAGTGGAATATAGTATAAGCACAATTGAAATGGATCAAGTGCATGGGGTTAGGAAATCTTATATGCTATGTATTTTATGAATGAATCATAAATGTTAATATTCAAAGTGGCAACTATTTGTTTGATAATAAGTGGGTAATTTGAAATAATGAATGTCTGAAATTGGAGTAACCACTAAATAATATGGAATAAAGCTTATCAGACTCTTAAACTTAAACTAACATGCATTCCATGACATCATAATTGCATTAGCATGGTATTCGTATCATGTATTAACATTTCGATTCTGTGATAGTGCTTGTTGAGTCCAATTGATCCGGTTAAGATTATCATAAGGTTGTCAGCTTTACAAAAACTAAGCAGGCTTCAAAGGAGGTCGTCTGTGTTCAAGTTGGCTTTAGAGTGTTAATACTAAGTGGGAATTCCCAAGTTCTAAGAGAAGTTGAGAGTTCTTCTTTAGTCTTGGGATTCTCATGGGCATGAATTACTTAACTGACCATTTAACCCCTTAAGGAGGGCATAAATCCTCATAGGTTTGGATTCTAATTATCCAAACCATGTTTGTTACATATGTTTGATGGATGCATTCATATGATTGTTAATTAAACTTTTTTAATATTAATAAAATGTGTTAAGATTCTGTTATTCACTGAGCTTTTTATGCTCATACTTTTTTAAACTATTGTTTTATAGGAATATAAGCAAGAGGACCGAAACCTAGATCAGGTGTGGAAGTTAGGACAGAAGGAGGACTTGTGTATCCTTGTTTGGGAGGTAGACCTTTTTTGTAATAGAGACTTAGAGTGTGATGTTTATAATAGCATAAGTTATGTTTTGTTTTTCTTGTAAGTTCTTTTGTAAAAGTGTTCTGGTGAAATCCTTGAACACCATGGATATTATAGTTAAGTGATGGCCTAGACTTTGTAATATTATCTTGCTTATGGTTTATATATATACAATATCTCTTTTGTTATAATCAACATTCAATCCTATTTCATCTGTCCACTCCATATGGAGCATGCTAGCTGTACAGTACTTATGTAACTTTCTAAAGGTCTTCAATTAGTTTCATGGTGTATTATCATAACTAGAGTATCCTTTAGGGGTGTGACATTAATTATAGTTGAGATTATCGTATCTTATACCCTGGTCCTTAATTGTAGTTAAGAATATTGTTATTTGTAAAACATGTGTCGTTTTTCTTGTAACATAAATTTTTAAATTTGTTAAATAATATATCTATATATTGTAATATTTCTTTAGATTTCTTTTTTATTTCATATAATTAAAAAAACCTTATGAAATTATTTAAAAAGTCTCCCATCGATATTGGGATTGAAATATTTATATCGATTGACTTATGTGTCTAGATCGAGAGAGGATATTTTTAACAATCACACAAAAGATTTTTTGGGAGTCACAATAAAAGAAAATCTAAACAAATGTTATAATATGTAAAGGCGTATTATTTAACAAATTTGAAAATTCATGTTATAAGGCAAATGATACTTGATTTACAAATGATAATCTTTTTTTCAAATTTTATCTGCTCTATTTTATCTTGAAACACATAGTAAAATCTTTTTTTTTAAATAAAATAGATGTTGAGAGATTTTATAAAAACCGAATATTATATGCAAAAAATTATTTACAATCAAACTTATCATATATAAATAATTTTCTTTTTATTTCTAAAATAATATATCGATCAAAAATCTAAAATTAATTTTCAATAAATTAATACATTACACTTTAATTTTAAAAATAATATATCACTCAAGAAAAGTAAAATATTAATATTTAATAAATTAACTAGTAAATAAACACTAAAGTGTATCAAAATTAAAGTATGTACATCAAAATGCATTTAAAAAAATGCAAACACTAATTAAAACAAAGTACAAACACTAAAATGCAAAAAAAAAAAAAGTAACGTTTTAACTTTTTCGTTAACAGAAATACTAAATTAGCACAAAATTAAAACTATAGATACTAGAACATTAAAATTTAAAGTTTAGATACTTAATTACTAAAAATCAAAGGCACGGGTACTTCCGATGCCTTTATTAGGTAGAATTATAAACTTATAAGTATAATTATAGATGTTTATAATATTACTGATTTTTTATGATTCAACCAATTCTATATATTTTGGTGGATTGGAGCATCAAACGAGGACTGCAATGGAGTTTCACATCGCCGTTCTCCACAAAAAAGTGCGACTACGATCACACAGTTGACTATGCAGCAGCAAGGCATGACAGTGTTGGCCTTCACGTTGCCAGCAAGTTACTTATTGCAGCACAAATGGCCTCAAATGCTGCTAAGTGTACGGCCTTTTGCCTAATGAGCGTCATCCTGGCTGTACTGCTATAAGATTACGTGACCTTTTACCACCTAGAGACACTCCCTTATCCTTTACCAAATCATTCTTATGGCAGTGGAAGCCTAAAACCCACCGATTTTTCAAAAACCACTGAAGATATTAATCCTGAACATTAGGGCAGCTTAATCGCAATGAAAGAAAAGTGCTAGTACCAACTTTTGTTGGTGCAACACAACCTGATATACTCAAAGACTCTCGGAAACAAAGATGGATGAGGAAGACACCCACAACTATTCATTCATTCGGGCCTCTCCAACTGATGAAAGGCGACGAGGTATCCTCATGTTGTACAATACAAGTTTAGTGGATGTTGATGTTACCAACCAATGAGACCAGCACATCCATGCTCTCATTCAGGTCTGCAATTCTCCTAACTCTACTTTATTACCGTTTATACAAGTAGAAGATTTAAAAACAGTAGCATAAACTAAAAGAATTTAGTCTAGCTAAAAATAATGTCCCTTTGTACAATGCAGGGGATTTAATGAAATTGTCGGTACAGATGAAAAAATGGGGAAACTTATACAATAATATTCGATTTCTCATTCACTTTGTTGTTATAATAATTCTATTATAATCTTAATTGATATGGTGTTTGCTTCACTTTAGATCCATAATAGCAATTTCATAAAAAATTTCTATCACAAAAAATATTGAATAATCATTCATTTCCCAAACCTATAAATAGTAATTTAATATTAGTATTGATTTCTTCCCCAAAATACACTCAACAAAAAAAAAAAAAAAATCAGTCTCATCCGGTTTTGAGATGAATGTTGTTAATGATTGTGTAAATCATAAGATTAGTGGGAGGAAGTTTATTTTTCTAGTATTTTACATGGATGAAACACAACTTGCCACAAATTAAGATATACACTTTTTACCAAGGGAAACAAACTAATTTTAGGTCAATGCCCCAGGAAAGGCTTTAAAAGTAAATAAATGGAAAATGTTCATTATACTTTAGTCATAGGAGGTCTTATGTATACTCGGTTTTGTACACATCTAGATAGTGAGAGAAGATCATCAAGCTTGATTTTGTACCAATTTCCAAGCAAGACTAAAGCAAGAACAAAAAGTGGAAAATGATAAAGCTCTATGTCATGAAAGACGCAGTTCAGCCTATTTATACGAAATGCTACTTTAGCTATATCACAATTACTAACTAACTATACACGTGTACAAACATATTCATATACTTCACAACCATACCCTTCGCCCCACCCTCTGCTTTCTCTCTCTAGGCGGAGCCTTGCAAAGTCTAAGATGAGAACAAGCAAAAGAAATCTAAGCAACAGTAACGGACTTAGTTACAAAAATCAACCAATTACTAGGAAGAAGAAAAAAAATGCAAGATATAGAAAACCATAGGCAACTTGATCACGAACAAAATGAGCATTAATAGCAATATGCTTGGTCAAATCATGCTGGCATGAATGTCATGCAAAGAGATAAGCTAATTTATTGTCACGATGAAGCTTGAGAGGAAGCTGTAAATCCACATCAAGATCACCAAGCAAGTATGATAACCAAAGAAGCTCCTTCGTTGCAAAGTCCATGCCACGATACTCAGCCTCCGTGGCAGAAATGGAAACTGTTGTTTGCTTCTTAGTTTCCAAGAAAATAAGGAAGTATCAAGAAGTATACAAAATCCAGAAATGGATTTACAATCAATAAGACATGCATCCCAATCCAAGTTAGAAAAACCATGAAAAGGAACTAGAGGAGAAAGAAAATAAGCCTAGGTCAACAGTCCCTTTCAGATAGTGCAAAACATGATAGACAACTCGCAAATGAGCCACACAGGGCTTAGCTAAAAATTGACTAAGCTTGTGAACAACAAAAGAAATATTAGGTTGAGTCATCTTGAGATACAGGAAACGACCAACAAGCCTACGATAAAACTTAAAATCATCTAAAGAGCACCAACATCAAAATATAAGGACAGACCTAATGGCAACAGCAAAAGAACCGGTTTTGCAGTAGTGACACATAGGGGTGCAAATGAACCAATCCGATTCACAACTACTCGAGTTTAGCTCGATGCTTATTCAAGTTTGATCCAAAAATAGTCAAAGCAAACTCCAATCCAAACTATTTAAATAGTTTATCAAGCCGAACTCGAACTTTACATGTTTAGTTTGATTAGTTTGCAAGCCTAATCAAGCTTTATCAAGCATAAATATTAATCGAATTCGAATTGAGTTCAGGCATTCATATTATTTTAATTAGAATTTGAAATATATTTTTTAATGAATCAAGCTCAAATGAGCTTAATCGAGTTGAACTCGAGATTATATAATTTTATTTTGAGCTGAACTCAAGCTTAAATTATTAAGTTCAATCGAACTCAAACTAATCTCGAACTTTCAAATTTTGAGTCAAACTTGAATTCGAACTCAGCATTATACCGTCTCGATTTGATTTGATTACAATCCTAGTGACACTAGCATCCTCAAGAAGATCCATAACAAATTTGCGCTAATTTCATAGAATAACAAGAGAAGTATGACACAATTCCAAACTTAAGAATTAACAAGCATGTCCTAATACTTAATAGTAAAGGCCTCATGAATTTGCTGCTTTAAAGACACAATATTAACATGATCACTACCCCAAAAGAAGCATATCATCAACATAAAGAAAGACAACCAAGAAACCAGTAGAACTACGTCTAGTAAATAAGGAAGAACTATGGACTAATTGAGTAAAACCATGTCAAAGAAGAAATTGAGAAATCTATAAATTCCATTGGCAAGAAGCGTACTTCAAGCCATACAAAGAGTGTAAAAGCTTACAAACTTGACTAGGTTTAGCACAAGTATAACCAAGTGGAGGCATCATATAGATTTCTTCAGCAAGTGAACCATGAAGAAACATATTATTAGCATCAACTTAATGAAGTTCCCAATTATTAATAGTAGCCATAACTAATAAAAGATGAACAGAGTCAAGGTTAGCAATAGCAGAAAAAGGTAAGATGATAATCCTCACCAGCTACTTGAGTGTTACCCTTAGCGTTGGGTATCATTCAATAGATCCATCAGCACTATATTTAACTTTGTACACCCAATGACAACCAATAGCATGATTACTAGGTGGTAAGGAAGCAAGTTTCCATGTATGATTAGCTTCTAAAGCCTACAATTCCTTATTCATAGCATCAATCCAATGTACATCTTGAGAGCCTCAAAATAGAAAGTTGGTTCTTTGGTTATTAAAACATGTGCTAGAGATGCAACACAGTCCTTAGGATAAGAAGCAAAGATGTTACAAGAAAACAAAGGAAACCTAGAAATAAGAGAAGCAAAAGGAAAAGAATTAAAAGTACAAAAAGAAGATGAAAAAGAAAGTGTATGAACAAAATCATCCAACCAAGCAAGAGATCTCCTAACACGAGAGGAACATTTGGGAACAAAAATAGGAGATGAACTGGAATCATGTATAGGAGAAACAAAGTCAGCAAAGAATCATGAATAAGAACAAAAACCAACAAAACAAACGCATCATTAGACATAAAAGGAAGGTGAAGAAGAGAAATGGACCCAAGTGAAGAAGAGAAACATACATCAGGTGAATTCTTAAAGGGAAATGTCAAAAAATATAACATCCCTACTCACAAATGTCCTCTTCAAATGCAAATCAAACAGCTTATATCCTTTATAGTCCGTAACATATCCCAAAAATACACATTTCAACCCTTTTGCATTACGTTTATCCACATGAGAAGTCAAATGAGAAGCACAACATACAAAACTAAACACTCACAAATGATCATATGTAGGAGAATGACTAAAATGGAAACTCATAATGTGTCCTCTATTTAAGAAATGCCATCCGCATTAAATTAATCCATTATTTTGTTGTCAAAACAAAATTGCCCCAAAATTTTTAAGAAGTACGGCATGCAAACATAAGGCTCTTGAGATATCCAATAAATGTCTATGTGTCTATTCTACCTTCCATTTTGTTAAGGTATATAAAGTATAGTGTTTTTATGTAAAATTCCATGACAGCGAACAAATGCCGACAATTCATAAGACAAAAACCTGTCTTCTCTGTCACTTCATATAATATTAGGACAAGCACGAAACGGTTTTGTACATAAGCAATAAAAGTATCTAAGATATGACACACTTAAGACTTATATTTGAGTAAATAAGAACAAAAGCGTCATGAGTAGTTATCCACAATTGTCAAAAAATAACTCTCTCCATTTATAGAGAAACATGACAAGGACCCCACAAACCCACATGAATCAATCCAAATGAAGTGCTTGATGTATATTCATTTCAAGGAAAGGGCGAACAATGCATCTTAGACAAATGACAAGTATCACAATGAAAATTCCAAAATGAAAAGTTTTTACAACTAGACAAATGTTCAAGCTTAGACAAAGAAGATTGTCCCAAGTGATTATGAAACAAAGACAAAGACATATGGCCACTATTGGCTTTATTAAAAAGAAAAAAGGAATGTAAAAGACAAAAGGTGGACGAAACAAGATCTTTTCCCAACAAGTACAACCCATCTTATTCATGAGCTTCAATTATAATCTCATGAGTACTCCAGTCTTGGAAAGAGCGAATGGAACCATCAATAGTAACTACAAAGGAACGTTCTTTCGATAATTTAGGAATCGAAAGAAGATTGTGTTTAAAAGTAGGAAATAAAGGACATTACACACACACACACACACATAACAAGAGAGAAGGAGAAAGAGAGAGAACCAAGATCTCGAATAGTGCCCACTTCATGAACTAAAATAGTAGACCCATTAGGTAGAATAACAACAATAGGATGCAACAAATGTGCTTTGTGAGTGAACAAAAAGAAAAAAGAAACATATGATTACTAGTACTGGTATCAATAATCCAAGTACCAGCATCTTTATTTAAAGCGACTATATGCACAGAAAATTATGTGAACCTTCATAATTCACCATGGAACCAGTTGCATTAGCTCCTACAATAGAGGTAAAGGTTGATTAGATGGAACACTTTTAACACTTGATCACAAAATGATCAAATCAATCATGAATACATCCTTAAGATTACTCTGCTCAAAACAGTTATCAAAAGGAGTCTTACAAAGCTAGATCATCAGATTTATATGAACTACTAACTTAATTAGATTTACAATCAAGTTCCTCCTTTTACACCCTTTATACCAATCAAGATAACCTATAAGCTCAAAGCAAATTTCAATTGAATGCCTATCTGAATTACAATGATCGTAATGAAGTTTATTACACTATATTCCTTTTTATCATTCACCAAATATTTAGGAAAATTCTTAATAATTGTATAATTAATTCCCCTAAATACATAGTAATAAACTAGAAACTTCCTTTTGTCTATCAACTTGAAGAGCAAGATAAAATGCACGATTGACACTAATCAACAGATCGACTGGAAAAATTTGATGGATTGGTTGAAACACATCCAATAGCCTATTAAAAATTACATTAGTTTTTATTAAGACTCAAAATCTAGCAATCGATCTTTTAAAGCACATGTACAGTACTCAAAACGACCACACATATAAACTGGATAAGGATTTGGGGCTTGTAATCATCCCCACATCTCTTCAATTTGTTATAGTATACAATCACGTAATTGTTTCCTCATCTGCAATCCATCCTAAGATCTCTTCAATTTGTTGTAGTATACACTCGCATGATTATTTCCTCATCCAATATCAGCAATCTCTTGTTAAATCTAAAAAATTTGTAGACTACTACCTTAACCATACTGATAACAAATCTCCTTCTAAAGATCTTTAGTATAATGAGCATAAAGAAAGATTTGTAAAATTTTAGTAATTATAGAATTCAATAACAAACAACAAACCATTATCACAACGTATCACTTAATAAATCCACTAGATGATTCCTTAGGTTTAGGAATAGTTCTATCCAAGAACCGTAACCTTAATTTCGCAGCTAAAGCCATACAAATCGAATGATTCCATGCTAAGAGATTTGATCTATTAAACACAATATTTCCTAAAATTACAGTAGGACTATTCGATGCTAATAAAAACAACGGATCTACATTCATCAAATCATCCATTGTACCTAACAGCTAATAACCACAAACGTAACTAATACAACAAGACAGACTATATTACTCATCAATCAAAGAAGAAAGAAAGAATACAACCTATAGAAAGGATTACCACCATACTTTAATACCATGAGAGAAGATCATTAGGAGCTTGATGTTATACTAATTACTAAGTAAGACTTGAGCAAGAACTGAGAGTAGAAAATGATAAAGCTCTATATTATGAAAGAAGTAGTTTAGTATATTTATACAAAATGCTATTTTAGCTATACAATAACTAGCTAACTAAGTTGTATATAAATATACACAAGTACACTCGTATACTTCATAGATATCGCATATATTATTGGAATGTTGGATGATATTTGAGTGATCTGAGGATGGATCATTAGAAAGCAACCAAGATAGTAATGCAATATTTACAAAGAAAAAAATTATATACTACATATAGAAAATCAAAGCGGTTAAGGATCATTAGTTATTATTAATTGATTTCACAAGATACCAACAACAATAAGATCTCAAAGAAGCCATAACATATTGACATCAAATTCCAAGATGTAAAAGAAAGATTTAAGAATGGCCAAGTGTCTATAAAGCACAAGAGACAAACTCTAAGGTTGCAAATCCGTTTACTGAAGGATTACTACCCAAGGCCTTTTGATAAGCATGTTACTCATGTAAGTGTATCTAAGTGTTATGTAATTTTTATAATGTATAGGTTCCGTCAAAGTTTATACTCTATGTTAGTGTTCATTACTTTAGACATGTTACAGTGCGATCAACTATGATACAATTATGATTAAGTTTCAATTATAAAGTTACTCTCAATCATAAGATACTCTATTTGAATTTTTTATTTATGCACTCATATAAAGTTGATCTAAATAAGGTATAGCGTTAAACCAATTGAAAATAGGCATATTTGATCACATTACATTTAATTTCCATGTCACACATCCATACTTATCCATGTCATTCAATAACATCAATGCATATGATTATTGTGGTCAGTATAATATATAGTGTAACCCACTTTAGTCTATGTTGATATAACTTATGGACCGAATTTTGGGGATTCATGATGATTGTAAAAGTCTTGAGTACTCATAAGGTTTATATACAATTATGAAATGACACACATATAGCTTCAATAGAAGATCGTTAGGTTTATCTTTTAATAAATAGTAAGGGTTTACATGTATTCATGATAATAAATGCATAATGAGACTATCATAATATATATATATATATATATGTATACATAATCCAAATAAAGTGATCCTATAAAGTTATGGATTCAATGTATCAAATTAAGTATGAAATTTCATGTGTAAAGACTGAAAATATTATTTCTAGCTTTATGATGGGATGAATTGGAAATAAAAGGCTAATAGTCATGTACTACATATTCTCTCTATTATCCCATTATTGCAAAGAAGAAAAGAGAGATAAAATATTTTGACTGGGACTTAGAAAACCAACCTTCAAAACATGTTGTTTATACATTATCCATCTATGAATTCAAGTAAAGAACTCTAATGGGATTCCCATAAATAACAGATCCTATATATTTTTCATGGTTTATGTATGCCTCAATTTTACACATGTGTCCATCTTAATTGTCCAATTTAAGGACTTATGGTTTCATAAATCCATTAATAAACCTATTCTTAGGCAAAACTCGAAATCAATTTTCCATTTAAGGAGAAAGTAATGATAGGCGACACTTAAACCAAGAAGTCCGGACAATGAATAACCATCAATAATGGGATGATATCTTATTGAGCAGTTTATAAGATAAAAGTAAGGGAAAAGCATAATATCACAATGGGTATATAAGGGAATGGTTCCTCTCCATTTACTTTCTCTCAATTTCTATTGGTGTATTTTTTTTTAATATACTATCATATATGATTAGTAGTTAAAATTACAAGAAAAAATATAATGTCATAGTGATGTCACAAGGTAATATAAGAATCTGCATAATATCAATTATAAATTTGTAAATTGAGTAAAATGAGAAAAAACAAATTGAAAGGATCTTAGTTCAAGTACATGAAGTTAATGGTTGTAATCTAATTTTTTACTCCACTATGCATTATATTGTCATCAATGTTAACTTAGCTGAGATCGAGGAATTCAAGCAACAACTTCATGCACGTGGAGTAAGCATCATAAGCCAAGCCGCAAGCAAACATTTCACTGAGAGGTGTAAAAGTAAGGTGAAGTGTGCCTTTTTTTTATAAACACCTCATATACAAGAATGTATGTACTGATGTTTGCTAATTTGCAAATTTTGTAATTAAAGGCATTATGTGGCAACCTGGATGTTCGTTAGTATAATTACAAAGTGTACGTTGCAAGTAGGGTTAAATTTAACATTACATCTAGAAAGGACAACCTAAAATAACAAAACAATATGGTGTGTGTACTAGGGGAACATAACAGATGGAACACTAACTTCCATAACATGCTAATGAGCATGATTCATTTAAATTTTATGGGGGGGCACCTTTTTTATCTAGGTACATGTGATTGACATAAACTAGGACAAACCAGAGAGCATTTCGGTGGCCTCATCTCAATTAATACACATTGAACATTGTACAATGATGACCCTTGCATTTTCACGCTTTTACTTGAAAGATTAAAGCAAGCATTCTAGCGATTGAAGGGTCATGTGAAAAGTGCACTAATGTCATTTATTCAATCAAGGTTTTCTTCAAATTGATGGGCCTAATGATGATGAGATGACTTCACAATCTATTATTGACAACCCTCTTCAATAAACTGTTATCGAATCTTGGACAATATCATTAAGTGCATCTCGTTGACCTCGAAAATTTGGAATTATTTTTTTTATTGTTGCAAAATGCGTGTATCCAATAACTACTCATAACTTATCGTAGAATGATCTAATTGGTCCAGGATAACAAGAGTTATAAGTAAGAAATTGGTCCTTGCTCATCATCATCTCTTTTCTTGACATAGAATTGGCATATAAAAAAACATGTAGTCAGTATAATGTTTTGTCTTTCTTTACTTCACAAAAGAAGATAAACCTACTAGGAATCCCATTTTACACTGTAACAAAAAGGATAAGCACTTATATTATTTTTATGAAGATAAAATGTCAAATTTGATACCTAAACTTTACACAAAAATTCAATTTGGTACCTATATCTTATAGTAGTCGAATGTGATAGCTCTAATAGTGATAGTGATAATGATGCCAACTCTATTTATTATATCATCATGGAATAGGGTAGCTAAAAGGGGTAATTGTGTTAGTTTCTTTTTTTTTTTAGTTTATCTTAATATGATTACACTATAGTTCTATCATTGCATTTTGCAAGATGGAGAACGATCGCATGGCTTGAGGACAAGGCAAAGCACACAGTTGTATACAAGTTATATTATTATTTTGGTTAGTGTATATACTCATAGTATATGATTATGTTTATTTGTAGGAGAGCCATTTACTTCAACATCAAATAGCGGTTGGAGAATCTACAAGTGTCCATGTTAAAGGTCAACAAGCTACAATAAGAGGACAATTTAGAGAAAACCCCCTACCCTCATTTTAAGGATAGACTATACTCCAATAAGGTTAAGATTGCATAGATGGAGGTTAAGACGGCAAGGCATGCTATAGCCTAATAGAAGGCTAACATGCACATGGAGGCCAAATGACGGGGTTTGTATTAAGGGAAGTGAGCAAAAGAGTTTCGGAGGATTGGTCGTAGGATAGGGATCGATGTGCCAAAAGGCTACTAAGGAATCATGTGCGATAACCCAAGGATGGTCAGTTAGAGATCTTACTAGACTAGCAAAGCTCCACTGGATCATCAATCGAGAAGGTTAGATGAAAAAAGTGGTTAGCCTTTTTAGATGTTTATCACCATGATATTATTGGCAATTCATATTAATATTTATAATCCTATGTTATCTTTTATGTTTTATTCCAGTTTACCTATGATCCTGTCTATTATTACTTTACAACAAATGTTTGAGACAGTCACCAACTAGTAAACGCTAAAGAAGAAGAAGGGCAGCATGAAATGGAGCAAGACAGCCACCACCAAAATTTCGAACATAGAGCTAAGCAATACGGTGGTCTCTATCATTTCTTTGAAACTAATCCAAATTGAGCGTATGTCATTTTGCAAAAACCATTGGTGCAAACATGTCTTCCCACATGCACACATCAAACAATATGTTGGTTCTTCATTTGCGACATCAATTAAGATTAAAGTAGACAATAAAAAGAAGCAAAAGATCATGTAGACTATTTAGGTAAAGTGCAACCTCTATTACGGAATCACACTTGTAAATTACATTTCTTCTTTCCAATTCTTGGAGAAGTGACATCTTATAAGACACTATACTAGTTTTTTCATTTTTTTTGCAGGATGCACACTAATTAAGAACTACAAGTGGACATATATTAAGAAGAAAAATAGCAAAGCTATTAACTAATGGGTATCAAATGAGGATAGGGAAATTATGTAAAGAAAATCGATAAAACACTCTTACAATAGGCTAATATTTCTTTATTTATATCATTATGAATAATCATTTCATAATTTCAACTAAGAGCATATGTGTAAGGGGAAGGGGAAGGAGGACTCTTAGGCTATTTAAACCATGAATATCGATGAGTAACGCCACCATTATAGGAGGTGCTAAGCTGCAAATCTAGACACCACAAGGGTCTAGAATATAATGCATCAATCTTGAAGGATATGCAAGATTGCTATGAAGAGCCCATAAATGAGGCCACATCAATTCCAGCAATGTTGGTGACTGAGACACCAAACATAAAGTTGTGGTGCCGAAGTCTAAAAGGTGTACATATGACCACCCTGATGCCACATTATCCATAGCCAGTTATCCACCCCAGCCCTACATATATGTTCGCTAACCTATAGCACATATCCAGCCACAAACAGCCCACTTTTGCAACATTTACCACTCTACAGCCATACCATACCAACATGAATGTTGCGACTAACCAGTTGTACTCTTATACCTAACCACCTCCTCGAATACCATTTAGATCCTCAAATAACTCATCCCAGCCTTAGGGTTTGTTTCTAGCATTAACTTACCATCCATGCCCACTTTCTATGCCATGGCTCTACTACCAACTAGTCAAACTTCCCAACACCAACTTCTCCTAACTCCCACCCGTAGACTACTACAGCAGCATCAGGATCCCTTCAACAGCTGCCTCCCCAAACACAATTACCTTGTTAAAGGCATTAACTCTACTACATCTCGGCATCACCCCCAAGCTAATAGTTACCACCCTTTTATTTCATCAATCGCATCGTAGATAGCCTGTAATATGGCAATAACTCAAGTTCAACAACATTAAGTTCGTCAACCCTAGGTTATCCTTCCAATTTTTTTTTAAAATATTTAGACTTGTTACATTTGTTGTAGTACATTGTTATTTTTACCAAGATTTCTAGATTCCTACGATTCCATTTTTTTGTTCTCAATGGATTTGGAATCGATGTTGCATCAATTTTTCAAATTGCTTCAGTAATTTACTTTATATTTGCTCCAGTTATCAAGTTAATTATCGACTAGTTAATTTTAATATTTAAACAATAATATAGAATTTTAAGAACAAATTAATAAAAATAAACTATAAAATTATTTTATATTTGTATCCATTAATCCCATTCTATTTACAATTAAAAAATAAATAAGGAAATGGAATGGCATGAAATAGCGCTTAAGAGATTCACCGCTTACGATCATTGCTCAATTATAACCAAAACATAGCTGAGAAGTCTATTAAGCAAGCAGACCCACTAAATCAAACCTACTAAAGCAATTTTGAGCTTTTTGTTTTTTAAGCCCAAAATAAAATTTGCCTATGTAAGATTCTCTTATACTGGTAAGTATATATGTTCATATTTTTCCATTTTTTATAGTATCTTATGATCAGCAAACATATGATTTGAATAGATACCAAAGAGAAAATAAATACATATATCTAGAACGCCCTTGTAATAAAGAGGATCGATTGAATCTTGCTAAAACTTAGAGAAATAAGGTAAAACACTATACAATGTAAGGGACTTATCTCAACTTTGATGCTATAGAAGGTCATTTCAGTAATTGGATTTTTATCCCAATTTAATGCCACTAGTTGGTCTTTCGGACTAGTGATAAGGTTTAAAAGACCGAGTTCAATAAGGGATGTCGTAAGGAGATTTGGCTTTGTAGGATCAGAATAGGGATCATCAAACCGGTTCATTCCGCTCTCAGCCTAATTAGGTTTTCTCGTGCACGAAAAGTAGACTCTAAAAATATCTTTCCACGTTAATTTGGGTTTTGTTTGAATAAAATATGACTAATGTTGACTAAAATACGCCTTCATCCTTTTTATATTGAGAATAGGCTTCTTTTATATCATAAAAGCTATGAAGCTCATTTCCAGCCCTATCCCCTACTATAAGAAAAGAAGGTTTTAACATCAGCCGTTGAATCATTATAAAATGATATAATAGTCACCAGCAACATTTGATCTCCATTGCTCATTCGAGTATTATTCAATGGTTGATATCAATCTTCACCATCCATAAACAAGATGTTTCTCTCCTCATTTGGAAATCATTCTGCATATTGCTAAGATTGAAAGCAATGCAGATACTTTGCTGAAACATCTATAAGAAAAATCAAAGCACCTATTCTATCAAAATGAGTCAAGAATGATTGAGTCTGCTTGATTTGATCTTCTGTCACACTTGCACACTCTAGAAACCTGATTTCTGTATTTCTTCTTCCACACTTCTCTCTGCGATATCTTACACGTGTCATCAGTTCAGAATTTCTCTCAGATCGACCAGCATGCCAAACGCACATGATCCACCAACTAAAACAATCCTACCATACAAATACCAATATTAAAAATATCTTTATAAGTATATCTAATATAGTTATCTCAGATTTGATGAATGAACACTTATATTATATCACATTTTTACATCTACAGGACTTTAAATAAAGCCCCTGTAACAAAAGACAAAGTAATCCAAGAAATGCCCTTTTGGGGCAATTCAGAAAAGGCAAGGAAGGAATCGTCAAAAATCGATAATTAGAATGTTGGTGGTGAAATCGTGGTTTGTTGGACCAAATTTGACAAAATGTTGAAGAAATCCTGTGAATATATTCCGTAATCAGGTTAATCAGCCGGTCAACGACCATTGACCAGAAAGTGGGGCCGTGTGCTTGTCATAAATATGATGGTGGTGGTCAATACTCCAACAACTTTTTCTTGACCAGGAAAAAAAAAAATAAAAAAAAATCATATGTCCTATGTTGCATCTACGTACTAGGAAATCATATGTCAATTCTTTAAAATGTGAAATCTTACGCACGCGAAGGTAAATAGTAAATAGTAAATGGTCAGATTACGATGCTCCCTTTTGTACGTATGAAATACAAGAATTGTTTTTCCGTCTGGTAAAACTTTTGTAGCACTCCCTTCTCTAATGGTTCCCTTTTGTATGTATGAAAAAAATATGCTTTCACCAATATATTAGGCAGCAATGAAAACTACCATGAGTATTGGGTCATATTCATGGGAAGCTTGTGACTAGTTATTAGATTATAATGATTATTCTAGGGAAGGTGAGTTGATAAAGGTTTGATCTTTAATTTTCTTCAAATTAACACTACATTGCCTAATTAAATGGATACCCAACACCCTTAATGAATACAACAATGAAGCAAATGGTTAGAAAATCAATTCGTATGGCAATTGCACTGTTAGCCTAATCCATACTGCAAAGATCACCTTCCATTAAAATAAAGTTAATGTTGGTGGATTCAATTGCTTCTTTGCTCCCTTACTACTTTTTCTTGTATTAATATACTAAACTTTATTGTCTAATTTTTGTCTATTTTCTTTTTCTTTTTTTCCTTTTTTGTTGGATTTACTAGTGGGTACCGGATCAATAATTAATATACTCTATAGTTTTGTCAACAATTGAGTGATGTGTAGTTTATAAGTTTGCCAATGATTAAGCAATATCTTGTGGAAAAGTAATATACATAGTAATACAGACAGTAAAATGTGATTATATTTGGGATGGTAATGAAAACGATATTAGAGAGAAAATCCATCTCTACATTAGTTTGAAATTTAGAAGAAATTCTATAAGGATTTGTCATTTATTGTTTTGGCTATAGTTTTGGTTGTGATTAGAAACATGTAATTTGCTTTCAATAAGGTGGTGAACTATATTATACAATATGAGCGAGCATTGTTTTTTAGTATAAAATTATATAGCATAGGCAATAGCTTCATGGGATAAAGGAAGTAGCAATCCTAAAACTTATAAGAGAAAATGCTATATTTGATACTTAAATTTTAAAGTGATCAAATTAATACCTAATTGAACTTTGCATGATTATTTTACTGTCTACAAACGTCAATTATTTCATTTAGTAATGTGGAAGAGGCAATTTATCAGTGTTAAATGATATCGAAAAAGGTAATGAAAATTGAAAATTTAATGACAGGTTATCTCCTCCATGTTAAAAAACAGTGTTAAGAAAGTAGTAAAAATAGCTACAAAAAGTTTGATTGGATATTAAATTGACAACATGAAAGATCAAGTACCTTACATTTTCATGTAAAGCTTAAGTACCAAATTTGATATTTACCTAACTTATAAAATTGCAAAGTAGTTTAACAATTCATTATCGCTCAAGTTTTTCATCAATTTCTTGCACCCGGTATGCCATGTGTTCTGTATTAACAAGTATATATATTATATTTGTGATATTTGTGAGTGCTATGCTTGTTTGATAAGGTTATTCCCAAGAAGTACAATAAACATGCAATATGACAACAAAGAAGACTTAAGATAAAGATGAAGTCGAGGAGATACTTCTTTTTGTAGCTCTCCAACTATTGCATTTTTTTTTCCATAGCCAGCGTGTAATGCTACTAATAAGTTATTTGTAATTTAACTATGGATGTAATGTGGACAATGTGAAATTGTGAATGTAATTGCTAACAATAAAGGACTTAGGATGAAAGATTTAAAATTTTTCAAGGATTTGAAATTTGAGAGCGTATGTCATGCTCTAAAGCCTTCCATTAATATTTACTTGAGTATTATCATGTTTGGGATAGTCCAACTCTTTCCTCTTATATTTCTTAACTTTCTATACATTCTTCATCTTTTCCTTTTTTGGAATAAGAAAGCAATTTGAAAGGGAAGGATTTTAAAGAAAGGTTGATATACATTACGTAATTGTAGGAGAAAAGATAACTTTTAGCTTTTGTATATGGTCATGAGCAAATGAATATACAAATATGACACAAATATACAGTACACAACATGATATATTAAATCCTTTGGTGATATACTTTACTTAGGAAGCATGGCTATTGCTACCATGGTTCAAACCAGGAATGAAACCGAACCAAACTTCTTTTTTTATGTTTGAAAAATATATGAACCATATGGTTAGATTCAAATTTATAATAAATAAAAACCGTAATATACTATTCTATTTGGTTTGAGAAGCAAACCAGACTGAACTGTACCATACCCACTCTTATCTAACATCATCACTGAAGTGACTTCTCTAAGTCAGGTTGCTACTCCCCCTTCCTTTGTGTTATTGATAAATCAACACAATTTTTATCCACTTCTACACTTGGTTTTTCTACATCATGTTTGAACAGTAAATGCTTCAAGAATCCTTCCTCTTACTCTAGTCCCTTAAGTACACAAGAGGTTTTAGACCAACATGACCTGTCTTTAGGCCTACTAATCTTATTGTAGATGACCAATATATGGATAAGCAAATGTTGAAAAGCATTCATCCTATGATTATATGCTACAAGGATCACGTCTTCAAACTAAAGGCTTATTATACTAAAAACCAACCCTTTGATTCTATAAATCCATTACATACCTCTTACCTAAAAGAAGCAATGAAAAGTCTAATAGGATAAATGCTATGAGTAAAGAGTTTGAGGCCTTGAAAGCTAGCTAACTTATTCTTTAATACGAAGAAATGCTTTATTTGAAAGTTATCGATTGTAATATGCCCACAAAGTGAAATTAAAATTAAATGGCTCACATAAATAATGCAAAGCAATGCTTGTCTCAAAGGGAGATTATCACACTTGGGATTGATTACATTGGAATCTTTAGCCTAGTAATAGCTTAGTAATGAAACTAACCACAATCAAAATTGTGTTGTTTCTTGTAATAACCTATAGATAACTCATTGAACTATTTGATATGCATAACAAGTTCCTTAACAATGACCTTAAGGGAAGTGTTTTTATAGCACAACCACTAGGGTTCAAAGATCCACCTGCTCCTTCCTATCTATGCAAGATAAATAAAGTAATCTATGGACTAAAACAAAGTCTGAGAGCTTGATACAAAAAATTAAGCCGTTACCTACTTTGTTAGAAATTCAATAACTCTAAGGTCAATTCATCTATGTTTTCCCATATGTCCCCATAATAGTCACTCCTTAGTGCCTAAGAGAATCAGTTTTACCACTTATATCACTTAAGCAATATATGTAAGGCTCCATTCATATGTAATCATATTTAATTTTTACAAAAAAAAAAAAATCAATCAAAGTTATGTTTGAAAATTCATGTTTGAGAGGTTTTACAAAATCTGTAAAAATTATTTCTATGTAAAAGTTATTTATGATATACTACGTATATATACATATAAACATCGTTATAAGCCTTAATAGGGTATCTAAATCCTATTATCAGTAAAGTAGTGTTTATATTATGTCAATAATACATCCCTATTGTCTTAATTTATGTAGATGATATCTCAATTACAAGTTTAGATGTCAATCTTATCAAACAAGTGATCCAAATTCAATAAGAATTTTTCCCTCAAGGATCTCGAATGTTGTAGGTATTGCCTCCACGGGTAAAGATTAGGTACCTGTAGGCACAGAATACGATTAGTAGTTCACCGAGGAGTTGTCCGACGTGACCACTCTGATCTTAGATTAGTCCATAGGTCTCCTAGAAAATCCTTAAAGGTATGATGATTCGATAAAATCTACTCTCCCTTCCCTTGTAAGGGGAAGGGCTTTTTATATTATATGGTCATACTAGAACGGAGGCCACCAAATCTTTTATGTTAAGGTGAATCCTCATCCCATAACTAACCTGGCACCTAAAGTGAGAGAAGCCTATCTAATGCCAGAGGTAGATTTCTTACCACTACATGAAGTGTGGCCAAATTGATCATGTCCCCTCCCCGGTCCCATGTTGGGATGAGGATATTTCATGGTGACTATTTCTAGGCAAGCTCATGGAGATAACTCAAGGGCGAGCTCATGTGAGCTCGTGGAGATAGCTCACTTGTGGAGACATTGGTCGTGGGTTCTCTTAGCATTGGGATGAACAATACCTCTAGTCGATTTTTTTAGGTTGGGACTCGAGGTACTGCCTAGCATGGGCCTTTCTTGGGCTAATAGAATCAATGGTTTTCTAGGCTTCCTAATCCATAGGCCAAGTGAGCTATGGCCTATAATCCATCGTTAACCACCGTTGACATTGAAGATGTTTTTTATTTTTTAGGTGTTTAAATTATAAGGGGGGAGAACTTTCTCCATTGTTGTCAAGAAAAGCATATTAAAAATGTCTTTAAAAGGTCTAGCGTGGAAAACTACAAACCAGTCATTATTCTAATGCCATCAATTGGAACTCTTTCTTTATATGATGGAGAGAAGTTGCAAGATCCAATTGAACATAGAAGCATCGTAAGTCCCATACAATATTGCACATTAACTTAGCCACGCATATGCCTTGCATTCAACAAAGCATGCCAAATCTTACGTACGTTAATCAAATCTCCCTTTCAAGCAGTAAAAAGGATCCTTACATATCTCAAAGGCGCTCCATCGCATGGAATCACCTTGATAGAAGACAGTCTTTTATTGTTTACATGCTTTACAAATGTTAATTAGGCAAGTTGCCATGATGATCACAAGACCACTAGTGGCTATTGCACATTCCTTAGACCAAACTTAATATCTCAATGTTTTAGCAAACAAACTGTTCCATCATGATTCATTACCGAGTCTAAAAATAAGGGCTTTAGCAAAAGCAATAATGAAAATAGGTTGAATAAGTTCAATACTCAATGAATTACAAATTTACTATGAAGCTCCAATACTACTATATCTTCACAATACAATTACTATACAATTTTTAATGAATATGGTATTATATACACCAACCAAACATTTTGAGATAGATCATCACTTTGTTAGAGAAAGAGTTATGAATGAAAGACCAATGGTGGAACACGTTCCTCCTATAGATCAACTCACAACCGTCTCACTGAGTCAAACCTATCACAAAAGTTCCTAAATATTCAAATAAAGCTCACTATGCTACATCACTTGTTAAGCTTAAGGGAATATGTTAAAATGATGAATTATCAACTAATTTATTACCACATGCCATCAATAGGATAAGGATGAGCATTATTCTAGAGAATCTCCTTTAATCCTTTTTTTCAATCAAATGTTACAATTTATGTACAAAGAAAAGTGTAGAATTGTATATATTAATAACAAAGTGAATGGCAAAAGTAAGCCATTTGCAACATTTCCTTTTTCTTTCATTCTCTTGTGATTCTTTTTTTCCCCATCCTTTTCTTTAATTACTCTCCTAGAACACTTAATCTTACTTTTTTTTTTTTTTTTTGCTTATATTGCTTCTACCTCTTTGGACTTTTGCAATTGTAAAAAGTTTAGATCCATTACCTTCTCCCTTTGTGAATAATTCTTGAAACACATTTCTCTTTAGTGGTTCTACCACATTCTCACGCACATTGCTCTATATTATCACACTCCTTTATGTTGTGGATTCATAGGCCTTATCTAACTCTCTTGTCCCCATTTCTTTACGTTGATGCATTAGTAGACTTTAATCAATATTTGTTTCTCTACCTTGAAAACTAGCTTAACAACATCCTCTAAGCTATTGTCATATTGCAACTCCACCACATGCATAATCTCAAACTTTGACTCTATAAGATATCTTGTGGATCATTTGCTCCTTGAAATCTAACACCTCTCATTTAATTAAACATCTCAAAATCCTTTTTTTATTCCGTGCATTTATACTTCCTTATTTAGTACTCTATGAGTGAATAAACATCTCTTTTGTAAAATAATTGGGAATAATATGTTTTTAAATAAGCATCTTCATTAACTTCCATATTTGCACTTCTTCTTCCCCATCACCAATTGTGGTGCTTTCATATTCTCTTACCATAAGGCTACATATGTTGTTTACCCTAATGAAGCCAACTTGGCCTTAGTGATTGTCATAGACCTAATAGGCAAAAAGTTTCACTACATTACATTTCTAGTCAACTTTTTCTCACAAAGAACTACTATCCATGAAAGGTAAATTCTTTACTTTATATCATATTCAAACCATATATATAAGTATTTCTATTTTTTCCACCAATATCAAAATTATCTTTAAAACCTTCCCCTAAATTCGCATATATTCTTCTCTAATCACCTGAAGTCACTACTCTAGTGTATGATGCATTTCATCTCCAACTCGGTCCCCGACGATAAGATTCTACATGGATTTTATTATAACATGTATCTATTACTCCATTGCTGCAAGTCTCATACCTTTTTCGCTCTTATCTACTTTCGACTCTTTTTTACATTTACTAATCCAAGAATCTTAACTATTCAATTATATATAATTAAGAAATTTTATTTCAATTACATATTTTATCTCTAAGAAATATAGATTTCAAACACATGAGTTGATGTTACTTATTTTGCACTTGACTATGTATATGAATAGTCAAATTATATATGGTGAATTTCGAATTTAGTACCTAGAACTTCACCTAAAATTTTAATTAGGTATCTAAACTTTGTAAAGTTCAATTTAATATCTAATTGAACTTTTCGTGGCTAATTTCACCGTCTCACTTAACTCCATCTTTCCTATTTGTGTGCATGGACATAATAAACGACATATGTCACTAACATTAATAAACAAAAAAGAAAAAGGAAAAGCGAGAGAGAGAGAGGGGGGGGGAGTGGAATAGATGAAAGAAAGGAAAGAAGAAGGAGATGATGATGAATAGTATACCCAACCATACTCCAAATAAAGCTAATTTTTACTTATGTTTAATTGGAAACTTAATGGGTCTTATAAAAGATTAACAAAAGTAACAAATATGTACAAGATTCGCTCGAAAACTTACAAACTAAAAAAAATGATGAATACTTAAGGTTTTGGCTTCAACAAGACACAAATAATAGGAGGTTTAACTTTGACTTCAACTAAGGATGACGACAACAACAATGGGGATGAATTAGTTAGAATAGTTAAGCAAATTAGAAGCTAGGTTTAGATTCGATAGATGCTTGAGCTTTGAAGTTGAATGTAGGGATATAGTGTAATGGGTAGGTGGTGAATTAAGGGATTTGGTCATGATGTTCACAAAGGTTAGGCATGGGAGTTTAGCTCGATTTTGGCTCACTAGGTCAACTAGTTGGTTGACGAAGATGGTTTTGGTTCGAGTGTTGTTGGATTCAAAAGCTTCGGGACATGATTGTAATGATTGGTTTGGGGTTATATATTTGGTGGAAAGAATGATTTGGATGGGTCTTGGTGATTTGATGGCTTGTAAAGGTGCATGTGGTTGGTGAGACGAATGGCATAGGTTAGTAATTTGTTTGAACTCGCACGGTAGCTTGAATGAAGTGGTTCGATTGTATCTGACTTCTTTTCTTCTTCTTCTTCTTCTTCTTCTTCTTCTTCTATCTTTCTATTGTGTCCATGCAAGCTATTAAGAACTTGCTTCTAATATACAACCTATCCCATTTGTTCTTTTACCCTACACCACATAATTAACCCTAATCTTTATCCTCTCTATCACAACTACCCTCCACAATTCTTACCTCTCTCTATGCTAGATAAGAATACATAACCCTAACTCTCTTCTTCTCTTTTCCCTTCTCAAGCTACTAAGTTAATTGGATTTCTTTGCGGTTGCAAGTATGATATGCCTCATATGAGTTAGCTAAACTCTTTTTTTTTCTTTTTTTTTAGCTAAAGGCTAGACTCTTATTCAGAAGACATTATGTCTTTGAGAGTGAAATCATGTGTACCCTTTCTTTTTCTCTATTACGTATTTATAGATCTATACAAATCAATTAAGATATTTAAGCTATTTCAACCACAACAATTATAAATCTATTATTGTAATTGTTTATTAGTTGTTTTGTTGAACCTTACTCTTAGTATTGATGCTACTTGTTTCCTATTCCTTATACATGCCAAGGTTGTAACAATTTCCTCTTTTCTTGAGAAAAACATTGTCTTCCAGGTTGAAATAAACTTTTGATATATGTTATGTTGGAACAAAGAATGTGAGACACCCATACGCTTGTCAGTGTAGCCTTCGAGTGTTAATGATAGTCATTGTCCACTAGGTTACATAAGGACAAAGACATGAAAATTGTATTGTATTTGAACATTCTATAGCAATACCAGTGCAAAAACAGTATTTCCCATTTCTATGAGCAATATTTCTAGTTTATAAAACACGTAGCCATAGTAGAAAATTGACCAGCCTGGTGAACCGATATGAGTTTATAATGTTGTAATTTTACAAACACCAAATCTGTGAGGTTGAAACAAAGCTTAGTCTTATATTTGTCTACTAATATCCTCCTCTTAAATTGGATTCTTTAATGTATCAGCCTTTAGCTAACACAATACCTTCCCTTAAATGCAATTATCATGGTCCACAAAATTATGTTGCTTCATGCTCGTCTAATGCTTAAGAGTTAATTGTAGGACTAAATGCCCATGTCCTAACCCAAACCTTGTGTCTTGATAGCTGTCGTGATGAGAGGATAATACAAAATAAACGATGCCTTCCTAATTCAAGCTTAAAAGCAAAATTGATGGTAGTATTTGAAATTTGACGAAAAGAATCCTCCTGAGCCAGTTCATCAAAATAAGAAGTCATTATCTAATTTTGAGGTATGAGTATAACATGTTGACCCTTACACTTGGTTTGTAGTGCAATAGTTGTCCAATCTACTAATGTACCTAATGTGATGCTCATGGTTGTCAAACTCGAGTTTCTACCTAGATCCGCTAAGAGGCCCGTAAAATCGAAACGTAAAATCGAAATGTAGAATCGTAAGATTCTACAACTAATGTAAATTTGCTTACAAAAACTATTGATGTACTTACTAAACTAATAAAACTTTCAATAAATTATGAAAATAAAGAATTTAGTATTAAATTAGTCATGTACAACCAAAATTTAAGTTTTACCAATCATAATTCAGATACTGTCATTAATATATTTAGTGCAATTGTATAATTAAAACAATTGTTTTTATTTAATGATGATTATAATCTATAATTATTAAGATGTATTGCAAATCATTTAAATTATCATGTGTGAGTAGCTAGTTTTGTACAGTATTGAATATTTTCATGTTCACTATATATTTGCATAAAAAATCATTATGGAAAATAAATTTATAGGTAGAAAATTATTAAAAAAGGAAAAAATATAGCACTGTATATATTAGTTTAATTTTCATTCAAAATGTTCAAAATATATCATAGTATATAACCTAAAGAAAATAACTCTCAGAAAAATACAAAAAAAAAGGAAATAAAAGGAAAAAAAATTAAAAAAAAACTAAAATTAAGTTATATTAAGATTAATATCAAGAACCAACCCCAAAAACCCTAAATTTAAATATATTAAATTGATTGCATTTTTAAAGTTCAAATAGAAAAAAAAGTGTAAATCACAACTTTACGATTTTACTACGATTCTACTATCGATTCTACCACTGATTCTACTCACGATTCTACGATTCTACTTACGAGTTTACTCAAAAAACGATTTTGTATATGAGTTGAATCAAAATATCATCATCAACTCGTAAAATTCGTAGAAATGTACGAGTAGACTAGCGAGTTTGACAACCGTGGTGATGCTCCTAAAACGAAGAACATCTTTGTTAGGCTTCTCTATAACAACTTATTTTTCCAACACTAAGTTATCCATATCTAAAGCAGCACGTCTATACATTTTTTTATGATTTACTTACCTCTCAAATTCTTGCTACTTGATCAAAATATTATCTTGAAAAGTAAATAGCTCTGGATGCTCTAAAAACGTGAAAATGCATTAGAAAATACTTGTGGGGGAGGGAGGGTGATGAATTGAATATTTGCCCTCAAATGCTCAAACAATTAATTTTGATTCAGTAGATCTAATTTTGGTTTAATAGTAGCGGATAAAATATAACATATTATAATATAAAAAATTAAAGAGATAGGGATAGAAAATTTGAGTCCAGATTTAACACGGAGTCAGCCCACTTCCTACTCTCCACCATCCACCGATGCCTCCAATCAAGGACTTCACCACCACTTTATTAATCACCACAAATAATCATGCTCAAGTTGAGCAATACACCGCTATCACAAGACTTTAGGAAATAAAGTATTTCCTTTCTCTTCCTTTCTTTCTCTAGATACTCTCTGATGAATAGCAAATGCAAAATAGAATACAGAAATATTTTTCTTTCTTTTTTTGAGATATACAAGTTAATGAATAAGAGAACAAGAAAATTAATAATTTTGTTTATTCACAAATAATAGCTCTTTTACACTTTGGCACTTCTTTACTGTTGATACTTCTAAGGACAGAGTATATATTGCCTTCAAAAATTCAAATGTCCATTAGAGATCTCATGTCTTTAAGTCGCCAAGCATTAAATGTATTTCAACAGCCTTTTTTGCCACATTAGCTCCATATTTAAATTGTCATGCCTCAAGACTCGTCACGCCTCAAAGTGTCGTGCCTCATTCTTGCCCTCAACCAAGTCTTTACTTACGTGGACTCCATTAAACCTTAAATTCAAACTTGTCATGCCTCATTTTTTGCCTTAACCAAGTCTTTTATCTTTATCTCGTCGAGTCTTAGATTTTGAACTCGTCGCACCCTGAACAATGGACTCATCAAGCCTTCAACAAACCCCTCGACCAAGAGAAAAGATTCAATGGGTATTACACGCCATGTGTAATACACATGTGGCGTGTAACTCACAATGGTATTCTAACATGTGGACATATGGATCGTAGTCACTTTGAAAACCACATACTACATTGTCTATGTGTTAGTATATAATTGGGAGTTACACACTATATGTACATCCACGTAGCGTGTAAGACCCACTCAATATTTTTTCCTCGACCAAGGCTATACATTTTTTTAACTTGTCGAGTCTCCATCTTGAACTTATCACGCCCTAACCAATGGACTTGTCATGTCCTCGATGAACCTTTTGACCACTGACTCTACACTTTTTAACTTGTTGAGCTTTCGTCTTCAGTTTGTCACACCTTGACTAATTGACTTGTTGACCCATCAACGTAACCCTTGACTAATGTTTCTGCATTTTTAGGCTTGTCGAGCTTTGGTCTTAAGTTTGTCGCGCCTTGATAAATGAAGCTATCTAGCTCTCGACTTGACCATCAACTAATACTGTTCATCACTTTTTTTCCTGCGAAAAACCTGCAAAAACTCCACACCAACGCATAACATACACATAGAGGTGAGCAAAGTGGGTAAATGAGCCCGACCTGCTTCGGCCCACGAGTTAAACAAAGCCATATTTTTTAAGCCCAAACCCATCCTACGGGCTAAAAGGGCAAGCTTGTGGTCCAAATTTTTTTTAATATTAATTTATGTGAAAATTAGAATTATTTATATATTTTAAGGTTTTATACATATTAATGACTAATTTTAATACTATTTTGATTATTTATATATAAGAACAAGTTCTAAAAATGACTTATTGGATATCATATTACATTTAAATCAATAAATATGTATTTTAAAAAATGTTATAATACTTGTGATACATGCATCCATCCTTCTTCTTTAATAACATACATCAATAACTACTAAGATGTTATATTATTCTTGTTTTTAAACTTCTCCTCTTGTTGTTTTTTTTTTTTTTTTCGGGTTAGTCCGCAGGCCAACCCGGGCTAGCTCGTTTTACCTTGCACGTTAAATAGGCTTGGCCAGTTCGGTCCGCTTTAAATGAGTAAAAAAATTTTGGTCACAACCTGCTTTTTTAAGGAGGTTGGATATTTCCAGCTTTACATACATATATACTAGCATAGTATCCATCATATGTTTGACTAGTTAAGTGCAATTTATAAAAACTGAATAGTTAATTGTGCATCATATTTTCTTATCAAAATCCACAATAAATATACAAATTCAACACGCTCCACGTTCCATGTGATGCTCCTGAAACAAAGAACATCTTTATTAGGCTTATTTATAATAACTTGTTTTTCCAACACTAAGTTATCCATATCTAGAACAACATTCTATACAATTTTGTCTGATTTACTTGCATCTCAAATTCTTGCTACTTGATCGAAATACTATCTTGAAAAGTAGATAACTCCGGATGCTATGTACACATAACATGTTTAAATGCTTCAAAAACACATGTTTGCTACTCTAAATTATTATGCACTGTATCATTAGCATCTATATCTGCAGTGCTTCCAGAATAGATGGTGTGGAAACAACTTCACATAATTTAGAAGCCTCAATATCCACTATAAGTTCTTCAAAAGTACAACTTTGTTGTTCTAAACTTGCAAGTATCGCATGAGTTACAGTTAGATGTGCATCTTCAACAACTGTTTCAACATTATCAGCTACATATTCTTGATGTATACTTCTAACGCATAAAATTTCTCTTTTATCATGTCATACTCAAAAGACCCAGATTGAATTATTAGTGCTTGTAAAAAATGATCCTAAGATTAAAATTGATTTAATTGTTCCATGTATATACCACACATTGCAATATCTCTCATAGCCAAAAGCACTAAGCTGACATAATATGCTTCGTCTACATGAAAATAGTAAATAAAAAAATAAATAAACTTTTTACACCCACGTAATCGGATCAAAACCATCCAATCTTCGAATTTCATTCTCTATTATCTTGATCAATGATGTGGAAATTGGTAGCCAGCATGAATCTTTAATTGAGTTGCACTAATCTTGATTTAATATCAATCTATCTAACCTAGAATTGATTAATTGCAAAGAGAAATCAAGATCACTTACTAATGCATTGATGGCTTCCAATTTACCAGTAGGAAATTGAAAATGCTATTGTTCATCCTTATTCTCAAACGATGCTGCCATGGCTGCTAAACAAAAGACCATAAATTCACAACCAAGATTTACTGCAATGGAGGTTCGGAACAAGAGCACCAATGTTAAGAACTTACTTCTAATATGCAACCCAACCCACTTATTCTTTTACCACAATCCATAAAATCAACCCTAATCTTATCCTCTCTGTCACTACCTCCCTCCACAATTTTTGCCTCTCTCTATGGCAAATAAGGATACAAAACCCTAACTTTCTTCTTCTCCTTTCCCTTCTCAAGCTATTGAGCTAATCACAGTTCTTTGTAATTGCTGGTATGTTACACCTCATTCAAGCCGGTAGACCTTATTTAAAAGAAACTTATCTTTGAGGGTAAAATCATGCGTACCCTTTCTTTTTCTCTTTTCTATATTTATAGATCTGTAAAAATCAGTTAAGATCTTTAAGCTATTCCAACTATAATAACTATAAATCTGTTATTGTAACTAATTATTAGTTGTTCTACTGAAACCCTACTCATAGTCTTGATGATACTTAGTTGTTCCCAGCTCCCCGTACATGTTAAGGTTGTAACACAGACATACAAAAGAGATAGAGTTAAGTGAGGTAGTGAAAGTAGTTATGAAAACTTCAACTATGTATTAAATTAAACTTTTAAAAGTTCATGTACTTAATTGAATTTTTGGGTAAAATTCAAGTACCAAATTCAATACTTTCTCAATTATATATAACAATTTTTTGAAAGATGTCATACGTCTAAGATAGCAATCATATTACATTAATAGATAGATAGGTTATATATGATTATGATGAGATGATTACTAACTACCACAATATCGCTTCTTATATTTTCTTTTTCTCTAGTAATAAGATAATGATACAATAAATTACAAACACACCCTGTTAGGATTACTCCATATGGATTAGCCCCTTTATTTTTTAATTTGAACATTTAAATATGTAAAAATTTACCCAAAAAAAAAGCTTTTAGCTTCTTCATTCTTTAAAATTGAGCATTTAAATCCATAAATCTTTATAAAAACATATTTTTAGATTATATTTTACCAATTTGCCTTCAAATGAAATAATTAAAAATTATTTTTAAGGTAATTACTACATAAAACCTAGAAAAGAGAGAGAGAGAGAGAGAGAGAGAGAGAGAGAGAGAGAGAGAGAAGCAATTTTTTTTTATTTTGTTTAATTTTCAAAGACTTTTGTTATATATATAAATATCTATTGAAGTGTAACCTAGTCTAGCCAATATGTAAAAAAAAAAAAAAAAAACTTTTTCAAATATTCAAAAATATGAATACTGCTCAATTTTAAAATTAAAAGCTAAATACATACCATAAAAAAAAAAGATACATAAGAACTTAGACAATTGACATAAAGTAGTGTAGCCATAGCCATGTTATTTTTGTGCCTTTTTTTGTAATCCGAAAGGGACCCTTTGCTTCCTCCTCCTTCTTCTTCTTTTACTTTTGTTTTTTAACTCTAACAACTTGCTCTTACAGAAAGCCTATTGTTCCGATCAAGTGTTGGATCCAGCCATCGCGCCGTCGCACTTTTTCCTGAGCACTGAACACAAAATCAACCTCTCAATCCTACGGTCCATCGTACTTCATCCAATGAAATCTAACGGTAGAGAAGCATTTCCTCTCTGATCCTTCTGTTTTTCGTTTTAAAACATGTGTTAAGAATGTCCATCACAGTTCACAAGTGTGAAACTAGACATCATCATGGGTCGGTTCCGAACCGGGAACCGACCTGACCCGTCACCGGCGGTTCTTGAACCGGGAACCGGCCCGGGAATGGCGGGTCTGAACCGGTAAAGGACCCGTCGGTTCTGACGGGTCCTTACGGTTCCATCCCTAAAAACCGTATGACCCGGCGGTTTTGGAACCGTCGATTCAAGAACCGGCAGAACCGGCGGTTCTACACCATAGAAATTATAAAAAAAAGTAAGAAAAAAAGAAAAGAAAATTATAAAAAATTGTAATTATAAAATAAATATTTAAAACTATTTTTGCATAAATAATAAAAACTTTATTTCCTATTCACAATATTTAATGTGTTATTATTAACAACATAAGTAATAATTATATTTGAAATCATATATTGTTAAATTTATGTAGACTTCTAATCAAAGTAGACTTTCTTTCTTAACAATGTGTGATTCATTTTTTGTTATTAAGAATTATTTATATCTTTGAATATTTTATAGTGTCACATTGCTAATATAATAACTAAAAAAGTGCAAGTGATTGTATATAAATAAATACATAATTATAAAATTTCTTTTAACTAATATCATGAATAATTATTGTTAGGCTCAATGTTATTTCAAGTTAAAAATTTATTTTGTATTTTTTCTTAATTAAATTAAATAAATTATTTAATTGATTTTTTATTTTTTTCATGGTTCCCGGTTCCTCTAGAACCGGAACCGAACCGTGAGAACCGGCGGTTCCTAAGAACCGGGAACCGGACCGGCTCCCACGGGTCCGGTTTCGGTTCCATCACTTTTGGAACCGGGAACCGGCGGTTCGGGTCCGATTCCAGACCCGAACCGGACCGTGACGATGTCTATGTGGAACCACATCCTCCATGGGGGACCCACTCTTAAGACCGTGACTGTAATTATTACGCGACACCACTAGAAAGCAGGAGGACAGGACGTCCAAGGAAAGTAAATTCTGCTCCATTTAATATATACACTGAACAGAACAAAATCGGAGTAAATAAATATAATATATTATAGCGTAATAAATGTAATTTGTATTTTAAAAGTACCGGGTTAAATGCATGTTTCAACATAGCCGTTAAAAGATGTACAGCCACAGAGTAAGTTGCGTAGTTTTTGCTTCATCTTTTTGTCACAAATATAATACAAACACGAGAAAATTTTATGGTTTCGTTATTAATATTGATGGGATCAGTCATGTTGCTATGTAATGACTCACACTAAAACTAATATGAAATATTAAAATAGTTAATATTTCAATTGTTATATTTATTTTAACACTTTGATAATTTATTGAACGATCCCATTGACAAAATCATAAAAGTTTTCTTGATATATGATACTGATACCAATGAACCAACCATCCAAACTATTTCTGTCAAAATTGGTTGCATTTTATAGTAAATAAATAAAATTAAAATATTGCTTTAGGGTTCACACTAAATATTTACTAATTGTCCTTATAGCATGTAATTAAAAAAATAAATAAATAAATAAATAATAATCATTCGTTGAAGTCAGATATGGCTTTATTTAGAAAACAAAGAAATAATTATGATATTTTTATATAATAATTATCAACAAAAATTACAAATGTATTTCATGTAATTGTGTAAAGCAATCTTATCACCTTTTTTTTTTTTTTTTTACTTTATTATAGGGTATTCTTAATTTTTTTATCACTTTATTCACACTTATCATATATTATTAATATATATATATATATAATCAATATACTTTTTAAAAGAATAAGACATAAATATGGGTTGGAGTTCTCTAATTAACACTATAGGTTAACAAAAAAAATTATTAAAAACTGTGATTTGAATTCAAATCGGTTTGAAAACCTAGATGACATATTCCACTTCCATCGTCATTACGGACTCATTTCTGTTTCTATTCCTGACCTGCCTACCGTTTGTCATTTACTTATTTCTGGTATTTACATGACAGAATAGATAGAATATGAGTACGATAAATGCCAAAATGTATTAAAACAAATCACAACCTGTCTTCATAAACTATTGCCATATATACTGAATGTGGCACGTTTATCTTACTTGTGTCTGAATCCATTTTGTTAGTAAAACAAAAACAAATACGTAGGCCATATATTTACCTAAGTTTTAATGTTTGGAGGGGCAAATAAAATAAGAATAACCATATATAAGAGGGCTATATTGAAAAAATTTATGATTTCGTTATTAATATTGATGAGATCAGTTTGATCACCTTTTAATAGTTCTTATTATACCGATATGTTAGGATGTTTTTTCTTATCCTAGCTTATGGGCACATCAATTTTTAGAATTAAAATCCTACTTAATATGTGAAAGCATTTCCCTAAAATTTATGTCATGTAAAACCTCTCTAACTAATGTATATAATTTTTTAGGAAACTTGTGAATGTTTTTATTACATTTTTATGATATAAAATTTTAAGATATGTTGATCAGTTGCCTATCAATATTTTCATATATTTATAACCGGTGTATTCGTTAAAAAAAAAAATAATCTCCAACAATTTAATACATATTTTTTCAATTACAAATTTCTTGTGAAGTATATCATGGACCTAATACCCGAGCAAATTATCAATATATGCAATCACAAAATTACAATATATCATCAGTTGTTTAAAATAAATAAAAGGAAAATTTATAAAAACACAATCAGTATTTTAGTACTTTTATAAACAACTAAGATAAGTTTTGACATTTTAATAAACACGTAACTTGAGTTTTATTTTTTATAAAACATTATTTGTGTATTCTATACTTTGCAAAAATATGAGCTGAATTTTGTTTTTTTTATAAATAAACGATCGGTGTTTTTTAAATACAAATAATGTATTTGTTAAAAATCAAAACTCAGATCACTTATTTTTAAAAATATTAAAACACTTATTTTTATAATTATCCCTAAATAAAAATATGGAATGCTTCACAATGCAATTATTAGTACAAAAACATTCAATGCAAAATCTAATATATTAATATAATTCATTTAATATTATCATATTTAATAACAATAATTAAAATTTTTATAGTATGGATTTTAAATTAGTTATATTATATAATACAGTAGTGTATTAAATTTATATTTTTAGCTTGGAAGAGCCATTTATGGGTTTCAATATCCATTTAAAACTTATTCAACCAAGATTTTTAAGGTTGATAATTGACGTAACTTTTAAAATCCAACATATACTTAACGGTTCCTTGACTGTAGTAACATAATAAATAATAGTTTCATCTTCTTTTTTAATTTGAAATTTCTTTTAAAAAGAAAAAAAAAAGGGACAGATAAACAGAATCGATATATGAAAATTCTATTTTATATTCCTTAACTTTCGAAATAAAATATAAGCTTAAAATGAGCAATTATAATAAGAAAAAAGACAAGATGATGTGGGTTTAAATAATTTCGAAATATACGAGATTATTACGATATTATTTGACGTAGGAAGATACTTTCCATTAAGACACTTTAGTTATAGTAATCCATTAAGAGATTCCCTTTCAAATAACACGTAAGAGCGGTTTTGTACGTCCACATTTGTAATGAAAAAAATCTAATCCATAAACGGTAAAATAAAAAATAAAAATTTTTGAAAAAAATATAAAACTTGATTTAGTTCTCTCTCTCTTTTTGATTTTTTTTTCCCCAAAAATTTTTCCTTTGCCTTTTACTCTTTCTTTAGCTGTTCTTCTTCTCTAGAATCGGTGTGTAAAATTCCTTTTTTTTTCCCCTTTGATTTGTTGATCTGTCCCGAGTGTTTTTTTTCTCGAAAGGAAAGAAGTGGAGTGATTTGCATTTCCTTATCGAGAATTCCGCAAAATGTTCTTTTGCAACATGTGTATGTTGGAAATGCAAAGAATGAGTGTTGAAAGTTTGAAAATTGAAGTGGGTTTATGAGAAAAGGTTGTGGCTTTGCTTGTTTGTTGGGTGCTTGGCTTGTTGTTTTCTCTGTTGGGGATTGGATATGGGTGGGTGTTTTCCTTGTTTTGGATCATCTGAAAACAAGGAAGGTAGTAGTGAAGTGAAGGAAGTGAGCCGGAAGGATTCAACTAAAGATGCATCGCTTACTCAGTCGAGAAATTTGACAAGAGTGAGTTCAGGTAAGAAGATTGAATTTTTGTGGACTTTGAGGGGAAAAGGATTCTGGGTTTTTTTTTGTTGAATTTGTTTGATCAATGGGTGTGCTGGGTTTTGCTGTTTTTGGGTTTTTCTAGTTGTTTTTGCCGTTTATGGTTTGTGTTAGTTCCTGTTTCCCTGATCTGATGCATCATTGTTGGGAATTGAGGTTTGGTTGAGTTTAAGCAACTGGAACTCAGAAATGAGTTGTTAGCTCCTACATTTACTTGTTCTGACCAGAGTTGAATTCCATATTTTATGAAATTATGTGGTGTTAATGTTCTTCTTAAGATCTGCTGATGGTTTTTGTAGAATTCCCATATTTTCCAGTTTTGTTTCATATATCCTGCTATGTATGTTGGTTGAATTGAGGAAGAGAGGTGAGTTTTTACTGGAGGGAAGCTGCAATTTGTTTCGGAAGGACATATTGAGAGATTTTGAGTGTCGGTATCTGCATTTTTTACCTAGGTTGTCGCACTACTATGAGTAGCTATTGGAGAATTTAGTATTCCGAAGCTGTAGGTGATTGCCCTTCACGGTTGCTTTTGTTCAGCTTGATGTTTCAAGTCCTTGGCCAGTGTATGGGAGTGCAAACACTATTCCTTCTATGCTTTACCGTCCACTCCATTACATTCTCTAGGTTTCTTTGAGATTTACCACAAAGTGAGAGGTTCCTATTGATATTTTCGTTTGTTTTTCCTACTCCAAATATGCCTTAGTAATTGAATTTTTTTGTTCAGACAAATCAAAACCTAGAGGTAGTTCCGACCAGAAAAAGGATGCAGCTGCACCAAAAGATGGATCAACGACGCCTATTGCTGCTCAGACATTTACATTTCGAGAGCTTGCTGCTGCAACAAAAAACTTTAGACCAGAATGTATGTTGGGTGAGGGAGGCTTTGGTCGAGTCTACAAGGGCCGCTTGGAAAGTACAGGACAGGTAAACCGTGACAAAAGTTGCTATTACTTTCTGTTTTCCACTACAGAATTGATCAATTGCTTTACTCAGCATATCTCTTCAGGGTTTTGGTGTCATTTTCTAGATAATTGGTTCGTTCACTTCTGCACAATGCACATTCATGCAATCCCTACTCTGCTATTGTTTCTTTGAATTCCTTTTGTGAAATCGACTTGTTTCTGCAGGTAGTGGCTGTGAAGCAGCTTGACCGGAATGGCCTTCAGGGAAATAGGGAATTTTTGGTTGAGGTTCTCATGCTTAGCTTGCTACACCACCCAAATCTTGTCAACTTGATTGGTTACTGTGCTGATGGGGACCAACGCCTACTTGTTTATGAGTTTATGCCATTGGGATCGCTGGAGGATCACTTACATGGTAAGCCTATTTATAGCACTTAATTTGATTTTACATCATCATATATTCAGGATATGTTGATAACCGATGGGCTTATTACAGCCATTGACTGGAATGCCACAACTGAGCACAAGAGGATGATGAGCTGTATTGACATTGTAATCTATTGCGTTTATTATAGTAAAGCTTTCTGTTGGCTTTGGCAGCTATTAATTGTATACAGAAAGCAGATTAATCTATTAAGCATAATGCAAGAAACCTAAAGATTCAATTTATGTGCTTCTTTTGCTTCTAGATCAGTGCACATAAAATTTAGTATGACTTTGGTTGGTTGGCAAACATGATTATCTGATATATTATGCTTGCTTTTTGTTATTTCATATTGAGTGTCAATTTTTTAAAACTGATGACCTTCTATTGTTACCTTGGCATAAGTTTTGTTTATTATTCTATAAAAGGTGATTCACATTTCTTTTGAACATGTTTGAGGAACTTTTATCTGAGTAATGTTATTAGGCTGTCTAGGTGTCAAAACAAATGGAATGACCATGGCTTTACAGGCTGATCAGGCCTCTGGTTGTCCGATAAATCATCAACCTTTCTTATACATAAAGGTCTTTAGAGATGTCAGGACAACTGATTAGAATATGAAGACTATTATTATATTAGGTATACATAGCAATGCCAATTTCAACTTCCTCACCACTAGTTTTGTGGTATGGCAGTAAAGTTCATGTCACTAGTTTAGGATTTAGCCTCAGTTACTACTTACTTTCTTGGTTTGTGGGTTTCATTGGGTGCAGGGGGGTGGTTGTTTTGCAGCATGATTGCCTGAATATATCTGTCTATGATGCTGTATTCATAAGGATATTGAGATCTTTTGAAAATGACTAGTTTGCTGCAGCCCACACTCTTCTCGTTATAGCAGTCCTGTCCCGTGTTCATTGTTCTATCTTTATGAATTCTAACATTTCCAACATATTGAATGCCATATCTTCCGTTTTTTGTGGCCTTTTTAAATGTGTTTGTTCAAGTGGATTTTCCTAGTCCAATAAGCGATGATGTATCCCCACTTGCAATCATTACACTCATCATAAACGATCAAGATTGTCATTACTTTTTCTTCACATGCAATGCAGTCACATAAATGCTATGGCATGCTTAATTCAGCTACTCACTGTTGCACATTGTATCAATATGCAACGCTTCAGCATCCTATATCATGTGGTAAATCAACCCTAAGCATCTTCTGCAATTACTTCCCTTCGATTTAATTGCCACATGGCGGCAGCAGAGTGCTAATGGTACTAGCCAACTATATTGGACTTGCATGTGGACAATGTGACAGATAAAATCTAAGACTTCTTTCTTCTGGAATGATCCTAGATGACCAACAAAATCTAGGATTCCTTTTTTTCTGAAATGATCTTAGTGCCTTATGATCCATTTCACATTTGCTATTTACAAAAAATGCTCTTGATGTTCGGTAGACCTAATTGAACCAAATTTGGTTTTGTATCAATATATATATATATATATTAATGTTTTGGTTACCACCTGATCTTCACATGTATAGAAGGGCATGCCCCAGTTGGCTAAGTGCTTCTCAAATGGGGTGGGGAGTATGAGGGAGGACGCCCATGTGTATGCAGCCTTACCCTTGCAAGGAGAGGCTGTTTTTATGCCTCAAATTCATGAACTTTTGGTTATTAAGGAGCAACTTATAGAAATCCATATTTCATGTATCCAATTGAGCAAGCCAAGCCACTAGTTTCCCCCTAGACAAAGAGCATGAGAGCCTTGTGCTACTTTGACAATTGATCGAGCTTGCTGCTTCATTCTACAACATTTCTGTGTGAGTAAAGCTTCTCGATCCAATTGTGTCAAAGCTCGCTCTCAACATGAAGAGATGGTTTGGCAGGAGAATATCCAAAATAATCCATCAAAATCATATGATCAACATGTGTTTTGAGTAAACAAATAACTCGCATGTTTCATGTCCGATTTCTTTTTAGTATTGGGATTGGAATCGGATTTCACATATGCAAGATTGGGGTGGGGGTGGTGTGTGGTTGTTGGGGTGCAACTATTTAGTGACAAAGGGTTTTGTCATCATCTTTCTTGCATGTAGCACATGTTTTAATGTTGGGGAAAAAATTTGCAACTCACATTTTCTATGTGCAAGTAGTTTACACGATACATATTACATCTTCTAGATGTGATTTTAGGAGTATTTTGGTGATGAATTTTTATAAAGTGATTATAGCAACCTTTCACTCGGCAAAAAGAGGATTTTTTAAAGTACTACACCGTACAAGGCTTTGTCAGAAACATTTAGAGCATACTCTTATTCATTGTTTTTGTGAAGAACTCAATGTATAAATGCTTTTGTAAAGGAGAAACTTAAAGAGATGCCAATATCATGTATACAATTAAGCAAGTCCAACCACTAGCTCTTGCTTAAAAAAAAGTGTGAGAGCTTAGTGCTGCTCCAACAATTGATCAAGCTCTCTACTTTGCTTTTCAACAATACTATGCAAGTGAAGCTTTTAAATCCAATAACATCAAAGCTCGCTCTTAACATCAGTTCTTGAAAGGATATTGATGAATGCATAAAATCCAAGGATATACAATAGGAACATCTGGTTTGGCATAAGGAGGATTTTTCTTACTACCGTACCATACAAGGCTGTGTTTAAAAAGCTTTAAAGCATACTCCCATTCATTGCTTATGTGGAGCATTTAATGCTCAATGCTTTTTGTGTAGCAATCAATGTTCCATTGCTTTTGTGAAGCAATTTATGTTCCTATATGTTAGGATGCAAGTGTAAAGTTGGGAAAATCTCAAATTGGAAATATGAGACTTATGTGAAGAGTTTATAAATAGGAAGACCCATTAACCTAATACCAAGAGAAAAGACCCATTAACCTAATACCTTAGGTTTTAGGTTATGTATGGTGTCAAGTTTATTTTTGTGTCCTTTCATAAGCCCATTTGAAGAATTTTTCCCCATTGAGGGCTTACTCCTGTCCTAATAATTGGTATTAGAGCCGATGGTTTTGCTGGGAAACTCCCATGATTAGCCTTCATGTGAAAAGAAGAGTTTTGTGGTATGACTCGTTTATGAAACTCATATATGATGAGTAGGTGGGGAGTGGACCGCTCACAAAAGCGGGTTTAGTGGAGTCAATCTAATAAGCTTTTGTTGATGAGTATAACCTAGCCCATTGTGGAGACTCACACTTGAGGGAATGATTTGTTAAGATGCAAGTGTGAGGCTGGGAAAATCCCACATGAAAAATATGGAACTTATATGAAGAGTTTGTAAGAGGGAAGGCCCGTTAATCTAATAGCTTAAGGTTTTGAATTATAGATAGTGTCAAGCCCATTTGTGTATCCATTCATAGGTCCATTTGAAGAATTTCTTTCCGTCGAAGGCTTACTCCTATCCTAACACTATACCCGTAACTGTCTAAATTCATGATTCATTAGTTCATTCAGTGAATGTCTTCATTTAAGGTCTCTTGTAAAGATTCTAATCATTCTAGTGGTATATGGAACATATATCATCCTAAATAGTCAAGAAATCGTTCTTTGCATAAGTAAGAAACTGAGGAATTTCCTGTGTTGCCCTCATTCCAATACAAGATCTGTTGAATATCTCATCTCATTCGTAAATCCATTTGTTAAATGTCCTTTAATGGGCAAAAGAAAAGATAATGTTGTTCACAATCACCAATCTAATAAAATAAGGGTTAGCTCTATTGACTGTCATAAGCAAGGTAGGTTGATTCATTACCAATTGACTCCAAACTAAAAGGACTTAGATAGAGGAATCGGGTATCTCGGATGAAAGATCTCAACATAATGGGAATTAACGTGGTGACCCTCTACATTTGTGCCATACGCACCCAAATATTCAAGGCATCATGCATTTACATTTTCCCAAAGTTGAAAAGTTATTAAAGGCTTTAGTATTGAAAGCTCTTCTTATTTTGAGATATCTTCAACATATTGTTGAAGGATCATGTCATTAAATTTCACACTTAGTCTCGGTGTTGGATTTTATATTTTATCTTTAATTTTCATTAACCTTAAAAGCTTCCCTAAGCATGATTATGCTATCTTGACTAAAAAATGGGAGAATCTTTTCCCGGTACCATTCCTTAACAAATAACATCATGGTCCTCTAACCATATCTCAAAATGCCTCTTTACCTCAATTTATATGGCTTCTTTTTTATCATTTACATTTAACTAGTCTACGCATATCTCCAAAGACTGTATTCGTCTCATCATGCAAGCCATGTAGGAAGTTCATCAAGGCATTAAATGTAGTGTAGAATGTATAAATAGCAAATTTGACAAATTTTTTAAGTGATCTCAAATTGATCTAGCAATTACTTAGAGAAACTTGCTTTTATAGAGGCGAATCACTATTAACTATTGTTCTTGAAGTACGCCAAACCATTAAACATTGAATCATTGATAGATCCATATGTTTACTATATTAGCAATAGCCTTCCTTTTACATCCGATGTAATGACGTTCCAAGCTATTTGTGTTTGAACGTAGTGTTTCAATTACTTTTGGTCTCCCATCCTCTTAATTAGCCAAATGACCTTCCGTTTGATAAATCACAGCAAATCTTAGTTCAACTTGGTTAGAGCCTTGTTACATTTGGAATGGGCAAGATCGACAAGGATAAACTGTTACTAATTATCAACACTCATATCAAATATACAAGCTTAAGCAATTTGATAAAATGGTTGTTGTACTAACCTTTGTATCAAAGCAAAAGGTCCTTAATTTAAATCCCTGCATTATTCTTTCACCCATTTGATTAAGCCACCCATTTGATGGGAAGATAAAAAAACAAAGTCTTATTGGGAGTTTCGGTCAAAGTATCAAACCACAAATGAAAAGGAGCATTAGATATTAAATATATTGTTGATATCAAATCTACAACTTAAGTTCCATATGCTTTTTGTTTTAACTATAATACCCTTCAAATATAGATGACGGAACTCTAATCACAGAGACATTTTTTAGTGTAATGCTTGGAGTTTGTCGGAACTCCGAAGTTAAACGTGCTCTAAACAAAGCAATCTTGGAATAGGAGACCTTTTGGGAAGCATTGACAGAAAAAAACAAAACCATGCAATTGTGGCCAAAGCGGATAATATCTCAATGGGTGGAGTTTCAATGTGTTACAGGTGGTATCAGAGCAGTTCACCAGCCGGAAGTAGAAGAGTGTCATTCCTGCCTGGTGTGGTTCCGCACCTATGTAACAAAACTAATGAAGACGTCAGCTATATAACTGGAGTATGTGATACCCTTTAAATATGGATAATGGAACTCTAATTACAAAGGTATATTTTGGTGTAATGCCTAAGAGTTTATTGGAACTCCAAAGTTAAGCGTACTCTGGACAGAGTAATCCAGAGATAGGTGACCTCCTGAAAAGTGCTAACTCTAAAGGACAAAACCGTATGGTGTGTAGTTAAAGTGGACAATACCTCAATGGGTGGAGTTTCGGGTGTTTCACTAACCTTATCATTAACTACCAAAGATATCTTAATACTTATTTTCTAGTGAGTCAGGCATGTACAAAGCCATTCATTGGACAATAAAGACAAGATAACAATGGAAATGAAGAAATAAAGTATTTAGCCTTCTTTCCAATATACCTTTGATTTCTCTTCCAAGTGACTATCTTTTTCTTCTTCTTATAAAAAAACCTATCTATACAAAGGAATTCTGCTTGCAGTGTCTTCACGAGGTTGTTAAGAGAAATATAAGAACTTTACTACAGGGAGAATTAGCATGATATGTTCTCCCTAGAATATTATTTCTGCTAATTAACTGTTGTTTGTTATGACTTACAATCTATTACAATACAATAATCTGTATCAATGGAACATGATAAAGATTAATATCAATAGTCCTTCATTTGGATAGAAACTTGAACTTTGATATGAATAATAGGCTGGCCCCCAAATTGCTCCTCCAAACAAAGTAAAATTACTTAAGTTGGTGTGAGGATTCATTGTGGGATTGACATGTAAAAACAGCCTCTCGCAAAATACAAGGATAAGGAACAGGCGCCCACACTGCTTTTCCTTAGAATTATTTCCAACTTGGGATCAAAACCAGTTCATCTAGGTTCACTTTTGTAGTGTATACCAACAGCTTGCGTTACTACTAGAAAGGATGTCATAAATACCTTTTGGACCCGAATTTGGTAAGCAATCATACATTGAAAATTAATGGTTGCAAGTGTGGAGTGAAGCGGATTTAGTTACCTTTTCGTCCAATTTCTAAATTACATTGGAGGGTGAGAAGGGAAAGGAGGATAAAGGAGAAATTTTCCTCATGGAGTAAATTGCATAATACCCATTAGCAGAGTCAAGCCTCTTGTTCAAACAACTTATTAATTGCATTCACTCCTGTGACTAAAAGTTTTCGATATGATGTGGTTCACTTTTTGGCATTTCTCACCCTTATAATTATTCTTCTATAGTTGTCATTGTCATTTAGTATATGATGGATGTTCATGCATGCATCATCCATATGTATTGTTTATTAATCAATATAAAATAGTGCTTCCGTGCCACCATCAAATTGCAGTAGGTTTAGTGTTAGCTGCATTAGAGTTGATGCAATGTTTTTGCAGTACAGAGCTAATAGTAGTAACAGGGATGGTAGGTGCTAGTGCTTATCCTTGGTGTAGTTTATAGAATTGCTTCTGATTGTTTTTGTGCCAACTTTTACTGGACAGCTTTCTTTGATTACTATTAATACTAAACAAATACTAGCTATCACCTCTTTCTCTGGCAACTGGCTTAACTTGTTTCAACAAGCAGGGAAAAAGGAGCTCTTTATGAGTTCTATCTGTAGCTTGCATCTTGTTGGCTGTTCCCTAATGATGAGGACCAACAGTGATAAAGCACTTTCTCATTGTGTTGTCAGCTGTATGGTTTCTTCCATAGTTGATAAACTTTGTTGATCGCATAGGTTGCAGTGTGTCCAATTATTTTTCGTATGGCCAGAAAGGATAGCTTTTATTAGACTTTATTGTTTTGACTTTTCAGCTTTGCCTAGTTTTTCATCCTAATAAAAATGTTGTGGAGCTGGTAGTTTAGCTTTGGTAAGAATGTGTTAATTGATCGATTTAACAGATACAAATATGAATAACATATAATGCTTGAATACAAATATACACGATATATATAATGGAGACTGGAATGATGATGAAATTCAGTAATACTAGGCTTGACGTTTCAATGTCCTTTATGCCTCAAGACTCCTTCCAGTTACATAGAAATGTGTCACAGCGTCACCTAAAGAGCATAAGCTGGAGTTTCCAGCAGTATCGTCTCCTTTTTGTTTCCTTTAGCTGTACATGTGTGTATGACAATTTATTTTTTAATGACGTGCTTTACATGTTTCTGTATTTGACATTTTCATCCTTACCTTTATTGACTATAAAGGACGAATTAGGGCACTTGAACATGAATTAGTAAAAAATCAGATAGATTTTGTGCATATTGGACAGATTTTGCATGGAATTTTTTTTACATTGCTTTTTATTATATTGTAATTTAATAAATCATGAGATGTTATATTCCACCATCTCTTTTTCCAGTAGGGAGTTCTAGCTCTAATCTGCCAATCGCAGTGAACTGTTTGTAAATCTGTCAGTGCTCCCTTTCCTGGATGGCTTTGATCAAACCATTCTCTGGAAATGCTGACACATAGATATGTACTGTATTATACAAAAGAAGTCCAACTCTCTTCCAGTTCATGGATCCTATTCATGAATATATAGTCTGCATTTCATACTTAGACATGCTCCAGATTCCTAGATAGAAAATCTTGCAACTTCGGCGTTGGTTGTTTGAGTTTTCTGAAGGAGGAGCTTCTTTGGATTGGTCAGCTGCCTTTTGAGCATAGGACATTGCCTTTCTAGTTTCTCATAGATTAAAGAAATAGGCTTCATTCTTTGGTGAAGTATAATTCTTAACCTCATAATGCAGTGTCGCAAATTTGATGTAACTTGAAATGCTGCACAGCCTTAATATATTACATTGGCTGTGTGTGTTGATCTAATGTATTGAGATTGACACGATAACTATTTAATCTAAAAGTTTAAATTTATAGATGTGATGTAGACTATTATATTTATTATATAACCTTCCCCTTGCTTGTGGATTGGAACTTAATTTAGGCTTATCGGTAAACCAATTTAATTAAATGAGGTTGAATTTGGTGTGCATGAATTCAAACACATGACCCACTACTCTGATACCATCATGTTCAATTGAGTAATGATTTTGATTAACTCATGTGAAAAGTAGAATACGTGAAGTATTTAAACAAGAGGAAACGTGATACACAAGTAAAAGACATAAAGAGTATACAATAATATGATGGAGGTTCTTTACTTTCTTTGTTTAGCTACTTATACATAACCAAGGCTAGAAATTTTGTCCAGCCTTAGTAGCTATGTGCTAAACTGTCTGCCTGGGTTGACCTGATGGAGGATCTTTCCATCCTTGGTTTAGCTACTTATTTGTAATCAGTGTCTTTAGCTTACCATGGAGACAACTATACCCAAAGTAATGTTTCCAAGTAGTTATGTGCCAAATAGACGGTAATTGTCTATTCTTGAATTTTTAATACATGTACCCACAGTTTAATTCTGTCAAGTACAGTGGACCAACCTTTGTGATGTCGTATAGCAGATAGCTTTACAAATCTGTATCTTCTTTTCAGATCTCCCACCAGACAAGGAGCCTCTAGACTGGAATACAAGAATGAAGATAGCAGCTGGAGCAGCCAAAGGCTTGGAATATTTGCATGACAAGGCTAATCCACCTGTTATATACCGCGACCTCAAATCGTCAAACATTCTTCTTGACGAAAATTATCACCCGAAATTATCAGATTTTGGGCTTGCAAAATTGGGTCCTGTTGGTGACAAGACTCATGTCTCCACAAGAGTTATGGGAACATATGGTTATTGTGCCCCAGAGTATGCAATGACTGGCCAGTTAACTTTAAAATCAGATGTGTACAGCTTTGGAGTTGTCTTTCTTGAGCTTATCACCGGACGCAAGGCAATAGATAACTCAAGGGCTCCTGGAGAGCACAATCTTGTTGCTTGGGTGAGCTTCTTGTCATATTTCTTTTTCTGCACACTGTTAACCAGGAATGTTTTCATGACATTTTTAAATGATGATTGTAGGCACGGCCCCTTTTCAAAGACCGTAGGAAGTTCCCCAAAATGGCTGACCCATTACTGCAAGGGAGGTACCCAATGAGAGGCCTTTACCAAGCTCTTGCTGTTGCTGCTATGTGTCTACAAGAGCAAGCTGCTACAAGGCCTTTGATAGGGGATGTTGTAACTGCTCTAACATACCTTGCTTCTCAAACTTATGACCCCAATGCAGCTGCGTCCCAGAACAGTAGAGGGGGAACATCTACTCCTAGAATCAGAGATGATCGAAGGGGCGTGATTGATGGATTTGGTAGCCCAGACCATTTCGGACGACATGGTTCTCCATCCACTCATAGAAACTCGCCAGACTACAGAAAGCGAGACCACGGTAGGCAACTGAGCACAGGTGGAGGGAGTGAAGCTGGTGGTGGCTCCGGTAGGAAATGGGTGTTGGATGACTCAGAGAGGCAAGACACCCATAGAGACAGCCCCTCAAGTGCAGGAAGAGGAACACCAAGAAACCGAGACCTCGATCGCGAACGTGCAGTGGCAGAAGCAAAAGTATGGGGTGAGAATTGGAGAGAGAAAAAGAAGGCAGGTGCAATGGGAAGCTTTGATTCTTCAAACGAGTAGTGTTAATGCTAAATCATGCTTCTATAATCTTGGGTTTTCCTTTTCTTGGATTTTTCCCAGAAGAATAAGGCTTTCTTGTTGTACCAAACTGACTGTTGCTTTTCTTATAAATATATCATTCTTCTAATTAAAATATGTGCAGCTATGTGAATAGGGACGAGACAACAAAAGGCGGGTTTTTAAGCTGGGATGTAGTTTGTAGTTTTTGGATGCTCTGGGTTAATCTTGGTTTCTACGAGCTTGCTGAGGCTGAGCTATTTGAGATTGTAAGTAGGTTTTCAGGTGCTGTTTATGTCAAATAGGACAACAGGTTAAGGTTTCATATTTCAGTGGTATATGATCTGTTCTTGAGGAACTATGCTGTGTCCATATCGTTGTCACACCTGACCATCTCCAGGAAAGCATTTTTAGTATATTGTTTTTCTGAAGAAAACCTCTTGCTGGTCCCTAGAATGCACCGTATCTTCTGTTTGATTTAACGTTATTATAGCATCATTTTTTTCCTTATTATTTCAACCATTGATTACATATGACAGCCGACAACATTTTAGAGAGGGTAAATTGAGGGAAAATAGAGAAAAAAGCAAACTCAATGGAATTGCATTTTGTAGACTTCATATTTATTGATAGTTTTTCCAAGTATTGAATTTGAAACCTATTCTATCGTGGCTGGCAGCTGATACTTGGATTGTAAACCTTAGTACCATGTAAGTTGGGTTGAGCCTATGTGTATGACTGGTAGAGTACTAGCTTTCTGATGGAAGTAGGAAAATATATATAGAAGTAGGAATACATCGGTCCTGCTAGATAATAGCCATGTTGTATCTGAAAAAAAAAAAAAAAAAGAGAAATAATTTTTAATTAAAATTAGATGTAACTTTATCTAAAAAAACAGAAAAGAAAAATGATATTAAATTTTTTATCTGATAATTATTAAAAATTATTAACATGCTTTCATGAGAGTGGGTTAAGGGAAAAAAATTATATTTTCATAAAAAATTGTAAAAATGCCACCAAATGGGAATTAATTTCAAAGATAGGCAAGTTAAACTTGTCATTTTAAGTGAAGTTTAGGTTATGATGAACTCGTTTCTTTTAAGAGATGAGTTCATTAAAGTTGTCTTAAACCTATGTATTGAAAAAACAATTTAACACATTAACTCATTTTTAAAAGAGATGAGTTTATTACAATTTAAAATTGCCTCTTAAAAAGATAAGTTTAACTTATCTATATTTAATTAAAATTATTTTTGACTCAATGACATTTTTATAAGACCAAATTGCACACATTTATCATTTCATATCAAGTAAGTTATATTTATTTCACATATTCATGAGTTAGTCCTAAGGTTCAACTCTGCCTTACCCAAAAACTTGGTTGAGAAAATAGCATCAACAAAGAAGAATAGTGTATGAGAGTAAAATTGTTTTAATTACTCAGACCAAAATTTTTGGTCAATGAGTAGAGGTTGTGTCCAGATGGTGGAAGCAAATGATCTCCAAGAGGAAGAGGAAGGAGAGGTTCCATACCACAACAATATATATTAGAAAAACGTGGACTAATCTTAGAAGGAATACATTCTTCCAACCTATTAGTCTCTGCACAATAATGGAGTGCACATGCTAGGAGCAAGATGGTAATGGAGGACAATCTCTAAAATAGTATCATCTATTATAATGACCTATTTCATCCTCTACTAAGAGTGTTTTTATGAGCTAGTGTCTTGAATTGAAAGGCTTAAGCTACAATGCACCATCTATCATGATGACCTATTTTATCGTTTAATAAGAGAGTTTTTATGATGACCTATATTACCCTTCAATGAGAGTTTTTATGAGCTAGTGCATTCGATTAAGAGGCCTAGTCTATGATGCACCATCAACAAAACTAGCCAATTTAGTAAGCATTTTGCATCTTTTTGCACTCGAATTGAAACAAATTTTCTTACCTAATTGATTGTTCTGGAAAACACACTTACTATAACCAATTAATCAAAATTAAACTTGAATTTTACAGGTTATTAAAATCACAATTTTAGTACAAATTTTAAGACTTATCCGAATTAAATCGTCATAAAATCTTTATAATACGAACTCAAAAAGAATCACGAGTTCAAATGTTAAAACTCGTTGGAATATTGATTCGAGCATACCAATTATACCTATATAGATCATATGAACTAGAACAAACATCCAATTTTATGTTAGCACTGTCCCCAATTGAGATACAAATCACTTCAATTCTTGTTATCAAAAATTCAAAATTAGTGATAAAGTGTAACTCCACTTCATAACCTTTGTAAATTAATAAAAAGATATGAACTTAAACAAAACATTAATTTCAACTCCTGCTTACTTAGGGTTTTCATGTACATAAAGCATTTTATAAGAAAATAACTCTATTTTGATCGTATAGCTGTAAATTTTGCATAAATTTTTTTACATCTCAACGTAAGATCAATTATGACCAAAACTAGCCTAAGCATCTCAACTTCGACTTTCGACTCAAGCCCCTCACCGCATCTTCTGTTCTCGTATACGATCGTTCTACTTCATATAAAAAGAAAAGAATGATAAATGTCCTCAGGGATCAATATGTATAGACGAGCGAGATGAAATAATCTACTGATGCCCTTCAAAATGGACAATCTATAGGCACTGCAGACGTCATGTTTTCCTATTACATAATACCTAAAGACTATCCCACAGTGCAAGCACTAGCAGTCGCCGAGGGATTACATCATCTCAATCCCTAAAATTTTAAACGATTAAATAGACCGCAGATTGCAAAATTTCTCTGCAGCTCTGCTACAGCAAAATATCAATAGCTTTCGACAAAATCTCATCCCTCTTCAATCATTTCCTCCGTTTTCCCTGCCAAAAAGGAAATCAAATATCAGGTTAACTGCAATATAACAGTCTTGGTCCAACCGCTCAAAAGGATCCCCAAAAAGTACCACAAAGTGAAGCATACCGTGCTCATGTAATCATCCATTGTTGACTGTTTACGCTTCCTTAATGCACTAGGACTCTCTGTAGCCTGCCTTGATGCTGACGCTGCACGCTTTGTTGGAGTCATGCTCTGACAATGAAAAGAAAGATGATAAAAATGTTATACTGAGTTTCATTAGATATATAAACCATTTCAGACCTCGCTGAGATTTAGGAGAAACAGGACACCATACTTCCACAAATTTAAAAAAAAAAAAAAAAAAAAGAAGAAAAGAAAAAAACCTACTGCCATCACCCACAAAGTTTGCTAAAAATATATATAAGTCAACTCACATTAGTCTAGGTAAGATGAATCTAGATTGCACAGGTGGTGGTCTTTTAGATTTTATTTAGAAAGTGGTCACATCATAGAATGAATGTAACAGGTGAAGTAGAGTTTGCGTCATCTGGGATGGCAGCTTCCTTGTGGTTATGATGGATTGATGGTGTCATTATTGACATTTTATGCAACAAAAGGTAGGTAGGGTCTAAAAGCACCATCTCCAGTAACATCTGCCATTAAAAATATAACACGCGAAAAAATGGCTTATACACAACAATGGATAGGACGTGCAGAACTGCTTTCTTATGTTTCCCAGCATCATTTGGTGTCCCAAAAATAGGTGGTCTAAGAAGCACCTATATATTTTTCCAATTTATGGATGCCGCATGCAGGACTACTTTCTTATGTTTCCTAGGATCACTGGTGTCCCAAAATACGTGGTCCAAAGAGCACCTATATATTTTTTTCCATTTCATGAATTGAGAAAGTAGGTGGAAACAAATGATTAACAAAAAAGTCAAATAAAAAATTTAGAAAACTACCTAGGCTGGTAAAAGACATAATGAGTATTTTATATTGATTTTGGTGAGCATACACACATATATTTATATAAATCGTACCTTTGCAAGTTTCTTTTCTTTCCGAGCCTGTCTCTCCCTTTCATCATACTCCTGGTTTTCCTTCTCTACAAGCCGAATGAGGGTGTCACATCTCCTTGCTAACTCTTGTGTTGTACGAGATTTGACAAACCAATCAAACCGAAAGAGAGGAGATGTACGAAAAGCTGCCTTCAATTCATCCCAATTTCCATAACCAAGCTTGTGTACCATACATATCTGTGCCATGCATTGAGATATTAAGCAAGGTATATAGAAAGACTAGAACAGAAATATATCAAGATGAGGCTTGATTGCCAAAGAAGACAAACCATGAATCTGTCACATTCTTCATTGTACAGCTTCCCTTTGTTTTGACCATACTGGATTTTCAGTTCGAGCCATGGGTTCTTGTAGCGATCCAACTTCTTTCCAATAGCTTTCATGATTTCATCTTTCCGTGATATTCTTGCCTCTCCACGCTCAATGTTCTTTATTATCCTATCATAGTCTGCAGCAAGTTCACACCAGTGAACAACCCAAAACCACAGATGACAAGTTATAAAAAAAAGGACTCAAATGACAGAAAGCTAAAAAGACCATCTTTTTGCTCATTTAAATGAATCACATACTATCTCTATAACAGCAAGAATGTTGATTAGCATGCACATTCAGTTTTGGCTTTTAAATTTCGAATCAGTAATGCAGGGACCACATATCAGTGGCAATCGGTGCAAAGAGATGGCTGGGAATTATCACAATTCATATGACTTTAGTGTCAGGCTGCAAAAGGGTTTGCTTGATTTCTATTTCGCTATAGTCAACAGCCATTAAATGCCCTTTTTCACAATTAAAGCACGTAAATTCATAGAAATGAAGAAAGCAGAAACTCACCATTTAGTTCTTTGTATCTTTCTTTAAACACTTTCGCATATCTTTCAACTTCTTCCTCTGTCTTTCCTTCCATCTCAGCAGCAATACTTTTTATGTCATTTCGACCATACTTCTCACAGGCCCTAATGAAAGCATTGAAATCTCTTCTACTCCATGAAGAAAACCCCTAGTGAATTATGGGCCAAACAAGTACAAAACAGAAAACCTCATTGGAATCCAACATTATTTGCAAACTTTAGAATATATTGAACAAATAATATATCAAAAGAATACAGTGACAAAAACTACATACCTCCTCCAATAATCTCTCCTTTTCTTCCAGTTCCTCAGCAGTCAATGGATCCCCAACATCTATATTCCAGCTTTAACAAGTAAGCAACACCATGCAAAATAATGTGTGCACATAGTCAAATGACATGTTTACAACATAGACTACCTTCAGGCTCTTCAACATCTATAGAATCCTTCATTTGGTTCTTCTGATGAGTTTGCTGCAAAATCATGCAAACAATTAGAGTGCACCAATATGAAGAAATGCTGAAGCCAGCAAGATGATTGACAAAAGAAAGTAAATACAATTCAGTTCACCAACCATAAGGAACCGCACTTCTTTTTCATACAACTCACTCAGCCTTTGAGTGTTGAAGAACTGGAAATCATGCCTGGTGATAAATTTATGATAAGCACATAAAACAATAAAACATAATAGCAACTGGTGTAAATGGTGCTTATTCAAATCCCTTACAATTGAGGCATACGAGGGATCCTAGGTTCCTTGGGCTTTGCAGGACCCCCTTGCCGCATTGTTTGCTTAAAGTACTCTGACTCAGAATAACTATTTAACAGACCAGAAAGAAAAATCATTAGAACTCTAAAAAAAATAGCTTCATGACAAAGAAGTTAACACAATACATTTTAGAGGGGGAAAAAAAAAATCCTTTACTTGCGCTTCCGTTCTCTTTTTGGTGGTTCAATCCAATTTTCACTGACAATTTTCTTGAAGTCAAATTTATTCTCATCCTGCATTGAAATAAAGCAAAAGATAAGCTAATATGATCAATGAAGACATACATCAAGCTACTAGTGAACAACATAATCACAAGAACTGATTTGATACCTTATCATCATCAAAATCATACAATTCAGCAGCTGCACAAAGATAAAATCAAAAGGTCAGCAATATGTGAAAATTTGACAACTTGAAGAAACACATCAGGGAAGTTACTTACAGTCATCCATCTTGAACTTAATTGCATCTTCCGTAAATTTCTTCATCTTGGCATCTAGTTCAGCAGTTGCTTCTTCTCCCTTAGCAATAATTCTATCAATATCTTCATCTGTTATAGTGCTATCTTTGGAACTGAAAACCATTTCAGCACCAAATCTGACCATCTGAAGCAGCTCATCTTTGTTAACCGCTGTATTCAACAAAAAATCAAAAATAGTATCAGGCTTACACCTAAAATTAAGCATCATTGAAAAAACCTATGTGTATAATGTGATTTCTCACTTTTCTGCTCTGCCAGCCGCCCTTGCTGTATAACCAAGGCATCAAGTGCAAGTTTCTTGTAAGCCCTCTCAATCACCTTCTCCTCAATAGTATACTGCTCATCAAAAGCAAGAATATTACAACAAGAACAGCACCTTTGCAATGGCAAAGTATGGCTTTCAGCAACAGACCTCTGTGCAGAACCTAAACACTTGCACTTCCTTCTTTTGACCAATTCGATGTGCACGATCTTGCGCTGCAGATCAACTTGTGGATTCCTAAGGCAAACAATTTCCAACCATTAGATAGGGAGCAAATGGCTTTTAATAGTCAAATAAAGAATATGATATCAAATAAAGAGCTCACCAGTCACTGTCATAAAGAATGACAACATCTGCGTAGCAAGATTGATACCAAGACCACCTGCTCTTGTTGACAACAAGAAGCAAAATTTCTCACTGCCTGGCTTGTTGAAGGCATCAATAGAAGCATCACGATCTTCTCCACCAGTGTTACCATCAATCCGACAATACTGGTATCCACGGAACATCAAATAATCTTCTAGAATGTCCAGGAGCCTTGTCATCTGCATTAAGAGATCAACCAGAAAGCACAAATTATGGTCTTATATTCCCCTATGCAAATAATAACTGGTAGAGAAGAACGTAACCATTTCATAGCCCTTAAGCTAAAGTCATTTGAGATAGACAGACCTGTGAAAAAATAAGGACTCTTGAGTCACGCTCTTTGAGCTTAGGAAGCAACTTGTCCAAGAGAACCATCTTACCTGCAAGAGAAGTTTTAAGTAAATGAAACAGGAAACCTGAAAGAGACAGATGCGGCCAGCACTCTAAGCAAGATAAATCATACCAGCATTTGTAATAAGATGATCTCCTGTTGTATAAGGAGGGCCTGGCTCAGCTCCTTGAAAAAGATATGGATGGTTACAGCATTTGCGAAGCTGCATAGCTATATTCAATAGACGCTTCCTCTCTCCACCAGCATTAACAACTTCCAAGTCTTTTTGCAATAATGCCCGGTAGTAGTGTTTTTGCATTTGGGACATCCCCACTTTAAGAATTGTTTCCTTCTTTGGAGGCAAACCCTTCTCAACATCCGATTTCAACCTCCTCAGGAGAAATGGACGGAGAACCTTCAAAAGCAAATAAAATCTGTGTGAAAAAGGCTAGCTGGGAAGATACACCCATTGCTCTAATCAAGATTCTAAGTGAAGATGCAATAACAAGATTCTTTACCTTGTGCAGTTGTTGAACAACTTCCTGCTGATCATTCTCACCAGAGATTTGGAACCATTCATCAAAAGTTTCAGCAGAGCTAAATATCTCTGGTAACAAAAAGTTAAGAAGGGACCATAACTCGTGAAGGTTGTTCTGCAACAATGTGTAGATTAACAGCATCAGTCTGGTAAGCTCAAACAAAGACTGCTAATAAGAAGAAATTATTGTTCTGGAAAATGCTCTAATGAAATGAATTGTAGATCCTCTTGGGCAACTGATTTGCAAAATCCTCCCAGTACACTAGAATCCATCATGTATAATCAAAACTGGATACATGCAGAATTCTGTCCATTGTACAGCAATATAAGTAGAGAAAAACACATTGTGGAAATGAAAGAAAATGTACCTGAAGTGGTGTACCAGTGATAAGCAGCCGGTAGTTAGTATTATATAGCCTCATTGTTTTTGATAGGAGTGAGTTCTCATTTTTTATACGATGGGCTTCATCAATAATAATATAACGCCAGCTGAATCTACGTAGAGCAGTCTTCTCTTATGGCCATTTCAAAACTTGTGACACAGACATCAAATTTCCCAGCTACCAGCAATTCCTCCCTTATATAGTTCTATAGCAAAAAAAATGTATATATTTATTCTTTTTGCTCATATCAAAAAAAAAAAAAAAACATTAGATTGCCATGATGCACCATACCCTTTCCTCAGGATTCCCAAGAAACTTCACAGCACGCAAAACCGGACAAAATCGGCGAATTTCATTCATCCAGTTACCAAGAGTTGATTTAGGAGCAACTACCATGTGGGGTCCAGTGATTCCTCTAAATTCGTGCAGGTAGCCCAAGAGGGAAATAGTCTGCAATGTTTTCCCAAGCCCCTGAGAGAAGGAACATATCAACTGGTAAATAAAAAGACTGAAACAAATGCTCAATGCTGCACATCTAGTTTAAAGAAATGAAAGCACTATAAAAAGTCCCAACAGACCATTTCATCAGCCAATATCCCATTTATGCCATTCTCATACAATCTTATGAGCCAATTCAGCCCTGCAAGCTGATAATCCCTCATCTTCCCCTGAATACCTGAAGAAGCAATAGGCAACAGATGAGTCATCAATTATCTACAGCAGTACCTCATACAACACACAGACAGAGAGATGTGCATCGGGTCAACGAAAACCTTGTAACACAACTACTAAAATGGCAAATCTTAATAATAAGCATGCAGAATATGCAAGGTCCATTCAAGAGAATGAACCTAACTAAGAGTCTCATCATCCAGAAATTTCTTCATAAGGGACAACATCATAACATGCAGCCATTTTCATACTTCATAACAGAGATGGTGTAGAATGAGATGAATTTCAACTTGCAAAATTCAGCAGATGTAGAATACATGAATCACACAAGTCCGGCTTTTTTCTTTGTTTTGTAGGGGGGTGGGTTTGTGGTGCTGAGGATGGAGGAAGAGAGGACATTACAAGATGGTTGAGCCACTAGCCGAGTATTCCCACCACCAACCAGTTCATCTTCTTCTTCCTTGAGACATTCTTCATCTTCTTCCTCTTCAGTAACTTTAGATGCATGACGCCCCCTAAATTGATGAACAATAAATCAGAGTTGCTTTTTCTACTAGGAGCAATATCAACTATAGCATGAGTTCCGCATTTATTGTATTTCACTTGAGCAATCCTCAGGCATACAACAACATGAGGACAGAAACATCCACAAGCAGATATATCATGCAATAATCATAAACATGTCAATTTCCTCACAAGCCTTGAATCATGAAACAAGAGTCACACTAATAGATGCTGGACACAAATAGAATTCATGATTATGCTTCCTAAACCAAAAACAATTTGTCCCCTTAAGAAAAGAAAATTAAAATAATTTATAAGCAAAGAAGCTTGTAAATTACTGCCCACTGGACAAATTATTAAATGTAAGTGGAAGGCCGAACTGAGAGAAAGCCAAACAAGCTTTTCTTTTTTTTCCAATCAAAAACAGGAATTGGAAAAATAACTTCAACCCTAGACCCTTACTTTATTTCTATGTATGATTTAAAAGTCCTATGAACCACCAATTTTCATGATATGCACTATTTCAGCACACAAAGCTTTTACCTCCCCTTGGTTTTCTTCTGAGAAGACTGATTGCCTTTAGCAAAGTGAGCAAACAACTCCGTCTGTTGCAGAAGGTACTTCAACCGCCCTTTTCCCTTATTATTCTATCATTACAAATCAACAACAAACAAATATTATCACCAAATAATACATTAACAAAGCCCAGATCATCACTAACACATAACTGCAACACACAAACTCACAATGTCTGCATCGATAGCAGCATTTTGTGCATCCAAAATCTCCTGCAACTTCTGTTTTTTCATTCGCTGCATCTCTCTAAGTCTAGCCTTTTCCCGCTTGCTAATTTCCGTCTCATCCCTTGCTTCCTGCATAATCCAATTCATCCAATGTAAGGATGTCTACATTTTTCCTGCTATACGAAAACATTTAACATAATCTAACCGACATCGATGGTATCTCATTACAGGAAACTCAACAAAACTCAAATTCACCAACCAAACCCTAGAAAGACTTGCTTTGATGAAACCTTATAATTTACAGGACCAAGTTATTCCTGGAAACCTAACAAAGCTCCACGAAACCCTAACAATACTTTCTTTTCAAGCCTAATGTCAAAATCAATATCAAATACGTCATGATAAGTTCTATAACACTACTTTAACGACAAAGAAAAAATTAGCACTCGTACTTCTCGCATCATCCAAACCTTAATCCAACTCCATTCCACATCCGAATTCACAATTAACTTCACACGACACGAAACCCTAGCATGCTAAGACTATAGATCCAAGACGAAAATCCAATTGCTCCAATCATTTAGTCTCACCTCTTCCTCCTCGTCGTCATCATTAAGTCCGTCATCTCCGGCAGCGGTCTCATCATCTTCGTCGGCAGAACTAGCGGAACGAGCTACAGCTTCAAGCTCTTCCTCATCTTCCTCCTCATTTACGCCGGGATCGTTAATAGGCTCCTCATCGGACGGAGTCGAGCCATTGGATAAAGCGTCGTCCGAGGTGTCATGATGCTTCGACGAGGTTTCGCCATGATCAAATGAAGGTTCTCTCTCTTTCATTGCTGGTTCGTATTTTGAGTTTTTTGTTCTCTCTCTCCCAGTATTTGTAAGAGTATTTATAGAGAGACTTTTTTAATAGCGAGAGTCTTTCTTTTTTTTTTTCCTTGCTTTTGTTTTTTAACATTTATGAAAGTCTTTTTTTAATTGAAAAAAAATTGTGGTTTCTATTTTAGAGTGTTGGGTTCAGCGGAAATATAACGGACTTGGTTTTGATGTGTTTATAGCCGTTTGATTGACGTTAAGTTTTGACGGTGGAGTTTTGGGATGGCGGCATTGGCTTGGATGTGTTTACAGCCGTTTGATTGGGGTGGAGTTAGGTTTTTCAATTTTTGGGGGGAGATGATATTCCCGCCGGATAGGAAGGAAAATTTTCGGTATTCCCGCCTGACCTAAACCGGTTTTCGAGTTGCGGCCCATACAATAATAGTAATCTAATACTTTATAAGATATTTCTTCTTTTCTTTTTATGGTTATATTATTAATTTTTATAAGCTTTTTCCTTTCATTTTGGCATTCTAAATAGGTTGACCTTTTCATTACTAGTACTTTTAATGACTGCCATTACTTTTTTTTTTTAACCACAACATATTTTATATGATATTTTTTATACCTATATTAATTACTTGAAGATACAAGATAAGAATGAAATAATTATTTTCAAAATACTCTATGTTGTATTTTACTTACTTGCTAGATTAATTGAAAATTTTTGTTCCTAACAGCTTCTCGGCTCCCTCAATAAAGGAAATAATTGTTTCACTTGTAATAAGGTGTGTTTGATAATCTAATCAATAATGAATCAATTGTTTAACATCCTAAATTATTGTAAAGTTATGTGTAATTTTAATTTGTAAATGATTGGTAAAGATGTTAATAGGATAAGTTTAGGTGTTAATTTATTGGTGTTTATGAAAATTGATGTTTAAGATTTGGATAAATCTTCAATTAATTTTTTAATAGTTAATTATTGATACATTGTTTGACCCATTCTGTGAAACGTTAATCTCTCTTTTTAAACACTCTAAGTGTTAGTTCCATATATAAATTTACCTATAAACATTGATTCATTTTCTTAACCTATCAGAATGTTATACCTTAAATACTGATACCTTTTAATGTAATTTATTGTAATTGTAGTGAAAAATGGGATCAAATTGCTTTGCCCAAAGGTTTTCTTGTCGATTTACTAGTCAGACAAAATTCATATGAGGCAATTCAAATTTAGTTAATGAGCCAAAAGGCCTTCTATGACTAATTTATTTATTATATATTGCCTTATGTGACCTAATATAGCATGCCAAATATTTGCATTGATGGTGATATATTCATATAACACCACAAGAGGAAAAAAAAAAAAAACCACTACATCCTTCATCAATTGGTTCAACATCTAGTACAATAAAAACCATTTAGCATAAAACTAAACCCATAAAATGCAATTTCAAATTAGACATCAACATTATTGCCACTAAATTAACATTACACCCTAAAATTAAAAGAGGTAAATTACATCAAAAGATCCCAACATTTGAATAAGTTGGTCGATTTTGGTTCCTAATGATGTGTGTCGACAGTATTATAGTCTTATGATTTATAATTAAATATTCTCTCATGCTGACACGCATCATTGGAGGACCCAATTCGACCAACTTCTTCAAACATAGTGGCCTTAAATGAACTTACCCTCAAATGTTTATACTTCTTTTTAATCACTCAAAACGTCGGGACGTTAAATGAACTTAACTACGAACGTTGGGACCTTATGGTGTAATTCACCTAGATTAAAAATGTTTAAATGAAAACTAAGTTTCGTTATATCTCTAAAGCGAAAAAAAGGACATCGTGTAAGAAGAAAGTATTGCTACCATGCAAGTCTAGCCTATGAATATGCCTTTGACTTTAACTTTCGCATTATTTTCAACATATATTCATCCCGGTCTACTTTGTATCTAATGATGCTCTGACAGAGCTCCATGATCTCTAATAACATGATTCGTGGTTCCCAATTCCATGGTTCACATAAAATGAGATTCCATAAGTGATACACACTAGGAACATAAATAAAATGTGGAGGAGCATATTGTATCTCATTCAACTTGGTACACGTACGAATGAAGTGTCTCGATTGCGTATGACTAAAGCACTTGATCTTAGTCTTATGTTTCTTGGCACTACATCCGCCTCTCTTGAAGCAATATGTATTAGAATTTTTGCTTGTTGATCCAGTCTCGTTCATTCTTATAATTCTTGTGATTCCTCTTTCTTTTGGAACCTAAGATTCCACGTGATGAGGATTCAGCAACAAGCATATACCTAATAGAATTAACAGCTTCTATGCTCTCATCTTCTATTTCAAGGTAAAGGGATCGAATTATAGCTTGCACTCATTGTTCATCGATTTAAATATATCCAGCGAATTTCAATGGGTTAGTTTTGGTTCCCAATAACGTGTGTCAACAGGAGAATGGTCTTATGAGTTATAATTAAATATTCTCTTATATTGACACGTGTAATTGGGAGACCCAATTTGACCAACTTTTTCAAACGCTGGGACCTTAAATGAACTTAGCCCCAAATGTCGGTACCTCTTTTTAGCCACTCGAAATGTCAGGACGTTAGATTAACTTAACCCTAAAAGTTAGGACCTTATGGTGTAATTCAACTAAATTAAAAAGGTGTTTAAATGAAAACTAAGTTTCGTTATATCTCTAAAGCGAAAGAAGGATATCTCATAAGAAGAAAGTTTTGATACCATGCAAGTATGGACTATGAATATGCCTTTGACTTTAACTTTGGCATTATTTCCAACATATATCCATCGCGATCTACTTTGTATCCAATGATACTCTAAAAGATCTCCACGATCTCTAATAACACGATTTGTGGTTCCTGAGTCCACAGTTCACATAAAATGAGATTCCATAAGTGATGCACAACTAAGAACATAAATAAAATATGGAGAAGCATATTGTATCTCCTTCAACTTGGTACACGTACGAATGAAGTGTCTCGATTATGCATGACCAAAGCACTTGATCTTAGTCTTATGTTTCTTGGCACTACATCTGCCTCTCTTGAAGCGACATGTATTAGTTTTTGCTTGTTGATCCAGTCCTATTCATTCTCATAATTCTTGTGATTCCTCTTTCTTTTGGAACCTAAGATTCCACGTGAAGAGGATTCAGCAACAAGCATATACCCAATAGAATTAACAGCTTCTATGCTCTTGTCTTCTATTTCAAGGTGAAGGGATTGAATTATAGTTTGCACTCATTGTTCATCAATTTGAAATGTCCAGCAAATTTTAGTTCCCCGATCAAGTTTGACATATCTCTTAGATACCACCGTGTTTTATAATCTTGACTCTTCCCATAAGTGTCAAACCTGATTGTATGAGTCCATGGTTTATTTATATAGGTGCCCCATGTAAGTGGGATGGATTTGATTGTAGTGGTTATATAGATGCAACGTGCATGTTATGCTATTCGTTACCTTAGAGGTGTAACGTAGAAGTACACGCATAGAATGACTGAGAGTGAGAAAGTAGGGAGGATACGTAGATAGTCTTAAAGAGCTTGAACGCACTAGTGACAAGCGTAAGAGTTGTATAACATCAACAACACTATCTTAGAAGAGAGGTTATATGTTCTTCGTTTTGAGCACTACTCGTAAAGTATTCCAATAGCATGATGATGCTTCTTTCAAATTTTGAATCTCCAAAACGAGGATGAGTTATAGGTATTTGAAATGGTCTATAGATCAATTACAAGTAGTTAAAATCATTTAACTTAAGTCAATGAATGACTCGAACGGTCATGCTTTTCAAAATTTTCAATCTTTCTTATTCTAAATCGAGAATCTAAATTTTTTAAATAAAAAAATGATTCAAAACATCGAAATAAGGTAAATTAGAGTTTAAAAATTCTTCTATGCAATAATTTTACAAGAAAAATCAAAACAACACAACTATAATCCAATTCTTCGCAGATTTATGAATTTGGCCATAACTAGAAACCAAGATGAATTTAAATTTGAAATTTAATTAAAATAGATAAAATAAACGTAGCTGAGTAATTAAGCTTGTATTTTTCACTTAAGTTGAATTATAAGCTCTAAACTAATCAACCTATCAAATTTCAAACACATAAATTTTAAGGGTCAAGATGGTACCATGTGATAAATCTATGAAACATTAGGACCCCCTACCTTAAAGCCATGCCTATGATACAAGTTGGATTATGTAAACTAATTAGTCACAAGGTTTCTCTCAATTGATGTCTTGCAATAAGGTATTTAGGTGTTTATGATTTCGAGGTTTTAATAAAATACTAAAAGTAAAGGATATCAATGATCTGTTTCTATAATACGATACACCAAGAAAATATCAAATTAGTCATTTGATCAATCCATACGATGCGAACCGATAAAACAACAAAGACACTCAATACATCACAAAATTCTCTTAAACTGTAATGAAGAAATTCAAAATCAGTAACAATCTATCAAGCAAAGCATGATAAAGCCTTTTTTATACCCTACAACAAAACAAGGGTAAAATAGTCAATTACTAACAAACCCAATAAAATGATAAAAAATAAAATAGATGAATTTTACGTAAGGCAATCCTACGGTCTATGCTACAAGGCATAGATAAGGATGTGGCCCCTCGGATCTCCTTCTAGGAGATTTTTAGCTAGGTACAACTCTCTAGCACGAGCTATTAGTAGGGTATAACCCTCTCTAGTCTTTGCTTATGCGCTCCCTAGGATTATATGGCTTTGAACATGGGCCGTAGATAGTGGCACAACCCTGCATTTAGGTTATGGCCATCAGTGCTTCTTATTCGTCTTTCCCTAAATCTACCACAATCTAAGATACAACCATACGGATGGACATGGACTTCAAGCAACTAATCTCAAAACTCTTTCTCTTTTCCATTCGAATACTAAGCAAACTATACTCCTCTCTTGTAAAATAGATCAAATAGTTATGAAAGAACTTGTATTTAGCTTCAAAATATTCTTAGCTAATATCTGCTAAACTAAGTTCTACAAACCCTTGGTTCTAGCTCGAGTAATAAGACCAACCAACTCATAATTCCTATCAGCCTACCCTTCCTCTTTATTACCTTTCCTTTTTTTTATTTTTTTTGCCTTTTACTCACATTTCTCCTCTCTTCTAAGTGACCTCTAAGACTTTATTAAGGTAAGTAAAACCCTTAACCATAAACTTTTATGTATTATTGATTGAGTCTAATTAACATGGGATCAGTGCAGATTAATTCATGTTATTATTTTTATACTAAGGAATACTATGAATAGAAAGAGAATAGAAGAAGAAAGAAGTACTCAAGCTCCTCAAAATCCTGAATAAGATAAGAGCTTGAAATTTCAAGGCTTTATTAAGATTTTAAGGATATTTAAGCTTAAAATATAACATTGGTGCATAGATGCATGTCTAAAAAAGCCAAGAATCAAGTTTGGAGGATTTTAGGGTTATAAACTTGAAGTTCTTGAGGAAATAGTTTGCTAATGTGAAAAAACAATCAAGGTAAACCACTAAACTATACTTTGATGATTATCGTTGTTGTGGTTTAGCTAGGAGCATGATATGATTGTGAATCACTCAACAAAGATCCATACCGAATACTATCATAGGATCGGTTTTTTGGCAAGTATGCCTATTAAATATTTAGTATAGCAATTGAATACGGGGATCTAACTCGAGTTAGTAATTACTTATTTTCCTTTTATCTAGCCTCAAAAAGCAAAATTATTTTTATGTAATGCATTCATTATAACTAGCAGTTCTCTCTTATAAATAAATGCAGTACATAAAAAAAAAATTTAATTACTATTAAATATCTACCATTCATATATTTTCCAAAAACAATCAAAACTGCCCTCCACATCCTTCTAAGTCCAAATCTCACTCTACATACCTTATTATTTTAAACACATCTAATTTTTTTTTAGGTTTTTATTCTTTAATGAGTGTACTTCTTGAAATAAACTTTATAATACTGTGTTACTTGAAAAAGTGAATTTCAATTAGTAGTAATATTTCTATTCCTAATAAAAAAATTAAACCCACTTGATAGTTTTTTTCTTTTTTTAATTCCCTATCCATTCCCTCTTCAACATGAATAAAAAATAAAATAATGTGACAAAGTACCCCTAAATAAATTAAAAATTAACAAAAATATTTACATAAAACATATGTAATACATGCCAATGTATGTGTTATTTATTTACTACATATAGCTAATAAACCAAATATCTATAATGAATGCATGCATTATAACGTGCACATGTATATATGTATATATATATATATATATATATAACATCCATAGGTTATCGATTTATAATCTATATGTTACACAAGTAAGGTAAAATATATTTGATAATTAATCCATTTAAGGTATCAACATTTTAGGCGATCAAAAAGATAAATCAACATTTTGTAAAGTAGGTAAAATTAGGTATTATAATTGACCATTCACAAAAATCAAGGAAACTTGATTGAAAACTAATTTAAACATTAACACTTTAAATGAACTTTGTAAAACATTGACATTTATTTGATTTACTTTATGAAACATTAATTTATATTTTTAATTACTTAAAACATTGATATCTTAAATGAACTTAATCCAAACATTGATATTTTTCTAATGTAATCTACTCTATACAAATATTATACACACAATATATGTGTATCTATATTAAAATACGAGCTATATAGAACATTTATAAAATATGTAAATTGTACATATTGTATATATAACTTACAAAATGCTACGAGGCATGAATCACATGCAATATATATCACATAGCTATATATGGCAAATATTTATAAGATACAGTAAATTACACCATAATGTTACAGCATTTTGAGGTAAGTTCATTTAAGGTTACAACATTTTGAATAGTTTATTTAAGGTTACAACATTTTGAATAGTTTATTTAAGGTCACAATGTTTAAAGAAGTGGGTCAATTAAGATCACCATTGACACGTGTCATAACATAGCGGATCTTCTAACTTTTAATTAATTTTTGGGTTAATGACAAAAATTGTATCTAAACTATCACAAAATATTCAATCAAGTACCCAAAGTTTCATTTTGAACAATTTTATATCTAAACAAAGTTTTCACGAAACTTTTTCATACATGAAGTTTGGTCTTGATAATTTTGGTATGTAAATTTCATAGATATTTTTCATATTTGAAGTAAGTTCAATAAGGTATGAAAAAAGTCTATGAAAACTTTATTCAAGTACCAAAATTTTTAAAACCAGACTTCAAGTACTTGATTGAACTTTTTGCAAATTTTTAATTTAAAACAAAACTTTAGGTATCTAATTAAATTTTTTGTGAAAGTTCAGGTACCAATTTTGCTAGTAACTCTTAAATTTTTTTCTATTGACACATGTCAATGACAACCTCAATTAACCCACTTCCTTAAACGTCGTGACCTTAAATGAATAATTCAAAACATTGTGACCTCAAATGAACTTATCTCCAAACATTATGACCTTCTGGTGTAATTTACCCTTATATATATTTGTGTGCGCACGCACATACACACATAGCATAGTTTAAATATCAAATCCGGTATCTATAATTTACTTAAAATTTTAATTTGATACCTAAACTTTTAGGTAGTCAATTTAATATCCAATCAAACTTTGTATTATTATTTTTACTATATTTTCAACACTGTTTACTTTGTTTATTAGCTTAAAAAAGGACAAAAAATAGTTGAATTTTTATTACTTCCCATAGCACCATCTAACACTAATAAGTTGCTTATTCCATGTTATAGAATAAGATAAGCATTGTTAGTAAGGCAGTAAAAATAGTGCGAAAATTTGGTTAGAAATAGTTAATGTCATAAATGATACATAAACTTTGACAAAATATACAATTAGATACATAAAGTTTGAAATTGATCAATTTAGTGCTTAAACTTAGAAATCGATAAATCTAGCACCCAAAAGAACTTTTTGTACATGCTAAAAGTACCCCCTATCAAGTTATTTCAGATAATAAATTGACCAATTTAAAAAAAAAAAATCAGGTACCATATTGATTAATATCAAAGTTCAGGTAATAAATTTATCGTTTTCAAAGTTTATATGCTTAATTGCATTTTTACCAAAGTTCATGTACTATTTATGATATTATCCTAATTAACTAATTCAAAATTTAAGTAATAAATTGATATTTTTTTCATAAATTTAATGTATCAAATATGGCAGTTTTCCCATAACATATTTATATATATACAAAATCAATATGTTATTAATATATGTTACATGTGTTATATATGTGCTGTAATTCATTTGTCGCATGCAATAAACATATCATCTATGTACATTTGCATGTTGTGAAATATAAATTACATGTAACTATTAGATAAGCATAAATCCCATCTCACCATCCATTTTATTATAATAAGTATAAAATTAAGGATATGAATGGAATCAATATCCCATGGAAAATCAAGAATACTAGAGTTGAATTAGTTCGTGAATAAAATAAAAAATCAATAGGTTTCATGTTTTGCAAATCATTCACGAATGTCGAAGGAATCGAAACCCAATAAATAATTTCAAGGACTTGAATAGTTAACTTTTTTTGCCGAAAGAATAGTTGATTGATAAGATTAAACTTAACAGAGAATAGTAATATCAGCTAAATTACAACAAAAGGTATTAATATTTAAGGGTAGGTTTATTTAAGATACTGGAGTTTTGAGTGGTTAAAAATATGTATCAAAGGTATCAATAATTAACCATTAATAAAAATTAAAGAGATTTAATTGAAAACTAACCCAAATATTGATACCTTAAGTGAACTTATCCATGAATGCTGATATATTCCGATGTAGTTTACCCTAACAATATTTTGGTCCAATTTAAAACAAGACTCATAAGTTTCTTAAAGTTTTATAAACTTATAACATAACATGACCTCTGTGATAAGATTTAGCCTATTTATTATAGGCACATAAGATAATCTTACGATAACCTAGTGTAGTTGGTTATTGACTAGATAATAAGATACCAAATAAAATAAGATACTCTATACATGATTCAGTCTAAAATAACTAAACACAAAAATGAGAAGTACTATATAATTAACGCATGGAATTTATTTAGTAGCTTGACATCAAATAGCATCTCCAACAAACAAACACTTTATCTTCTGCACCATCCTTTTATTATAGAAAATAGATTAATTCACTGCTTTAGAACAAATTTTATCTAAGTTTTAACCTCATCACCTTTAAAACAACCTTATAAACATTGGTGGAATCTAATATTTCCTCTTTCATGTTCTCTTTCCCATTGTCCGCCTTGTCTTCCTCATCACTGCCATCCTATTAGGACATTATGATGTAATATGCCCATGACCCAAACTCTTAAAGCACTTATTGCCTCTACTTTCTCATGCTTTTCTCCTGTATCACTAGATCCATAATAAGATAATTTACGAGAACATCTTCACCGATGACTCTTAGCTCTATTCGTTAATTTAATTACATCTTTTACTGTTTTGTTGTGCTGTAATTCAACAATAGTGGCGATATCAAATTCGAGTTTGCCGATAATACCAACAATAGTTGCCTCTACAGATTCCTTGAATTCAAACCTGGTCAACTCCCTAATATATTATTTCTTGAATTCAAACATGGTAAAGTCCTCGACTCCTCGATATATTATTCCACACACTTTTTTATCTCACCTTAAATACCATAGTTCAATTAACATCTCTTGCTTGTAATAATTTTACATGAATTTGCATCTCATTAGCCTCATCATCACTCATGTACACATTTTATCCTTGTTGACCTTACATCTCTCTTTTGGTAGCTTTATACCACTATGGGTAACACAATTTGTAAAAATTAAATATACCATTTTTACCTGAATCCATTTATTCCACTCATAGCAATCAAACACCTTTTTAGCTTGCGGCATTTGATACAGAAAAATCTTACTACTCCTAGCAAAAGGTGGAATTTTCAATTTGACATGATCAATTCCCTTACATCTGTCATCATGCCCAGGTCACTTATTACTTCTTTTACTATCAACACTAGATTCACCACGGTCTGCTATAGTTAGCACCGCTATAACTTCTTTTATTTTGCACATCAAACCTTCGTATAAGAGTTCTCAAGCACTCTTGGATTTGATTAATCTCCTGATTTACCACTCCAACTTAATGTTTCTATTATTGCCATCACATTGTCCTAAAGCCCCATTATTGTTATTAAAGTGTTGCTCTGCAGCATATTTCAAATCTTCATAAACAATAAACAATTGTCAAGCTTCCCCGAAGCAAAAGACCTTTGTTTTTATAACAACTTATATGAATCATTACTAACTCTATTACTAAATTGATGTGAACTCAATGGCTTATATGGTTTATTATAATGAGTATGAAATTGAGGATATTGATGAAATCAATACTCAATAGAAGCCATGAATATTGGAGTTAAACCATGAATAAAATCACAAATCAATAGGTTCCACGATTTGCAAATCACTCACAAGTGTTGAAGGAATCAAAACTCAATCTACAATGTTTAACACACTCGAATGATTAATTAATAGGAACAGTCTTGAATAGGGATTCATAATAACCAATATCAAATTCAAAACCAAACTTACAGGTCTCTCAAATTAATAACACTCATAAACTCATAACATTAGTATAACTACTAATTAGATAAATAATATGATACTAAATAAAATAAAACACTTGATATATGACTTGATACTAAAATAAATAGAACAAACATGAAAAATAACATATTAATAACATATCAAATTAATTTGGCAACTTGGACTATAAATAACATCGCGAACAAGAAAAATTAAGTAAATCCATACATCCTGAACCTAGGTCGATTGATATATAATTATATATTAATATATAAATAACATTCCTATATTAAACAATAAATTTTACATATAACATTTGTAGTTTTATAAAGACTGTAATATATACGTGTATGTATACAACATATCTATGTATATAAAATTCATAGGTTATAAAAATATGACATATATGTTAGCATTTATTTGTTACATAAATTGAATATGTTATTATATGCGTATGTTCGCAATATAATATATAGATTACATATAACATATTATACAAATCTATGTTAATATAATATAAAATATGTATATATTGTATAGATTATATATATTGCGTATGTATAACATATCATATATAAATATTACTTATACATAACACATATTATATTGGTATGCATACAACTAACATAGTTTGTATATTGTATAAATCGTATAATATATATAACAAATGTTTTAAGTGCATATATACTTGATTAATGTTTTATATATGTTAAGAGGAATTTGCAAAATTACCCCCTAAACCTTTACCAGGGCGTAAACTCGCTTTCTCAACTTTTAACGTAAGTTTTTTGACTCCTTAAACTTTCAAAAATCAACACACTCAACAACAGTTAACATTTCATAATGAATTTAAGGGGGTAAATCTACGCGTAAGTGAAAGTTCGATGGATTATATCGCAACTTTTTTGTTTTGTTTTGATGAAAAATGTAAGATGTTCTTATTTTTTAACAATGTTATGATTATTTAACAATGTGTTAAGTTGCATATACAAATGTTGAAACCTATTAACACCTAAGGAATACAAGTTATGCATTAGTTTTAACTTTTTTCAAGTTGTGATGCAGAATTCATGTACAACAACAAATAAACCACAATAATAATAAAGAGATATTGTTGAAGAGGATCATATCGGGATTTAACATGGAGTTTAGCCTACTTAATCTCTACTGTTCACACAATGCCTCGCTCAGAGGGTTTCACACACTTTATTGCATAGGACATGATATTTTACAATGGAGCTACACCGTCGCATAATCACCAACACAACACGCACTTAAGTTGTGCCTTTACAACAAATTTTCTAGCATGTTAGTACAACTCAATATTCCATTAAAAGCACTATGCAACTATAATGCAATGCCTTTTACAAGAGATTGCAAATTTTATAATTGTATGCAATATACTTTTCTGTCACTTTACTAAACAACATAAAATACTATTAAAGCATTGAGAGAGTGTTTACAGTAATAGGATAGCAATCAATAAGCTCAATCAACATCTTCCAACTACATGGATATTTATATTTATAAGCCTCAAAACTCATAATCGTTACCCCAAATAACATGAAAAAAATGGTTGGCCATTAAATGCTTCAACGGTTAGTTGAAAAACATAAAGAGTTTGGACTTTATACAACTGGTATGGACCACTTGAAGTGCTCTATAACTTTTGACCATTCTGTACTTAAGTGATTCAAACTCTTTAACAAGTAGTCCAGACCTCTAGGAGTATTTTCTTGCTTTTGACCATTCAGTAGCGCGTGGCTTGGACTATATGAAAAGTGGCATGGACTTCTTAGAGTGCTTTCTTTCTTTGGACCATTATGTAGCCAAGTGACCCAAGCTCTTTGACAAGTGGTCCAGACCTCTGGACATGTCGCTTTTTCTTATTCTTATCTGATCGCTTATGACTCGGTTTCTTCAAGTGGTCCAAACTACTTGCACCAGGTTCTTTAAAATACCTTCAAAGTGGTATGGACTTGTTAAAAAGGACTTGCAAAAAAAAAAAAACTAATGTACAGGTCCGAATCATTTCAACATGATTTGAACTGCTATGCAAATGCAACATATCACATTACATATTTGTTTTGCTAATTAAGTATAACTTATTCCAATCAAATGGTAATTGTGTAATCTAATAACTTATAAAAAATCACATTAAATCCACTAGTTCGACAATCTTCCCCCTTTTAATGAAGACCACCATTGCACAATTAACTCCTCCTTGATACATTACTCTCTCTTAGTTAAGTATCTAGGTTTTAAAGGAATTTTTATATAAGTTCAAAATGCTAATGATTAATTGAAGGAAACACAAATTACACTCAAATAGTAAAATAACCACACAAAAAGCACAAGCATATTAATTGTGCATTCAACATTTCCTCTCTACATGGATTCGTCAGAAATATAAACATTTTATGCCAAGATTAGATAAAATGCACAAGAAACATGAACTAACCACAATATAATAAACTTTGATTTAAAAAGAGCATAGACTCATGGATTAACTTTCAAAATATGTTAAAACAGTTATATTAAGCGTGTTGGATCAATTCAAACTCATTGATATCAATGCATTACAATTTTGTGCAAGTTTTAGTTAAGAAAAGCATAATAAGATTTCTCAAAATTGCACAAATAGGCTTGAACGCATTTTTACTCATTTACACAAGTTTAGTTGACAACATAAAGTATGACATAATATTGTTTAAGCACAAAAAAAAAATGAAAATTCAATTTTAAGCCTTTCAAACTTAATTTTAGCACAAAGTTAGCTTAAATCATGCACAAAATTCATTTCAATACAAAATTTTGGAAACTTAGGATAAAACTTGATCAAGTAAATGATATGCCTCAAAAGTCAAAGATGCTTTTGAAGCTCCATTGGTACCTACAAAGGCATAATAATTTCTTTAATACCCACTTTTGCTTGGGTCCTTTAAGGCTAGAGCAATAAGAATATCTCTTTTAAACACCCAACCAAACTTGCTTTTGTGACCCAAATATACAGTTTCCCTTAGTGTACAATTATGTGCAATATGACAAATTTTACCACAATTATTGCAGGTGTCATAAGTAGCTCTCACAAACTTAGTCTTGTTGGGCTTGCAATTATTGTTTCTATCATATCTAATTCCATATTTGTTGGAATCGCACTTTTGCTTCTGAGGAGAGTGCTCGAATTCCTCCCTCCCTCGGTGAATTTGGTAATGATCACATTAAAATCACTTAAGTTAATTTTCAACTTTTCATTTTCGATTTTAAGCACAACAAGCTCCTTCATGCAATCACTATCATAAACATCAATTTTATCATGCCCTTTTAAAATTTTATTTTTAATATCAAGCAAATCTATCTTAATTTTAACTTTTCATTAGATTTTCCTATTCTTCGACTTATCGTACTTTGATTTTATATATATTCAATTTCTTCATATAATTTTTCATTTTTAGTATTTTGCTCATTAAACTCATCCTTGAACATATCTAGTTCTTCACTTACTTGCTTTACCAAGGATTTGAGCATGCTATTTTTCTTCTCAATTTTAGCCTTTTCTATATAGAGTTTATCATAGATATCACACAAATCATTTGACATGATCTCCGATCTCCAAATTCCTCAAAACCACAGATATAACACAAAAATCCTAATTCTCTATCTCAACAGCGACCAGTAATAATACCACAAATACAACTAATATCACAATAACCATAAACCCTAATTTTGACCTTTGCACAATACATAATAACCAAAAAAAAAAAAAATCAAAACTTGTGCTTACCAAATATCCCATCGTCGCAACAAAGCTTTGATACCAATATATGATGTGCCCAAAATGAACGATTTGCTCCGATACCAAAATGATGATATCCTTAGATCGATGGAAAGTAGCGGATCTCAAACTCAAATGAATTTATGTTTTTGGTGTTTTAGATTTATAGGTTTAACAGTTAATTAAAATGATATGAACGGCACCGATGAAGGAAATACGATGCACCACCTATGTTCCGAACTACACTATTCCTAAATTGATATGGCTCAAAATCTACTAATAACAGTTTATTCGCCATAATCTATAAACGGATTGATAAGAACCTGAAACACTCACTACAATCAAATTGATTGATAATAGTAAATTTGAGAAAACTCTGAAAAACAAGTTTTCAAATATCCAAAAGCTAATTAGGTCTCATTACAAAAAGGGTCTATATAGCATTACCTAACGAGCAAATAAAAGAAAAACGAAATAATTAAAAATCTACGTTTTTTAATGAAAACCATTACGCTGCCAGTCTTGAGCTGTTGTTCATGGAAAGTCAATCACTCGAGGCAACCACGTTGTCTTCTATGCCCATAAGGAGTTGAATACATCGCTGGGCTTTAGGGAAGGCCGCCAGCTTTGGACTTCGCTAGCTTTGGACTCTACACAGCTAGCCTTGCGTCTGGTGCTTCTTTTACTTCTCCCACTGCAGCTTCCTAATCCTTCATAGCTTGATTATTATCATTCCCCGAGTTAAGAAAGATTTTTCCTTAAATCTGGAAGCTTGAAGTGGACAAACTTCAAATTAATAACATAATCCATCTCTTTGAGTAGCAAACAATGAAGAATTACCTGCATTAAAGTGTTAGGAAACCATAACATATAACCTTCCTCACCAATATTTAGTCCCCTCAAGTTTTTAAACTTCTCTCCTTCACTAACTTTGTATGGTGACAAGGAAAGTATCACCAACCTATAACGCTATACTATATTCCCATACCAGATGAATACATTTGTCTAGTAGATAAAACTATCCCTAGTAGCCTAATGAATATATGTGAAGAGTTTATATGGATATTTTGTAAAAAGAATCAAAGGCTCGTCATCATATTCTCGTACTATATTTAGTTTATTCATAAACATAGTCATTTTCTCTTGTATAGTACGCACCTGATGTTGAGCAATTCGAATCTCTCCAAGCTTCATAGGATATAAAACAACATTCTTACAATTTCCCTGAAAATCATAGCTATTTAAATATCCATCATGAAGAACCTGATTATTAAATAACCAAGGCCTCCCAAAGATGATGTGAGAAGCACTCATACGCAAAACATCACAAATGACTTCATCTCGATACCTATCCCTAATAGAGATTAGTCCCTTAACCTGAAAATCAACAAGTAAGTAACCTCAATCGTTTAGCCACTGAAGTTTATAAGGATTATGATGTGGAATTTTAGGAAATTGCAACTTTTCTATCATGGAAGCTGCTGCCACGTTTGTGAAACTCCTACTATCAATAAGGAAGATACAAAGATTGCTTGTAATCCTGCAACCAATATAGAATAGATTTTCACTCTGCTCATCACCGATTGAAGATAAAGAAGGTGAATTATGTCTCAACACTAAACTCATGAACTGTTCCTTCTCCGAGGTTTAAGATGCATTGGCGTCCTTATGCTCGTAATAAGAATTAATAGTAGCAAGTAACTCATCGGGACCCTACTCAGTTTCATCCTCTTATTCTCCAACTTGTCCCCTATCAGTGATAGTCATTACTCATTTGTTAGGGCATTAAGAAGAAGTATGCCCATAACCTTGACATTTAAACATTTCACCTCTTTACTTTTCTTCCCATAACTACCAGTTGTATCCCTCCTCCACTGGGTATTCACTACAGCCGCGCCATAATCGTTAGTAGATTTATCTACTTGCTTATCGGCCATCACTTCCTTCCTATAATTAGGATCACCATTAAGACTCTTACTTACTTCTCTACCATAAGATAATGGAGAGTTAGAATAACTTCCAAATGTGTTAGAAGAATACCTATTAGATGTCGCCCTATAAGGATTGGAGCGTTTCTGCCTTTCAACTTTCATAGCCAACTGGATTGCCTCTTCAAATGTGTTGTATCGTTGCAATTCAATTATATAAGCTGTCTCATACTTTAGGCCATAAACAAATCTTGCCATAGTCTACCCCGGAGGCTCAGTAGCTCTACAGCGAATCATCAAGGTCTCAAATTCCTGGACATATTTGTCTATAGTCTTACCTTCTTGCCTCAATGTCTACAAGTGCATGAACAACTCATGTTTATAATGTTCGGGAACAAATCTACGCCTCTGAACTCGCTTCATCTCATGCCATGTTCTAATCTCTACCTCTCCATCTCTTCTTCGATTATCAACCAGTTTTTCCACTACAAAGCAGCATATCCTGTAAATTTAATTGTTGCAAGTCATAACCGAGTGTGGTCTTCAATGCCATAAGACTCAAACAACCTTTTTGCTTTATCCTCTCAGTCAAGATAGTCATCCGTAGATCCCTCTCTAGCAAATGAAGGCATTTGCCGCTTCACATTTTCTAATCCCCTAGGCGGTCGAAACTCATGGTTGTAATCATACACATCTTCAAAGTTATCTCCTCTTCCTTCACGATATGCGTAATTGATAAGTTAATTTTATTATGTTATTTTCATAGGAATTCGAGCCCATTTTGATCATTTTTTAGTCAAATTGCTATGAGTTTAGTGATTTTAATGTTAAATTGTTGGTTTTCAGCTCCTTGGATCAAAAGAAGAAGAATTGAACTGTTTTAAACAGGATTTGAAGCAAAATCAATAGCAAAAGTAAAAAACAAATTTGTTGCGCCCTAAATAACATTAATCGAGGCCAAAATACAACGCAAAACAAGCAAAATTGGTATGTTGCACCTCAAATTTGGCCTTTGACATGACCTTCAACACTTGTTCTAAGGAAATCGAGCTCAAACTTGAAGAAAGCTCCGTCGCGTCTTAATGTTGTGCCCTAAACCTTACCCATGACAGTTGCTAAAGTAAACTACAAACCTTTACGTCAATGTCGCGCCTCAAACCATCAGAGAATCAAGAGCCTTAATATTGGCCCTCGATGGAAGAATGGATGGAAACGCTGTAAACCCTCCGATTTTAAGTCACGGTTTATGCTTAAACCTTAAGTCAACAAACTTATAACAAAACCTAGTAGATTTAGATCTAATAATCCCATGTTATTAAACCCAAAACAACGAATTTGAGATAATGGTAGATAATAGTTCGTAATATAAGAAAGCTTAAAAACATTAGATTTGTTAATTTTTAGTATGTTTCGAATCCAAATGGGATCAAATTTTGAAAATCGTGCTCAGCACACCCGATGGTAAAAATATTATGATAATATCAATAGACTCGTAAAAATACAAGGATTTCAAAAATATCAGTTTTATAATTTTTTTGATATATAAAAATATCAGAGATAACTTAATTATGCGTATTTTCTTTACTATCGGTATTAATTTGTCTTATCTACTATTCATGGTACTATTTTACACTATTCACTACTATTAATCTATTTCTATACCTATTCTTACATAGTTATACTCTATGTACTTATTCTCTACTTTTGACATTTTTCATACATCTTCATTTACACCATACCTTATAATTTATTGTTTTTAATTAACAAAAACACGAAACAAACCAAAATCAACTCTCTCTCTCCCTCTTTCCTTCACAAACCGGCGCCTCCCCCTCTCTTACACATCTATATATATTTTTTCAATTTATTTAATTCACACAATTTTCACTCCTTAAAACTCTATAAGTACCACTTCTCCCTCAATTTCTCTTACACACTCATTTATCTTACCAAAACTCTCTCAAATCCTCTCTCTCAAAAATCTTTCTTTTATTCCCTTTACTACCCATCTCCTACATTCATTCTACACACACATACTACCCAAAATCGCCCTTACACTACCTGTTAAAGCAAATTATACTCAAATTTTATTGAACAAAACATGCTAAACTAGTTATTGATTTTTATAGAAATCCATTGGAATTGGTAATTTTGTGTGTTTAATGTTACATTTCAGGACTTGAGCGAACTTTAGGACAAGATACAAGTAATTTGAGGATGTTTTGTGCAAATTTGGAATTGAAAACACTACGCTTGCTATTCTATCATCAAAGTCGACAGCTTAGGAATAAGAAGAGCCAGCCAAAGTCCTAAAGTTGCCTCTTTCACATTCCAAATGTCTCCAGTTGCAAAATTTAAGAATGAAAGTCCAAAAGATTGCTTCTTTTCATCTTCAAAACGTTTCAGTTTGCAGAATTAAAGAGGAGAATTCCAAAAGTTGTATTTTTTAGTTGTTGTTTGCCTTCTATAAATGGGCTTGTTGTAGAAGAGGGAATTAATTCAGAAAAAAACTTTAGAAAAAAAAAAACTTCAGAGTATTGTTCTTGTTACCATATGTGGCTAAAAACTTTATTCTAGCCAAGGGATCCACTGCAGATTCAACTTGTCAAGATTGTGAGATCTAATTAGTTTATCTTATTTATTCTTCTTTTATGAATATTCATATATCATCTATTATTCATGCATTTGTTGTTTTGTTGATTGATTCGAATTTGAGCCCATTCGTTCAATTAACAAGCGATAATCTGTCAATTAGAACGTTGAATCCGTAATTATTCGATTATTCTAATCTAAGTGATACAATAACATAATTGGTTACAGAATAAGTAATTGATTTGTGTTATGGTGATATATGATTTGATTTAAATGGTTCAAGCTTTTGATCTGTTAATCTGAATTGGTGGTCTCTCTCTTGATTCATGCTATTGATAGATTAAATCCTAAGATCTTATTTAGGGTTGTCTAATTAGTAAGGGAAATAATCATGAATCTTATTGTGATTATCGACACAGTAAGGAGAGATAGGTTGTTAGAGCTTGTTGATAGCCATAACCAATATATTCAAAAAAAAAAATGAATATCATTGCATCAATGATCAATCTGATAAGTTGAACCGTATGATACCTTGATTGGAAATCTTTTGATATTGTTTAAAAACTAAAATTGCATTTCTAGTCTTTAGATAAAATTGATCTTTTGATTTACAAACCCCTCTTGTTCTTCTCTTTTCTCTTGAATAGAAATAAATTATTTCCAGTCCCTGTAGAGATGATCCCTGCTCATCACTGGTTACAAACTTTTTGAGTAGGTTAATAATTTGTTGGATTCGACACCCACCACTACCACTCTCATATTCCCACATTAGGTAAATATTCTCACCTATATCTTTCTACTAATTATTTTCCATGTCATATAACTTAGCATGACTATGTTGTTGTTTCTTCAAAACTCATATGAGTCGTAGAAGTAACAACATATTCATGCTTTATTCTTGCACATACCAAGAATTCCGATTTTGTTATTTTGTTATTATTATGATGTTATGTTGTTATTATGCTCATAACTTAACTTTATATATATATTATTATTTATATGTATATTTATATATTTCTTAGAGCTTAAATACTCACTAACTTTTTAACAAGCTTATTATTATTATTGCTTTTTTTTTTTAGACTAGTCTATTCTTAGTCCTGAGATATCTTGATGAAGTTAAGGCTCCCAATACTTGATCGGGATACCTCGATGAAGCGAAGGTTCCCAATACTTGACCTTATTATCTTGCTTCTTATATCTTTCATATATTTCCATCGTTTTCACACTACATGCTCATGTACATGCATCATTATAATGATATTGTCTCAACGAAATTTAAAGTGGAACTTTCTTTAATAAAGGAAAATGAAACCAAACTCTTTTAAAATATATAACTTATCTCTAAATCAAGATTTTTCTATCAAACACATAAGAAATTTATTTTACAACTTTTTTTTTCAAACTCATCAAGATTTTTCTTAAATGACAAATAAAAGATGATGTTATCAAATAACTAACTAACAAACTAAACTTTTCTTTTTGTAACAAGCCACATGAAGTTTATTAAAACTAGTGTTAATAGTTCTTTGACAAGCAATTTTTTCTTTAAAAAAAAAAAAGCTTACTTATAGTATTTTTATCAACTTCATAATGAAAACATAAAGAACCGGACTAGTTTTCAAATTTAAAATAAAATCAACTCATTTTCAAAGAAATAAAAAGAGTATAAACATGATAAATTAAAAAACAATTGATATTATCAACAACTTAAGAAGATGATTTCTTTTCAAGTAAAAAATCGATAAAGAAATTAAAAGACCAAGTTTTAGAAATAAAATTTATTCTTAAAGGAGTGAAGAACTAAAAATATAAGAGGAAAAAGACTTATTTATCAAAATCATTTTTCAAAGGAAAATATATACAACTCAAAATCATTATAGGTTATCAACAACTCAATAAAAACATTAGAAACTTCATTTTTATCACTATAAGCAAAATTTGTAGAAGACCAAAGTTAAGGGAAAAATTATTTGTTTAAAAAAACAAATTGAAAAAAACAAAATGAGAATATACTGTTTTATAATAACCTAAGAAATTATAAAGTTCGTCCAAACATTTAGAAAATAAATTGTTAAGATTCAAGTTTTCAACACCATGAAGTAAATTGTTTTACGGAAAATAATCATTGAGACGGCATCATTAACTTTTGCATACAATATGAATCTATGTATATATATATATATATAAATACGTATTCAAAGGATTTTTCAAAATATATATATGTTTTCTATGAAATTTTTTGTTGATACAATGTTAGAAAAATTGTGCTTTAAATATGAGAATTTTCATGTTGATTCTGTACCTTTTATGAATATCTTTTCGAGTAGGTAAAAAACAATATATAATATGTGAAATTCCGAGTTAAACTAAGCAAGTTATAGCCATTTTAAGTTGGAATTTCATTGCATATGAATTTTGACGAACTTGGTGAAATAGAATTGCAAGTTTAAGTAGAACTTTCGAGAAATACTCATTTTGGATATTTCTTTTGTATAGATGATGTGGAGTCCGAGCTACCTTACCTGGATGATTACTTTGATTAGAAGCTTCTATTACTATGGCCGGGTGAGTTTATTTCCTACATCCTTGTACTTATGCTTTTGATTATAGTTTAGTGGCATCAGACTTTAGGCAAAGATAAAAATATAATAACGCATGTGCTTTACTTATATGATTGAAATTATGTTAAGTATATCGAGGCGGGAATTATTAATTAAACATTGTATGATTTAGTATAGAAATGATTTGTCTACAAATTCTATGATCGCTTATAAAATGTCCAATATTATGCCATGATCACTCAAATAAAATGATTCATGCACGAAACGTAGTGAGCCGCATTATATTCATTACTATACCATTTGTAGGACAAAGGCATAGTAATGAGGTTGAGGAACCCGAAAAATCTATTATATGGCTTTGATTGCCCGTGATTAAATGGTGAGTGGGCACCCGAATTAATTATAATTTAGCGATTAGTAGGAATTTGTATAAAAACTACAAAAACATTATTTGCGAACTATAGCCTTGTTGCCCGGAACACCTAACCATTTAATGGATGGGTAAATCCATTCAAATATATGATCTCCGAAAAATCGTATGTATTGTTTGCTCACGTGATTGATTGCATCCCGTATGCTTGGTAAATAACTTGATTAAATATTGATTGTTAAGTACTTTACTTGTGGAATTAATTCTCACCACGCAATAAACTTACCCCCTTATAGATATTTTTTTTCAGCACCCCTATTTTATAGTTGAAGCCCCGGGGTTATTTCTCTCAAGTATTATCTTTTGGCCTAATGAGTTTTTAGAATAAGTCAAAGACTAGATGTAGACTTATAATTTTAAGTAAATATCCAAATGTAATTATTTTGATTAGGCTTTGATAGATATTGTTGAATAATATCTTTTGATAGGGGAATACTCATTTAATATTTGTAAGACCTTTATATTTCCATATTTCAGATATTGTGTTATGATTTCCATTCTTAAACTGCTATATGAATGTCTTCTTAAATAACTTGTTTCAAAGTTAGTCATCTATGATCGTGAATATACGCTTTACACTCGATATGAAAGCTTATGGGATAACTAAAGATGTCATACTTAAGTTTTAATATTGAGTGTGGCGAACTGTCGCATTTAGGATACAATTTGCGACGTGACAAATGCTGCATTTTATCTACTTAAGTCGAGCCCTATCCTTAATGTAGCCCTCAAGCACTCAACTTACCCATTGACGAGCGATTATTTAAGCAACGATTTAAACGTAGGTAAATAAAGAATTTGCTTTCCGTTATACAAAATCTGTCACGTCAGCAATAAAATCTTCACGATTTTTGTGCCCTGAGCCTATAAATAAACATGCAAAGGCATGTGAAAAGAGGGAGGTGTATAGTATACATACGATAGAATAGTACTAACGTAGCGTAGAGAGAGAATTTCTAGAGCGAAAGAATTCTATTTTTTCTTACTTTAGAGATCTCATAGTTTCTAATAAAATCATATTAACTAATTGTTTGTAATTTCTACAAAACTTTGTTTCGAATTGTAATATCCTTCGATTAATCTCATATCATTTCTTCAGATAATGTTCTTGATTTTTAAATCCATGGAGAAATAATCTCATACAGCTTAGGGTTTGTAAATCAAAATCCTAATTCATGTGAAAATAAATGTGCTTTCAAGTCAATTGACTCGGTATTTGTGACTAATAACTTGAATCTGTTTGTGTGGGTCTGATTGCGTGGTGCACTTGTTAGATCCATATTTGATTTCAACTGAATAGGCTGAGAGGTCATTCTTTTGGATAGATCTTCGGCTACTAGTATAGTTATTCATAATCGCCTCAGGAGAGGGGTTATGAGGCTTTCATCTCTTGTTTTTAAAATACATTAAGTTGATTTTTTAAACAAAAGATTCTTAAAACTTTAGGTAGATCTAGACCGTTAATAGCCTGAGAAGATATTTCAGCGATCTGATCTAAATATAGAACTACTGATTTCGAGAGAAGCTTTAGTTTAACTCAGTGAATCCGACAATACAAATGCACTAGCAACAACTCTCTCGGAGTTTAGATTTGAAATCACATGATAAGGAATTAGTAAAGTAAACCCTGAGCTATCGTCTTGCACTTTTACAACCCACTTTAACTTTGCCCTGAAAGCGTTTGTGAATATCTCTAACATTAGCAGAACTTATTATTATTATTATTATTATTATTATTATTATTATTATGTTTTGCAGAGTTTAATTTTTTGCTTAAATAATAAATGGAATGTGAGTATAATAGTTGCCACAATTCCCTTGAGATCCTCTTAATTCTTTCCATACTACTTTAGTAGGTGCGCTTGCCATGGATGTTGGAAGTTGGCAAACCAAAGTTGAAAAAAACCAATTATTTTATAAATTTTGAAAACTTCAACTTCGAGTTGTGATTTTGAAAGTGTTTTATACAACAAATCCAACAGAGAAAGATCCACAAACCAAGTTTTTTGGCACTGTTGCCAGTGAATGGTGTTGGATTCATGTATTTGAAGCACAACAGGGCAATATTAGAAAGCATCTCACTTATTTTTCTAGCTGTTAACATACGAATAGTGTAAAAAGTTCTTTTATTCTCTGTACATATGTGTCTATTTATGGTTTTTACTTATTCTGTACACATGAGCTAACCTCTTATTCTTTTGCACATCATGTATATATTTTTATCTTGTTTTGTTTTACTTTTGTATAGCATTTTGTATGTTTGTAAATATTATTGTGAATGCCCGTCTTTATTCTTTTATACAATATTATTTAATTTGTTATATTTCTTATTCTTAATTCTTTTATATGTTCATTCTTTATTTTATCTAAGGTTTGTTGTTTTGTTCCTTTCATTTTGTTTAATTTTCTTTTTAAAATAAAAACGTGGGATTATAAGTAGGACTCGCTCTTACAATTTGTTTCCGTTTAATCTAGAACCACAACATATAGGGAGAAATTCCTGACGACTGACCAGTGAGACCCAAGGATTGTTCTTGAACAACATGGCTACTAGAAACCGACTAGGATAATGACAACAGAGGGGAAGTACAAGAAGAGATAGATCCTAGTATAAATACTTAGCCACAAACCATGTTAGAATTCTATAGACCCAATCTGGATGGGGCCAGTACAAGCATTGCGAGACTAAGGGTTGTTACAAACAATTTCGAAATAAAGCCTGATATTATCCAGATGGCCCAACAATATGTGCAGTTCAATGGACTACATGATGATGATCCAAATAACCATATGCAGTAATTCCTTGAGATCTGTGACGCCTTTAAAATCAATGGTGCATTAGATGATGCCATTAGGTTGAAATTGTTTCCCTTTTCCTTAGAGGAAATGCAAAGAAGTGGTTGAACAACTTGCCTAGATACTCCATAACTACATGGCAATAGATGGTTGATCAATTTATGAGGAAATATTTCCTACCCTCTAGGACAATCAAGCTTAGAGCTAACATTGCCTCTTTCCACCAATTAGACTGTAAAACCCTTTGTGAATCCTTTGAGAGGTGGAAAGAATTGCTAGGACATTGCCCCCATCACGGTTTACTAGAGTGAACCCATGTTCAGACTTCTTATAATTGTTTGGACTGTAGAACTCGTGAAGAGTGTCTGAATTTGTTTGAGGATATGGCGAACAATCATTACCAGTGATCATCTATCAAAATGAAGAAAGAATAGTCTGGAGGAGTTTTTGAACTTAATTTGGTAACCACTTTAACTTCCAAAATAGAAGCCCTTGGTAGGAAGGTTGATAGTATGAACCTGGGAAACAATCAAGTAAATATGATTGATGGTAATGTTGGATAAGTCAAGGAGGGAATGACCTCTGAAAATGTGGAGTATGTGAACAATTTCAATGGCCAAAGGAATGACTCGTATAGCCAGACCTATAACCCAGGCTAGAGAAATCACCCAAATTTTAGGTAGAGTAATAACAACTTTTCTCAATCTATTGGAACCCACCAAATTTTCAAAACAACAAGGTTAGGGTTAGGGTCAAGGATTAAGTGTTTCTCAGAAAAGTTCTTTGGAAGATTTGATCCCTCAATTTATTAAAGCTTTTGAGAATAGGCAGCAAGGAATTGATGCTACTTTGAGGAACCATACAATTGCTATCCACAATTTGGAGACCCAGTTGGGCCAGATTTCCAAATTTCTTTTAGAAAGACCCCAAGGTTTGTTGCCATCAAACGCAAGAATGATTCCTAGGATGATTATCGTACTTTTCTTTTATTTTTGCTGAGAAAATTGATGTTGTGAACAATTTTTTTGAGGAATGTTTGGAAAGGACGCATGAATGAATTTCTTGATGATTTTAATGTTTGTAAGACAATATTTCAGGTTCTACTGAAACCTGTTTTTAATGATTGTAAGACTTTGTGAATTTCTTGATGTTTTGTTGATAGATTGAATTTTTCATGAATGTGTTCTTGAATGAATGACAGGAATAATTCATAGTTAATTTGCATATTTTTAGTTGTGATGGAAAATTTTGGAGGTGAGGAGTTTTGGCCAAAAAGCTAAAGCCATGACATTAAACATAAAATAAAATAAAATATGAGGTTAAGCCCTTGACTTAGGTCGCGATGCTTCTAATTCTTATTGCAGGATTAAAATAATGGCCCAGATATAGGCCTCGATTCTTTTAATAAGCTACGACTTGTATTTTAGTCACTATTATTTAATTCCTTTATTAATAAGTGAGTCGGGACCTAGTTATCGAGCCTAAAATCTTGCCTGCAACACTTTTTAATATAAAAACTAAAACTATTAATTCCCTCTTTCATCATTACATTCAAAATTTTTGAACCCAATAGAGCAAAATAGTACCCTTGACATGCTTGCATCACAAAAATCATAAAAATTACTTCTTTTATCATTTCGAGCATCAACATACAAATGTAAGCTCTATTCTTTTCTTGTTCTTTATTTTTATTGTTTTATTGAAGCATGAATAACAAACGTAGATTGCACAGTCTAGGGTTTTTTTTTTTTAAAACGACCATAATTTTTTTTTCATATCTATTGTGCCCAATGAAAAGAAATGAAGTTGATGATTAATATGAGTCCGTATAACTATTTTAAGAGCTTTTATGAGCTGAAGATGTTGGGTAATAAGTCACAAACTTTGTCTTAAATTTTTTTAAGCTTTAGATTATTTGAAATAGGCATTAAGATAGTAAAGGCACAACCAAAACAATAATGTGATAAATTTATAACAAGCATATTGTAAAATAAAGGTTTTTACCTCAAGGATATGTTTTAGCAGAAATTAGGGCAAAAATCATGCTTGTTTCAGAGTTTCATGTATAACGATACTTATATTGATTTCATTCTTTTGCTAAAAATGACACCCATAAGAACACAACTGTAGTCCCAATAATCATTATACCCGAACCGTCTTCCTTATTACCTCCTCCTACTCCTCCTTTTTCTGGCTTCATTAACCACCCCTAGAGGTACCACTTGTTAGTTAATCACTGGTGGTGGTGCTTGGTGGTTAACCACTGGTGATGGTGGTGGTGGTTGGGGATCGATTACTAGCTGATAGGGTAAAGCCACATGATCCACGCGTGTTGCCGTATTGATGACAATGGTAGTCAAATCCTATAATTGTTCCTCCAAAGTTCTTCTACCACCCGCAACACAACTTCCTCCAACTTGGCTATTATCATCATTTTCGGCATTCACATTTATACCATCATTCAACATGATTCCTGATCTCCGTATTCCTCCAAATTATAGATACTACACATAAACCCTAATTCTCTATCTCAGCAGCAACCAGTAATATTACCACCAATACAACTAATATCACAATCATCACAAACCCTAATTTTGACCTTTGCACAATGCACAATAACAAAAAAAAAAAAAATCAAATCAAAACTTGTGCTTACCAGATATTCTATTGTCACAACTGAGCTCTAATACCAAAATATGTGTACCCAAAACGAATGATTTGCTCTTATACCAAAATATGATGAGCCAAAATGAATGATTTGCTCTAATACCAAAAAGATGTTATGCCTAGATCAATGGAAAGCAGCGGATCTCAAACTCAGACGAATTTATGTTTTCAGTGTTTTGGATTTATAGGTTCAACGGTGAATTAAAAGGATATGAACGACACTAATGAACGGATATGACGCACCGCCTACAATCCGAACTATGTTATTTATAAGTTGATATGGCTCACAATCTAGTAATAACGGTTTATTCATCACAATCTATAACACATATTGGTAAGAACTTGAAACACCTACCACAATCGAATTGATTGACAAGAGTAAATTTGAGAGAACTCTCAAAAACAAGTTTACAAATACCCAAAAGCTAACTAGGTTTCATTACAAAAAGGTATATATAGCATTACCTAATAAGAAGAATGAAATAATTAAAAATCTACATTTTTAATGAAAGTTGGCCATGTACGCCGTCGGCCTAGGGTTCAATGCCGCTATCCTTGGGAATCAACACCACTGGCCTTAAGTCGGTGGTCATGGAAAGTCGATCACCCAAGGCTACCATGTTGTCTTCTACACCCGAGAGGAGTTGAGTACGTCGTCAGCTTTGAAAAGAAGGTCGTCACCCTTGGACTCTGCACAGCCAGCCTTGCATCTGTTGCTACTACTTTCGCTTTGCCCGGTGCAACTTCTTGATTCTTCATAGCTTCATTCTTATAAAGTATGTACTCTATGCAACTTGTTTAGACCACTTGAATTGCTCTATAACTTTTGACCATTCTTTATTCAAGTGGTCTAGACCTCTAAGAGTGCTTTATCCCTTTGAGCATTATGTGGCTAGGTAGTCCAGACTCTGACAAGTGGTCTAGACCTCTTGAAGTGCTTTCTTCGTATGGACCATTCTGTAGCCAAGTGATCTAGACCACTTAGATCGGGTTCTTCAAAACACCTTCCAAGTACTATTGTAGAAGTCCAGATCAGTTCAATACGATTCGAACCATTGTGCAAATTCAACATATCACATTACATATTTGTTTTGCTAATTAAGTGTAACTTATTTCAATCAAATGAGTAATTGTATAATCCATTTTTTCATTAAAAAAATCATATTGAACTCACTAGCTTAATGTAATATATCATACACAATTTGTTAACTATGTTTATTCAGAATAATAACTATTTCAGACATTAATTTTTAGGATAATACAAAATATTTAAATTATAGCAGAATCTATATGTTTTTATATATTTTATGGGTCAACATGGGACACGAAATATGGTAGAAGTGAGTATAATCACGAGCTTAGGTTTTTACACACGATTAATAAATAGGTTAGATTGCGTGTTGAGATTTTTCAAACATGAACCTATTTAAATATGGATACGAGGCTTGACACAATAGCACAAATTGCCAGCACTAATACTTTTTTTTCCACTTGAAATTAAAGCCTTTACTTTAAGCCTCTTAGCGATTTTGCATCAATGTATTCTTTTGTCATTAATAATTTATTTTAATTTCTATTAATATCAATATCATAAAAAAAAAAAAAAAAAAACTACGCCATTAAATTTGCCATTAATGATAAGTTTCAGTCACACTAATATTGATTCCTTTAATAATCTATAATAAAAATTTCATATTTCAATCAAATGATTAAAGGCCTTCTTTTTTTTTTTTTTTTTTTTTAAGATAAAAGGCGTAAAGGCCATAAGCCAACAATTACACAGCAACATTGACAGAAAGTGGATAAGCAAAATCAGAAGATAAAATATCCACTAAATGGGCAGGGGGATGATAAAGCAAGCAGAGTCCATCAGATCCGAGCCCCCTCTTAGCTAGCCAATTCGCAGTATAATTGCCTTCACGAAGGACATTCGATATTGAAACTTCCTAGTCTCGTCTTAATTCCTAAAAATCCACTTCTGATATTAATTTCCTTACATTAGATTGCCAAGCTAGCTCCAAGCCAATAATAACATTAGTAATCTATGTGTCTAATGGGTAACTTTTACCCACATTCTTGTAGAATCCTAAGATAAATTTCCCTTTGTGATTGCAGACTAAACCTCCAATTGCAGCTTCGTTATCTATCTTGCAAACAACTCCATCAACATTTAGTTTAAGCCAGCCTTCTTGGGGTGGACAACAACATTAATTGATAGAATTAATGAGTTGACATTTTGCCCAATCATGAAATGCATTGGAGTTTAGAATCTCCTCTGCCCTTTGAATGATGCTTTGGACTGGATCTACGTGAGCAATGTCATTGTGACCAAAGATGAAGTTATCTCTAATACCATATACTCTAAGCCGCTGCTCCAATTATAAGGCTATGGGTAAGAAATCCTATGCTTCGTGGGGATTTTTGTCAGATTTACATTAATCCAATCCTTCATGTTTCATGTATAAAACTAATTAATGTTAGTGGTATGTAGTAGCTGATTCCATATCAACTCTGCAAAAGGGTACTCATGAAGGGTGTATATCAATGTTTCAAGTTCTTCATTGCATCGTTGACATAGATTGGATGGGATTAGATTTCTCCGACAGCAAGCTTCATTAGTTACCAATCTATTATGTGCAGCTAGCCAAATTTTCCCACAAACATGATCATTAGGAAATGAGTTTTGATTGGCAACTAGTCGATATGCCACTTTAGTATTGAAATTTCCAGATTTTGAGAACATCCACAACGGTAAGTCTTCCCCATTTCTAGCTAATGGAGGAGGAGCTGCTACAATGAATTGACATATATTATTTGGTAGCATCTCATGAAGTTTTTGCCAATCCCAATTTTTTGAAGCTATGGTATAATCACAAACATATTCTTCCAATTCGAGGTTATCAACATTAGATGTAGCATAGGAAGTCAAAGGAGAGAGGCCCTCCAACCAATTTATGGACTAGAATTTAACCTTTTTTCCATCACCTATTGACCAGGACGCGCCTTGAAGTAACAAGTCCTAACAAGCATAAATATTATGCCATAAAGGGGAAGCAGTGCGACCAGCTGATGGTTTGGTTTCCCAAATATCATATTTGCAATACTTTGAAAGGAGTACTTATGTCCATAAAGTTGACAGTTTTGTTAGAATTTCTCATCCTAACTTTAAGTTGAATGCAATATTATTTCATTTAGCTTTTCTAATTCCAGGTTCTCCTATATTTTTTTCTTGATAGCTTTCATCCCAGTCGACTAAGTGTAGTTTCTTTCCTCTCTTATGGAGCCCTAGATAAAGTTTTGTACTATTTTGTCAATTTCATTGCATACATGAACCAAAGTTTGGATGTTTGCATCTGAAATATGGGGATCGATTATAGATAGGCTTGAGGTAAAGTCACCTTCCCTGCAAATGACAGGTTATCCGCCTTCCATCCTAAAAGTCTACCTCTCATCTTATCTGTAATCTTAGCATAGGTTTCCTTAATGATATGCCCATGAAGCATAAAGGATCCAAGGTATTTCCTAAGGTTATTTGTGATATTAAAACCAAATCTCCTCCTAATTAAGTTTTTCATCAAGGTAAAGACATTCCTAGAGAAGTAATTTTTGGTTTTCTCTTTGTTAACCTTCTGACCTAGCACTATATAGAAGCTATCTAGTAAAGATTGAATAATTTCAAGTTGGGACAAAGAGGCTTTGGTAAATAATAAGATGCCATATACAAAGAAAATATGAGATAGCTCTGGGCCATTTTCCCCAACTTGATTCCTTTTCACTCCCATTTAATAACTGATTGAACGATCCTACGAGTCAATCTCTCCAAACATAGTATGAATAAATAGGGAGAGATGTCGTCACCTTGTCTAAGTCCTCAGGTTGGATATAAAGACTTCATTATGCCCCGATTCTAGGGCACCCTCATTAAGGTTGATGAGACACAATGCATGATGCGATCTACAAGAAGTAATGGTAAGTTAGCCTCCTTTAGAGTTTCCTCTAAAAATTTCCAACTGATCCTATTATATGCCTTTTCAAAGTCCACTTTTATGATTATCCGACCCTTCTTTCCAGTCTCCCTTCTCATGGAAAGTATTACTTCCTGGGCAATAATGGAGTTATCTTGCGATCTTCCTTCCTGGAATGAAATTAGTTTGGTATTTACTTATCAATTTATTCATGAGAGGCTTGTCTATTAGCAAGAATCTTGGTGATGAATTTGTAGATTACATTACAAAGACTAATAAGGTGCAAATTAAAGATGGATTGAGGATTATGAATTTTTGGAATCAAAACCAGTAGAGTGTCATTTACACTAATTAGGAGAATGCCTGATCTGAAGAAGTTTCTAACTACCAGGTTACTGTCTCCCAACCACATTCCACTGAGATTAGTAAAAAAAGGGTGCCCAACCATCTGGTCCCAGGGATTTATATGCTCCCACATTAAAGACAACTTTATAAATTTCATCTGCACTTAGATCTACTATTAGATTAGCTATCTCAGTCTCACTATGATGCGGAAACATGTTGCTTCATGGTAGAGAAGGGTAAATATGACAATCTTTGGTATATAGATTAACATAAAAAGCATCGCCTTACTTTCTAGAACTGCTTGGTCAAAACACCACTCTCCATCAATTCAAAGGCCTTCAATACGATTCCTTTTCTTAGCTAAAGTAATGAGGTGAAAGCAACAGTTATTTTTGTCCCCATGTTGAATCCATCTAGATCTTGATTTCGAGAACATAGAACTTCCTATTGAAGCAAATTGTCTTCATACTATTTTTGGATTTCGTTTCTAGTAGCCATGAGTTGAGCTGAAGGTCTGTATTTTAATTTCTTGTCAATTCCAACAAGTTTGTTCAAGAGATGACATTTCTTCTTGAAACTATTCTCGAACATTTTTTAATTCCACTCTTCACTTTAGATGTAAATTTATCGTTGATCCATATAGTCTAAATTCTTATCCTAATGTGTATGAACAACTTCTTGAAAATTTGGATGGGAAAGCCATGAAGCAAGGAAACAGAATGGGTGAGAATCTTTGGGAGGAGGTTTTACTCCTTTAGTTCGAAGCATGATTGGTCAGTGGTCATATTTGAGTTTTGGGAGGTGATGGATAATGCTCTTGGGGAAGGTTGTTTTTTAAGAGTTATTGTACAGGGCATGATCAATTCATTCTTGTAATAAACCTCTACTCTAAGTAAATCTAGGACCCACAAAATCAATTTCTTGAAGTCCATTGCTATGAATAAAATTGCTCAACTCTCTGCATTTAGCTACATTAAAGTGAGCACCTCCACTTTTATCATTAGACCTTAAGTAAGTGTTCATATCTCCTAGGATAACCCAAAGACCAGATATTTTTTGATTAATTCCACATAGATTCTCCCATAAATCCTTTTTGGTGTTATAGCTAGGATTAACATAAACGACAGTATATAATCCACTTTGATTTCAGGTAGACCAAACTAAATGAACCCATTGTCTTCCTAATTCAATGATATCCACTTGGATAGAAGAATTGTTCTAGAGAATCCATATTTCACCAGATGAGCCCACTGCTTCCTCTCTGAAGCTCTTATTAAAGTCAAGTCTTCTTATCGCTCTATCAACTTTTCCGCCACTAATTCTAGGTTATAGAATTGCAAGAATATTGGATTGGTTTAAGACAACAAATCTTTAAAAGCTCTGCTAAAGGAAGGGCCTGTAGCTCCTTGTACATTCCAAGATATGTTTGACATAAAAAATAAAAGAGGGAAAGAAATGCATCAGAACCTCAAGAGGTATCAAGGGATAGTTGGATTTTCAATTGAAGCAAAATAACTTCATCGATTTCTTGAGAAAGGTATTTTTCCTCTATCACTTTTGATTTCTCTAAATCCAACTGCATTTCTACTCCTGCTTTAACATGATTTTCTCCATCGTTCTTAGGTATAGATATAGTTTCAGATAAACGAATTTGGAAACTTGATCCAAACTGCAACTTTGGAAACCATGGCTGAGGAGGCTCTAAAAGAAGGTTCCCTATGTTGAACAGATAGGTAGTGTCCCATTATTAGCCATGGTTAATCTAATAATGCACGTGTCACATCAGAATCATTAGATAATTGAATTAACTAGAACTCATTATCTAGATGTATGATCTTATAATCTCCAACTGGGTTCCATAATTCTTGGATATTTTTGCAGAGCATACGATAACTAATAGGTCTGCCATTAATTTCACAATCACAACATTCCTCCACTGTTTCTCCATTAATCAATGCAATCGCTAAGAGATGGAAATGCTAGGGCATCTGAATTGATCAGAATGATGATATCTCCGTCCACAATGATAATATCAGTGTCACTCAATTTATCCTTTCCCAACAGTCGATCCCTATAGGAGTCTTGCATAGTTAGCATGGCTTCAAATTCTGTTTTCATTTTTGTTTCCTCTAGTTGATTAGCAATGTCTATTAGTTGTTTCTGCTTGAATTTCACCTTTTTCATAGGATCACTGGGTTTCATAGTCCCATCACTGCAAGGTTCTCCAAGGGTATTCATATTCCCTTCTCTCTCCATAGCTTTCTAGTGTTCCTTTTTTTTTTTTCCACATATCAAAGGCTTTCTCAAGCTTCAGTTGAATGACTAAAACCTTTCTCAAATTTCAATATAATTCCTTTAATAACCCTTTAAATTATCCTCGTCTTTATTTTCTCATTAAAAATTCAAATATGCATTTCTATAATTTATTCCTTTTATTATTTTGCAACCATTTTGTTTTCATCTCCCACGTTTAACTTTATTACAGAGGTTTATCTCATACTCACACATACATATTCCTCAAAATTTGCGAAGAATAAGGAATATAAATTAAATCTGCACATAAATGATCAGTGGTACTAGTGTTGATTTATAGCATATTTTAATTTTTTTTCATGCAATATGGTTTTCATGTGATATATCATATGTATATAAATAATAAAAAAAAATATTATAATGATATTTGAACTACCATAAAGTTTTTAGGATTTAAATATATAACTATGAAGAATTTTATCACTTAATTACCTGACACAATGAGTTGGCAAATGCGAAAATCAAAGGAAAATCAATGATTATTTCTCAATGAAATTCGTTCAAAATCCAGAGCACAAAATCTCGAAGATAAAAATTTTATTGATGATTTAAGAATGTAAAAAGAACGTAACAAGGAGTATTTAAATAAAATCCTCATCTAAAACAATAATAAAATAAAAATACCAATTAAACTTCAATAGGCCTTTAAGTGGCATTTTTTGGGCCTAAAACCGGGTGTTATGGGGTCCCACCTTTGTAGCAATTGCAATTCTCTAAACAAGCTTTGTCATGACATATTATAATAATTAATCAGAAATTTGTAGTAAAAGTTATGTCCCTTGGAAGCCTAAAAGGTCATTTTAACTTCTTATTTGATTTCTTTTTATTCATCCGCAATATGCTCTGCATCATTTTTTCCTACCAAAGAAAAACTTGATCCCGAGTTTTTTGGATATAGTGACTCATCATTGGAATAGAATGGAAATATCTAACATATTAAATGTCTTTGATATACCCATACTACTACGTAATCCTACAACATATGCATTATCATTTACTTTCTTCGTGGTTTGATATGACCCATATTTCTTAGGCTATAGCTTACTATACTTCTCAAATGAAAACCTTTCTCTTCTCAAGAATACCATCATCGGACCAACAACTGAAAACAGTTTCTCCTTACAATGCTAATCAATTGCTGCCATGTTTTTTGCATTGGATTGCTCAATTTTTTGCTTCACTTCTGTTGTAACTATTTGCCATTATTCATCGTATTCTTTACTGCAACACTAAATTATGGAACTTTAGGCAGCTTAATCAAATTTAAAGCATGTTGAAGCATTTTTGTATAAAAAAAGAGGAGATCTTCCAGTTGTGCGATGGACTACATTGTTGTATGTAGATTCTACTTAAGCTAAAGCAGCATCCTACTACCTCGGTCTATCTCTACAAATACTGCGAATCAAATTGCCCAAGTCCCGTTAGTTACTTTTGTTTGTCTGTTAAGATATGGGTGAGCAACACTACTGTAATTCAAAGACAAATTAAACAACTACTAAAGAGTTTGCCAGAAGTGACTAAGGAGTTTACTGTCTATCTAAAGTAATGGAATTTGGCACACCATGCAAACAAACTACTTCCTTGAAAAATGGCTTGACATACTTTGGGTATCAATCACTTTCTTGCATGGAATAAAATGCCTCGTCTTCAAAAAACCTATTAAAAAAAAAGAATCCACACCTCACCATGTCCGAGGTAATTCAAGTACAAAATCCATAGATAAATCTTCCCATATATTATTAGGGATAGGTAAATGAGTGTATAAACAAGTATTTCATGAATGCCCTTTTGATTTTTGACACACGCAACACCGTTGCACTGATTTGCATACATCTCTTCGGTGAGGCCAATAAAATTCTCTTAGAAACTGCAGTGATAGTCTTATCTCTCCCTAAATGACCAGCCAGACCTCCCTCATGCAAATCATGAATTAATTTTTCCTTTAGGTATGATTGAGGAACACAAAGTTGATTTCCGCACATCAAATACCCTTCATGTATATAAAAATATGCATAAGGTTGTTTGCTATTGTATTGTTCCTAAATCCCTTTAAGATCTTCATCCGTTTCATACAACTCTGTCATATGTTCAAATCCCACTATCTCATTATTCAATATCACTAATAAATTAGCTCTTCTACTCAATGCATCTACTACTCCTATTTTGCATGCTTGCTTTTATGTCTCAATCTGAATGGAAACTTATGCAAAAACTGGATCCAATGAGCATGTATGTCTTTACTAATTCTAGTTTACTTATTTATATGTTTTAATGCCCCACAATTTAAATATAGAATGAACTCTCTCCCAGCTAGATAATGCTCCCAAGTCCTCGAAGCTTGCACCACGTAATAAAATTCTTTATCATAAGTACTCCAATTTCGCCTAGCCTCATACAATTCTCATTGAAAAACACAACTGATCTCTTTTCTTGGGACAAAGCAGCTCCAATCTCAACTCAACTTGCATCATAATCTACCCCAAAAAGATTATCAAAGTTTAGCAATGCTAATATTGCAATAGAACACGATTATACTTTAAAACTATGAAGCTAGACTTGGCTTCCTTTCTTCATTGAAAATTTCCCATCTTCAAACACTCCATAAGAAGGGCTATGGCCGTACTAAAATGCCTAATAAATATCTTGTAGAAACTTGCTAGCCCTAGAAAACTCCTCAACCCATTTACTATTTTAAGTAATGGCCATTCATGGAATGCTCTAATCTTTTCTCCATCAACCTAAATCCTACATGCACTTACAAAAAAACCAAGAAAAAAGAGCAATTTAATGGTCATTAATTTGCATTTTTTTAGAATCATATACATTACAAATGCACAAGATGCTCCCTATCTGATCTATCGTGAACTAGAATATCATCAAAATACACTGCAACAAATTTGTTAATGAAAGGTTTTAGTACCTGGTTTATGACTCGCATGAAAGTGCCCGGAGCATTGGACAACTCGAATGGAATAACCAACCACTCATAAAGTCCGTCATTTGTTTTTAATGTTGTCTTCCACTCATCTCCAAGTTTAATTTTGTCCCGATGATACCCACCTATTGAGTCAATTTTGCTAAATACCATTGCTCCTCTTAACTTGTCCAACATTTCTTTTGAAAGCGAAATGGGAAATTTATATCCAATGGTAATCTTGTTGATCTCCATACTATCAACACACATTGTCACGACCCGATGGTACCCTAATAGTAGCACACAAACTACGCGTGTATACTATTACTAGTTTACCTTCAGAGAATGACATATTTTCAAACAACATGATCTTTTAGTTGCATCAATAAGAAATGACAAATACATGCAAGCCATAAATTAGCAAAATAACTATCATCACAAGTTTCGAATAACTTAATGTTACAAACCATATTCCTGTTCTATATGTCTCCAAATACATAAACTAATTATTCAAATACTAACCAACTTATAACTAGGAAATAAAAATAGATAACTTATTCCATATATCCCATAGTCTTCATGCTTCTAAATTTTTACCAGAGTCATACTGCTAGAAAATACTAGCCATGGCCTTAATGTTAACCTAAAAGGTCTTTTAGGGTGTGAGCGAAACCACGAACTCAGTGAATAACCAGACATATTACACATCAAGCAAGTTTAGTTACAAGTCATATGTAATGTAACAATCAAACATATGCACAGATACAAGCTTGGATAATCTAGATTCCAAACAAGAAAAAAGATTTATGCCCTCTTTTTAAGATTTAAGAACATTTCCTTAATAACCCACCTGCCCAAGAGAGACTAAGTACACAGAAAAATCGATGATTTCTCATTTTAGGATTATCACTTTAATTTTATGATATTTTAACTGATCATTTCTTGCATCATACCTTAAAAACTCCCTAAGTACTACTAATTTTAGAGCGATACCATGAGCGGCATCCTTCGTTGCCACTTAATTATCGTGGAACCGACAGAACAAAGATAATATTGTTAACATTTTAGAAAAAAAACAAGTATTAATAAAGAATCAAAATACTAATATGTAGCAGGCAATCACTCGTTTAGTATATGCAATAATGCAGTTCGTATAATGCATGATAGTTTTTAGTTATAAAGCCAATAATTTTTTTTTGTTCGTTTATGGTGATCATACATTACACACACAATATGTAAAATGCTTTTCTCAAATCATCAAACAATATATATTGCCACTTTTTATTATCTTGGTTTGCCAACCAAACAAACATCTCACAACACATACTCAGTAAATTTCCACAATAACCATATTATTATCTTTGCATTACGTATGCAAATAGTTACAAATACAAACAATGTAAGAGATCTAAGTTACTCAACTGCTCATAATGGCTAATCGTAATAGTCTTCATGAAAATCTACTAATTGATTAGCATCACCTATTGAATGAACATATAATTACTAATATGATATATATACATATATTTGTATAGATAAATCCCATTAGTTACCTAAGTGTCCTATATTGGTATTTGATTTCATTTCTATTACATGTATTGGTCTTTTTAGGTAAGGATCCTATGATAACAGATTCTTATTATTTAATCTTTATTTTCATTTTGCTTGTATTGATATTAAGATATTTTATTTTTATCGGGTAGTTATAGAGTTTGTATTTAATAACTCAGTACTTTATTATTATCATTATCATTATTTTTATATTGTTCGTTAGTTCGACCGTTTTATGGTAACTAGTATTTATTTTCTATCATTTAGTTTCATCATGTTTCTCTCGATTTTACTTTATATTATTATTTTGTCATTTTTAAAAGTCACATTATTCATAAATTTAACGTATTTGGATTTTTCATTCTTATATACTAACCTATATAAAATAATTATTGGATAATTATCATAATATAATTCTTTCGTTTAATGCAATAAAAGTGTCTTTTATTCGTAATAGTATTTAGATGTTTAACACTTAACAAATATCTACACATAATAATCTTAAAGTATTTATATTTGTTTATTTATTAAATTTAACTTTCTGTTCTTCCTTTTCTTTGTATATATATATATATGTATATATAATTTGCTACGAAAGAGATTTCACTCCAGGAAAAATTTGCACGTACGTTGGCATCAAACGCTGCCGACATTGAACCCCAAATGTCGGTATTCATGTAAATTTTTACGTTTCATTTGTTTCATTGTACATTAGCTCAAGGCTGTCTGTGTTTCAACGTATGCCATCGGTGTAGGCTATTTGCGCCGCCAGCATTCATTCATTTTACATGAAAAAAAAATTACGTAGCTTCTATTTCCAGTATGCATCGACTCAACACCGCCGACCTATTCACGTACACCGCCGATGTTGGGCATGTACACTACCGGCATAGGGTCGAGGTAACTATAGTTCATTGTCTTCTTCATTTTTCTTAAATTCGAAACTTATTTTTCTCATATTATATATGTATTATATCTACGTTTAAGCTAAATGTTTTTCTACACTTCATACGTATTATACATAACATATCAATACATATAACATTTTATAATCTCCATAACTTGTGATTCCCCAGCTTCTATATATCATAGTATATTAATAGGGTTTTAAGGTTGGATATTACCTTGTATGGGTTGATATTAAAGTATTAAATTATTCCTCAAGGCTTGAAACGAACCTATATTGATATAGACATTGTTTAAACTAATGTTTAACAATTAAACTGATTTTAAAAAGAATTTAACTTATATTGGTTTGCTCCTTATCGAAGCTTGTTTAATGTTCAATGGAAGCTTGTTTTATGGAGTGAGTTTGGGTGTGCTTCGTGTGTGTTTTGGTGTGTTTTTCTATTATTTTAAGCTAGTTGTTGTTGTTTTAATGGTCTTGTTTTGTAGTTAATAAGGATGGCATTTATAAGCAAGGGTTCCTTCTTCTTCTTCTTCTGGAAAATTTGGCCGAAAAAGGTCAAGTTGTTCATGTTTTATTTGTTGCATTTATTGTAGTGTTAAGTTGTGAAAATTTGATTGGTCCTTCAATTATTTACTTTGACTTTATTTGCTTTTTTTGACCTATTTTCTTCAAAAATTCGACTAACAAATATTGAGGAAATTATGCCCGCACATCCAGCTCCAATTTGCACCGAATTGAGTATCTTAGTTTTATGGTAGTTTATTAAGTTAAACAGGTATAATTTATAATATTTATTTTGCGCTTCTACAACTTTTCTAGATTATCTTTGTGTTCAAACTTAGATTAAAGTTTGCGCGATTAATTATTTTTAAGGTTTTACCTTATGCGATTAGGGTTTCTTAAGCTTAATAGACTAATTTTTGTTTCAGTCTCTAATAGCTTTAGAATTCACTAACTAAAACATTGGTTTGGTCTAAATATTTATTTGGAGTTTATATTATTAGTTATGAATCTTATTTTTTATTGTGTATTTATAACCCCAACGATTCATCTTTAAATTACCGTTTTCTAACTATAAGTTTTATTGGTTATTTACTCTTCAATGAAATTGAAATATTATCTAAATTATTTATATAACTTGAGTTTTCGATACCCACTACGAAATATTGTCTTTTGTATCTATTACTATCTAGAGGACTTTGTTTTGGGGTTCAAAGATATATATAGATTCATTACTACTTGTGGTTTTAATCCAAGGTCCTTGTTACATCCTATCTTGACCTTCTATTTTCTATATTTTGTATTTCTATTCATTTATACTGGTGTGAAAAATCTCAAGATTTATACACGTCCTCTAACTTCCAGCTTTCTTGGGCGTCGATAATGCAAGAAGAACATAAGGACTCATATTCTCCCTGATATACCCTTTTTCTATAAATTGCTCCTGTAGCTTCTCCTACAAAATCTCACTCTCATTTGAACTCATCTTGTAATGAGGCAGGGTTGACAAACTAGCCCTAAGAATTAGATTTATGTGATGATGAATATCACTCATAGGTATTGGATTGTTAGGTAAATCTTCCGGTATAATATCCCCAACAATGGTTTGATCACTTGGTAATCCTTCTATTTTCTCATCATCGCCATTAACTATTAGAACTTGCTTGGTAATCAGTGAGTGAATAACCTGAGATTCACTAACTACATCTTCCATCTCTTGTATAAATCGTGTAATAGTAAGAAAAGATTGTCCCTCCACCTTAGATGCTTTAATACGATTACTAACCTTTAAAGGAAGTAATGTAAATCCTGCCCATTTATCCCGCCCCGAGGGGTAGTTTAATAGTATAAAGTTATTGCAAATCTTAATTGATGTTCTTAACAAGTAATACGAATACCAATATAGAAATAATCACTTGTACCACTAAATTACTTCAAAGGAAATGAAACAAAAACAGGATTGAAGTTACTTTGATAAGAAATACGAATATATATAAATCACATAGAAAATAAAGTAGTACTATTCATCACTATTAGTTACTACTTATTATGGACCAAGTATTTTGATGATAATAACGACAAAAGATATTAAACCAATCAATTCTATTATGGACTTTAAGCTTTTCCCTTCTAACTCTAATCTTTAGCTTTAAGACTCCTACCACGACAAAGGCCCGATTCGGCACAAGCCACAAATTGCCTTGAAACCTGAAATGTCTATAAAGGTATGAGCGAAACCATAACTTAGTGAAGTAATCAAACTTTATTCCACATTATACAATCGCAAGCAAGTTTGATTAACAAGCATATGTAATGCAACACTCAATCATATGTAACAAATACAAGTTTGAATAATGGGAATTCAAATAGGGCGTAGATTTACCCTCATACCGAGGTTTTTAGGAGCTAGCACTAGTTGACCGAGCCCAGGAGAAATTAAGAACCAAGGAAATAGAGAATTTATACGCATGCATTTAAAAATAATTTAAATTATCTCCACTTACCCTTTGAAAACTTAGAACCATATTGAGTGTTAACAATTTCATGTTGATCCCATAAGTGACGTTCCCACGGTGCCAAGTAGTTCTCATGGAACCAAACAGATTTATGAAAACTTAGCGTAAAACTAGGAAATTGACACTAGAAGGACCAATTAAATCCATAGGTCCGAAATATTAACACGTAGTAGGGTAACCTCAAAATAATGCAATTCATGCAATGCATGATGATTTATTATAAAGTATGATATTTTTAGTTCGGTTATTAAAATTGCCACTTTAATAAAAAAAAATTTATCGATTCATTAAATAAATATTACAATCTAAGGTTTTCCACTTTTATTATGATAATTCAACAACCAATACAAACACCATACAACATACACTCCTGCATCCCCATATATAAATCCATTTTCATTATCTTTTATTTTGGTGCACCATATTACAAACACATATAGTGAAATAAATCTAAATTACTCGCCAGTTCATCTTTAACCTAATCGTCGTAATAATCTTCTAGCAAGTTAAAGAACGGATCTACCTCCCTATAATAAAACAATAGCAACTACATAATGATAGAGATAATTGGATATGTATTCTTAATTGTGGTTAGGTGTCATAAATTTATATTTTACTATACTTATTGCTATTTTCTCATTTCTAATCCTATTTTAACACTTAAATAGTTATTTCGAAGCTTATGAAAATTACTTTATCATACTTTTATCTATTTAACTAATTTAATTCGTATAAAAATAATTTTCCTAGAAAAATGCTTTTAAATGACTTTAAATCATAATTTTAACTACTTAATCTTAAACTACACGTAATATATTCATTTTAACTCCGTTTTAAGCTTGTGAATAATCATTGGAAAGGTCTTTTATGTACTTTTCAATAATCTACTTAAGTTTATAAACTAAAAAAAATTCTTTTATTTTCTTTTTAAAACCGTTGACTACATAAATATATTTATATATTTTATTTTCATATAATTCCTTTTTCTAATTATTTATATAAATTTCCATATTCTATCACCACATACTTGCTATTTTCTAAAAGAAAATATTTAAAAGTATATATAATTTATTATTTCAATGATTTATTTTTTTCTTTATTAATTAATTAATCTTTTAATCATTTTTATCTATTTACGTGAAACAAAAGGCATAGGCTTTTGTATTTGAAATAAAGTGATGATCTATTTTTCCTCTTGGGACCACACACATGTATGTACACATATAGGTTCTTGTTTTGATTTTTACGTGTCTAAAGCTCATAAATCATTACTAAATGCTAACTTGGTAAAAGTCAAAATGCCTTTTGAATATAAGTCACTATTATGGTCTCATATTCTAAATTTCACCTAACATAACTAACATAGATATAGATATTGTTTCTTGTCATTTTTATAGTTGCCTTTAAAAAATCCATTATACATTTTAACAACTTGATGATTTATCATAATATTAATTTTTTTTCTTTATCTAGTTAAAGTTTCTAAAATTATCATTTAAAGTACTAAACTATTTATATCAATTTTTTTCTTAATCTTTTACTAAAAGTAAAGGGTTAAAACAACTTACCTTGATCTCGTAGAAAATACAAGATATATTCCCTCTTTATGCCACTTCTAAATAAAGAAAATGACATAATTAAATTCTATATTTTAAATAATTTAATCCATGGTGAAAGTTAGAGAATTTACTTACCTTTTACACTTGATTTTGTAAATATTTTCTATTCTTTTTTATCCTAGAAGCTTTCTAAGAGTTTGGAGGTTTGTCTTGATTTGTTTTGAAAAGGAAATGAAGTTAAAATGAGAGCACATGGAGAATGGGTTTCACGCCACTTTTGGAAAGTTATGTAGTAAATTTGCTTTAGTTGAAAGTGAGTGACAATGAAAGTATGTGGGGCATCTATTTATTGGCAAGAGAAGGACAAATTTAAGGAGAAAATGAGAAGAAATCTACACCATCCATCAATAATTTTAACTATTCTATCGTAAGGCTAAGACTATAAAAGATAAGAATAAGATAAGCTTACATTTATTACTCTTAAGTCTTAGTCTTCTCTCTTTCTTTATATATATCTATATATATATACATATATAAATAATTCTATTTGTTGGTCAAAAGAAGATTCAAAGATAATCCTTCCCTTGGAGTATACGATGGAGATCAAATTTAAGCAAAAGAGATAATTATATACACATATACATATACATATAGGCTACTAGAATCAGCTAATGATTGCTTTACTTGACCAAGAAGAAGGAAAAATTGCACTTAAAATTTGGTGCATAAATCCCACAATTGTCTCCATGGATTTTATATTGATTATTTTATCTTATTTTAATTTTTAAGGTTACACAGTTAAAATTTTCTAGAATTTATACTTACTCGATTAAAGTTTTATATAATTTAAAGGATCAAAATTAATGTTGGTAAATAAAATTGAAAATATTCATATTGAAAACTAGGCGTACTGAGTATTTAAAATACCCCATTTATAGTCTTAAATTATTTTATAAAGTTTTAATCTTAAGCGATTGAATAAAATTGGTTTTGAGTTTACGCGATTATAAATTTAGATTTATATAGTTAAATATTGAAATTTACACTTACCTATTCAACAAAAAGAAAATTTTAAGCCTATATAATCAAATATAGAAATTTAAGCTTATGTGCTAATATTAGAATTTAAACTTACGCTTTTAAATTATATTTGAACTTATATGATTAAATTTAGAGAGGCTTAAAATTTAAATTATCTCTAATATATAAATTTATGACTATCATATTCCTAAATTACTATTTCTATGGAAATTTCTAAATAATGAAAAATTCATGGGGTTTACACCATCCTTCTCTAATTTGTACATATTATCTCATCTCTGCATGTTGTGTGTTCACATCAAATTGCCAAAGCCTACCAAACAAGAGGCGACATATATCCATATCTATTATATCACAATATATGTCATCCTTGTATTTGGCAATGAAAAAAAGGTACCATACAACGCTCTTCTACCTAAATCTTTTTATGTTGCTTTAATCAACCTGATAGAATAGAAAAGCTAATTGCAATGCCTCTGTAGCCTCCATACCAATGATATTTTCTCAACTGCCACTATCAATAATCAAGTCGAACATGTGGCCATTAATGGTACACATGGGGCAAAATACCTAGTGCCTTGACTACCATCCTCCTACTTAGGTACCATCATCAATTTCCAAATTACATAAGCATGTTCTTCTCCCTCATCATCTTCTTCATAAACCGTCATCATCCCCTCTAGGTTCACAAAATACTTTCTCAATGTTATCTCTCTGTACAATGCTGACCCCTCTTCTATTGAGACATTCATTCGATCTGTAACCAAGTTGATTCATCCATAACACTTCCCAAGCATAGGCTTAGCACATGGATTATTAGTTTTCTACCCTTCTTTAAATCCACTACTCTTTCTAGCAGCATTATTATCCTTTTGCTCACTGCAATTCTGTAGTTGTTAGACATATTTTTGTTTCTCAAACGAATTCTTGCTGTAGTTTTCATTCCCATAGCTACACTTGCTAGGGAAAACCTGTTGTTCTTCTCTTGTAACATCATTTTTGCTTTAATGGCCATATTCTTTGCTTCGTATAGATTACGTAGAACCCGAATGCTAGTTTTGGGTCTGTTTGTTTTGGCTTTTTTCCTACAGATACAGACATTTTTTCAAACTTTTTGCTAACAAATTATTTATCAAGAAATAGATATAGATAAAAAAAAGTTGACAGTTCTCATCAAAAATCAAATAGAACAAATATAGATAAAATTTAGATGCAAATTGGATATATTTACACATATCATTAAAAAAGATACAATACAGATGAAAAACAGACAATCCAATTTATCTCTTATCCGTGGCTTTACTCTATCTAGATATCTCACCACTTTCTGCCCTTTACTTCCCCACAAACCATTCATCTCTGCCAACTTCATGAATTTTGTTGTATATTCATAGATAGTTCTCCGACCTTGGCGACACCTCTAAAACATAATTTATTCATAATCTGGTGGTAGGAAATCTCTTTGTAGCAACTATTTCATTCTGTACCATGTTATAACAAACAACTTTCCTTCTTTATACCTCTTATACTGCAACCTCGTCGACCAGTAGAAGCATATGCTTTAGTCTGTAGGCTGCTAGTTTCACTCATTTTTCTTGTGGAATTTCCATATACTCAAATAAACAATTTAATTTTGCGATCCAATAAATAAGATCTTCAATATTTATGTTACTAGTAAAACTGGGTATATCCACTTTGAACTTGAAATCATTGTCATTGTAACAATTGTTATTATAATTTCTGTCGTTGCCTCCTCTACCACCCTGCTAGGTCTTTCCTCATCAGTATTCAACACCAACTCTTATTCTTCCTCCAAATCATCATCATCACCATAGGTTTGCATCACGTGACTATTCATAGCAATATCCCTGTTACTAGGTCAGCCTTGAATATTCCCTTCTATTAGACGAAACCTACCACCATCCTTATTCCTGTTGGCATCAAAACCCAAAGCCCAGATTTGCTTAATTACATCACCAATGAGCTGATCTAAACGTCAGAATCTGTAATCAATGTTTTGCTTCAAGCTCTCAATGTCGCTTCTTGAGGCTGTAATCTAGTCACAAGGCTTCCACATCCTGAACAGCGTTTTGGACATGGTTACTTCCTAAACCGTTGTCTGTTGCCATATGAATGTGCGACTAACCTACCCTAATTCCATTATGATGCAGCAGGTGAGCAAATATAAAAAATTAAAGGAAATCAATGATTATTGCTTAAGGAAATTTGCTCAAAATCTAGAAGATAATTTTTTTTTTTTATGATTAGAAAATGTAAAAGGAACTTAATAAGAATAATATTTAAGCAAAATTCTAATCTAGAATAATAATAAAATTAAAATACTAATTAAATTTCAAGGCCCCATACGGCCTTTAAACGACATTTTTGGTCCCAAAATCAGGCATTACGGGGTCCCACTCATATTATAAATGTAATTTTCTAAATGAGCTTTATTTGAACATATTATTATGGTCAATTAGAAATTTGTAGCAAAAGTTACGTCCCTCGAAAGCCCTAATTGTCATTTTAACTTCTTATTTGATTTTTTATTATTAGATCGGCTTATATATTCATCAACAATCCGTTCAGTATCTTTATCACAATTAAATCATTTCACATGATTGAAAATTTGAAAATTTTCAACTTATTCTTTCCTTTTTCTAAAATTTTTGTAAAATTTTTTATTATAATATTTAACGTGAAGTATTCAACAATTATAATTTATTAACATAATCATTATGAATCTACTGCAAACACGGTAAACTATTTAGGAATATCTTAGAAGAATTAAAAGAAACATTTCCGACAAAAAAATATTTGGCAACAGATAAAAAGGAACAAAACTTAAAATATTAAATACTCAAATTTAAAAAAGAAGTTGTCGGTGCAATTTAAAAAAAAAACCCTAAAATTATCTATCCCCATTTTTGAAAATTACAGACTTTGCTAAGATAGCATGATAATCCAGACAAAAACATTTGTACATATCTAGGAATTTGGAGACTAGTACTTAAATGTGTGTTTTGAAAAATGACACAAAATTTTAAAACATCCTTATCCAAATAAATCAAAACTGCATAAACAGTCCCTCACGTCATTCCAATCTTGCCACCGCGAAATTCCACTAATCCCAAGATTATCCCCCCATCAGGGGACGAAACCCAGTTCACGACATTTATACTCGGGAAGGAAAATTTTCCTCAGGAAGGGGTATTATCGACATTTAACTCAAAACAAAAAGAACCAAATCTGTGGCTCTCTTTCTCTGGTTTTTTTCTCTCTTTCCTTGTCCCGCGACATATGCTCTTGCTCTCTCTCTCTACCTCTACCTTATTCTTGGCAACGGTCTGTTTCAGCACGAAGCGAATCACACGCTCATTGATCCGACTAAGTAACACTTGCGAATCTATCCTCCCGCCGATTGATATCTCACCGGAGCTCCGATTTTTCTCACTGCGGGCTCCCATTCGCGCATTGGTAGTTGTAAAACTAGTTATCACACGTATGTTGTCCAAGGTTGTAACTTTCATTTTTTTTAATGCTAATTTTAATTATCATCCTGTCTATTTTGTAGAGCATGGAGCGAAAAAAATATTGTTTAATGGTCTTAATTTTGGCGTGCGTTCTTGCCGCTACTGGAGCTAGAGGTAGTAATGAGCTTAATCTGATTTATTTTCTTTCTTTCTTTTTTTTTTCTTTTAATTTTATTTTTTTCAGGCTTTAAACTGATGCTCTAATCTTAAAATCGAAGTCATGCCGAGTGTTGGTATAGTGGAACCAGGATTTTGTTCAGTCGGATGGTGGTTGGATTCGTGCAATTTGTGGAATATTGCATGTGCAACTTAGGATTAAACTTAGGGTGTCTCTGTTTTATGGCTCGTTGGGGTTTGTAATGATCTGTAACGACCCAGAACTCCACACCAGCACGTTACCCACATGGGAGTGCTTTCCTCGGATCACACCAACAGATGACTCGATGACATCACATAATCACTGTTTCAGACCTTTGTTTTTAGCCTATTCAATGATGAGAGGTGAAAGTCTTAGGGACCATAGGAAATAATCAAGTAGAAAATGCAAAAAAAAAAAAAAAAAAGATTACATTTATAAAAAGCGGGCATTATTGATTTCTTTTTTCTATTAGCATTTTCTGTTGTTAACTATAATCGCCAGTGGATGGCCACTGCTATCACCTTCCACCACTTTTTATTGAAATCCATTAATTCGTGTAACTTTTTGAGGCTACTATGATGGTATTTGGTAAATGCAAAACTTTGATTATGACAAATGTCAATAAATTCGAAAAAAACATTTCTCAGGAAACAAATAAACTTAAAATAAAAATTTCCACCAAACTATAGGCAAGGTGTTACCCTAACTGGACATTTAACCCATGATGGACATTTTAGCAACATTTTGTGTGGTCATTTTGAAGTTTTTGGGAAGTAAAAGAATGTGTTCATTGTTGTGTATGTACATATCTAACTACTAACTATTAGTTTTGGGGATGAATATCCAATCGTTACAGAAAATTCTCTATCCTTCAGTTTCCTATTTATTTGAATACCGGCCAATCACATGCTATCATGCGTAATGGCTATTTTGTTCAGTGCCATTTTGTGTGTTTGTGCATATCATTGGGGTGAAAACAGATAGTAACATGAAATGGGAAAGAGGTTCACCATGTTTAATAATAGGATTTCTGGGTGGTATACATATATGTGCTATTTACTGTATACCATTCTTAATGAATCAGTTTAGGTGTATACGTGTTCTTGGCTGTTTCAGTTTGTGTGGGCATCATGCATGAGGTTATATGAATGTGTTATCTAATGTGAATTTCAGATCAGCTTCCAGTGGAATTTAATTTGTTGTTTTAACTGGATCTTGGTGAGAATGGAGGTGTAAGGAACAGAAAATATACACTTAACTTCCTATTCCTTATCTAGTATCGGGGGAGAGAGTAATCAAATTTAAAGAACCGAAAGCTTGGTGCTTTTTTTATCCTGATTTTTTGGCCCGCGAGATCCTACTAAAAGCAATTGTAAACTGGGTTCCTTGTTTAATCTGATTGATGAAATAAACCAAATGAAGCCCTTAGTTGAATTTGTTTATGGAGTAGTGGTTATAATCTTTTAGCATGTATTGTGACTACGATGTCACTAATTGTTCGGAATCATTTAACAGATAAAACATTGGTTGCACACCATGTGTTGTGTGCTGGCTTTTGTTGTGCTGGGTCATGACAATTATTATCATTGGGGTACTTGCAGATGTTCAAAACAAGCATGAGGTTCATAAAGCAGTCTACAACCACACTCTTGCCACAATTTTAGTGGAATATGCTTCTGCAGTAAGTGATGTGTAAAATTGAGTCATTATATGTACCGTAAAGGCTTATCACTTCATCAACTACCATGTGCGTTCTGAATGTGTATCTATTATCAATCTTTCTAATGGTGCTAATAGTTGTGTATCAACTGAACTTCTACTCATGCCTTTGTTTTTAATGGGTCTTTAGTCTAAACTAGTTATTAATTCAAAATAAAGTAGGATGACTTGAGGACGTTGGATTTATTTATTTATTTTTGCCAAACTTTTCTGGTAGATATTGAGCAGGAAGCTGGTAACACCATTTTATTCCCTAGGAGTCATATGCAAACTACTTCCTGCTATTAGACTGCTGTTTCCACCATTTCCTTGAATGCACCCAGGCATAGATATGGCTCCATTAGCCAACCAGGTGCATCTTGGCCATTCTGTATCGATGGGAAGATGCAAATCCAAGCAGCTTTAGTTACTCCACATGATCATTAGCAGTGTTGTGGCTAGACATGGTTCTTTCAATTTTTAGACTTGAGGATATTCTATTTAGCTGTGCTACATGAGATTTTTACTGCTTGGTTTCATTGAGATTCATGTTAATCCAAATACACGAGATAACCGTGTGAAAGAAAATTTTTTTCAATAAGACACTGCAGGACTATTTCTCTCCAAAGAAAGGTCATGTATCCATACTTTCATATTTGCAGGTTTACTTGTCAGATTTCACTGCACTTTTTACTTGGACATGTTCACGTTGTCATGGTTCGACTGAGGTCAGTAGATTGTGTCAAATTGTTCTTCTAAACCTATGATAGTTCAGAATATTATGAGCAATGTGGAGTCTCTAAAGATATAATAGGTGTTCTTTTTTTGTTGCTTTACCGTTGATGGATTGCTTACTAATCCAATTAGGATATGTACAGGGATTTGAAGTCATGGAGCTGATATTTGATGTACAGAACTGTTTACAGGTTGATTTTGTCTCTCATCATGTCGTGTTCTTTATACTGGACTGGATTTTATTTCTATTTATTTTGAAATATAGTGATCAATATATGTGTTGCAGGCATTTGTTGGGGTTGCCAGGGATCTAAATGCTATTGTAATTGCTTTTAGAGGGACTCAGGCATAGGTTTGTTTTTAAATGAACTTTATGTATATTTCAATATAGTTCTTTATTGGTATGCCACCCTACGATTTTTGATGGAAAGGATATATTTTGTCTTATGGTGGATGCAAAATCATATATATCAGTGGACCCCTTCCTCTGTTGTAGTAATTGTTGGAAATGTTATCACCCCTTCTACTAAGAAAGGAAAAAATTGAAAACTTTGAATTACATAATGAAAAAATCTACTTGATCCAAATCTCATGAGGTTCATGTCTTGGCACTGTCTACAAATGCAAGATGTGCGGATTTGTGTGCATGGTCTTATAGGGTGCCTCATATTATTGTGGCTGTACACTCCCTAAACTAAAATTAATCTGGCAATGTAGCGGGATCATACCAGGCTTATGAGGAGATAGGTTTTGTTCTTAAGAATGGTGTGCCATCCAGAAGTTAAGTAATTGATACACTACTACAGCATAAGCATACACAACAGAGAAAAGCCTCTTAACCATTTTGTTTTAAAAATCAATTCTAAAATGACCAGTGCTAAATACCTAAAATATTGAATATACTGAAATGAATATTTATCTTTGATGGATTGGATAAAGTTGTGATGATATGAAATCATTGTTATTATTATTGTTGTTGTTGTTGTTGTTATTATTTTTTGGTGAAATTGTTATGCACTTTCTTATTCTAGGTGGGAACAAAATGTCTGTGTATCCTTTCCAAGTGCATCTTTACGCACTGAATGGCTTACAATTAAATTTGAACACAAATCAATTGTATTGTGTCATTTATGATGCCACTTTGGCTGCAATGGACTAATGTCTGCTTTGGATTTCCAATTTTCTAGGATCTACTTAAGTTTTTCTTATCGTAAGACACTCAAAATTGTGGAAGTAGTTATCGCTTTTCATAGTGTAAATTTAACTTGCACCGTTTACAGTGCATTTCTTATGTATATGGCCTCTCTCTATTAAATACAAGAATCCACTTCTTCCTTGCTTTGGGTACAGCTTGCAAAATTGGATTGAAGACCTGTACTGGAAACAGCTTGATATAAATTATCCTGGAATGCCTGATGCTATGGTATGCTCTTAGAAACTCATTTAGCTTTATAGATATGTTTTTAAGATTTAAAAAAAAAAAATTTAACTATACTTGTCACAGGTTCATCATGGATTTTATTATGCTTATCACAACACAACAATAAGACCTGGTGTCATTAATGCTGTTAAAAGAGCAAAGAAACTATATGGTGACATTGGTATCATGGTGACGGGCCATTCAATGGGTGGGGCAATGGCGTCCTTTTGTGGACTTGATCTTACAGTAAGGATTGCTCTCCTGCAAATAGAGAATGAAGTTTATGTTGAATTGGTCCATGAGATTTTATCTATTTCGTCTGCCAGTATACTATCTTGATTTGATGGTTTCTGATTTTCTTCAAGCAATATAAATCCAAATACTCTAAATGGTAGGGGATTGTTGGATTCTGATTTCTGAATCATGCAAAATACCTCTAATTCTGATAATTTGTTTAATTACTGGACAAAGAATTTTGATCTTCATGAAGTTGAGATCCTAATTGTTTGCTTTGATCCGGACAGTCATCTATAATTCACTATAACAGCAGAGATATTTATTTGGTTATGTACCCCACCCCACCCACCCCCCGGGGGACGGGGCCCCATTCTGCAGCTTATTAATGATTAAATAATTCTTCTGAAGTTACTCTTAGGGAATGGAATAAAATTTACAGTTGCAGACAATTTTCACTGCCACTTTTCTCATGATCTTGCTTTCTGTCTAGGTGAATCATGAAGCGCAGAATGTTCAGGTTGTGACATTTGGACAACCTCGCATTGGGAATGCAGTGTTTGCGTCTTTCTATGGTCAGCTTGTGCCAAATACAATTAGAGTTGTCCACGAACATGATATGGTGCCTCATTTGCCTCCATACTATTCTTACTTTCCACACAAGACATACCACCACTTCCCTAGGGAGGTAAACCTTTGCTTTGGCTATTTAGGAAAAATCAAACAATTGCTCGATACTGTTTCCTTGCTGCTGGATGATAATTCTAGTGTGTTACCAATTGGATGGAGTCGTTATGGACCGCCAAGTAACCATAATTAATATCCATCGTGAATTCGTGTACTTTTCTTGGAAGTTGTCCTTGTTATCATATCGTGATTGGCCACTTGACTAGTGATGTTCACATAGTTGTCAAACTCAAGTTTCTACTTAGAATCGCTAAGGGATCCGTAGAATCGAAATATAGAATCATAAGATTCTATAACTAATATAAATTTGGTTGCAAAAACCATGGATGTACTTATTAAACTAATAAAACTTTAAATAAATTATGGAAATAAAGAATTTAGTATTAAATTAGTTACATACAATCAGAATTTAAGTTTTACCAATCATAATTCACATGCTGTCATTAATATATTTAGTGCAATTTTATAATTAAAATAATTATTTTTATTTAATGATGATTTATAATCTATAATTATTAAGATGTATTGCAAATTATTTAAATTATCATGTGTGAGTAGCTAGTTTTGTGCAATAATAAACATTTTTATGTTCACTATATATTTGCACAAAAAATCATTGCATTTATGGCTAATAAATTATATATAGAAAATTATTAAAAAAGGAAAAAATATAGCACTATTTATATTAGTTTAATTTTCATTCAAATTATTTAAAATATATCAGAGTATATAACCTAGAGGAAAATATCTCTCTGAAAAATACAAAAAAAAAAGGAAATAAAAGGAAAAAAATATTTAAAAAACTAAAATTAAGTTAGATTAAGATAAATATCAAGAACCAACCCAAAAATCCTAAATTTAAATATATTAAATTGATTGCTTTTTTAAAGTTCAAATAGAAAAAAATGGTGTAAAATTATAACTTTACGATTTTACTACGATTCTACTGATTCCACTTATGATTTTACGATTCTACTTACAAGTTTACTCAAAAAACGATTTTGTATGCGAGTTGAATCAAAATCTCATCATCAACTCGTAAATTCGTAGAAACGTATGAGTAGACTCGCGAGTTTAACAACCATGGATTTTCACCTTCTGACTTTTGTCAGCTATCACATGTGCATGCGGCTGATCTATATCAATGATGTTGCAGGTCTGGCTTTATAACATTGGATTAGGAAGTTTAGTTTATCAGATTGAGAAAGTTTGTGATGGTTCAGGAGAAGATCCATCCTGTAGCAGGTAAGAAATTACTACCGAGTCTGACTTCTTGCACTTACCCTTAGAACCACAAATTAGCAAGTGAATTAAAAGAGGACTTATTTTCTGGTCATATGAGAGCAATAAGGTGGTCTCTGACCATAATTTTCTAAATTGTAAATTTTTTTAATAGATTTGGGGCAGATCTTAATTCAGCTTTTCTCTCTTCGACTTACATTTTCTATGCATTAACCTTCATAGTTTTTGGCAGATCGGTTCCTGGAAACAGCGTGGCTGATCATGTGTATACTATGGTGTTGAATTGATGGGGGATGCATTGACACCATGCAAAATTGTCATGGACCCTCGTCTTGCTGATTATGGTACTCAAGATCTTGAAGGAAATTTTATCTTTTCGAAGAATCCTTCAACTCCTATATTGAGACTAAACTCACAGTTACAGCCTGAGGAAAACTCCATGTAAAAGTTTTCATGTCAGCGATGATGTTCTTAGTGGTTCTTGGAACTTGGAAGGGTTAGGAAGTCGATCCTTGTTCTCAGTGTAATACTTCTTTCCGAGTCCTTCAAAAATATGTATATATACGAAATGGACTTGGAATGAGATGTGTGTAAATAGCATTAGCCTCATTCTTTGATAACACATACTTCCCATCCGATGAAATTTATTGCTCTTGAATCTTTTCTGCCTCCTTTGGTCATTTTTCACATACCTTATGAGCAAAGCCCTCTGGTTTTTGTAGAGACCACTGCATTTAAGAACCCCTTAATCTATATGATCTTCACTCCATGATGTGAGCTATTACACTGCATCATGTTGTTTTATTATTATTATTCTGAAGGATTGCAATTCGGTCAGTGCATTACATGAGAGTTTTTGTGGGCATCTACGTATTACATTACAGTTGCTTTATAATATGATCATAGCCTTTCAGGAAGTAAACATCTATTGTAAGCTTCGAAATATGTACACTCGTCTATTGCAGTTTATATTTCTGACGCAGGGAAATATCTAGTTACAGGGACTCCTATGTTTATTTCTCGGGATCCCATAAAAATTTTGAAGAAATGTGCATTGCTTCCCTCAAAAATTGCATTTAGCTCTTCTCTGCATTCGGAGAACGGAATTACATGCGAATCCTTTTATTTTGGCATTACTAGTCTGAAGTTTTTCGTTAGCTTTGTTATGTTATAAGTGGTGCCAGAGCTCTTTGTAGGAGTGATGGTGGCCCGGTGGGAACTTGGCGATATAAAAGGATGGAGGACGCCCTTTCTTCGCTCCTTAAAGAATAACATGACAAGCAAGATGGAAAGGCAATGGCTTTTATTGAAACTCTGGAAAAACAGCAGATCAACTGCTATATTTGATTTGGACTAGCAACTAACCGAGTCACTTAAGAACTCGAACTCTCTCACAAGTGTAGGAATAGGAGTCGACATATGAACATTAATCCTAGTTGAGGGCTGCAACCTATGGTGCCTACAATGCACTCTGTCGAACAATTTCAACCACCATTCAGGATCACAAAAATGGAGTCTCCAATGTTTGATGGTGATGGACTTACGTCTTGGCTATAAAGGGGTGAACGCTACTTCAATTAATACACACACTTCTGACCATTGCATGCTATGAGTTGCCATAATGCATTTTGAGGATAGTCTTAGAATGGTATCAGATTTTTGTAAGAAATAGAAATGTGGTGATTGTTGTTGCTTGGAGAGAATTTGTTGGAGGATTGCGAAAATGTTTTAGTCCTGAAACATATGAGGACTCAATGGATGAAGTAAAAGAACTTTGTTAAGAGGTATTGCATAAATAAGTGGACGAGTTTGAACATCTTCTCACTTAGAACAATTGTTCTAAAGTTACCTGTTCAGTTTCTTCTTTTGTGGACTCAAGCCTATAACTTGGCCAAACTTCAAGAAGTTAATTTCCATGCTTCACAATATAGTCATTCAAACTACCTATATATCCACACCCTAACATTTTCTCCTTATCCAAGTAGCTAAACTAGACCTTCCACTAATTAAAACAACATCCACATCATCCAAAACTGACACACAATACTATAATTCCACGTATCCACAGCCTTACCTAAACTACCACATTGCCATGCCGAAGAGAGAGTGGAAGATAAAAGGAAGAAAAAAGTATTTGTTTTGGTTACAATGAACCATTTAGGTTTTGACGTAAGTGCAAATAGCATTGCCTTAATTCGTTCGTGGTTAGTGATGGAGGCAGTGACAAAGGAGACAAGGGTGAAGGAATAGAGCTTGAAGAGAAATTCTTAAAATTAAGCAACAAAGCTTGAATAATAGTTTTGGAATTATCTTTATGTTCACTAGGGTGTTTTTAAGCTTAAGGCGTTGCTGGTGTTATATTTTCATCAATGGTGCAATGAGCTTAGCTTGGTGGACGCTTTGACATGGTAGGTGGTGAGTAGCCTTGTACGTGTAATAAAAGTGAGCTAAGGGGTATCTTGTGTAGTCATCTAGTTATCAAGACTGAGGGTTTGGCCGATGTGTATGGGTATTGTCTGGTGATAAAAAAATCTCTTCTTGCCTTGTGTACCTTGAGAGTATTTATAGGAAAAAATGGACTAATATTACATGGAATACATCCCTTTGATTCTTAGGTGCATCTAGAGCATTGGAGAACATGTGTTACAGGGAGGAATGTAGTGGAAGGCAGCATTTTGCATGGTGCCATTTTTTCGAATAGCCTATTTTATAGTGAATGAGTTTTGATAGGTAAACCTTGGACTAGGAGGCTCAAACGAGAAAAACACCATCAATAAATGTATGATTGTATGCAGCTGATAAGTTAGTACGAGAGGAAGAGGTTGTCCATATTTGTCAACACGAGTAGCTCAATTAATTTCATAAATGTGAAAGGTAAATAAAGAATTGGGGTGTATTATACAACCTACTAATGCTATTAAAGTCTATTGAGTTGATGGAGCTCTAATGGTGACATGCAAATTATTTTACTTTAGTTAAAGACACGATGATTATAATTTGAAGTAGGTTTACTTGCATGAACTATTGGTCAATTAATGTCATTGATATCAAGGAAATAAAGATTTGGGGCGTATCATACAACCTACTAATACTATTAAAATCAGTTTAATTGAAGGAGCTTCAATAGTGAATCAAGGCAAATTATTTTACTTCAGTTGAAGACATAAGGACTATAATTTGAAGCAAGGTGTGCTTGCATGAACTGTTGGTAGAAGTGCATCATATTGGTCATGATGGAAATGTTGGTCTCTTTATGCACCTAACACTGCTTGAACTATTAGAAGAATTTCTGAGTCATATGATTGTAAAATTTATTTATAGCTTATGGCTAAATCGGTTTACATAAGGCTTTATAGGCACTTTAATGTCTAAAAAACACATGATTAAAGAAATGTTAATACGGGGTATCATATGGCTTATCCATAGCCCATATTCATCTCTTGTGGTACTTGTGAAAAGGAGTATAATATTTTGTATATGTTTATCATTATAAAAAACTACTCAAGCAAACAATCAAGGTCCATTATCCAATTCCTTTTATTAGAGATTTGTTCCAACCAATAACATAGAGTAATCAAAATAGAATAACGTTTGCATTGTCTTTAGCTACCAAACATTTACAAATTGATTTCACGAATTCATGACACAAGTATACAATTAATGCAGGGTGAGTATTGTAACTTTCCATGAATTTTCTAATGTTTCTTGATATTTTTACAAAACCTTCTCGTAGATATATTTTGATAATCTTTTTCAGTGATGTATGCAATTTATGATAAAGAAAAGGATTCATGATTTAGATTTCCATCGTAACGACAAAAAAAAATTCAAAATATATTGAGTCTCATCTCCTTATACTAAAATAATCACAAATGTTTCATAAAAATTAGGCATACAACATATAAATTTAAAACCAATTGACATTAAGGTTAATTTTCAAAAAAAGGTTTGGGGGAAGAGGTAAATTGAGTTTTAAAACTATATTAGCTCTTTCTTAAAATTATAAGTTAAAAAAATGCAATTTAATACTTAGATAGCAATAATGATTGCCCGTTTACTTGGAGGTAATAGAGATGGAATAGAAAACTGTTCCTATGAATCAATGATAAGTGTCCAAAGACCCGAATTGTTGGTGCTATATTGGGCATACTTTATATGCTATTTGCTTAAATATTGAGGAAAAGGATCTTTATTGAGTTAATCTTTTGTTTCAGGGACAATCATCAAACAATTGAGCTTTTCAAGGGATTATCAAGGAAAGAAGCTAAGTTTTGGAGATTTTTGGAGCTTTTGCGGAGTTGCTACCCATACACTAGTGACATTCACACCATTAGTGTACTTTTGGAGGAGCGTTTTTTGAAGAAATTTTGAAGATTTAGCCAAGAATCAAGGGTACACGACCTCTCATACACTAGTTGTGTACATTAGGTCGTGTACATGTGTCAACAAAGGAAAAAGATGGTACTTTAATGAGTACACGACCCCGATGTACACGGGTCGTGTAGGGGTCGTGTAGGCATTAATGTATATATATACATGCCTTCTTGCGAAATTCATTCATTCATTCAATAGAAACTTTATCCTAGAACCCTAGGGACGCCTTTGGAGAGCTCTTGAAAGGGGAAAATCGTGCTTCCACTTGAAGATTCTCAACTACACATCTACAAGAGTTTTATCTTGATGATTTCTCCTTTTTCTTCTTCCATATTGCTTATTATTTGTGTTGTTATCTTTTCTATGGAAGAGTAATTGTGTAACCCTAGGTTTTGAGAAACCCTAGCCTTCATGTAAAGACTTGTTAATCACTTGAATGTAAATTGATTTTGAATTTGCTTCATGATATATAATGTTGTTTGTGGTAATTTTAGGTCAAAGTTGTTACAAACTCGATTCTTGTTAATTTGAAAGAAGATTTCGATTAATGAGTATGATCTCTCATGAGCAAAGGGGTTAAGTAATCCACCTAGAAGTAGGGTTTTTCTAACTTTCTATTGATTAGGGTTCATGAGCTTTAAGTGATTCTAAATTGACCTTTGTGACAGAAGAAATTCCCACTTTTGCAATTTAGGGTTAGGGTTTAATTAACTTGAAGAGAGTAATTGATCTATTTAAGTAACCCGATAGTTCAAAATCAAAACTCATTCAAGTGAATCCACTTTTAGAGATGAAGGAGGCTAGGGTTGATCAAAACCAAGGGTTTTGGTTGTGAATCGTTTATCTTCATGTAATTGTGCATATCTTGAGTTAGGGTTCTTAGGTTTATCTTAGATTAGAATTAGTGATTAGTTTAGTATAAAATTCACTTTTCATTTGCTAAATAATAGTTAAAGGCAATTACTAGTAGCTGCACATTGATCCCTAGGACAATATCCGAGTTAAATTCTATACTACACGATAGGTGCACTGCCTTGTGTGGATCTAGAATTTACAAGATTATAAATTTTAAAACTTAAAGATTCGACACATCAATCAACATGCTAGCTCGTTTAATTACACAAATGAATTAGGCATAACCATTACCGGTGATATTTCTATTCCCTCTATTTACACATTGTGCTAAACTTAGAGAAGGACTTAGACTTAGTGGTTAAAGAAAAGGGACATGCATAATGGTGCCGTAGGTCTTCTATAAGCTATTCTATGTAATTGAATTCTTAAACTTCCATTATCTAATATTGGATCACAAGATCTAGTGTTAGAGACACTTAGTCTTGGATGAAGGACTTCTTCTAGAAACCGTTCTTCTGAAAGAGTTATCTCATTCCAATTAAGAGATTTTGGAGTATAAACTAAAGATTTCTTAGTATTTGTTTCTAAGAGAATGGTTTCTCCTTTCGATGACATCTTCTTCGCTTTATAAAAGATGTTTTTTTTCATTACCTTATAATATATTCTATTTATTAAAGCTATTGTTTTAGTTCCTTCTAATCAATTAGTATTTTGAGTTTAAACATGAAGAATTAAACTTTCTAATGGTCTTGGATCATCTAACCCAATAGTAAACTTAGGATAGCACTTGGAGTACCACGATCCTTTGTGCAGATTAGCTTAAAACAAAGATAAAGTAGTTTTAAGGAAGTTTTTATTTCTAACATTTCTAAGCCAAACTAATATGGGTTGATTTACTCCCATTCTATGTAAGGGTTTTATAGATATTTAAACAAGTTCTATATGGAGATAATTGTATCCCTCTTCCATGTGTTTCATTATCGCAGGTTTAGAGATTAGTCTAAGAACCTCATGTTTTCCTATTAAATAAATTATCATTTCTACGGTTTTAATCACATATTCATGCTTTAAACTAAAACTTCCTATCTTATATATATTTTTATTCTTTTCTTTGGGAATTGACCAATTTGTTAGATTTGTTCTATTTGAGAAATTATTATTTCATGCTCATTATGAGTATCTTGATTTTGGCTAGGATCAATTGACAATAAGCTATTAATACTACTAGAAGAAGAAGTTCTTCTTAATGAACTCAGTATAGCTTCTTTAATTATGTTGGTTAATAATGCATGATGGGAACACCTTACTGACCAACGGTCTTACTGCTCTCTAAGTCTTGTTGTTGGGACCACAAATCTTTCGTAAAATATATAATATGTCTTACTAGAATTTCTATAGGCTATCTAGATCTTCAAAGTTGCATCAATAATTGGAACAATATCTAAAAGCTACTACTTACATCAATAATTGAAACTACTCTAAGTCCTTTTTACCATTTAGATCCTCTTGTTCATGGCAGGAAAGTATAGAAATCACTAAAAGCTAGAAGAAGTGAGCAATAATTGATATGTAGACACCCAATTTTTGCCCAAATAAATAAAATAGGCTTAAGTTTACAATAAATTAATGTCATGTTTGAGTTCATCAAAAATATAATAATAATAAATAGTATAATAAAAAAGAGAGAATATAGAAAATAGAAAAATAAAATAGAGGAATAAAATATGTATAATAAAATAATTAAATGAATAATAGTAATGTAAATAAAATATATGTAAGAAAAATTAAAATAAATAATTATTTGAGCTTAATATAACATATATTTTATTAGTCTTAAGTTTTAGTGGGTTAGCTATATGACCAAGGCACAGGCCAACGGCCTAACGGTTCAGACCATGGACACAAAGCAAGGGGACCCAAGTTCGAATCTAGCCTAAGGCAGATTTTGCCTCTTTTTTGTTCATTTTTTTTTCCCAAAAGACACATCGGTTCATCCACTTTGAGACCTCATTTGAGCAACGAATCTTTGTGTTTTTTTCGAAATTAATTGTACAGACACAAACTAGGCATGGGATACATCACATCTGTACATATTTCGTGTATTATTTCATCTTAAAAGGCGCATTAATCAAAGCATGAAAATTGGGAAAAATTCGAATGGACATGATTTTTCAAATTTCAAAATTGGCCGAATTGTATCAATTAATCAAATTAAACACACTTAATCGAAGAGTCATGACCTGTAAACATAATATTCGTGATCAATTTGAACTAACAATCACGAATCGAGTCCCAATTTTGAATCGTTCTTATGTGAAAAAAATAACGATTCGTGATTCAAAAATTGAACAAGTACGAAGCTTCGAAATGACAAATTGTTTCGAAATCTATAAATAGGATCACCCCACAAGCAGAAAGCACAATTCAATTTCAGAAAACATACACTACACGATCGAGATCTGAAAATAGAGTAGAAAGTGTTCGAATTGCGAAAATTGCAAATTCGAAGTGATCGGGAGGATTTCGATCCAATTAAAGAGTGTTAGGATCATCTAGGAAGTGTTCTTGATTGATTATAGTGTTTAGATTTGCTCGAATTTGCATTTGGAAGTTCTGCAAATTTTTTCGAAATTTTTTATCCTTGCCGTCGTTGGGCCACCGCACGAACCGCCACTTCTGGTGGTTCTGGGAGTGAACCACCACCACCAACGGACGCAGCAGCCCCATCCACGTCGGGCCGACAAGGTTGCAGCCTTCGAAAACCACCAGGAGCGGCCAAGGAACGCCTTGAAGTCACCGTCATCGTCTTCTTCTCACCCGACGGGTATCCAAGATCCAACCCGAAATCCGAGATCCAACCTGGTCGGTCATCGGTCAACGGTGGTCGGTCGTCGGTCAACGGTCATCGGTCAAAAGTCAGCAGATCCTGTGGTCCAGATTTGATCAGGAGATCCTGTGGTCCAGATTTGATCAGGAGATCCTACGGTCCAGATTTGATCAGCAGATCCTACGGTCTAGATTTGATCAGTAGATCCACGGTCCAGATCGCGAGTCAATTCCATCAGACGGTCAGATTTGGTCCACAGATCAGACGGTTGAGATCTGATCCGAGAAAATCCAACGGTCCAGGTTAGTCTGTATTATTAAATTATTTATTTATTATATATTTAATTTCGAAAAATAGGAAAAAATTAATAAAAATTCGTAAAAAATCCAGAAAAATTCAGAAAAATCCAGAAAAATTAGAATAATTATTTTTAATATAAATTTACATGTTTTAGTAATTTTTGATATTTTTTGATATTTTTGAATATGTATTTGCATATAGATTGATCTTGAAATATTATTTGATGCATGAGATGTTTTGTTTTTGTATTTTAATTTTGTTATGATATATTTTGAATATGTTCTGAAACATATGTGATGATTATTGAATTTTGAAAAATAATAAATTGTTAATAGATTTTTTAAACCAAAATTGTTGTTGAATAATAAAGATAAAAAATTTTTTTTTTAAATCATGATATTAATTAAGTTTTTATCAAAATCATCTTTATAAATTTGCTATAAAGATAATACTCAAAGTTTTCAAAATTATTTTCATGTAGCATTAAAATTAGCCATGATTAATGATTTTTGAACTTAGAAAAATATTTTTTTATATGAAATAAAATTCAATTGATTAGATCATAGGATCATCAAAATTAGTTTTCATAAAAATTCAAAATTTAATAAACTTAAAGTGAGAATATTTAAAATATAAAATTGATCAACAAACTAAGTTCTTTATTAAAAGAACTACGTTTTGTCTGATCTCGATTAGCAGTACGTAGGCACCTACGGGGCGACAATAAAATTAGAAAAATATATTTTGTTTTGATAGTTTGAAATAATCATTTTGTACATATTATAAGTTTTTTTTTTTAAAGGAAAATACAAATGTTTGTTGATATTTAAATCCTAAGAAAAAAATGCATGATTAAACTTGTAGATATTTGTTTTATAAATGTTTTGTTTGAATTTTTTAGTATAGAAAAGGATAAATTCTAAATTTTAAATTTAAAGTGGTAACCGCTTAGGTTTTAATAGGTTAGCCCCCGAACTCGATATCTGGTATTTTTAAAAATTTGATTTTTAAATCAAACTTTTCGCAGACTAGTGGCTAAGTTAGGATTAACCGACCATTAATCCTGGCTTTCATTTTTTTCCCGATTTATCGGGTGGCGACTCTAAAAAGTTTTCAAAAATTAAAATTTCTTTTAACCCCTAGTCGAGGATTCATGTTAAATGGGTTAGGGTTTAATATGAATCGGGTTAGGAGAAATGAACCGGATGATTTCAAATCCAGGCTCGACATGATACCATTTCATTTTATTCTTCCTGACTTCGAGCATAATTACAACTATGACAATGATTGATCAGTTTTATAAAAAAATTTATTATATTATGTCGATGATATAATATTTGTTTATTAACTTGATTAAGGTATTTTTGTTTTAGAATTGGAGTTAAATTATTTAAAAGGAGCAACTCAAAAGAGGTATGTTACTCCTTAACTATCCAACTATTGCTATCTACATATAAATTAATAGAATCAAACCAAAAATACCTTAATAAAGTTAATAAACAAATATTATATCATCAACATAATATAACAAAAATTTGCTTATAAAATTTATCAATCATTGCCGTAGTTGTAACTATACTCTCGAAGTCGGGAAGAATAAAATGAAATGGTGTCAATTATCGCTCACTTCTTCTAGCTTTTAGTGATTTCTATACTTTCTATGCTAGGAACAAGAGGACTTAAATGGTTAAAAAGACTTAGAGTAGTTTCAATCATTGATGCAAGTAGTAGCTTTTAGATATTGTTCCAATTATTTATGCAGCTTTGCAACTTTGAAGATCTAGATAACCTATAGAAATTCTAGCAAGACATATCATATATTTTACAAAAGATTCGTGGTCCCGACAATAAGAACTAAAGAGCAGTAAGATCGTTGGTCAGCAGGGTGTTCCCACCATGCATTATAAACTAACTTAATTAAAGAAGCTATAATGAGTTCATTAAGAAAAACTTCTTCTTTTAGTATTATTAATAGCTCATTCAATAAGAATTTCTCAAATAGAACAAGATCTAACAAATTAGTCAATTCCCAAAGAAAAGAACAAAGAAATATATAAGATAGGAAGTTTTAGTTTAAAGCATGATTATGTGATCAAAATCGTAGAAAAGACATTTCTTTAACAGGAAAACATGAGGTTCTTACACTGCTCTCTGAATCTGTGATAATGAAACATGCAGAAGAGGGATATAATTATCTTCACATACGACTTATTTAAATATCTATAAAACTCTTACATAGGATATGAGTAAATCAACCTGTATTAGTTTGGCTTAGAGATGCTAGAAATACAAATTTCCATGATACTACTTTATCCTTATTTCAAGCTAACCTGCACAAAGGACCATGGTACTCCAAGTGCTATCCTAATTTTACTAGCGGGTTAGATGATCCAAGACTATTAGAAAGTTTAGTTCTTCGTGTTTAAACTCAAAATACTAATCGGTTAGAAGGAACTAAAACAATAGCTTTAATATATATAATATATTATAAGGTAACTAAAACAAACATCTATATTAAAGCTAAGAAAATGTCACCAAAAGGAGAAACTGTTCGCTTAGAAGCAAATACTAGCGAATCTTTAGTTTATACTCCAAAGACTCTTAATTGGAATGAAAGAACTCTTCTAAACGAATGGTTTCTAGAATAAGTCCTTCCTTGAAGACCAAGTGTCTCTGACACTAAACCTTCTTTGATCCAAAGATTAGATAATTGAAGTTTAAGAATTCAATTCCCTATAATAACTTATAGAAGACCTTTAGTACCATGATGCGTATCCCTTTTGTTCAATCACCAGGTTTGAGTCCTTCTCTAAGTTCAGCAGAATGTGTAAACAAACTAAATAATTTAAGAAATTTAGAACCTAGCAATGATAAAAAAGAATATGTAAGATTAAAAGGAGTAGATTTTACTCCAAAAATACCTAAACTTGTTTATCATCAATCTGATTCCCTAACATACTCTCAAGTAAATGATATGACCACTATAAATAGCAAAGAACCCTTTGAACTCAATGAAGAGTTCTTAAGAAAAGATTTTTATTCCCTAGAAAAATGAAAGAAATAAGAAGCTTTATTCTAAGACTTATTCAAAAGAAGAAACTTATTAAATAAGAGCATTATGGTACCAATATATACAATGTAGGCAAAGAAAAATTGAACCCTTTTTTTACATGGTTTTATGAGAATTTTAGTTTAGGTAAGAAGTTTTTTATACAATTTTTTTATAAAACGTACTAATGCATGGAATACTCAACAAGGTCTTATGATGACCCCACATCTATCATTACAATAAATTGAAATAAAGGTTTTTGATGAAACAACAAAGGTACCTCCTTTTAAATTAGCAAACATTGAAAATCTTGCAATAGACAGTGTAAGAGCCAAAAATAATTATACTAATAAAATGTTATGTGCGATTAGTCAACGGACAAAAAGAATAGAAACCATGATTATAGAAAAGATAGAAAAGTCAATAGAATCAATTAAGAGAAAATCAAAAGAAGAAGATAATGCCTTTAAAGAAAAAGCTAAAGTATCTTCAAAATCGGTCAATCATCATCATAACTAATTAAACCAATCTATCCTTTTAAACTTATTTATAATGTTCAAATCTTTAGGTTTAATAGAAGAGAAGACAAATTAGAAGAAATATCTAAAAAACTAAACAAATTATAAGATAAAAAATCTAGAAATACTATATAATAAGAAATAGAATAACTAGCTAGACAATTCACAGAAAAAGGTTAATATAAATAAAATAAAAAGATTTTAAATCAAAAGGAAGTAAATTTCAAAATCTTGAATGAGTATATTTGTATAGCTTATTACGCTTTTATCTAAATAGGGGTATAATGGTGCTTTTAATTTTATTCCTAACTTAACACTACAACTAATAATTAAAGTAAATGTTGTAATATGTATTCTTGATAAGAAAACTAGAGGTAGGCAAATGGGCCTAGCGGCTCGACCCACTTAAGCCAACAGGCTAAACCATTTTGGCCTACTTTTAAATAAGCCAAAATTTCTAAGCAGGCTGCGTGCCAAAATGAATTTAATTTTTTTTTTTTACGTTATTTTATGTGAAAATTAGAATTTTTTTAATATTTTAATGTTTTATATATATTAAATATTAATTTTGTGTTAATTTGATCACTTATATGTAAAAACAAGTTTTTAAAATGATTTATTAGATATAGTATTGTGTTTGAATCGGTAAATATATATTTAAAAATAATGTTATAATGCTTGCATTGTGTGCATGAATCTATCATATTCCATAACATACCATAAACAGTCACTAACATGTTATTATGATATTACTATATGAATCTATCCTGTTCCATAACGTACCATAAACAGTCACTAACATGTTATTATAATATTACTATTCTTTAAATCTTCTTCTTCTTTTTAATGTTTAGCCAGTAGGCTAGGCCGACTTGTCATGGGCCAACTCGCTAGCTAAACGGGCCGAGCCAATTTTGGCCCGCATGTAATGGGTCAAAAAATTTTGGTCGCAGCAGTTTTTTAAAATGGGTAAAAGGGTCGACCTATGGGCCACGGCTCGTATGCCCAGCTTTAAATAAAATTGTGGATGAAATAGACAAAGAATGACATGATTCTTAGTCCATTACTGGTAACATTCTTGAAGCATGACTTTTCTATTATCCCTTTATTCCATTCCTCAACATAAACAGGTCATTAGAGAGAAATTTAACACATCAAACTAAAGTTGTGTCCATTAGAGAACAAGTTATGATATTTTGTCATTTGCTTAGTCATAATGTAAGATCTAAAGTGGTTGGAGGGAGATTTCGTAGATCTATTGAAACTGGAGATTGATTTTTTTTTTTTTTTTTGTTTTGAAAGCAGTTTCAAAGTTATATAAATATGTTGTCAAAGAACCAAGTGATATAATAACTTCAAAGACAGTTAATAATTCGAGGTTTTACTCGTATTTCAATGTATGACTTCGTAACCATATAACTCATATTATATGGTTTAAAAAAAATATTATTTACGTAGGTAATTTAATATTAGGACTATTTAGGAGCAATTGATGACATACATGTCGTGCATTGTTTCGACCTGAAATGCAATGCCCTTTTTTGAGGACAAAATGAAGGCATTATGGAATCTAGCAGCATAACCTTTAACTTAAATTGTGTTTATATATTGGCTAGATGGGAAGGCTCAACGCATGATTCTTGTGTTTTAACTGATACTCTTTCATGACCAATTGGATTTAGGATCTATAAGGTATAGATGACTCAATCAAGTAATGTATAATGGGAGTATAATTATTTTTTCATAGCCATAGAATAATATATTATTACAATTAGTTGGTAAATTTTGCCTTAGTGGTGTTGGATATGTTATTCAATAGGGAAGTATATTTTCTTATAGGTAAAGGTAGGCGTTGACCGGTTTGGTTTATTTTCTTCCTAAATCAAACCTTTAAATAATGGTTTTGTTCAGTTCCGATTACGGATTAAATCAAAATTCTAATTAAAAAAAAACTTGGTTCTAATATTTTACATTTGTATGAATTTTCAAATATTAAAATCACTGTACAAAGTTCATATTATTAATCTCAACAAAATACTCTATGAATCCATCGCATTCATAGTCCATCATCCTTCATAATTTCATTTAGTCACAGCACAATATACTCACTGACTAATACATAATCAAGCATAATCCATAGTCCTCTAAAAAATCATTTAGCGAACCATTTACTAACAAATTTGACCAAAAAAAAAAATCATCTACCTACAAAAGTCATTTTATTAATAAAAGTGATACTAATAAAATATACAATAAAAAAATAAATACATAACAAGATATAGGGCTAAATAACAAAATTCATGCTCCACATAGTTCAAATAATTAATATAAAATAACATTAAGTTACAAACAAAAGAATATATCTTGAATCCAAAAAACAATTAAAAAAAGAACAAGCTATCATTAATCTATATTCATCATATAATAAATATTGTAATAAAATCATGAGGATGTATATAGCATTTAATCAAGCATCATAACAAATTTATAATTACAAGTAATATATTTTTATTTTTGTCTAAAATAGTTTTGTTTGGTTTTACGAATTGGTTCAGTTTACCTCTTTAAACTAATAATAAATTTACGGATTGGTTCGGATTAAAAATTTTCTAAAGCGAATTATTAAAAGAAAACCTATATTTTCAGTTTAGTTTGATTTGATTCGGTCATTTTTCCTTTTTTCACAAACCTTACTTATAGGGAGGTCGGATATCATCTTAAAGAATTTAATCATAACAAACCCATAGAGAATGCAAAAGAGCTGTTTAATCTTCATCATTCATCCCTGCAAATGACTACTAAAAGGGGTCTTGAAATTCTTAAATGTCTTTTTTGCGTATTAGATGCAGTTCCTTCTTGATCATTTGTTACATAAACAAGGTTAGTTTTGGTTTGTTGCATCCTTTACAGTTTTTAAATGGGAGCTTATCCTATTTATTTAGTCATTGAAGAGGTATCACGAGATTTTGAATTACACAGATTAAGTCAATGAAGTCAAGGAGAATAAAATAGATAATGGTCTATGAAAAGAGATGAAATAGCAAATGCAATGTGGATCAATTATTGAACGAATGGGCATAATAATTAGTTTTTGCAGTTAATGAAGTGATGTCATGCGATCATTTTCTGTTATTGAACTTATGCTACACATGTATATCAAAGTTGAATTTTATCTTTTATATGTTATTTGAAGCCATTTATGTCATTAGTGCCATTGTATAAGATTAACTTGTTATGAAATTTTATTTATTTGCATATTTTTTACTTTATATTTGAATTTTCTTTTCATAATGGTTGTAAGTTATATAATGTTGTAGCAATGGGAAAAAATTATGTGAAAGGAGGGAAATTGTGGTGACAAGGATATAGTAGTTAAAAATTTCAAGTGGTTGAAACCAATGAATGATTTAATACTTGAAATACAAATTACCAACATTTGGAGAAAGAAAAATCAATTTAAGTTCAGTTATAGCGGATCAAGGCCTACATCATGCCCATGATCTAGAAGGTAATGTATGCATACGGGGGGTTGAAGACTATTGCGGGCAAAAGGGAGAAAGATCTAGAGTTAGGTGTGTTACGGCCTATATGACAGCTATGATAAAGTAGGTGATCTACGCTGATCCAATTTAAAGTCCTATCACATTCAAAATAAGAGAAGATGAAATAAAAGCTGTGGAGATCACGAAACACATTGCGCCCGTGATTTTATTTGTTTCCCACATCCTAAGCTATCGTCCTGGGCGTGATACACTGGAGAAAGTTTGTGTCGCATACATCATGTCCCCTATTGCTGCCATGATAACCAAGGGTTTGCACTTGTTTGATATGCTAAGTCCTTCATGATGATTGTGATGGATATTGAGAATTTAATGCCATAAGTCTCACGCTCCGATGGGTAGCTTAGTAGTATCAAGTCATTGTAAATCTTAATTGATGTTCTTGACAAGCCATAATATGAACATCAACATAGAAGACAATCATTGGACTATTGAATTACTCCAAATGATCGAAGTTGGTTTGATAAGAAATATGAGTATATATAAATCATATAGCAAATAAAGCAATACTATGCATCACTATTAACTGCTACTTATTACAGACCAAGTATTTTGATGACAATGACAATAAAATATACTAAACTAAGTAATTCTACCATATGCTTTAAGCTTTTCCTTCAAGCTCTAATCTTTAGCTTTAAGACCCATACCTTGACAAAGGCCCGATTCAGTAGAAGCCACAACCTGCCTTGGAACTTGAAATGTCTATAAAAGGTGTGAGTGAAACTACAGTTCAGTGAAGTAATCATATTTTATTCCACATCACACAATCACAAACAAGCATATGTAATGCAACACTCAATCATACATAGTAAATACAAGTTTGAACAATCGGAATTCAAATAAAGTGTAGATTTATGCCCTCACATTGGGGTTATTAGGAATCAGCACTGGTTGGTTGAGCCCAAGAGATACTAAGAATAAAAGAAAGAGAGAATATATGCATGCATTTAAAAATAATTTAAATTATCTCCACATACTCTTGGAAACTTAGAACTCCATTAATTGTTAACTATTTCATGTTGATCCTATAGGCAACGTTCCTTCGGGTGCCAAGTAGTTCCCATGAAACTAAATAGATCTATGAACACTTTGTGTAAAACTAAAAAATTCACATCTAGAAGTACAAAAAAAAATCCATAAGTCCAAAATGTTAACACGTAGCAATGTAATCTCAACATAATGCAATTTATACAATTTGTGCAATGCATGATTATTTACTATAAAATATGATATTTTTAGTCTGGTTATTATAATGACCACTTCAATCATAAAAAACTTATCAATTTAAAAGGATTTCCACTTTTGTTATCTAATTCAGCAATCAATACAATCATCATGTAGCACATAATCCCATACCCCTATGCATAATTTAATTTTTATTATCTTTTATTTTAGTGCACTACACCATAAAACACATACGGTGAAATAGATCTGAATTACTTCCTGGTTCATCTTTGACCTATTCATCATAATAATCTTTTGGCAAGTCAAAGAATGGATCTATCTCCCCTTAAATAAAGTAATAACAATCATATCATGATAGAGATAATTGGATATGTATTCTTATTGTGACTAAGTGTCCTAAATTTATATTTTACTAAACTTATTACTATTTTCTCATTTCTAATCCTATTTAACACTTAAATAGTCAATTTAAAGCTCATGAGACTACTTTATTGTAATTTCATCTATTTAATCAATTTAGTTTGTATAAAATTAATATTTTTAGAAAAAGTGCTCTAAATGACTTTAAATCCCAATTTTAATCGCTTAATCTTACACTAGACGTAATATATTCATTTTAACTACGTTCTAAGCATGTGAATGGTCATTACAAAGCTCGTTTCATGTACTTTTCAATAACGCACTTAGATTTTATAATTTTTGATATGAGTCTTTAATCTTATATGTATATCAATATATTATATTTCACATAATTTCTTTTTTAATTATTTATATTAGTCTTTATATCTTATAGTATCATATATCTAACTTAAAAAAAATTAAAGGTATATACTTTATTATTTAAATGATTTATTTCCTTCATTAACTAATTAATTCTTTAATCATCCTTATTTATTAACGTGAAATAGAAATCATAGAGTTTGAATTTAAAATAAAGTGGTGACCTATTTTTCTTCTCTGGACCGCCACATGTGTATGTGTATATATGTCATTGTTTTGATTTTTATTTGTCTAAACTTGTTAATCATCATTGAATTATAACTTGGTCAGTCTTTTGAATACAAGCCATTATCATGGCCTTATGTTCCAAATTCCACCAAACATAACCAGCATAGATATAGGTATTTTATCTTGTTATTTTTATGATTACCTTTATAAGTCTATTCTATACATATTAATTTGATGTTTCATCACAATATTGGCTTTTATTTACATAGCCAGAGCTTCTAAAATCAATATTCAATTAATAGTCTATTTTTATCAACTTTATCTTTGTTTTTAACTAAAAGTGTAGGGTTAGAATAGTTTATCTTGATCTTGAAGAAAATGAATCCCTTCTTTATGCCACTTCTAAAGAAAGAAAATACCATAGTTAAGTTCTATAATTTAAATAACTTTATCGATAATGATGGTTAGAAGAATTTACTTACCCTTTGTACTTGATTTTATAAGTACTTGCTATTCTTTTTGTCCTAAAAGCTTCCTAAAGGTTTGGAAAGGTTTGTTTTGATCTGTTTTGAAAAGGAAAGAAAGTGAAAATGGGAGCACATGGTAGAGGGTTTCACACCTTTTCCAGGGAAATTATTGAAGTGAATTTGTTTTGGTTGAAAGTGAATGATAGTGAGAGCATGCGGGGCTTGTCTTTCTCGGCAAAACAAGGAAATAAAAGGAGGAAAAGAAGAAAAAAATTCTACACCATCCATCATTGATTTTAGCTATTCTAACCTAAGCTTATGACTATAGAAGCTAGCGGATAAGATAAGCTTATATTTATTACCTTAAGTCTTGGTTAAGATAAAATATAAATAGCGTCCCACTTGGAGCTCATAGTGGAGACTAGATTTGAATAAAAGAGAAAAAAAAAAATACACATATACATATACATATAAATATATATATTGACTATATGAAATAGGTAATGATGGTTTATTTGACTAAGAAGAAGAGTAGAATTCACTAACAATTTCGGTGCATTTGATCGAAAATTAGCTCCATGATTTTCATATTAATTAGTTTTATCTTATTTTAATTTTTAAGGTTATGTGATTAAAAATTTTTAGGGTTTATACTTATCCGATTAGGGTTTTATATAGTTTAAAAGATCAAATTTACTGTTTATAAATAAAAGTGAAAATGTTCATATAAAAAATTAAGCTTTTAAATTATTTAAAATACCTTACTCGTGATTTTAAATTATTTTATAAATTTTTAATCTTGTGCAGTTGAATAAACTTGAGTTTTGAGTTTATACGATTAAATAATATCAAAATTTAAGTTTATACGATTAGAGTTTTAGTTAATGTAGTTAAATATTGAAATTTAATCTTACATGATTTAACAAAAAAGAAAATTTAAACCTATATAGTTAAGTATAAAAATTTAAGTTCTTGTAATAATTTTAGAATTCAGAATTACGTTAAATTATATATGCACTTATACGGTTAGTATTTTAAAGCTCTAAAGTTATAAACTTTTAATCATATCTCTAATTATAAATTTATAAATACCATAATCCCAATATACTATTTCTAATGGAAGTTTCTAAATAATGAAAATTTCATGGTGTTTACAACAAGTATTATTGGCAACGTTTTGATCGTGATCTATCTCGAACACTTGAAATTTTGGATATCACGACTCGAGTAATGACTGTGATCGGGGTGTAACTTGCTCATTTTCCACATCAGAATGAAATAATTGCTTATTGAAGAGGGGTAAAGGCCAATTAGGATGATGAAAAGATGTTAGTTGGAGTCTTATCACTGGAAAACTATAAATAAAAGACCCAAACATCACATCGAGGAAGAAATCATTATTGTAAACATTGGATTAATACCAATTAATTCTCCGTGAAAAATTGTACCAGTTCATAGTTTTGTTTGTCATTATACTAGATTGTAACGTACTCCTTGGAGATTCTTAAGAGAGAAAGAAAGAGAGATGAATTATTATACTCGTAAACAAAGGATTTGTACATCATGCAAGTGAAAAAGTGATGTATTCATGCCCTTTTGTGACTGTCTCTACTTGTTTTTATGATGTGTTATTGCCTTTTATGATGCACGAGTAGAGCAATTAGGCTTACAACACTACAGATTAGTATATATTGTTGTAAATTCTATATAGATCATTGTTGAATTTCTTAATTTTTATAGTTGCTGTTCTTGAATCATAATTCCATATAGTGCGCAATATAAGGTTATGCTAGATTTATTTAGGAAAAGATTGAGAAACCGTACTGTCGAATAGATCTAAGCTATAAAAAGAGATTGCTTATGATTCTAAAGATTGAAGCATGAAATCTTCTGCATAAGTTCATATTAGTATCGAATTCTTGGACTTAACGCCATCATAATCTGCTATGAACTAGGAAGAGGTTAAGGTGGATAAGATTAAGGTTGCACGTCAATGATCCTAAGAAGGACAATGATTTAGATATTGATTTCAATGGTTATGGAAACACCAATGCCAATCTCTCATGTTTAATGTACATATTAAATCTCAGTGGTGAAACAAGTCTAAATCATTGTATTATTCGACATTAGTTGGTTAATTCGGTATTTACAATAGTGAGTTGTCACTTACAGGGCTTAAGCAGTGTAATTAATAACATAAAACTTATTCATTCGTTTATTTTATCGTATTCTCGTTATTTTGATATCATATTTTTTATCATTTTCAAATAGATATTTGTCAAAAAACAAATACTAGTGAAAAACCGATAGTTTTACTTATAAACTGACTAAGTAGATACGATACTAGTATGGTACAAATAAGTTACAGATGCATACCTAATATAGATATAACACAGATAAAAATTTGACAATCTAAACACACTCTTAATCTGTTTGGCTTGATAATAATTATGAAGGTGATTGTTAGTAGTAATCGATCCACGTGGAGACGACCTTATACTCCACTCCTGTTTTGCATACGATGACGCACTTATCTAGCATTGACCAAATCAAAGGACAGAGATCACAAGACTTAAATTTTATAAAATTAGGTTAGTAATACGTACACTAATTTAAATCTAGGAAATTAATCTCCCCCTCTTGATTTGGAAGAAGATGATGGAAATGGTATAAATGGATTTAAAGGAAAATCTTTCTAACCATCTAACCAACCATTATATAGGAAGTGAAAACTTAGTAGTGAGACATTTGAGAACAAGACGCTAGACCATGGGTAGTAGTAGTGATCAAAGAATTGAGCAAGAACAAATTGGTTGTGCAAAATCTTTTATGTTGAGATGATGAAAATGGAAGAATTTGATAAAATCACTTTGGCAACAATATTTGATTACTTTGTTGAGAATGAAAAGACTATAAAAGCATTTATAGTTAAAAGTGATGAACTTTGACACATATGGATTGATGGTTTCATCCAAAGATAGTGGGCAATTTTATTTCGCATGATTTGAAACTTGTTATTTTCTATTTAATAAGATACCATGTCTTAGACGTTCCTCTAGTATGTTTTTTTTTTTATTATTATATGAAGCTGGTATTAGAAATGTATTGTTTTTCCTTTTATTTTATTGTTAGACATTTTTTAGCATCTATCTTTATGCTGGAAATGTATTATTTTTGTGTTTAAGTTATTGTGCTGAACAATGTTTAAATAATATAATCAGATTTTACTACCAATTTTGTTGTTTATATCTTCATGCAAACATTGATATTGCAGATTTATATATATTTTTTATTAACAACAAGTGATGGTTTTTTGTTTATTTTATCTTATTTTTTATTTTTTCATAACACAAATGCTATATACATTTACAATAAAATAAAGATATACTATAGACTATTTGAAGACTAATATATATATATATATATATATTTAAAGTGTTATTTCAATATGGCATGAGTTTTATATGATGCTTTGCATATGCATATGTATTGCAGATACAATATATACATTATATTACATGTATGGAATTTTTTCATAAAGTTCCTTCTTAAGAGAAATATTTAGCTTTTTCTAATCGGATTAGGGGGATTTTTTTTTATGATTTTAAATTTTAACAAGAGATAAATATTAAAATTTTAAATATTTTTTCATGTTGATGTAATTAATAAACACCGGAAAACCCTTTCTCGGAAAATTTCATGAAAACAATAAAACACTTGAAAATATATTGTTTTCAGAACATTAATTTTAAGAAAAAAACCTTTTCTACTTAAAGAGTACTTTTTCTTCGGAACAAACTGGATTGAAGAGTGAGTGAATAATAAGCTTATCAATAAAATGTAATATATTTAAGCTTAGGAACTTATAGGGCCCTGGTATTGCTACTACTGTAAAAATTAAATTGATTTTAAAAGAAATAAGTGTAAAATAATTTAAGAGGTCAATCTTGGTTAGAAATGATTTGCCTATTTATCAAGATAGCAGAATCTGCTTTGTTGTAACAATCGTATACAATAGAATTTTCCCTTAATTTTTGTTTAGAGTCGGTATGTATTACCTATTTTATTTTATTTTTTTAATATGTGTTTATGTGTATTTGTTTTGCCCTATATAGGGTAATTAAATCTACTATGTTCTTTCAACCTATTTTTTAACAAATATCAAACACCGAACTAATGAAAGAAACATAAAAGTTAAAAAAAAAAAAAGAAGAAAAATCCTAATCCCATGTAAACTAGGGATATTGAAAAAAACAATGACTTTCTAAAAAAAGTTATGCAAATTCAAGTCAAATTTTTTTTTTCAAGAGACAAGATTGTAAGTGGCCGCTGATATCTTATTTTCAAGAGATGAGATTAGTGTAAATAAATCAACCTCATCTCCTGAAAAGACAAAATTAATCACTATAACTATAGTAATCACGTCTCTTCAAGAGATCAAATTAGTATATTATAATCTTATCTCTCTAAATGATAGTTTAACTTACTTATTTGTGTAACTATTTTTGTCCCATCAATAATTATGTAATTTTTTTTTTATGTTTTTTTCCCTTGCCCACAATGATTTTGTGTGTGTGTGGGGGGGGGGGAGGGGGAGGGGAGAAGGAAATAGACAAAGAAGCTAGGGGAAAGCAAAAAAATATTATTGTTTTTAAAAAAATTACAAAATTGCCATCGGGATCAAAATAACCTTGATTTTAGGTAACTTAACCTTGTCTCTTGAAGAGACTAGATCATCTTTGCAATCTATACCTTGTCTCTTGAAGAGACGAGATCAGATCTAATATGACCTTGTCTCTTGAAGAGACGAGATCAGATCTAATATGACCTCGTCTCTTCGAGGTTGTGCCACGTCCTACTTTGTCTCTTCAAGAGACGAGGTCTGCGAGCCTACAATCCTCACCAAACCTTCTTCTTTTCCATTCCTTCTTCCTCCGCTATTAGGAATTAGAAAATCCTAACCTCAATTCCCAAATTGGAGTCGATTGAGCACAATTAGCTTCATGTATTAGTGATTTTGGATCACCCGACATTGAGGAATAAGCAATTTGGTGGAGATGAGTAGCATCGATGCGAGAAAGGAGGAGAAGAACGAACGATGACGATGATTTGTGGTATGAGTTCGCAATTTTTGAAATTTTTGTTGAATTATTGATGCGACATTGTTGAATATTCGTTGTATGTGCTATTGGAATATTGGTTGTTATAAGATTCTGAAATTTTGCAAATTTTTTTTAATCATCGATGTTACATTGTCAAATATTAGTTGTGTGAATTGTGGGCACATTGGTTGTTGTACGCAAAGTTCAATTTTTTTTGTATGACTATGTGTTCATATATTAATTATGAGAATTTAATATGATACATAGGTTTGTTGAAAAATAGGAAAAATTTTACGTAATAAAAATCAACATTTAAACTTATAATTCATATAAAGTGATACAAATAAAGTATAATTTATTGGAAATTTTTATAATTTATAATTTATTAGAAATTAGTGATTTATAATAGAAATGAACATTTAAAATTATAATTATTTAGAAATTAGTAATTTTAATTTTATATAAATCAGATTAAAAATTAACGATAGAAATTAATATTTACAATTTTACGTGAAAGAAGAAATTAACTTTATATAAAATCATACAAATAAAGTAGATTAGAAATTAGTAATATTAGTTTTAAGTTTAAAAATAAAGCCATATCATTCACTTCTTTTGCTGATTTTGTCTATACACGTCCATATACTATTAGAAGATCGGGTTATATATAGTAGCATTGGAAGTTATGTTAAATATTAGGGGAGTTTAATTCATAAGTGTGATATTGCAAATTTCATGCATTCAAGTTTTTTTTAACAAGATGGCAAGGTCAATGAGGAAATGGATAAGGCGAAGTTTGTATTGTACGCTCATGGCAACATTGTGCAAGAGGATGATAGTTTTGGTTATGATAAGTGGCCGGTTGCTATAGTTAGTGTTAGTAAGAACTCTACGTACGAGCAAATGATGGACGTTATTTGCAATAGACTAAAGGTAAATAGGTATACACATCGGATGGATCTATATCATAATTTAGCTATTAGAGATAGGATGCTACGTTATGATATTATTCCAGTGACTGATGATGATGCTGCATAGGAGATATTGGTGTACACAGAAGGGTTAGTGGCTGTTATGTACAGATATCTGAAAATGTATCGTCACAGGGGCCTGCAGGGGAAATGGGCAATGATAGAAATATTGGAAGCGATGGGTTGGTGGACTTAAACTCCACTTCAGTTCAGATAATAGGCAGCACACGGGTGGAAATGTGTGCACCCAACTCGATAGGTAGTCATGATACAAATGCTATGCAAGACTCCTCGGTAAGTGAATCAAGTGACAACTATGATGATGATGGAAATCATAATATCGAAGCTTTTTCCCAACAATATGCTTTTCTTGGGTACAACCAAGAAGAAATGATCGGCACCGCTTCATTGCTCCTACCGACGTTGATGTAGTAGGGAGCCCAGTGCCAGTACCCTTTTTTAATCTTGAAGTTGGTAGCGATTATGCTGCATATGATGATGAGCAGGAAATGAGTACCGGGAATTGGAGCTTCAACGATGAATTCAAGGTTGGGATGCGATTTGAGACAAAAGATCATCTCAAACTGGTAGTTAAAATGTGACACATAATGAACCATTACAATTTCAAGGTGGTGGACTTGAACCCAAAATAATGGACAGTTAAATGTATTGATACCCATAACAGAGGTTGTAAGTGAAGAATCAGAGGTAGTTATAAGAAACATAGTGGGTAGTTTCACATCACTAAGTATGAAGGACCTCACACCTACTTGGATGAAATCACTGAACAGGATCACTCTCAGTTGGATTCTATCGGCATGTCCAGGAGCATTATATTGGAGATCCGTAATTCTCTAGATGCGAGGGCTAAGGACCTCCAATTGAATATCTTAAAACAGTTTGGGTATCATGTTCATATAAAGAGAATTCGTGAGGCGAAGAGAAAAGCTATTGAGCAAGTGTATAGAAGTTGGGAAGATTCATATGTGGAGCTCCCTCATTTACTTAATGCAATAATAGAGGCAGATTCAGGAACAAAGCTTGAGTGGCGAATTGTTGATTTAGATTCCGCAGGACATGTATTCCTAGACAAACTTTTTTGGGCATTCGGTCCTTGCATTGAAGCTTTTTAGCACTGTAGGTATGTTTTGTAAACGTGATTGAATTTATTTATGTACGGTTGATATCTACCAACTAACTTATATCCATTAATTCATTGTAGACCCGTGATTACAGTTGATGACACCTTCTTATATGGCAAGTACAAGCACAAACTGCTTATTGCAGTGGTAGTAGATGGGGCAAAGCATATAGTCCCATTGGCATATGCTCTTGTCGATGAGAAGAAAGCGAACACATTGAGTTGGTTCCTTGCGAAAGTGTTCGAACACGTTATCAAAGACTGATCCAACATCTACTTGATATCGGACTGGCATGCTAGTATTAAGAGTGCGGTAGAAGGTGAGAATGATGTGTGGCCTAGAGGTTGGCCTTGGCATTAGTGTATTCGATATGTTGCTAGCAACTTCAATTCGAAGGCTAAAAGTAAGGAATGCAAGGAAATAGTAAGAAAGAGCAGTGGTATAGGTGGAACAACAGCTTAGGGTGTATGGCCGTTCCTTCATACTTGCAACCGATAAGGCCAATTGGACTTGTTTGCATATAGCGAAATGGCACCTTATACCATGACTTATTAAGAGAAGGGGTAGGCCTAGGGAAAAACACTTCCAAAATGAGATGGATATTCAAAAGGGCCCACGAGGTTACTCACGTGATTCATGTGGGCAGTCAGGGCATAACATTCAAAGTTGTCCAAATAGGGGGTCGTTTAGTTGAACAGTATTGGCCCAGTCCAGTCGTAGTTGTAATTCTTTGTTCTCATATGCTTTGTTCTACTGTACTAATGTGATATGCTTTTATCTTATGATTGCTCTGCTTGTTTTAATTTAGGTATGCCTCTACTAACAATATCCTTTGTTTCTCCATTATAGATGGATCTCAGACCGATAGATAGCTCATTATCTACAGATCAACATGTTCATAGGTCGAGACTTGCCTGAGAGGGGTAGGTAAGTTTATTTTTGCAATCCATTCCTCATAATAAGTAATTTATGTTTCTTATAGATTTGGGGACTTTACTGCAGAAGCATGTGGTTTTGCATTGTCGTCGTAGAGAGGCGAAGTTAAGGCGACAGCATGGCATACCTGCATAGGTAGACGATCGCTTACTGCCATTCTTGTTTCAGGCGAGTTTCATTGGGGCGGCCCATATGCCATTCGTTTAGCTGGATTGGCACCTAATCACGGCTTTGGTGGAGAGATGGCGGTTGAATACCCATACCTTCCACATGACCACGGGAGAGTGGTCAGTTACATTAGAGGATGTTGCTGTCCTCACTGGCCTACCTGTAGATGGCGACACTGTTATGGGCATGACCCGAATGGATTGGCCTGGATTATGTAAGGAGTTGTTAGGACTCCGACCTATACCCTAGACGAATATGGATGGTAGTCATCTGAAGATGTTGTGGTTAGGCACCCACTTCAGAGTGCTACCAGATTTTGCAGATGATGTCATGATCAGACGCTACGCTAAGAAATATATTTTGTTGCTGCTGAGTGGATTCATATTTGCAGACAAGTCATCAAATTACGTCCACCCGATGTTTCTGTAGTTGCTTCAGGACTTGGAGAGGGTGAGGCAGTATGCGTAGGGAGCAGCCTATTTAGCATGACTATACAGGCAGTTATGCTTGGCTTCCCACGTGGACACTGCGGATATTGCAGGACCCTTGGTTGTCCCACAGATATGGGTATGGGAGCACTTCCCCCACATTGCTCCGATTGGTCGACAGGTTACAACAATTACAGCAAGGCACCCACTCATCAGCTATTGGGGTGCGACTTTTGATGTGACTAGTGTATCCACTCACTTGTTGATTGAGTATCAGACATCTTTACATCGACGAACAGAGCACAATGTATGATTTTCTTTGCCTTTTTTCCTTCAAATTGATTACCAATGTGTTGTTTATTTCAAATTGCAACATTTTGATAATTTTGTTAATTGGTAGTGTACTTTTTCCCCTTCAACAGGTTGTATGGGACCCTTACAGTCCCATCCCGGACTCCCTTCCTCCATATTGCCAGACAGGCAGCGACATTTGGCGTCAACGGGTTCCGCTAGTGTGCTTCCATCTAGTTGAGCACTACTACCCAAATAGAGTGCTCAGACAGTTTGGTGGCTTATAGGGGATCCCACACCCACCCGACGACATGAGAGCCTCGCATAAAATTGACATGCAAGGGCGTTCCGAGTGGAACTGGCAAGCGGAGCATGCTAGGTGGATAGCTGAGTGGGATAGTCGGCATGATTGTAGTGCCGAGATGCAAGATATGCCTACTGGTACATCTGATGATTATTTCCAGTGATACCATGTGATCATCCAATGCTGGATTAGTCGCACAAGGGCTATCATACGCTATATGGTAAGGTCACTGACTCAATAAGCTATGTAAGGAAATTTACTATGTTTTCATTACAAACTAATATACATTTTTTTCTGTTTCTTGCAGGCAGATTTCATTTATAGAGTCCCACACATGCCTCCAGAGATTACTCCTTCCACTGCACGAAATGTCTATCGTGTAGTTGATGAGTTCATGAGACAATTTAAATGATCTGCCACAACCAGTACCAGCAACAACGGTAACATCTGATGACCTACAACCTCAAGTAGTTTAGAGACGACGTCCATATAGAGAGAGGCATGGGCGGGGACGGGGTCAGGAGCGAGGCCGTGCTCGAGGTATACAAATCATGAACAAGCCTAAGTCGTCCCATGTACCTTCATTTGATCAGCTTGGCTCTTCCTAGTTCATTCATCACGATGCTGGCCCATTGTTATCATCACATACACATCTATTGGATACCCCCATGCCGGACTCGTCATACATGGAGTTTCATACTCCCATTGCTCCACAAAAGAGGCGACCATTGCCATCACATGATATGGGGGAGGGACTCACATAAGTGAAGCCAGACTCTATCCCATTTTATCTATACAATGATGCTGGTGGAAATGAAGATGGCACAGTTACACAGATTGATCCATCTATACAGCATCCTCATCAGCATACACCATTCGCCCGGACCTTTGTGAGACGAGGACGAGGGAGGCGAGCCAAACACCATCAGTAGTAAATAGTAGATTTTCTCATTTTTTTTATTGTTTTGATTATATATTCTTAGTTTTTTATGATTACTATATTCCTTTTCTCTTATACATTTGATGAAAAGAAACAATCGATTATTCATTTCATATTATGTTTTCTTTGAGTTATATATTATGTTTGTGATGAAAAGTTTGACAATATATTTGTGGTTGAATGATTTGGGATTGAGATTGCGTTTGGTTGGATTGAGTTTCAAAATACTACTGAAGTTGGAAGTTGTTTAGTCGTGGTGGAGCATGACTAATTACTTATATAACTATTTTTATCTGATTTTGACAATTTTTATTATAAATATAAAAAAGAATCTATTTCCCAAAAAACAAATGAGGAATAAAACACATTCGCCCTGACCCAATCTCTTCAAGAGACGAGGTATAAATTATAAACGTGATCTTATTTCTTCAAAAAACGAGATCAGATACTAATAATTTTATTTTTTCAAAAAACGAGATTAAATTATCTAAAATCGAGATTATTTTGATCCGGTCACATATTTGTAATTTTTTTTAAACAGTGATATGTTTTTCCTTTCCCGAAGAAGCTAACCATACACCAGGCGCCGACCCTTTTTTCGTTTTACCCTTTCCTTTTAAGCTTTCAATAATTCGATTACGTAACCTAGATAACATTCGGAAAAATGCGAACTGCATTAGGCTAATTTCGACGTCGAGGTACACAATTCAACCCATATCTGACTCCCAATCCTACCTGGTTGAAGCTTTACGGTTAATTCCGGTAACTAAATGGGTCGGATCTTCGAGTACTTCGTCGTTTGTGGAATTGGACCGGAGATCCGCACTCTAGATGGTGACAAAGGATTCCATGGTCCCGAAATGATGTACTTAGCTTCTTTACTCGATCAATTCCCGCCGTCCGATCACTCTCTCCACCCTCCTCCGCCTCCTCAACTTCCCACGGTTAGTTCTTTATTCAGTCGAGTCAGTTGTTCAGGCAGTTAATTAGTTTATTGTTTCAGTTGGGTCTAATGGATTTGATATCTTCGCAGTGCGTGTTACCTGCTGGCGTGAAGTTCTACCCATCGGGTTTTGATGCGGCTGATCCTTCAACTTATCCACGGAGTTATCCTATTGTCTTGACCGGTATGTGGTGTGGATTCCACCTGCATTTTACGTTGCTAATTTATTTCTAGTGTTTGTGGTCTGTACAAGTGAGAGTGGAGGTTTTCGAATTGTGTTTATGGCCATGGACTGTTCAGGTTTCCTAGCCTTTTCTGGTTCTAACTTTATCAATGCAGTGATCTTGTATAAGATTTTTTGATTGAGTTGTAATAAAATTGAATTTCTGGTTCTAGCCTTTTCGAATTGTGGTTTTATGCCAGAGTTTGTTTTCTCTCCCTCTTCCCTTCTTTCTCTTCTTCTTCATTCTGATGAATGCTTGAAATTGCTTATGGTTCATTTCAGCGAAGCTGTAATGTTTGCATCTGGTTCCTGAACAATGTTTGCTAATTATCAAAAAGAAAAAGTTTATTTATATGTTTATATTTGAAATAGACCATCTGATGTATAATATGCTGCAGAGGGAGATGGGGCAAAAATCTATGTCAGTTGCATTGCTTTTCGGGATCCAGTTTGTGAAGATATTGCTGAAGCTTATCGTATATCTGCAAACTCATTTGCTGACAAATGCATATGTCTTGTTTCACGATCCCCTAGCTTTCGTCTTCTCCGTAATGCCCTGGAGGAAGTTTATTTACTTTGCTTTTCTCCTGTTGGAAGTAGGTAAGTGTCAGCACAATAACTTGATTGTTGCTTGTTGGAGATACTCCTTACTGTCAATGGGTAAGAAAACCCTAATCGAGGTCAGTAAATGCTAAAAACCATCTAGATGGATGAGGGTCTCTGGGCCAAAAACTAAAAAGCTGTCTTGTTATCTTCAGAGATAGTTTCACAGTCATAGTATGTTTCTTAAAGATTATACTGGAAGATGTGCATAAAATTATACCGAGGCCTTTTTCCCTCCAATCCATCCCTGTCCATGGCAATGCATACTCTGCCTGCCACATAGCTTCTACTACTCAGATCAGATACTCAGTAGATAGACAAATATTATGTGGAATTCTCTAAGCATATTGATCATGGTTATATTGGCAATTTCAGCAAGCCGCTTTGGGAAGTGATAGCACATATGGTGTCCAGTGTTCCTTTGCCCACTCCAGGAAAGGATCGAGTCTTGTTTTCTGTTGAGAGCTGCCTGCTCTCTGTCGAAGCTCCACCAAAGGACAGTCTTCCTCATGCTGATGTATGGCTTGTAGCTTATCTTTTCTTGATTTGGTGTGTTTGTTTCTGCAAAAGATATGAAAGGTCACATACCAGCCAAAAATGATAATATAGCTATGGTCACCCTGATTGTTGGATTTACTGGTTCGTCATCAATTGCAGATCTCATTTCAACCACTTGTACAATGCCTTGATGTTGACAATCTACTCAAGCTATTTACGGCTGTATTACTTGAGAGGAGGATTCTGCTTCGGTCAAACAAGTATATTTAATTATTTTATTAGTTACAACTTATTTCCTCTTTGTATTTGTATTACACTGGCCTGTTCATTTTTCCTCTTTCCTTTTTGAAATTCATGTGTACTGATTGCATACTTGAATAGTTCATTTGGTGAATCATGTTATGTGCTTGTACACTAAGATTGTCTGATTTCAGTAATAAATAATTTTATCATCTCTTTGTAGAAGCATGAATGAATATCGTTTTGTTTCGCAGGTACTCACTTTTGACTCTTGTTTCTGAGGCTATATGTCATCTGATTTATCCATTTAGGTGGCAGGTGAGGCCCACAATTTCTGTGCTCAATTTAATACTCAATTATTAACATGCAAGACTAGACGTTGTTACTATGATCCTTGATTAGTCATGTGGGGATTGTCATGCAGTGAATGGGCAAAATGTCATTCTTTGATTTCAGTGACTTAATTAATTGCAACATATATTAGTCTATGTATTCCTGAATCACTGATATGATCTTTGTCTGCTGCTTGTTCTGAAGCATGTCTACATTCCATTACTATTTTTCAGTGGAGTAGACTATATTGATGCTCCTACACCATATATGATGGGTCTACATTCTGGAGTTGATACCTCTACTCTATCAATGGATGGTGTAAGTTCTAGTTTTAATTTCCCTGTATTTTCATTCCAGCTATGAGTTAGTGTCTTTTTTATTTAGTTGCACCGACATTATCATGCTCTGAATTTCAAGAAGTGCCTTCTTGGACTGGCTTTAGTAAATTCTTTTCCTTTACTAATAGAATAGGACAAATTAGCCAATTTTTTTTTTTCTACTAATGTGAATGTGGATGCTGTTTTTATGTCAGAATTGGTTTCTTGACCACTCACTCTTCTCCAGAAGTAGGAGAAGCATTTGATTCTCGATGTATTTACTAACTGTTGTAAGAGTTTGATGCAAGTAATTGTTTCACTTAGCAGGTCCTGGCTAACTAAAATTTCTATTTTATCGAAGAGTTTGATCCAATTCCTCCTATCAGGCCTAAAGATCAATAGAGTGGCATCTCTTATCTGCAAAATAATAAAAGTATCCCTTCTCTGACATGAACTTATCCTTTGCTAAGTGCACATAGCATTGGGAAATATTACTTATGTTAATCACTGGGTAAATTTCTTTGTGGCATTCTTTTTTCACATCTGAGAGATAGAGCATGTCCAGTTGTTATGAACATATATGTGTGTGTATATATTTTCTCTCCCTCTCTGTATATATATGTGTAGTATTTCATTAACTATTGAAGGCAGAAATGCAGAGATAGTTTTTTTCCCTAGTTGTACATCTTCCTGGAATAAAAGTTTGAAAAAGCACAAAGCAAAAAGGAAAAAGGTTTGGAAATAGCACATGCTCATTCATTGTGGTTAGAAATTGAGATCTGAAGGCAAGGGGAAACATTTTGGCCTCTTTTGTTTTAATGAATAAGATGGCCTAAATTCCACCCAAGACTTAAAGAACAAAAAATTGAAAAATGATAGACAGAGAGGGTCTTTATTCCGCTTGTTTTCAAAGGTATTGCCTATGCTTTGTGCATACTTTCTGCAAATGAAATTGACAGAAAAGCTTGCTCATAGGTAATATGCCTTTCTTAGGTAGTGAGTTCTTCAATTGAAATGGAAAGGCATGGCATATCCTTTCTGGTGGATCATCACTGTCTCTTTTTTACCAATTTGCTTCTTTTGGTTGTATGCATTGATGTAATATGCTAATCTTATTTTTTTCCTCGTTAACTTTGGCATTTTTCTTTTAATTCAGGTAGTTGTTGTGGACCTTGAGTATAATTGTATAACAACAACAGAAGAAATTCCTCCTATTCCAGAGCCAGAATTAAGTTTTCTGCGGGATGAAATTACAAAATTGTTGCATCCTAATGTTGTGGGTATTGACCTGATGAAGGTTGATTTAAATGGTCTTTTTGATCATTACAATAAGATTGGAAACAAAGCATGGGGAGAGGAGCACGATCTTCTGTTGAGGTAATTTATTTTGTATTCTTGTACTTGCCATTTTATAATATACATTTAACTTGCCCTCTCATATCATGCGGTGTCTGGCTATGATTATCACTTAAATGCTTACTCATCCGGTGAAGCTAGCCAGTGAAGTGGCAATCAACATCAATAATACACTAATTACCCAAAAAAGTTAATTAAATTATCTCAAGAATTAAAGAATTGATAAAGCATTAATTTTTCCGTGGTCAATTCATTTGCAGGTTTATATTCCTCAGGTTCTTCGCCTCATTGTTAGGCGGCTATCGCAATTTCATAGTAGGTATTTTATAATCTTGATGCCTTTTCTTATGTTTAATTTTTGTTGTTGGGCCCTCATGTACAATCTCTTTTGTGAACCTGTTGTTTTCAGGAAAATACTGCAGCGCATGTGTTCAACAATCAAGCCTTCCTTAAAAAGCGGTTTCGATCTACTCGCGACCCACCTGGGCCCATGGTAATGTTGTCGTTTTAAGTTAGCACTACCCTCCTTGCCTGTCTTTAGAAGAGTTTGTGTTACTTGTGTTACTGGTGTTCTCTTACTGTTTGTTTGTCTTCTGACTGCACTCTGTCAATCCCCCCCACTTGATTATGCAGATAACGCAGTTCTTGGACTCTCATGGCTTTTTGGATTATTTAGAGAGGGGTGCAGGTTCTGATGAAAGCAATTCTAATCTCCTTGACAAGTTACAAGATGCACTTGGGAGGGGACAAAACCCTATGTCTATTCTTCCCTCAAATACATTGGAACCGGAGATAATAACAATATCAGACTCAGAAGTTGGCATATCAGGTAGGTGAAGCTCATGGTGATTTGGCCAAATTTATTTAATTTTTATTTGCTAGAAGCAGGAGACATCAATTTCTTTATTGTTTTTTATCTTACGTGCTCATCTTTCAGGATCTGGTGCCAAGTACACATATGATAGGTTTCCTGCTACGATTAGAACAGAAGAAGAAGAAGAGAAGAGAAAGCAGATTCTTAATGCAGCAAGTGGAGCTTTTGATTATTCTGGAAAGCATGGACCAAGGTATATACATATAGAAGTAGGAGGATGATTTGCAATTATGCTTGTTAATATGATTGCCTGATGATAGCTTGTATTTGTTTTCTTTATTTCTCTGTTTTAATATTTTTGCAGTTCACCTTCTGTGTTAATAAAGGACTCAAAGGCTGAGCATCTGAGTCCCATGGAGAGGGCTGTAAGTTATTAATTATTGTTGAAATATCAAGAGTTTAAGTAGACAGCATTTTAATATTGATTATTTGGTTACTATGATACTGCAGGCTGAGAGGGAACGGATGGTTCTAGACATAAAAGTGAAGCTTCAGGTCAGAGAGAGAATTGGTTAACTATTTACATATTTTTAGTACCTTTTTTTCTGGAGATTGATTTTTTGTTTTCATTTGTCTGTACTTTGTGTGAAGGTGCAGCGAACTATCTTGCTTTCTCTGCTTGTTGCTTGTTTCCTGAAGAAATGTATATATTTGCTCAATTTACTTGTTTTTTATCATGGAAACAGAACAGATATTTAACGGTCCAATAGTAATTATTTGAAGCGTTGGGAAAAAAAAATTATATTGTTATTCTTGAATATTTTGTTTATTTTAACTGCTACATTGCAAGGCAGAGAGTCAATTAAATCTTAGTATCTCTTTTGATCTCATTCCTCTAGTCTCACATACAATTTTTTTCAGGGTCTCTGGTTACGTCTTCTAAAATTGGGCTCTACCGATGATCCGCTTTCATCCTTTGAATATGGCACTATTGTTGGTAATACTTAAGTGGCATGCATTTATCTGAGTCTGCTGATATATTATTTCTATTCATATTGATGAAAACTATTTTATTTAGTTGGAAAGTAGTTGAAACCAACTCCTGTAGTTTCTATTATACCTTTTTTGCAGCTTTGATCGAATCTGATGCTGAAGGGATTGGTGGTAGCGGCTTTGTCGAATGTATTAGGGAGCATATTTATTCGGTATGTAATGTTAAATTGGTGCTCTGCTACATTTCTTGTTAACCATATGATAACGTCACATTGTGTTTGCAGGGATGGCAATGTCAATTGACTGATGAACAATTCATTGCAGTAAAGGAATTGGTTAGTAAACATACCTTAGCCTTTCCAGCATAGTTTATACATGATTTTCATGCATCCACTTATTTTAAAAAAAAAAAAAGCCTTGGATACTGCTGTTTAATCATGGGAACCTTAGGTTATCAAGAAAGCACAGCAAAATGAAAACACTACTTTCTGATATTATCATCACATACAGAGGACTAACAGTCAGCAACTTGTATGTCTTTCTGCTTCGTACAAATAAATATTTAGTAGAATTTGCTTCCCAACACCAATAGATGACGCTTGTTTGTGATGACACTTAAGAAAGCTTCTATGCAAAATTCAGGCAAACGAATAGCCTCTGCACTAAGGGTTGATAGGCAGCGGTAGTTTTCTTTATATGTCTTTCTGCTTCATATGAATAAATATTCATGTTGGCACTACTATATGTTTCTTTAATAATACAATAACCTTTAAGCCTTATTCTCATCAAATGGAATTGACTATTTGGCAGTTTCTTTTGTTGATTTAATTTAATTTTATTGTTTATAATATTGAAACTATCCATGATTTCAGCTTAAAACAGCCATTGTCCGGGCAACCTCTAGAAATGATGTAGTTACTATTAGAGATGCCTTGGAAGTTTCTGCTGAAATGTATAGGAAAGATGCCAATAATGTTCCAGATTTTGTCCAGCGTCATCTAGTCACACTATCCATTTGGGAAGAGTTAAGGTATGGATGGGATTCCTTCTTTTGTCTTTTCTTCTTCATCTTCTTTTTTATTTTTTTGTCCTCCTCTCTTTTGTCTTGAGGGTTGTTGTGAGTCGATGAATGCAATTTATATGCACACAGAAAATGTGATATTACTTTAGGCTCATTTTGGCGATTTTTTTTTTTTTTTTTTTTTTTTTTAAAATGGACGAGACCATGGGCAACTTTCTTCCTTCTTTTGTTCCTACTTGCTAGCCTGTATGGCCATGGACATATACCCAGTCATTGAAATTGTAGAATCAAGTTATTCTTATATCCCACTTTATCCTCTTTTACGACCTGCACGATTGAAGCGTTTTTGCTTGATGTGTTGGTTGGAGGAGGTCATCAAATTTTCTAACAGTTCCTTTGAATAACCCACTTTTTTTAGGACTTAGTGAAGTCAACCTCTTTCACCATCTAAGCAATTTTGAAATTTTCTGGCGGAGCATTACTTAGTTATATAATAACCTTGATTCTGCTTGGTGCTGGCATACCCCTCTCCTTTGGTAAATGCATTGATGCGGTAGCTCTTTAGACAGGCTTTCTTTATGTTAGATTTATCTCTTCTCTTACAGCTATTCTTTGAAAGAGTAACGCACAAAAGACTTGTTCTCATACAATGAAGAAAACTTTTAGTCCTTATTTCTTGTGAAACCACTATGTCATGACGTGCCATCTGGGCCGTAGTGGGGGAGTGGTCTATTTCCCCTGAGCAAGGATTGTGAAGCCAAGAATATTGGCTCCCCAATGCACCCTCAGGCACAGCCATGATGCAATAAGGTATTGTTCTCTTAGGTAGAATTGACTCTAGTTGTAATCGTTGCGAGTTGAACCTTGGACAGTATTTGATCGTGTCCTGGTTGTGCTTGAGGATGTACTGGAGGGCCAGTGTTCTTGGCATCACGATCCCTGCCTAGATGAAATAGGCATGCTCCCCCACTGCGGTGGGCTCGAGATGGTAGGTTGTGACATAAAAAAGCTCAATTGGTGAAAGGCGTTCCCTTTGGGGAAAACAAAAAGCATAGGTCCAGGGTCGCAACGGCTGCAACTAGAGTCAATTCTGCCAAAGAAAATAATATTGTGTCGTGGTTGTGCTTGAGGGTGTATTGGGAAGCTAGTGTTTTTGGTATCACAACCCCTGCTTGGGTGAAATAGGCGCACTCTCCCACTGCGGTAGGCCCGGGATGGCAGGTTGTGACATAAAAAAGCTCAACTAGTGAAAGGTGTTCCTTTGGGGGAAACTAAAAGCTTAGGTCCAGGGTTCGACTTGTAACAGTTGTAGCTAGGGTTAATTTTGCCTAAGAGAACAATATCTGATTATGCCTTGGTTATGTCTGAGGGTGCACCGGGGAGCTAGTGTTCCTGGCATCACAATCCTGCCCAGGTGAAATAGGCACGCTCTCCCACTGCGGTGGGCCCAGGATGGCAGAATTGTTCCTCTGAGGTGACCATCACACTTTCTCTAGCACCTCTGTGCCACATCTTTTTAGATCTTGTACTTCATGGTTACAGTCTAAGCAATTGGCTTAGTATAGCAGTATTTCCACCTTTCTGGCTTTGGCAGATTTGTACAAATATTAGGAACAAACTGCCAGGTGTTGGAATTTTCTATAAGAGGTTGCATGAGAAATCCTTTATGTTGGGATCATCTCCAGAAGGTTGTAGGTGAACCTTATTGGAAATGCTTTATTTATTATCAGCCGACTTGTTTTATAGCTGGTTAGAATTGGGTGCAGCACCACGATGCTGATGCATAAACATTTGACTGAGAGG